>OX243911.1:3731592-4981592 GCA_945859665.1 Anorthoa munda
ATGCAACAAACGTAAGCGAGTGAAAAAGGTAGTTATACAATGATATCTCCTACTTCAACATTGACGCAAGAATAGCTACTGCGCAGGGTCTAGCAGCCAACTTCAGAGACACAAAGATCCGCTGTGACTACTGTATTTATTTCATAATCAACTGGTACGATGCCTGGCTAAGAATATTGATTTTACATAAATCCAATGATGCACTTTTAGTCTTCGTCAAAATCGGGCCCGACACAGTGTTCACTTCAGGTTTTTTGGCCATCCACGCTCAACCGGACAACTCAGATTATAACGGCCGTATTATAGTGTTTTCGCACCGATGCTTTTTATCTGAAGTTTTACTTTTAATTTCTGTGCATGTAAACATTATCCATTCCATCACCAAAATCACTGTTTATTTTATATTTATTTCACTATTTTCTCTAACTTTTCTAGTTCTTTTTCGTTTGGTAGCAAATAAGCAAAATAAATAAACATAGATACAATAAACTATGTGTTCGAATGAATGAGTAAATAACTCGTCAAACGTCATATCATACACAAGCCGCTAACGCACATTTAAAATAAGATAAGATGCTACTAACTTACACTATTAGTTTGAAACAGAGCCTTTCTCTATTTCTAGAGCTATTGCAGCTAACAACATACTAACGCCGCAATCTATTTACAATTTTTCCTAACTAAATGTGACTTATTGACATTATATTTGTCCGGGGTGGGGTCCCTCATTTTATATAGTTTACAAAATAATTTTCTTATCGTAATTTTTGTTCATAACTGGTTCATTGGTGGTAGCATTGTTATACGGAATATTATAACAAGAAATATTACTATACAAAATTAGTTCCAAAGTTCTGTCTATTAAAGACTATTTCCGTTTACAGAGTTGAGAATGAGAGGACCGCCTAGACCCCCGATGTCAGGTATGGCTGGACAAGGTTACCTTTTATGTAAACTCGCCCAGCGCACGCAAATCTAACCTAACTTTCTATCTTTTATCATTCCAGGACCCTGGATGGATGGCCCTGGCCCTGGCCCAGGACCGGGCGCCTTCGGGCCGCGCTTCAACGGCATGGGCCCCCCCTTCAACCGCCCGCCATTCGACGGCCCAAGACCTCCCTTCGACGGACCACCTATGTTCGAAGGCGGACCGCGCTTCGAAAGACCGCCGTTCGGTCGCATGCCGTTTGACGGAATGAATAGACCGCCATTTGACGGACCGCGACCGCCTTTCGATGGTCCCAGACCTCCATTCGAAGGACCGCGGCCTCCCTTCGACGGAGCGCGACCGTTTGACGGACCTCCCTTCGACGGCGACCGGCCGCCCTTCGACGGTCCCCCGCGCTTCGACGGACCGCCAGAATTCTTCGATCGTCCGCCCCGCGGACGCTTCGATGACCGTGAACAGTTCAACGAGCGAGGCTGGAGCGGAGACAGAGAACGAGACCGAGACTGGGGAGAGAGACGACCTGACTGGGATGACCGGCGGAGAGATCGGAGACAGAACAGAGACCACGACGATAACAGGTTTAACAGACAGACAGACCGCAACGACAGGAGGAGACCCTTCGACGACAACCAGCAGAATAGACCCAATGACGCACGTCGCGGCGACGACAACCAATCAAATAGATCTAATGACAGCCGTCGAGGTGATGACCAACCAAATAGACCGAATGATGCTCGTCGCGGAGAAGATAATCAACAAAATAGGTCTAACGATGCTCGTCGCGGAGAAGATAATCAACAAAATAGGCCAAATGATGCTCGTCGTGGTGACGATCACCAACAAAACAAGCCCAATGAGGGTCGGCGCGCTTCTGTTGACAGTCAACACAACAGATCCAACGATGCTCGTCGTGACGATAATCAAAACAGAAGCAGACCGCCTAGAGAAGAAAGAACTGAAAGAAATGATAGAAGTGACAGGAAAGATAGGCGGGAAAGAGATAGGAAATCTAGATGGGGCGCCGCCGAAGAGGCCGAGACGACTGGCAATGAAGACAATGAGAAGCCGAAAGAGTCCAGCGAAGTGACTCCAGTAGAAGCTGTCGGTGAATCCATGAGTGCTGAGCCCATTGAGCCAACCGATACTTCTAGTAAAGACGAACAAATGGTGCAAGCGGAGATGAGCAAAAATTTGCCTTCCGTGGCAACAGAGTCTGAGAGGCGGGAGGAACCTCGCGAGGACAGCACAGAGAGTAACATGACTCCCGTGGAGCAGGAGTCGCAGGAGCCAATGGAGGAGACCGGCTACAGCCAGAAGGACGACAAACCAGCTTCCTCCCCCGAGCCATCCGCCGATCCCTCCCCCGAGCCATCCGCCGAGCCCTCCCCCGAGCCATCCGCCGAGCCCTCCCCCCAGCCATCAGCCGAGCCCTCTCCTGAGCCATCCGCCGAGCCCTCCCCCGAGCCCTCTCCGCCGCCGCGCGTGCCCGAGCCTACATTCGACCTGTACGACGCGGGCGAGTCCGTCGACACCAGCTTCACGGCGGCCACCTCACAGGAACCCGAACGAGAATCATCACCATCACAATCTCCTCCTCCTGTCATTGAACGAGAAACAACCAGCGAAGAAACAGTCGACGAGATCTCGAAGACCGTCGACATGTTCAGCCCAGAGAGGGAACAGAGTCAAAGCTCTCAGGAGAACGAAGCCGGAGAGTCGCAGAGCAGCGTGGAGAGCAAGGAAGGTGCCTGACTGCGGCGCCCCGGGGACGGGGACGGGGACACGAACGTCGGACTCTTGCAGGGGACTTGATTCGGGTGACGCCCGACGGAGCCGCGCGCCGCGGAGCGCTAGCTACCCTGCGCAGGGTAGCTACCGCTCTACCGACCGCCCAAACCGTTATAACGCCAAAGATATTTTTTTTATACACGAAACAAAAATTGAAATATACGAGTGCCTTATTGGTTACCAACATGGTGTTTTGTTTTATCGCCGGCACGCGAGGCGTAGAAGAGGAACGCGCCTGGGCGCTCAAGTCGAGTGACCCGGGCCAGGTACGGTTGCTACTGATACACATTCGTACGCGCGTCTAGAACAATTGCACGCTTGCACGCCACACAGCGATGTTGCAACATGTCCGCGATTTGACCATCCATTTGAATATTTATATCCCGCGAATTATACTTTGATACATTTGCATTGTTTCCAGTTAAAATCAGCCAATTAAACGATACCACATGTTGCAACAGTAAGAACTTGTCTAAAAAAGTGAGAAATATGCACAATTGTACTCGGCGGGCGTGATTATTTTATTATTGCATAATGTCGAAATGGAATCAATATAATAGTAAATTCTTCTATATTATAATGAAGTAGTTCAATTGATGTTTCTTGTTGAATAAATACAAATGATTCCCATTTCGTCATATTATATCGCTAGCAATGTGTGCAAAATACCTCGGCGGCGGCCGCGTCACCCGAATCAGCCACGGAATACGGAAGAGTTCGACGACCACAAGCACGGAAGATCACCTCACGAACTATATCGAACTGTTTATACGGACTCATGTGTTTTAGCTATTGTGTTACGTCCACATTATGACGGTCTTATTAAGTTCTTTTATTTTTTACTTTACTAATTTCGATAACTCGAATTGTATGTGTATACATTTTTATTCTTTTGCGACACTAGTTGCAGTAATTTTATTCAAAATTTCCACCAAAACTTGTTAATAATAATTCGCACTTTCTAAAACTATAAATGATTCTATTTCTGAAAATAGACTCTATTTCTTAAATAATTTGGTGGCGGTAGGGTGGGAGTTTAGGTAAAGATTATTTAAATCTATTTTATATAGATATAATAAACATGTTTTATAAATTTATATAGGTATTATATATGTAGTTAAATTGTTTATGGATTTAGGTTTCATCGTAGGCTGGCAATAAGTAATTTTAATTTTGAAAAAAAATAGCGCGTCAATCGCGTGTTAAATATTGCTTCATAGTATCGATGTAACATATTTTTATAAAATAATTATGATGTGAGTCTTATTATATAATTGAGATTTACCTACTCCATTCATTTTAAACTTTTAAATGTTAGGTATATTTTAGCTGTGTAGATAAAGATTATAATTTCAATGCATGCTTCAATGTTTGTCATATTTGCTTGAATAAAAATTTAAAAAAATCATTGGAGCTATGTTTGATTAGATTCCGGAACATTTTAGACCAATCTAGTGCAGCATGTCTCCGTGGGTCCTCAGTCTACGTGGGGTCCCTTTTGCACACATTGACTAGTTTGTGCGTTGTTTTTGTTCACGTTACAGCTACAGCTTTTTCCAGCCTTCAGCAAACTCAATTCAACAGACCAGAAGCTACTACACGACGTGCCTGCACAAATTAAACAATCACTTCCAGTATAACTAATGTTTTTGTAAATTATTATATTTGTTTTGAAACCTTAATGTCTTACCTAAAAAGTTAATTTCATTTAAAAGAACCAGTTAATAAGATAACGTTTTAATCAGTTATCATTTTCTATTTTCATTGAAGTCAATGTGGTATTTTCATCATATTTAAGTTTGTAAACCTATCATATTTATTTGATAATCATCATCATCATATCAGCCGAAAGACGTCCACTGCTGGACATAGGCCTCCCCCAAGCGTCGTCACATTGACCGGTCCCGTGCGTCTCGCAACCAACGGATCCCCGCAACCTTCACCAGGTCATCGGTCCACCTAGTGGGAGGCCTTCCTTGATAATAATGTTACGTAAAGTCTAGTCATGGCAAAACAAAACTGCAAATAAATTGATGTGCACTGTGTGTGTATTTACAGACAAATCTCACACAACCAATCCCCAGAACAACATCTCTAGGACCATACAATATTCAACAATAGGTATAAGAATTAAACTAAAAAGAAAAATAAGTTAATAAGTTGCTTCATGACCCTTTCAGCCGATAAAACGTTTGAAAACTCATGGTGCACTAAAGACGTTTTAAATAAATAAAAAAACTGTCAATACGGGCAAAGGGTCGTGCAATTATGACCATTGTGTTCATTGCAATAGATTATATAAATCGAATTTAAAAGATTTTTTTTTTTGATAAATCAGAAATAATATTTTGCGTTTGGATTTAACTGTCGTACAGTAGCTGATATTAAATAATTATCGACATATATTAAGCTAAGTATTAAGTAACATAAGATTACGCCAGTATTCCCCGAAGGCTAGGGCAAAGTATAGTACAGTCAAAAGGTGTGAATAGGAAACGCAGGAGTTTATAGAAACAAAACTGAAGGGAATTTTCACGTTATTTAGAAATTGTTTATAGCGTTTTAGTAGGTACTCCAATATATTAAATAATAATTAAAAAAAACGATGCTTTGTTTGAAACCAATAAAGTGGTAGTTATCACAGTTAAAATTCCCTTCAAAGTTTTGTTTCTATTCACCCCGTATGACGGTACACGTTAAGCTATACATTTTCATAATGCTTGACATTTTGTATATGTCAGGATTGAGGGCTCTTCCTGAAGTTAGATTGAAAATAAAGTGTTTTTTCTTAGCTTAGGCTGATTATTTTCACATGTGCATAGCTATCTGTTACAGGTAGGCCCTCAATCTTGGGTCGCGGATAAATTTGAAAGAGAGTTACCGCGGCCCTGGCTTAAGCAACTGAAGGAACACGGGTGGGTTTTAGTCGGTAAAAGTCATTGTCACGCCCTCCCGCTTAACCCTGAGCGGGAGAAGTAATTGGAATGAGTTCGACTTTGTAGCCCAGAGAGTTTTCTTTTACTTTCACACTGACAAAATTTACAATTAGAATGTTCATAAAATCCATGTTTCAAGGATTCATAACAAAGTAAACTGTCACGAATCGAACCCAAGAGATCCACCCACAACGCACAAGCCAGTATTATAACCAGTTCTCCCTAGAGTAAATAATATTCTGTGTAGTAGGAGCATATTTATCTATGATTCTGTGTACCTGTGAACTAGTTCCCGTTGAGCTGTCAGAACTAGAGCCATCTAGCGGGGGTTGGCAATACTAAATACTGTACCGTTTTAAAATGGTCTCTTCCTATTCGTACGTAGCACCACAAAATAAATAAAAGTACAGTAGTAGCACCGAGCGCAATATTAAAAACCGGCCAAGTGCGAGACGGAGTCGCGCACGAAGGGATTCCGTACCATTATCAAAAAAAACAAGTTTGTTGCCTCACTTAAATATTTGTGTTATTCTGTTTTTAGTATTTGTTGTTATAGCGGCAACTAAAATACATCATCTGTGAAAATTTCAACTGTCTAGCTATCACGGTTCATGAGATACAGCCTGGTGACAGACGGACAGTCAGACAGACAGACGGACCGCGGAGTCTTAGTAATAGGGTTCCGTTTTTATTCTTTGGGTACGAAAACCTAATAATGGTTTATGGGGCGTGGGATATTGAAGAATGCATCATATCTAAGTAGGTATACGACACGGTTGCCGCAGTGGTTGAGCGATCGGATGCAGCTGCCGCGTGTCGCGGGTTTGATTTCCGCATGAAACAAATATTTGTAAGTTGTTCCGGATCTGGCTGTTTGTGTATGTGAGTTTATATGTTTGTAAACGCACCCGTGACACAGGAGAAATTCCTAGTGTGGGGTATAGATTTTCAAAAAAAATATAGTTTTACTGATACGTCTATACGTATCTCTGCGTTCTTTGCTACTCCCGGACTTATGAACTCCACTATGTCACGTGAGGTACTTAAAATATCGTATCATCGGCGCTGCTAAGTACAAAACATGTTGGACCACGGTGGGTTCATATACCTGCTGTAATATGGCCAACCTGAAAATCGACTGACCCCAATACCCTATTTCCTCCCTCAAACCTGCCTATTTATAATTTAACCATGTGGCCGCGGAATTGCCAGATAACCTATAGATGCGGAAGATTTTTCCCTCGATAAAAACTTCTTTATTCTTATTATTTTTTTTTTTTATTATTATTGATAGGTTTGCGCTTGACCACTATCTCACCTGATGGTAAGTGATGATGTGGTTTGTTTTGTACTTGGCTTTGTGGCTTGTGTGTTTCTTACTTCTTACTTAATCACAATAATATTATAAAGGCGAAAGTTTGTGTGTGTGTGTTTGTATGTTTGTTACTTCTTCACGGCTGGACGGATCTAGACGAAATTTGGCACAGCTAGATAGGCAGGAACAGCACTTTTTATCCCGGGAATATATTCCCTCGAGATAATTTTCGATTTTTACGCGGGCGAAGCCGCTGGCAGAAGCTAGTTCTATTCTATCCTACTTCCTACTATGCTAGTATTATATTATCTGTGTACCTACTAATATTATAAATGCGAAAGTTTGTGAAGATGGATGGATGTATGTATGTTTGTTACTCAATCACGCTAGAACGGGTGAAAGATCTGGATGAAATTTTGCACAGAGATAGATGAAATGAATATATGATGATATTTTTGTTTGCCTGGAATAGAACACACTACTACTTACTTTTCATCCCGGTATAATGGTCCCTTTGCAAAAACACTCATCACGCAAGCGAAGCCGCTGGCAGAAGCTAGTAATAACATATAATGTTATAAAGAGGAAAGATTTGTTTGTTTGTAATGGATACACTCATAAACTAGATAACCGATTTTAAAAGTTCATTCACCTAGGGAACGCTACATTATTCCGGAGTAACATGGGCTATTTTATACCTACAGAAAACGGGTCCTGTGGGGAGTCCATGGGAGCGAAGCTGCGAGGAAAAGCTAGTTTGTAATAAAACTGAATAAGCTGATGACAATAATGGGAAATCTACTTTTTTATTCTTTGCGAACATTTCATAGCATAGGTATCACCACGTCTGTATCCACCGAAGGGCAAGCATGAAATGTAATTGGGGAGGAAGTTAATTACTACCAGCAACCGGGCACAAGTGCAGGCTTTGGCTTGCTACCGAGAAATTCCAAATGGAAAAACCTAATAACACGCCCGACACGAGAATCGTACTCAGGATAGTTGTACGGGGTGGACGTGATCGCTGGCGGTAGATAGGGATTCTGGAGGTTGTAAGGCTCCTGCACCAGCGCGTTGACACCCTTGCACCTATAGTTCAGTTGTCTTCAAGAATTCTCGCCTCTGTGAGCTGCTTAAGATCTGCCAGATGTTCATGGGTGAAGATATGATGTCCAGGAAATAAAAGACGTTATTCTTCTTAACGTTTTGCGATGTTTTTTCAAGGTCTTCGTGACACAAAGTTGCGTGGATTCTTCTAATACAAATTTGGCTACCGAATTGTTCAGCGCGCCTGCGCACTATCGTACTACCAAACTTTACCGTAACGAGGACCCTGATTTCACGCTCGCACAAGATTTTTATTTACAAATTTTTTCATTATGAACTTATGCTATAAATCAACAGAATACCTCCCTTCCCTGTGTAAGGATCATGACATGACCCATATGGTTGGATGCGCCCTGAAATAGCCCATCCGATGGACCTGGGACCAGGTCCCTGACTACCTCCTCCGAGGAGTTCTGCCAGGAAGAACGAGTGACGAAGGGAAATTATGCTGGTTTTTCGAACTTAGGGCTATTTCTTGCTAAAATATACATTTTCCACTACTTTCATGGTGAGGGTTTCGAAGCCCTTTCCCTAAGCTATAGGAATCTAGTATTTCTATAGCTGTATCTATAGTAGTCTTCAGGCGTGTAGCCGCCTGGAAGTGTGTAAGAAAAGTGAAAGGTGTTATTTTCTAACATAAAGTTAGTTTGTACTCAGAGTACCTGTGGAATCCACACCCACCAAGTATCAGTCGGTAGCCATCACGACAGGCTACCCTATGGTAGTACTCTGGTGGGCGTGGCTTCAACCCTCGAAGCAGTATTCACTCTGGAGTGTCTGAAAATGGGAATGTCCCGGGGTCAGGCATCACATTTCGGGGGTTACCTCCCTGGTCACCAGAGCTAGGCCCCTTACAGAAGTGTGATCAGGAGGTAAAGAAATAAGGAATCGAATGGTGTGACTTTCTTGGGTATACCACAAACCCTTCTGGTGGTTTGGGTGCCGGGAAGCGGCCGAAAAGGTAAATAAATGCCAGGCCTGGCCAGAAAAACCAACGGACTTCATGATGCGCCCGAAGGTCAGAGGACCTGGGGCCTATGAAAGAATCCGGGCGCCTGCATGCCAGATCCCGAAGGTATTGCTCCAGAAAGCAAATCTGTAACCCTTCAGGTTCAGAAGGTACCTGAAGGCGGGCGGGCCCGCCGACAAGCGCTCGAAACCCTTATGTTTAGTGTATACAAACACATTATCCCAAGCAAGTGGCCTTTATGTACGAGAACTATGTGAGTACTATCTGTTTACATGTCCTAGGCAGATATCTAGGTTACCTAGAAGCGCTGAATCGCTTATAACGAGTTTATCTTACCACTTACTTGAGAGAAATGTGCATGTATCTAGTGTTCCAGGGTGAACTCTATAATCCCTGGCTATGTACTGCCCAACTAACATTTAGGTGATAAGAATAAGTGCTACATGAGCTATATAAGAGAATTTAAAGAACCTATAGTCCTATAAAGGCTCTAACATTTGGTGATATAGCGCGTTTTAACTTTCTTATAACCCTGATTTGGGCCCACGATTTTAGAGCTTAAAGTGACTTAATAGTTATAGAGTAGTGATAAATGAGTGACAATAAACAGCTACAATAGTGCTATTGAAGCAGTGCTTACCACATTAAGTGTATTATAAGCTATACAAAGGTTACAACTGCAAGCTAAAGTATTAATATAGTTATGAAAGCCACCCTAATAACTTTTTTAGTAACATATTAGTGCTTCCTCGACACAATATATACCTTAAGAATATATTGTAGGTTTTTAATAGCAATAAGCATCACCTTATTTTGAATTAAAAGTTGTCTTTTACTATAATACAAAACTGTTTTTTTATTTTTTTTGTAAACTAACTTTTAGAAGCTTAACTTGTATGTATTTTTACATTATTAATAAACAAATCTGTTGTTTCAGTTACTATTCCCATATCTTAGTGGAGGTGCCTACCTACTCGACACCGCGCCCAATTCCAGTCACACACAAGACTCACCAACATATTTCGGCCTTGCTGTAAATAAACATCTCGCTTGTTCACCGTAACAAGTTCGATTTAAGGGCTTTTAACCGAATATGGTACAAATGATCATGCAAAAAGAGCTTAGTACAATTAGAAATGTTGAAGAATTATGCTCAAACTTTGACTGATTATGTTATTTCCTTTGTAATAGTACTAATACTAAATATATTTTGAATAAAACCACATTTTTTAAAAGAATAATATGTTTTATTTTTACACTGTATGTAAAAGAGATAAGAAGTACAGAAAATCACAGTTGTTAATACAAACTAATTTGCATTTTACATCTTCAGGATATAATATAATTTCTTTCGACGATAATATGCCTGTTGTACGGAACCCTGTTGTATATTTGTTGCTAGTGTTTGTAGCGCTTGATACATATCGATACCAAGACACTGGGATTGTAATTGTATCTTATATTGATATGAGTAGGTACGGTTCCGTGGAATTACATCATAATCTATTGTAGGACTTTGATTTACGAAACACTGTTTCTCCACTACAAGTAATTCTTCTCTTGTCACAATGTCATCCTTTTTTTCTTCAATTAATGAAATTTTATTGTGGTTGTTTTGCGATGATCCAATTTTATTCTTGAATTCTTTGGAAGCTTTTCTCTTAACTCCACCGGTTCTTTTTTAGGGTTCCGTACCCAAAGGGTAAAAACGGGACCCTATTACTGAGACTTCGCTGTCCGTCTGTCTGTCTATCACCAGGCTGTATCTCATGAACCGTGATAGTTAGACAGCTGAAATTTTCACAGATGATGTATTCCTGTTGCCGCTATAACAACAAATACTAAAAACAGTATATAATTAATATTTAAGGGGGGCTCCCATACAACAAACGTGATTTTTTTGCAGTGTTGTGCGATAATGGTACGGAACCCTTCGTGTGCGAGTCCGACTCGCACTTGGCCGGTTTTTTTAACTTTCCATGGTTGCATGGTAGAAACAAAAATATTACCGAATAAACCCGTTGCACAGCGTAAACTTATATTGTAACAAAACATAATTTTTGAGGTTAGGTTATATTAAGATGCATTTAGGTGATATAAAATTCTATAACTCAACTTATAGTGATAATTAAGAGTAATAATGTTTGCACATATTGTTTATGGCCGTATTGAAGTATTTTTAAAACCACTGTATTATCTAAGGTTGACCGAGTAACCCCATTATATTATATATATTATGTTTCCAATTCTTGCAGCATCCGGATCTATAAGATTTATAATTAACACTATTATGATACTAATAGCTTTCTTGCTAACTCTTCGGGTTCGATTGAACTCGATAAGTGGTACAAAGCATTTTCTAACTCTCTTTAAGGACCTCAGCTGTTAGTAAGTGTTAGCAGACACCTTACAATTACTTAAAGTGTTTTACGCTTCTTAAAGCTATTACACTAAGCCTTAAGGTGTTACGAAGCATCTAACTAACTCTGTTTAAAGACATGAGTCGTTAGTAAGTGTTCACCCGTATTTATAAAGAAGTAATTACTTGTTGCTAAGTAATTTCTTGATTAAGTCATTACTTAAGGTTAGAATTCTTAATTCCAAATTCTCATTCTTAAGTTGAGTAACACACGTTACTTACTTGAGCAATTTCCCAAGTAACACTCGAATATTGGTGGTTGTTTCTGTGTGGCAACACTTCGGGACTGCGTTTCGTTTTGTGAAAAGGCAAACGTAAGGTCTAGGTTACTTTTAAAATCTTGCAATAATATCTTTGATATTAGTTTATTTTATATTTATAATAGCAATAGCATTGTATACAGTAGTTTAATTGTAAAAAGTACATCATTTTAATTTTATTTTGTCGGTACAAAAATAAAAAATGCTTCGAGAAACAAAACGTTTGACATGATATAACCCTACTAAATTTAAATGTTTACTTTTTACACATGGATTATTGTAAAAAGTGACTTTTTGACACGTGATTTTTTATTTAGAAAGATTATACATTAATTTCTGTCAAATAATATCGTAAACTAATTTTGAAATCAAAACCGTTTTGTCTGTGAGTTATTTATTTATTTATTTATTAAAATCTCCCTTACAACTATCATTACAGGTATATACCTAATGCGATAGCGTGGTCTTACAATTAACTTATATCCAATATAAAACTACGAAGAATGTAAATAATAATAACTTATAAACTAAATTTCCTAAATATAAAAACACAATATTTAAAATACATAAACATATAACTTCTAATCTTTACTATAACATAAAATAAACAATAGTATTTTTGCGAATTCACTCAAATGGCATGTAAATACATCGATCTTGACGTGAAGATCATTAATAACCCGAATTGCGCGGGTCAGTGGTGTTTTGGCGAGAAGGTTGGTTCTGGCAACCGGCACGGCCAGCAGCGCCGGGCGTCGCCGCCTCCACACATAGCGGTCCGGTACACATAGAGTCAAGTGCTGCAGCACTCCTGGGTTATGCTCAATGCCGCGAAGTAACCTAACCAGATACGAAACAAGCGTAAATTCCCGTCGCACCCCCAGTTGGTTGTACCCGACCATACCGAGCACAAACAGAGTGGGGTACATCAAGGGGTAAAACGGATATACCCCGTATAGTTTCTTGAACAAGTGGCGCGTGAACTTGTTCTGTACGCGTTCCAGCATTCCTGTGTACTTGGCCTCATGCGGAGCCCATATGACAGCACTATGTTCCAGATGACTCCTGACTAGTGCGTCATACAGGACCCGGACTGTTGCGATGTTAGTGAAGTGCCTTGTCTGCCTCAGAACAAATCCCAAGTTTCTAAACGCCCTTTTACAAATCCTCGAAATATGATCGCGAAACGACAGTTCAGGAGTGACAACAACCCCCAAATCCCGCACCTCAGATACTCGTTGCATAGGCGAGGCACCCACTACGTACTCGTGTACTAGAGGGGCACGCGCGCGCGTAAAACTCATCACCGAGCACTTCGACACATTGAAGAAAAGCTTGTTGTCATGACTCCATTCCACTACTCTATCTATATCCTCCTGCAATAGTTCGCAATCGGATTTACTATTAACCTCGAGCAGCAACTTAAGGTCATCTGCAAATAATAAACAAGAGCCATGTTTGACGACTTCCGGCAAATCGTTTATCATTATAATAAATTTGAGAGGCCCCAAATTGCTGCCTTGGCTCACACCGGACCAGGTGTAATATGGTTCGGATTCACACCCATTATAATCTACGTACTGCTGTCTATCTCGCATATAGCTGGCGAAGAAATGTAATAGGTGTGGTGTGCAGCCGACTTCTGCGAGCTTGGTTAATAAGATGTCATTGTCAACGGTGTCAAAAGCTTTTTGTTTTGACACCGTTGACAATGAGTTGAATTTTCCTTTGAATATCTTTCCATAAATCACGTAAATTTCTAAAAATCACTGAGTGGACAGGAAAAAACCGTTCTCGAGTTTGGAGTCATACAAAAATATGATAGGATGGTACCCATCATATTTTTGTATGATTCCCTGATGCTTAACCTGCAAACAAACAAACGCTACGAGTGCTTTAAAAAAGAAGCAGTCATGGGAGAACACTTCCAGTGGCATAAAAACGTAAAGCAGTAAGCAACTGATACAGTGGAGTTATAGGAACCTCTCTTTTTTTTGTCTCTCATTGTAAAGAGTCGGTAAATCACATGTATCTCAATACTTTTGGAGAAACGAAATATCTTTTTGGCATTAAAGTAAACTTTGGCATTTCTAGGTTCAGCAACTTCTATCTCCTCTTATATATTATCATTTATATTGTCTACAACAGCAAAAACCGCTTCAATGCTAACCAAAGTTTCCATTTTTAGGGTTCCGAAGTCAACAAGGAACCCTTATAGTTTCGCTCTGTCCGTCTGTCCGTCCGCAGCTTAGCTCAGAGAATCTAAGGACTACAAAGCTATAATTTGGCATGTATATACATATTAATAATTCCGACAAAGTGGTAACATAAAATCATGAAAAATTTTTTTTTTTCGGGTACCTTCCACAGACGTAAAGTGGGGATGTATTTTTTTTTCTCATTTATACCATGGTGTGGGGTATCGTTGGATAGGCCATTCAAAAATATTATGGGTTTGTTAAAACCATTTTTCGGTTCAGGGATTCGTTTGCGTAAAATTAAGCTTTAAGTTGCATATTTATGTTAGAGTCAAGTGTCCCCCCCCCCTGCCAGCGAAATGGTTGATCTTGGCTATGTGAAAAAATTCACCGCAGTAGTAAATATAACGAAATTAAAAGGAAAATTATCACGGATAACAAGGCTTTACAAGTTTACGAGTAATAGTCGACCAACTTATAAAACGTACTTGGATCAGTAAACATTTTGTACAAATGCCATTGAAAAATTACTTAAATAAAGTTGATAGCTGTGTAAAACAGAGTAAATATAATGCTTACAAACCATGTAAAAATATGCATAAATGAAATCATAACAGGCTTTACAAGTTTACGAGTAATAGTCGACCAACTTATAGAATGTACTTGGCACAGTAAAATTTTTGTACAAATGCCATTGAAAAATTACTTAAATAAAGTTGTTAGCGTGTGTTAAACAGATAGTAAATATATGCTTATGAACCATGTAAAAATATACAAAAATAAAATCATAACATCCTTAATAATAATGATTTCTAAATTAATAATGTTTAAGCTCGAATAACGCATTGCCGGAGTTGTTGGCAGAACCAGTCCGTTGTCCATACGGCGCGCGCGGTGGAGTCTATTTTGTGTTAGTGCAGAAGTATTTATTACGTTTTGTAATTAAAACATAAAAGTAAAGTCAAATTAGATTCGATTTCCAAGCAAATTACTTATTTTCTTTTGTCGATATCCTTCTATAAAGTCAATATTTGACCCGACTTCATCACTAATTGAGTAGCGTAAAACTTTCCAGAATGAAATAGTGAATACCGCAGATTAGAGAATTCGCCTCTAATCTGCGGTATTAGAGGAGATTAGAGGTGAAAACATACGATTTTTTTCTAATTCCGAAAGAGAAATAAACAAGGAGCGTGCACGCAAGGATCCAGGAATGAACTATATCATTCCCCATGGCTCTAACGCGCGCTCTTATCGGCTCCTTTCGCAATTCACACCCGCGGTGGTACTCAAATAGATAATATTTTTCTAACTTCAGTTGCGAAGTTGGATTTTATAACTCCTTCTTCAGTTACCAGTTAGTCTTTATTTAGTTTAAGTCAAGAGTGAATAGATTACATCTAGGCAAGCGTGCTTCACCGTAGACCACATCATCGCTAACCATCAGGCGAGATAGTGGTCAAACGCGAGAATATAGATTTAAAAAAAAAACATCATCCTATGTGGGCCTGTTTTTAGACTTTGTGAGCCGCTGAAACCGTTCTAATGTTCATGTAACAACAACAAAACCCTCTTTTTAGTCCGCATTATTATGCAACTTCGGAACCCTATTACTGCGCGTGGCCCGACACGCACTTGGCCGGTTTTTTTTTCCTCTAAAATAACCACAAAGTATTGCTTAAGTAAAGGAAATAGTGACTATTGCTTGGCTGAGAATTCTAACTTTTGACAGTTCTAACTTCGATCAATTACTTATCTATAGAATACAAATCGTTACTTAAGTAATTACTTTTACTCAAGTAATTACTTTTACTTGTTTATAAATACGGGTGTTAGTAGACACCTTATAATTGCTTACAGTTTTTTACGCTTCTAATAGTTATAAGAGTTAGCTATATAATGGTTCCTACCAACTCTATGCTACCGCCTTAAGTAATTAAATTTTTCTTTGTAACTGTTATTCCTCTTGAAGGTTTAATTATTTATCCTTAACACCATAGTAGAATCGAATGTTATTATCGGAGCTCTTATATATCATTTATAATACTATAAGAGCTAAAAAGGTTGCCCTTAGCGCCAAAATGTTTGTTGGGTGTTGTTATGTATCGTTTTTCAGTCATAGCCTTAGGGTATCTAAGTTAGAACACCTAGATTGTGTTTCCTAACAGTTTAGTGTGTATAAGGTAAATAATACGAATTGGTGCGTGAGTATATCGCACCCTGCGCTACTTGCGCTCCCGCTTTTTTGGGGACCCCTAATCGAAAAGAAATAAATTCTTTATTTACCTATGCTATTACATACATTGCTTATTTATAATAACTTAAGTATTTCAATGGTATATAGGCGAGTATATAAACTATAAGCTATGTGTCGCTTCGTCGCGAACAATAGTAATGCAAAATATAAAAACATGCTCTAGGAAAGACGAAGCTCACAAACATAAATACATATTATGAAAATATTGAAGCAAACTGGACGACTTTGCAGCTCTGCTTTGCCTAACGGACTTATGCACTTTGTCCAGCCTTACGCTGATCTACGTGAGACACAATGGCTTTTTAATTGTTTCAGTTAATTACGGTATTCAACCGGTTAACTAATACAGGCAAATCTGCTATATAGCATACAAGACGAGCTGACTTTGCTTCGCTACCATAGAGGATCGAGTACGCAGTGCATTCGAATGGTATTATATTGTAGGCTTGTGTTGTCCCGAAGCAGCGCAAAAGCCTCCCTTCCTTCCTCCCACTTCTCTAGGTCTATTGTGATCGCGGGCCAATCTTTTAGAAAGAAGTCTAGCTCGCCCCGCTATCTCTTTCTGGGCCTGCCGCGTTGTCGTTTCCTGCTGTTAGGGATACACTGAGTGGTGGTCTTCGCCCATTGCTCCTCTGACATACGGCAAATGTGGCCAGCCCAATTCCACTTCAATCCAGCAGATGTTCGGCCGACGTCTGTAGGCATAGAGTTTCTGATGAGGTCTGTAAGTTTGACACCCATTAGACTTCGTTCCAAAGCACGTTGGCAGACTCAAGGAGCGGACTCTTGACGCTTTGTAAGGGACCGTGTTTGCGCCCCGTAAAAGGTCTAATAATTTATTAAATATACTATTCTTATACTCTCTTTATTACAGAATAGAAGCCAAATCGGCTTTATCGTGACATAAATACTTACTAAGTCAGAAACATACCTACTTACGTGTTGTGGCGTGGCGCCTTAGGACGCATTAGAATGACTACAATACCTACTCGTTGCGATATGATGTAGGCTTGAACAGATTCGTATGATTGGTGGATTCCGCGTAGAGGATCCCAGCAAGTGATTTCTGCAAGGCGGTTTGACCGGTATCAAATCGACTAATCACATGCGAGATGAATAAAGCGATGTGGTATTCCGTCTGTGTGATTGGTAGATTTATAGCGGTTGCCTGCATCCCGGTCGTTTTTCAATCCCAAAAATCCCGGGATTGTGCTTGGCTAATCTCGGTATTTCCACAAAAAGGTCTTTTTTGCATGCCGTAATCCATAATGCCTTGACAATGATCGTGCCTAGATTACATTATGGGCACTAATTGATATTAAATCAACCTGAGGTACGCCGCACGATGAAAGAACTACACACACAGGTACTTACCTACACGTGAAATGAGCCTGTTTAAATGGAGTAATTCGTGAATATCAGAATCAGAATCAGATTTTTATTTGCAATTAACACAAATATCTGTTTTCTAAACCTGTGGAAACTGATCAAATGTTTTCAACTGATGCACATATTCTTACCATACCAATCATCAATCAATATCTATACAAATAAATAAAATTGAAGTGTCTGTATGTAATATCAAAATAACAACCATAATATTGCTGGAGTGTCCCGACTTTCCATTCACCTGTACCATGGATGACCTGTATAATGCCTCTGACGCTGCAATAAACGTGGCCACCTACTGAGCTCAAAAAGTTTGATCAAATGTACCATCGATACGAAAAAGAAAGAATTGTATGTTTTATGGCTGTGCTGATCTGTTTGTGATGAAATTTGATATGGATAATCTCAAGCCTGGGGAAGGACATAGGCTACTTTTTAACCGACTTACCAAAAAGGAGCAGCTTCGACATTATGTATGTTTTTTATATTTTTTCTTTTTTTTTTATGTATGTTCACGCATATCTCCGTCAATTTTGGACCGATTTTGAAATATATTTAATGTTTAAAAAAGTATGTTTCGAAATTGGTCCCATTTTAATTTGGTGAAGATCTGATGAAGAACTTCGAAGATATACAACAGAACTCTTCTATAAATTACGGCAAATACCTCGGAATTGCTGCAATCGCATGTCTGTTTATTGTTTATACCATTTCATAACATAACATCACGCCAGTACGCTTGTTACGTATGCATAGGAATCTGCTGATATTGCAGATAATATACATACACAGACCTTGTCGAATCGGCAGTTACCTTGAGCAAGAAATGCATAACTTGGGAATTAGCAGACTCGCTGACTCAGAAAAAACATTGCATCGATGTAGGAAGTTGTTGACGATGCATTCAACTCGACACCGATGCTGCCATGACGTCACGCAATCCAACAATACCAAGCTAATATTTAAGATCATTTCTTGCGAGAAGATTCATTCCATATTCCTACATCGAGTAGGATGGATTCTCGTAGGCTAGTTAGTTGTAGTTAGTCTATTTAATTATTGTAACCATTCCATGTCCTAATATCGGCTTGGAATGGACATCTGTAGGTTAGCTAGTTGTAGTTAGTAGTTGTAACCATTCCATGTTCCAACCTCGACTTGGAATGGTCAGTTTTAGGATAATTATTTGTAATTAATTTTAATAATTAAAAGTTTAGAATCATTTCGGGTTTCTTTCCAATCCCCCGGCTGTGGTAAACGTAATTGGCGCAGTCGGTAGGATATCCGCGGGTGACGTCGGGACACATCACACATCGATAATCACGTCTCGTGTCACCCGGGTGGCTATCAAGCACCGTTCCGGATATTCTGAACTTACGGACCTGCTGCAGACCGAGAGGAGAATCTAGAAATCGATTCACGGGGAGAAACCAGAAGTGAAATAGCTGTAAGTACGTTTGAATTATTCTCGTGTTGCTCCCTCCTAAATCCTAACCTTCAGGGTTTACCATCTCAGAACCTCGAGTGCGCAGGGACCTGCATCACGTCAGGCCCGCCGACGAACTATAGATATAAGTAGAGATAAATTTTAGATAAAGCTAGAATTAGGCAACTTGGTTAGTTTAGATATGGCTCAGCACGGCCATCTACAATTCCTAAGGCCCTTCGCCTTGTCCCCGTTTTTTATAGTTACCCCAACGTGCTTGTGCGGTTTATTAAAATCCTTGACTCACTGTCAATACCCAAGTGGTGCATCCGGAAGTGAATTTCTAACTCGTGGCCGTTGAATATAATTCTTAATAAGGTTTCTGGAACCACTTTGTGTACCACTAACTCAATGGGATACCAGAGAGTTGGTTGGGCAGTCGAACCACCCTCATTAACAATCTTTCAGACCAGCACCATAATTTCAAGGAGCCGGTACCTAGTTGGCCAGATTCTGTAGGTCCACTCCCTTCGTTTTTAAATTTTCCGTTTATTTCTGCCCCCAAGAATAGTTACGACCTACAAAGATTATCATCATCAGCTACTATTAATGTTCCCACTGCTGGGACACGGGCTTCTTCTCCGTAAAAAGGAATGGGCCGTAATCTACCACACGGGCCCAGTGTAGGCTGGTAAAGATTATCTGTAGTACCTAAAAGCACACGCAGGCCCTTATCCCATCCTTCCCAGTCCCAGCAACCAACGAGTTGGCATTCACTTACATGGAGGCTGAATGCCCAAAGCCAAACCGGTGCCACAGCGAGAAAGAAGTCACCTACCAGATCTGCACCAAATCTGATTGAATCCAGAAGTCGATCATCAATCAAGTTCTGCTGGACTCCTGCCAACCCACTACAGTCACCCTGATGAGGGAAACTATGAAGAAACTAGATAACCAACACTACGGCCTGTCATCCCCTCAGCAAACGAAGGTACAAATTATCTATCACCAAAAAGACTGCACATCGCTCCAAGGAAGTTATTTCGCTACAACTCCCGTTGGATATCGGCTGAAATCCGAAGAGTTCACCATAGCAGATCCCGACGATTAAATCAAAGGCCAACCTCGCAAAATGATGAGGATACTCTTCGATTCTGAGCAACGAGCTACGTCAACTACTCACATCAATTTGTACTCCGTGGATCTTCAGGGACTACACGGCATCCAGGACAGGATTATGATCCAGAACCCCGTGCAGATGGGCAACGTGCAAAAGAACACCTGTCATACCACAAGAACCAGCAGCCTCCGACCGTAATCCAGAAACATTTCAGATCCCGACGAGACACCGGCAACATTTCCACTCAACGTGCTAAAATAGTTGCCGTTCTAAGGGTGGAGGTGTTACGTATGCATAGGAATCTGCTGATATTGCAGATAATATACATACACAGACCTTGTCGAATCGGCAGTTACCTTGAGCAAGAAATGCATAACTTGGGAATTAGCAGACTCGCTGACTCAGAAAAAACATTGCATCGATGTAGGAAGTTGTTGACGATGCATTCAACTCGACACCGATGCTGCCATGACGTCACGCAATCCAACAATGCCAAGCTAATATTTAAGATCATTTCTTGCGGGAAGATTCATTCCATATTCCTACATCGAGTAGGATGGATTCTCGTAGGCTAGTTAGTTGTAGTTAGTCTATTTAATTATTGTAACCATTCCATGTCCTAATATCGGCTTGGAATGGACATCTGTAGGTTAGCTAGTTGTAGTTAGTAGTTGTAACCATTCCATGTTCCAACCTCGACTTGGAATGGTCAGTTTTAGGATAATTATTTGTAATTAACTTTAATAATTAAAAGTTTAGAATCATTTCGGGTTTCTTTCCAATCCCCCGGCTGTGGTAAACGTAATTCGCTCTTAAGGGGTACGCAGATCTCTCATTTCACCAGTTATGTTCATGTTTCATGATATTCGGGTAATCTTTTTCGGGTAATTCTGGCGATATAGTTACCTTACTAAACAACTTGCCTATTAGGTAGGTACAACTAAAAAGTGAAAAATAAAAAGCTTTTTTACAAAAAATACTTCGTCTTTCGTAGGTACTATTTTTTTGCGTTATGGACACCGACTTCCAAAAATAAAGATATTTTTCACTTTGTAGGTTTTTTATTTGGAAGTTAGTAGTATTTTTTTGTAAAAAACCTTTTTATTATCAACACACCACACAAGCGAAGTTTATAATAAAACTGTAACTTGATTGATTAACACACCCAGCGGTGGACGCACAACCGAAACCAATGAGCTTAAATGAGCACTAAGAAAGGAATTTCGATAATTGGAGGTGGTCCAAGGGTTGCGCCCTTATTGGTGGGTAGGTGGGTTCAAAGATTGTATGGAATCCATCAGTTTTAAAGTTAGACATCTGAAATTTCGGATACGAGTACAATATACAGTAAAAAAATAAAATGTTTGTCACGAAACTTTATGTGGCAGACCAAATTCCACGCGAGCGAAGCCGCGGGCAAAAGCTAGTAATAATAATAATGATCAAGGTTCTGATACAGAAGGCAGTACTCCTCGATACGGCTCGCATTGTGAGGTGGTTCCTGTCTCTGGAGCCCTAACCACCGGTAGCTTGGACCCGATACCGATTGGCCTCTATTTTTTATATTTTTTAATTTATTTTTGTAAATTATTTTATAAAATAATTTAAAAATGTAGTAAATAAGAAAAGAAATCAATAAAGGACATAATAATATAGTGCACGCATCACATAAAATGTACGGAACCAATGTAAATATCTTTGATCTATACTTCTACACTAATATTATAAAGAGGTAAAGTTTGTGAGGTTGTAGGGGGTAATCTCTGGATCTACTAAACCGATTTTGAAAATTCTATCACCAGTAGAAAGCTACATTATTCCTGATTGACATAGGCTAAAAGGAATGTAAAAAAAATGAGATCCTTATGAAAATTTTGTAAATCACCGGAGATTCCTGCAACCGCATGTCTGTATACACCATTTCACAACATAACATTGCGCCAGTAGACTCTGAAGGTGTGCGCAGATGTGTACCTACAGGTCAACCTGCTACACGTTCATTTCACTATTTATGTTCATGTTCCCTGTTTTTCAAGATATGGAACATACAACTGAACTCCTGAGTGACAAACAACACGAATGTGTAAATTGAGTTATTAAAAAATACCCAATTTTGTCAATCCGGTACCCTACCATACCCTACTATAGAACTTGATCGCTTTTTAGTGATGGTGCACTAAAATTAAAAAGATAGAAATAAAAACTCTTTCACAAAAAAAATATCCGACTTCAAGACCAAAACACTAAAAAGTGAAAAAGTAAAAAGTCAAAGTGAAAAAGTTTTTTTAGTATTTTGTGTTGTCATCATCATCATCATATCAGCGGAAAGACGTCCACTGCTGGACATAGGCCATTGTGTTGTGCCACAATATTATTAAACTAGTTTTAACAAATTAATAAAGTAATTTTTTTCATAAGCATGATTAGAAACCACATATTCTTTACCCGGGACGGTCCCGGGATCCCGGGAATAATAATTAAAAATCCCTCAATCCCGGCATTTAAAAACAAGCTCCAGGATTGTATTCTCAAAATAACCGCGCCACAAGACACAACAAATTAATATGTAGGCAGCTCATCAAGTATTACTATTAATATGATATCATGAACGGGGAAGACGCCTATAGTTTGTCTCCCACTGAAACATAGTTGGATTTGTATGCTGGTTGTTTGCTGGGTCGATCTTCAAGGCCATATATTCAATGTACTCTGTTCAAGGCAAAGAACGCTTGCCGAGGTCATCGTGCGTGTATGGATGACCATTCATCAAATACCGAGACACATGCACAAATCACATGCTTTTCGAGGCACGGAGTCTTTCGCCTAAAAGTTTCAGAACAAAAGTATAATAACGAAGCACTGAGTAATAGACTGTTCGTTGCTCTTTCCACGTAAAACGAAACGAATTGATGTCACTAAAGCCTGTGCTACACGGTCGCCGACCGCGACAAAAACCAAGGTCACCTTGGTCGGAAGCGCGTCGGGCGATGCCGGCTACACGGTCTGCGACAAGCGCCCAACCTCAGTATGTTTAGAACGCCGCGCAGAGAGGACGTATTTACGCTCGTACTAGGGCATGCATTTCGAAATTTCATAGTTTCGAAATTTCGGACCATATTTGCATGTTTATTAATTTCGAAATTGACAGCCTTAATTTCGAAACTGGATTTAATTTAAATATTATGTTATTTTTTATACAATAATTAAATTTATTATTGAAACCAAAAGAGGATCATCTGAAAATTAGTCTGAATACAAATCTAAAGCCAATTAGACCGTTGCGTTGGGCCATTTTGTGACCATGTGTGCTAAAATTACAATAAAACAAAGGCTAACCATGGTGTTAAATAAATAAGAGTGAAAAAAGCTCGGCCATTTAAAAAAAAACCGAGCTTTGTATTAATGGTGGCCAGTGAGGGGGAATACTTTGACAAGGTGTAAAATCGTTTGCTGGGAAAGCCAATATTTTATTTACTATTGGAGGGCAACCATCGCCTGAACTTTTGGGAAAAAAAAACAGGTAGTGTGGTATTTTTACCTCATTAAAACCAAACCGGTGATCTCATCAGCACTTCTTAAAATACCACATCCTTGGGGAGCCTATAAAGTAGTCTCCCTTGAACCTCGCTGTGGATGGCAGCACGTGATCACTGTGTCACTGTCGTTCCTGAGGTCACTCGGTGGACGGACATAGACCCCACTCTGAGCGCCCGAAACCCCGGCGTTCCACCTGCCTTAAATGTTAAAGGCGGGGTTTCGGCGTGTCTACATCGAGGTGGTTGCCTCCACGATACCCTCTTCTATGAATTGGATTGGCCTTCTCATGATTTCACTCGGTGGCTGTTTCACTCTAGTTTTCTGTCTCTGCCAGCATATTCCTCACTAATATTGGCAGAGACAGGGCTCGCCCGATCCTGGCGACTAAGAACCACCGCACAAAGGTCTAAGAAGGCACTCCTCGAGCGTGTGCCGTGCAGAATCCAAGTTGCCTCTACAATGATGGCAATTTACCGTGACCTATCACCCAATCCTATTCAGGCACTCACCGAAGCAACCGTGCCCGATCAGTACCTGAATATGCATGTAAGAGATGCTCTCCGCTCTTTTCAGCCATACGTGCTATTCAAATGACCATTTGCCGCTACAGGCTGTTGATTTTAGTCCTGCAGCGTCGGACATCTGACAGTCTATTTCTGCCTCCGATATTGGGCAGCAGTCTATGCAAAGCACCCACTGGCCTCCCAATGCGGGACAAAGGGAGCTCGAAATGTTTTTCGAAGCCCCAACGTACATGGTTAAACCAAGATAGTGGACTTGCGCATCTCCTATTGTCACTAACGAGCTGGATGGCTCTCTACTCTTCGGCAGCGCCTCAATTTTATGAGGCGCTATCTGTAACTATCTTTAACCCCAGCTCGCGAATCAACGCTGACCGAAAGCCTCTTGCCACTCCGAGCTTGGAAAGCTGGTTGCTATCGTCAAAGTATTTGTAGTAGAAAAAAATCACTTTGTTTGAATATAAATTGCACTTAGGCACCTCTCCAGACTAAAAATTCTGCGTTTTGAGTTTATTTCAAGTATTTTTTTGATTTTCCATATAGTTGGTTCCACAGTTTCGAAATTTCGAAATTTCGAAACTGAGAAGTCCAATTTCGTAAGCTAATTTCGAAATTGAAAATGTACGAAACTGCACGCCCTAGCTCGTACCGTACATTCATTACAATGACGTCATGGCGCCTTGCCTATCAAAACTTCAAAAAGAATATAATACTAAACTTTACTCTAATCTTACTAATATTATAAATGCGAAGGTTTGGATGGATGTATGTATGTTTGTTGCTCAATCAAGCTAGAATTGTTGAGCGGATCAGGATGAATTTTGCCACAGAGATAGATTATAATCTGGAATAGCACGTATGCATCTCTTCATCCCGGTATAATGCTCCCTTGGGATAAGAAAACACTTTCACGCGGGCGGAGCCGCTGGCAGAAGCTAGTTTATTTAATACTAGCTGTTCCCCGCGGCTTCGCTCCCGTAGACCACCCCACAGGACCCGTTTTCGGGATTAAAAAATAGCCTATGTCACTCAGGAATAATGTAGTTTTCTAATGGTGAAAGAATTTTTTAAGTCGGTCCAGTAGTTTCGGCGGCTATTCGGTACAAACAAACATAAACAAACAAACAAAAAAATCTTTCCTCTTTATAATATTGGTATAGATGTCTAATCCCAAAGACAGGACAAGTATCTGTTTATATCGATAAGTTAAGTTCCATTATTACATTGCGTTCGCTCTGTTGAGCCATTTTTTGCGCGTGCGTCTGCGCTCGCCGCCTGCAGAAGCGCGACTGTCATACGCGTGGTTGTCAACAAGCGTCTACACGGCATCAAACAAGTCGCCGACCAACTCGTTGGCAACGCACGCACGCCGACCAAGGGCGTTGGAAGGTCATGCTAAATTTAGTTGGCAACCACTGTCTACACGGTCGGGAATGGCCGATTCCGACCAAGGTGACCTTGGTTTTTGTCGCGGTCGGCGACCGTGTAGCACAGGCTTAACCTGTTGACAAATGCGTCATCTTTTTAGGGTTCCGTACCCAAAGGGTAAAAACGGGACCCTATTACTGAGACTTCGCGGTCCGTCTGTCTGTCTGTCTGTCACCAGGCTGTATCTCATGAACCGTGATAGCTACATAGTTGAAATTTTCACAAATGATGTATTTCTGGTGTACGTAGTCGCAGCGAAAAAACGTCGAATTTATTCATTTCAGATAAGCAGATAATTAGTATATGACGTCGTGTAATTGTGTATAGTAAGTACAAATTTGTGTATCCAACCATTGGGGAGTTATTCAACAAAAACTGTTTCCGCTGGAACTACGTCATCCTAGCGGCACCTTTTTTTTCCTATGCACGTAGATAAAAAAAAATACATTCAATAATTAGTTTGAAACGAGAGGTAAATGTGTATGCTTAAATGAAATTTGTGTGACATAAAACTGCGAAGATAATCAAGTTTCCGCTGCGCCGACGTTTGGCTATTTGATGAAAATCATATAAAACGGCTTAGTGCAGAGTTGTTTTTTTTTACGTACTTTGCTTTGAATTTGTGTGTAATGATTGTGAAAACAGAATTTGAAAAAATCATACCGTTCAGAAGATATACACGTAAAAGTAAAATATGGTTTTTAGGTCCAAGTACTTAAAATAGGAACACTAGAGCCTAACTTATAACGTTTATTTGTATCTTGTAAGGGTCTACAAAGTCCTGCCAAGTTTTATGTATGCGTTCTTAGTAATTAATGAGCAGTCGCATAATTTACTACGACTGGACCACTATATTGTATGACAACCGATTTTAGGATATTTTAATGGAAATGTAACGTAAAACATATGGCGATAGTAAGTGTATTAATGCAACTATTCACATGTAAAATTACAGCTCATTACACTAAATAATTAAAGAGATATAATAAAAATACCAGAACAACCGCAATTCATGGATAAACCGACCAAGTTTGAATGACTACAAAAAAGCGGCCGTGCAGTATATAGAGCTAACGTTCTAAAATTTCCAGTGTCGTACCATTATTGGATTGGTACAGGTGAGCACACAATTCTTGAACAAGTAACAAATAATGTTCAATGATCAAAATAGTAGCTCACTTGTTTGTTTCTCAAACTTACGAAATTATTACAATAAGAATTACTTCTGTATTAGCAAATGCGTTTATTTGTCAGAATATTACATAAAGTTGTTACAGTAGGTAATTATTATGTCCTTAATATTCTGCTGCTTTTATGTTAGTAAAATTTGATTAAATGAAATACTAATAATAATTAGAAAAAAATATTAACACACCAGTAGTTATTAGATAGATAAGGGAATAATCTAAAGAAGGTTGTTCTATCTCACGACGGCGGGTTGGTCTTAGTCGTGTGTGTAGTGCACATGCACATTGTTTCTGTGTGCGTAAGCTCGGGAGCGCTCAGCAGAGAGTTTGTATTATACTAGAGGTAACGTATTTAAGTTATTAAAGTTATCTCTTTGACGTTCAGGATGGTAGCGTTTGCCTACGTTTGTCTTTTTTTTTTTATAGAATTTTTCTATAAGCAAGAACGAAAGAATTAACAGTTTCTTTTTCGTCATAAATTCGTTCCCTCTAGTATAATACAAACTCTCTGGCGCTCAGTATCGCTTACGCACACAGAAACAATGTGCATCTGCACACATGACTAAGACGATCCCGCAGTCACGCAGTGCGTCGGTCGTGACTCGTGAGATAGAACAATTGTATCAGTTTCCCGAAAAGTTAGGTTCCAGTAAAAATCCTAAAATTTACTTAATCATATGAGCTTTTACAGTGGGCCATATATTTGTTATTTATATTTAATAAAAAACTGATTCTTTATGTTAATGTTATTATTACCTACTTTGTTAATAATATTGTTTTTTTTTTTTTCATTTTAATTAGTCATTAACCAATAAATACTTTAATGAGTATAATGTTAATACTTACAGTTGTTTTATTTTCTGCTAAACGATTGTGTACGCACCTGTACGAAACTATTACACACAATAACGATACTATACTGGAAATTTTAGAATGTTAGCTCTATATACTGCACGGCCGCTTTTTTGTAGCCATTCAAACTTGGTCGGTTTATCCATGAATTGCGGTTGTTCTGGTATTTTTATTATATCTCTTTAATTATTTAGTGTAATGAGCTGTAATTTTACATGTGAATAGTTGCATTAATACACTTACTATCGCCATATGTTTTACGTTACATTTCCATTAAAATGTCCTAAAATCGGTTGTCATACAATATAGTGGTCCAGTCGTAGTAAATTATGCGACTGCTCATTAATTACTAAGAACACATACATGAAACTTGGCAGGACTTTGTAGACCCTTACAAGATACAAATAAACGTTATAAGTTAGGCTCTAGTGTTCCTATTTTAAGTACTTGGACCTAAAAACCTTATTTTACTTTTACGTGTATATCTTCTGAACGGTATGATTTTTTCAAATTCTGTTTTCACAATCATTACACACAAATTCAAAGCAAAGTACGTAAAAAAAATCAACTCTGCACTAAGCCGTTTTATATGATTTTCATCAAATAGCCAAACGTCAGCGCAGCGGAAACTTGATTATCTTCGCAGTTTTATGTGACACAAATTTCATTTAAGCACACACACATTTACCTCTCGTTTCAAACTAATTATTGAATGTATTTTTTTTTATCTACGTGCATAGGAAAAAAAAGGTGCCGCTAGGATGACGTAGTTCCAGTGGAAACAGTTTTTGTTGAATAGCTCCCCAATGGTTCGATACACATATTTGTACTTACTATACACAATTACACGACGTCATACACTAATTATCTGCTTATCTGAAATGAATAAATTCGACGTTTTTCCGCTGCGACTACGTACACGTATTTCTGTTGCCGCTATAACAACAAATACTAAAAACAGAATAAAATAAATATTTAAGTAGGGCTCCCATACAACAAACGTGATATTTTTGCCTTTTTTTGCGATAATGGTACGGAACCCTTCGTGCGCGAGTCCGACTCGCACTGAGGCGGTTTTTTATACTATTTATCTATTCTATAAAGCCTGTGCTACACGGTCGCCGACCGCGACAAAAACCAAGGTCACCTTGGTCGGAATCGGCCACTCCCGACCGTGTAGACAGTGGTTGCCAACCTAATTTAGCATGACCTTCCAACGCCCTTGGTCGGCGTGCGTGCGTTGCCAACGAGTTGGTCGGCGACTTGTTTCATGCCGTGTAGACGCTTGTTGACAACCACGCGTATGACAGTCGCGCTTCAACAGGCGGCGAGCGCAGACGCACGCGCAAAAAATGGCTCAACAGAGCGAACGCAATGTAATAACGGAACTTATCGATATAAACAGATACTTGTCCTGTCTTTGGGATTAGACATCAGAGTCATGTATAGACGCAACTGTAAAAAATGCATAGGATATTTTTTTTAAAGTATATTCTTTTACTTTAAATGTACCTATATTAAATATACTAGCTTCTGCCAGCGGCTCCGCCCGCGTGAAAGTGTTTTCTTATCCCAAGGGAGCATTATACCGGGATGAAGAGATGCATACGTGCTATTCCAGATTATAATCTATCTCTGTGGCAAAATTCTTCCTGATCCGCTCAAAAATTTTAGCTTGATTGAGCAACAAACATACATACATCCATCCAAACTTTCGCATTTATAATATTAGTAAGATTAGAGTTTAGTTTTTAAAGTTTATTAGTATATTCTTTTTGAAGTTTTGATAGGCAAGGCGCCATGACGTCGTTGTAATGAATGTACGGTACGAGCGTAAATACGTCCTCTCTGCGCGGCGTTCTAAACATACTGAGGTTGGGCCAGTGTTGCCAGGGCCCTTAAGTCAAAAGTTACGTTTCATTTCCTGAAATGTTACATTTTGGCTGCAAAAGTTACATTATTTTTTTTTCTTGTTTTTGAGGTCGGAGCCAAATCGATGTCAGCAAAATGGCGGAATATAAAGGAATCTATGATGTAGTGTATTTAATCTTATGGTGGATATGGTGTATTTAATTTTATGATAAAACAGACTCTAGTTTAATTTATTTCATATATTTATTCCTTTTCCCGACTGTATATTAACTGAACTAACTAACATCTGATAGTAGAATGTAGTTTCACCTGTCGTTCTGCTGGTTTCAGCCAAAAGCTGACTAGATGACTACTGCTGGGCTTTTGGTTTTTGGGCTGGCACTTTTTCGTCGTTCAGGTTCAGAATGTCCAATTCCCAAAATGTCCAGCGGTTTCAAAATGTCCAATTCCCGAAATGTCCAACTTACAAAATGTCCAATTCCCAAAACGTCTAATTCCTAAAATGTCCAATTTTGCAAGTATTTGGCCCGAGGTTTCTGAAAAATATCCTACGAAACCGCGCGAACTCGCGAAGTAGTAAAAGTACGCGCACGTGATCAGGCAAAATCAACCTTTAATTAATGCAGAATATGTTTCATTTTGTCATGGCACGTTTCATTCAGAGCCATCTCTGAATATGTCGTTCAATTTGGATGCGTTCGTAATCTGTTTGCAATAAAAATCTACTATTACAAATCTCGTTGTTCTCAAAAATTACGAAAATTGCCATAAATATAAAAATTACTTACATGTTACGCGACGGGGTCAAAAGTTACGAAAAATGTAAGAAATGTAACCTTCTGGCAACGCTGGGTTGGGCGTAGAGGTGAGACGTACTAGGTAAAATGCGTACTGAGTCTTAGAAGTACGCGTCCGCTTAAATACTTATTCCAAAAACTAGGTCCACGAGTATTTAGGCGTCTCTAGCTTATTGAAGTTTCCATAGCGAGTCCGAGTCTTCGTAATATCGAGATCAAGTAGTCACTAGTCGGAGTAATTTAATGGAGTATTTTCGGCTTATAGATTATTAACGTATATTAGACTACGCATTGGTATTCGTAACATTTTTACATTTTAAAATTGTATACTTTTCTGTAAATTAACTATTGACTGGGATTGGCGGAGAGAGTGAAACACTTTGTTTTCTTGGCTTGACTTAATTAACTATCTAAATTCTAAACAAGTAACACATCAAAGTTACTTAAATATAACATATTAATCGTTTATTTCTACTCACAAAACAGACATTAAAAGTTACTTGGGTATAAAAATACAGGTACATATTCTTAGTCTAGAATGTGTGAGGAACTGGTGTCTGAAGTAGGCATAGGAATGCCTGTATTACAAATCACCAGGTCCCCACCCCAGAAAACAAAAGCAATACAATTTAGTGTTTCTGGTTTAGTTACTTTCAATTTAGTCCAGTTTGTAACACTGTTAGAAGAAATTAGTAAAATCATTAACAAATCTTAAACATTATCATGCAGAAAAAACAAGTGGAATTATTTACTTCGTGTTAGTTTTAGTTATGTGTGTGTGCGTGGAAGTGTGAAGCATGTATTTGTGTGCTTGCATTTAATTCAATCAATCCAAATTAATTCACTTCAATACAATTCAATCATTATAATCCAATCTAATGTAACTCAATTAAATTCAATTAAACCCAATCCAATTTAATTCAATTCAATTTAATCTAATCTAACTTAATTCGATTCAATCTAATACAATAATCTACGATATCCTGCACAAAAATACTTAAATAAAATCTTATTAAAAACTTCCCTTCATACTTTACAGGCTTAGAAATGACAGCTTATTTTATAAACGTGATATTAAACACACGTTCACGTAAACAAAAGGTACCGTTCCTATGACGTATTGTGACGTACTGATTTAAAAAACAAACTTTGCAAAACATCTTCACTCTGCGTACCAAAGTAGCAGTGCTTCTATTGGTATAGATATTAGGTTTAGAAACGCGAATCAAATAAATCGACTCGCAAACTTCGAGTGCCGAACCGAACGTCTCCGAATGTCACCGGAACTGACCGAGCCGGTGGATCGCCCGCCGCAAACACTAGACGCGAGTATGGTAGTACGAGACTACGTGTCAAACGCCATACGCTTAAATACTCGAGACGCGTTTATGTGGTGCGCACGGAATAAGTCTTTACACGTCCGGCCAAAAACCTATTCCATAAACCTATTCCAGTATATACGTCTCACCTCTAGTTGGGCGCTTGTCGCAGACCGTGTAGCCGGCATCGCCCGACGCGCTTCCGACTAAGGTGACCTTGGTTTTTGTCGCGGTCGGCGACCGTGTAGCACAGGCTTTATTCTATACCTTCATGGTACCTACTCAGTAGACCGTTTCATACCAGCAATTTATGAACAACTTAAGCATATTCTTTTCATTACATCTTTTTTAAATAATACGAGCAAAGATTACTATTATATACTGGGTATAGATAGGCAACTCAGCCTTTTTTTTGGGGTTCAAACGCAGCGCTTGTACAGCGCCATCTATGAACCGTTTAGGGGAACTGCATATGTATGTGTGTGTGAATGTATGGATGAATATGTGTGTGTACATGTATGTGTATGCATGTGTGTATATTCATGCCTGTATATGTATGGGTGTGTTGTTTTGGTTGGTAGAATTTAATAGAAATGAAAAAACAATTACAATTTTTGTATATTTATTTTTTAAATTTACAGAATAAATACATTCAAGCAAAATGAGGTTTTTAGTATCAGCACAAAGCAGAAAAGTAAAATTTTGGTTTATAAAAATGCAACCCTGTTGTTTATTTTTTTTGGTATTATATTTTAAATAACGTTTTATCAAAAACCCTTATTCCTGTAGATTAAAGATGCATTGGAAACAGATCTAAGGCTAGACTCACACATTCTGAATTTCTCTATGAATTCAGAGTTCGAATTCATAATCTGAATAGGATTCAGAATGTGATGATGATGAGAGAGAGAGAGGCATTCATACTCGGAATTAATATTATTAATTAAGAAATCCCGGCAACGCATACAATTTCACTATGCCCCACACACATTCTGATTTTTTTCAGATTATTTTTTACTCATTGCCGGCATTCAGATTATGAATTCTGAGTCTGGACTCAGAGAGGAATTTAGAGTGTGAGTTAGAGGCCTAAACACTAAGGGCCCTCTTACACATTCTGAATTCCTCTGTGAATCTAGACTCGGAATTCATATTATTAATTAAGAAAACCCGGCAACGCATACAATTTCACTATGCCCCACACACATTTAGATTTTTTCTGATTATGATTTACTCTTGCTGGCATTTAGATTATGAATTCGTTTCTATCGTTTGAATGCCAATCATTCTGAATTCCTCTCTGAATTCAGAATGTTTGAGGCCAGCCTAAGGCTGGACTCACACATTCTGAAATTCCTGACTCTGTGTATAATTATTAATTAATCTATTATTTATTAATTATAATAATTCATTTTAATAACGTTACATCAAAAAGCCTAATTCCTGCGGAATTTTCCCTTGGGATCTCATAGCATATGTATTAACTCTTCACAATTTCAATCAAGATGCAGTGGAAACTGATCTAAGGTTGGACTCACACATTCTGAATTTCTCTCTAAATTTAGAGTCGGAATTCAGAATGTGATGATGATGAGAGAGAGGAATTCAGACTTGGAATTCATATTATTAATTAAGAAAGCCCGGCAACGCATACAATTTCACTATGCCCCACACACATTCTGATTTTTTCCAGATTATGATTTACTCATTGCCGGCATTCAGATTATGCATTCCGAGTCTGGACTCAGAGAGGAATCCAGAATGTGAGTTAGAGGCCTAAACTCTAAGGGCCCTCTTACACATTCTGAATTCCTATCTGAATCCAGACTCGGAATTCATATTATTAATTAAGGAAACCCGGCAATGGCAAAGCATACAATTTCACTATGCCCCTCCCACACACATTCTGATTTTTTCACATTATGAATTCCGACTCTGAATTCAGAGAGGAATTCAGAATATTTGAGGCCAGCCTAAGGCTGGACTCACACATTCTGAAATTCCTGACTCTGTGTATAATTATTAATTAACTATAATAATTCATTTTAATAATGTTTCATCAAAGATCCTAATTCCTGCAGATTTGTCCCTTGGGAACTCATACAATATGTATTAACTCTTTACAATTTCAATCAAGATGCAGTGGAAACAGGTCCAAACTCTAAAAGAGTCTCTATGCGTACAAGTTCTGTTTTTGATAAAACATTATTGAAATTAATTTTACTAATATTATAGACTAAAGTAAATGACAACGAAGGCATTATTCCTTGGTTATTGGCGTCACTAAATTTCATGGATTTCAGTATAAGTAGTTCCACAAATTGTGATGAGGTGAGGTTGGGGTCACACAGTTCTGTAAATTTTTATCCAATTATCGCGCTTAAACTGCCAGTTATACTGTCAAATAACGATGAAGGAGATGAGTAGATCTGCTGCGGCGGTACTTTCCTTCTTTTTCAAGACTCCACATCCTGCAAATGAGAAAAAATATATTAACACAACTGAAATTCGGCATTTACGGATCGTGTAAAGAAGATAGACAAAAGCATCTTTGTTTGTGCAGACAAGAACATATTGCAATCAGTAATATGTCTGCCAAGTGTAGACTATACAAACTGAATGATAATGTCACGATTGAAACTGATAGATAGCAAATGAAAAACAGTAACTTTCAAACAATGATTAATTAATAATAGTAAACTGCTTACCTGCCATAAGTCCATGGGTTATTCCAACTGATTGACTGAATTCTTGATTACAATGTTAACCCTCATTCTCGGGATTAATTCCGGCAACTCGTGGTAAGATTTGCTTGAGCACTAGCTTTACGCTTTTATAACCTGGTCACTTTTTATACAGCTTCACATTGTGGTCCCATTTCGCAATGCATTTTTGGCCGTTAGTGGCAAATTTAAGGTCTTTACTGATCAGATTATTTGTAATCCCTTTTAGTTGATGGGGTGGATCATTTGATGTGGAAGCTAGGGTCAGCTTGCTTATTATAGCTTCAATGTTGAGTTCTTTTCCTGAAACATAATTAAATATCTATATTTAGTTGAAGACCAAGTGATTATGCTTGCAGATCAAGAATAATATTAAAATATTGTCGATATTTATTATTTGTTATGACAAAAAAAAATTAACAAAAAAATCAAACTGACTTCCAAAACAAAACATCACTACAAAGTGAAAAATTACTTTCTTTTCCGAATTAGGTGTCTTCAGTACCTATTGTTTTTCGTTTTTCAACGATTTTTTTTTTTGGAAATCGGTTTGAAAACTGTTTTATGTATCACTTTTTGGTTTTGGTACCTCACATTACCATGAAAACTATTTATAGGCAAAGTAAATCTCATGACGATTCCAATAAGCCCAAACACGACTAGAATACATTGCTTTATTTTGGAGTTCCAGTGCCTACCTGGGAATGGAACTATTCCATAAATTGCGGTGAGGTGAGGTTGTGGTCACACAGTCCTATATTTTCTTCTCCTATAATCGCGCTGAAACTGCCAGTTATGCTGTCATATAAATCATCGAAGGACATGTGTTTGATCTGCTGCGGCGGTACTTTCTTTTTCAAGGACTCCACATCCTGCAAATGAGAAAAAATAGATTAACACAACTGAAATTCGACCTTTACGGATTGTGTAAAGAAGATGACAGCATCTTTGTTTGTGCTATATATATTCCTGCCATGTGTATAGTATACAAACTGCCAGAATCAATATTGTCACGATTGATTCTGAAATTAGCGAAAAATAGGAAATGAAAAACTGTAACTTTCAAACAATGATTAATGAATAATAGTAACATGCATACCTGCCATAAGTCCAAGGGTTGCTCAAACTGATTGACTGAATACTTGATTACAATCTTAACCCTAATTTTCGGGATTAATTCCGGCAACACATGGCTTGGTGGAGCTTAGGCACTAGCTTTACGCCTTTATAACCTGGACACATTTTAAACAGCTTCACATTGTGGTCCCATTTCTCAATGCATTGTTGGCCATTAATGGTAAATTTAAGGTCTTTAGTGATCAGATTATTTATAATTCCTTTTATTAAGTGGGGTGGATCATTTGATGTGGATGCTAGGGTCGGCTTGCTAATTATAGCTTCAATGTTGAGTTCTTTTCCTGAAATATAATTAAATATCTATATTTAGTTGAAGACCAAGTGATTGTGCTTACAGATCTAGAATAATATTAAAATATTGTCGATATTTAATATTTGTTCCAACAAAAATAACTTTTTATTTTCACTTTTTGGTTTTGGTACCTCAAATTACCATGAAAACTATTTATAGGCAAAGTAAATCTCATGACAATTCCAATAAGTCCGAACACGACTAGAATACATTGTTTTATTTCGGAGTTCCAGACCCAAACTTCCAGCTTCAGATCAGATTGATGGTACCGTTTATTTATAGGTATTTGGTTCATCATAGTCGGTTAACTATTCGAGATATTATCTTATACTCGTCACAAATCTATCATTAAGAAATTTCAGTGGCCATCTGTGGTCTTTTTTCATCAGTTCCATTTGAGCAAATGATACTTTCTGAATGCAAATCATTGCATTGGTGATGAAAATACCAAAATCGCTATATATGCCTATAATATGGGAGGAGTTTCCTCGATTTCCATGAGATTCAATCATCAGATCCTGACCTGATGACCATGGGACTACCTGGATGGTATCAAAAAAAATAGGAATTTTCCAAATCGATCCAGGCGTCTGAGTAATCAGGAAACATAAATAATAATTTAAAAAAAGATTCCGACATGAGAACCGCCTCCATTTTTTTGAAGTTGATTAATACAATGCATTGATGAATATATATAAAATTAACAATTATTAATATTACCTGGGATATGTAGTGTTGAATTGCCAATTTAGACAGTCTACCAATTGGATACTTATGAATTTCTTCAAAATGTCTATGACAGACACATTTGTTGCCATAGATAGTATGATGATCCAATTAAGCTAATTCAGCAAAATCCAAGTTTTAAATTTCTCTTCAGTTGTCTCTGGATTCGGAAACAGGTGTAGCGGCACATCTAAAAACATAAAAAAATTAGGTGTGTAACTTAAATCAATTACTGGAAGAACGAGGAACTATACCTTATTCAGCAGAGCTTGAGACAAAGAACATAATAAACTCTTAGGATTAAAGATTATATATAATATATTTCGAGTAAGCATGATGACGTTAGATTTCGCAATATTTTGTTTTTCCCTTTGTCTAATTAATATAGCCTTATTTACATACTTTCAACTTTTAATAGCTGCACTTGTGCGTAGCTAACTAATTTAACCTAACCTAGCTTTATCAATACCGTGAAACTCTGATTATGGCTTATGAGATAATTATCATCATCTCGCTGTCACGGTGCAGTTTATGCGGACACTAAAATGCTAGTAACTTTGACGCAAGTGCACTGGGCTGTTCATTCACAGTGAGGTGAACATTATAACTCATGTAAATTAGTAATAAGCTGCTGAGTTTCCAAATAAATAAATAAAACCTCATCTTTGGTTACTTTGTAAACATTCATAAAAAATCATTTCTAACAAAAAGAAATAGTGTTAAGCTAATCTAATTGAACACTTATTTCCGAATTAAGTTTTGAATTTTTCATAAGATAGTTTTGTATTTCACCATAAAAGTATAGTAAGTTAAGTAAGTTTAATAGTAAGTTTGCTTACATATTATCCCAAGCCGAGTAGAATGACTTAGTTTTAAATAGTACTAGTTGTGCCTGCGGCTTTGCTCCCGTCAACCCTACCTACAGTAAGTACCCTACTTACCGGTTACGGCCAGCTACTTACTAACGGTTGTGATGAGGAGGGATGAATCGCATGTTACTAAAAGTGGACGGCCAAAGGAAAGATGGTTGGACTGTGTGCGGAGGGATATGAAAGAAAAGGGAGTCCGTGATAGCGTGACGAGGGGACAGGTCGGTATGGAAGAATAAAACATGTTGCGCCGACCTCAAGTAACATGGTACAAGGGCAGGAAGATCATGATGATAGTAAATTATCAATAACAGTCTCAATGCAGATATTTTTCTGCAATGAAGGAAGACAAACAAAATTAACTTACCGTATTTACTAATCACAGTACATCCAGGTACAGCAAGAATTTTGTAACTTGTTATATAATATTTATATAAATCGCACTTGCTAAACAATGAGAACTTTATTGTAAAAAGAAAGAAAATAAATGCACACGGTCAAATATTCTCATGCACCGGCCGGCCATTTGTAATTTAGGTGTGCCCATACAAACAAAATATTAAGTATTCTTTTTAAACCATAAAATAACTTCTGCATTATTGTGCTGATAGTAAAAACCTCATTATGTTCTAATTTATTTATTCTGTTATTTTTCTATATTTACTTCAAGAATAACATGTGATTATAATTTTATTTCTTGATTTAGGTTGTTTTAATATTAAGGGAAACTCCCAGCATCGGGCTAATATTTTTAACTATAGCAACACCGCAATTTTGGTGCCCCTAAACGGTTTATAGATAGCGCTGTTTTAAATCAAAAAATTGAATCGAAATTTTGTTCTATTTACCATAGCATGAATACGAGTGAAACAGATGATTTGAATGGTAATTTATTTCGTATTTGGGGCATTGGAACCTAATCTTGACAGTTTTGTTTGTGTGAATTGAATTAGAATTTACTCTTTTTCAATCGGTATAGATTTTCTTTAAAATTATGGCAGATATTCAAGTAGTTACCCCAGATTTTGTGAACGTGCATATCACGAAGTCAGACAGTGAAGATGCGGCGCCCGTTGAGAGGAGATTCAAGAAAGGCATTAACATTCTGGAGTTTAAGGTTAATATGATTCACAGATTTTTTATTTTTGCCCTTGTAAAAACCGAAATATAGCTGCACCCACGATTCTGTGTTTTCAGAATAACTCTTAAAAGTGTAAATTACTATCCTTTCATCAATTGATTTAGATTTTATGAAGAGAAGGTACCTTCATAAGAATATAAAAATATATTTAAGTTTTCTGTACATAGCATATATTCTACTCAAAATTCTACAAGGCTTTACCTAGAAAACGTTTTTAACAAATAGTGTCACAATCAACTTGGATTTTCTGTAACTCTAAAGCATTGAATTGCAGACCAAACTGGAACTTGTTACCGGTGGTTCCGCTACCACGATGAAGCTGAAGCTCTATGACAAGAAGAACAAGTACGTGTGTGACATAGACAATGATGAGGCTCTGCTTGGCTCCTACCCCATTGATGATGGCATGAGAATACATGTGGTCGACAAGTTTGCATTGCTCAACGATTTTGGTTCTTCTGATAGTGCTGAGAGGTAAACATGACAAATTTGACATACTTATCCCACCCCTTCACAAAATAAAAGCTTGGATGTTGGATGCTTCACAAGATACATGCATGATAAATAACCTGCAGATTGTTATAAAACAAATCGCCTGATAACATAAACCAAGATAGATATCCAAGATACCTAAAAAATTAATAATTGCTAAATTAGTTGTATTGTCATTACTAATTGGTTTAGCAAAGTCTTGATCAAACCTTTCAGACAACACTTCTGACTGAATCTTATTAAACATGTTACTATCCTTTCATCAACCATCTTCCCTTGTCCTTTGTGCTACAGTGGATTGTGACACTAAATTACTAATGTCATTATCATGGATTTATCATTGTGGTTTCTTAGTTTCTGAAAATTCTCTGGGATTCAATCCTTATATGATTGTTATGCCGGCTGTGCAATCTCGCGTGAGAGCCTGCAAGGATGATCTTAGTACTGAGTTCAATAATGTAGTATTTTGTTTAAAACCTCAATGTACAGCGCGAGCGTGTACAGCCGGCATTACGATTTTTAAACAATATAAAATTAATTGAACCATTTACCACTAATATTTAAGATTCCGTTTGTCTGAAGAAGAGTATGAGAAGAAGGGTGACACTCTGCGCTCATTCCTGCAACGCAATCGACTCGGCAAGTACAATGAGGAGGAGATGAACAAAATCAAGGAACAGCAGCAGCAGGAACTTGAGGATGAGGCCAAGTAATTGAACATTTTATTATTTACTTTTATTAGCAGATATTTGCGAAGCTGTAGAGAACCACAATAGAGATGAATCCTGGGTAAAAAAATTATAATTCTATTTAATCCATCAATTAGATTATTACAACATATTTTTGCTTTATCAAATCAATAAAAATTGACAAAGCGTGCAGTTTACTGTTCTTGTGACATTTTTATGTATAATACCCATATGTCATCTGTGATCTGTGGACAGAAAAAAGGTGGAGACTTGGGCAGCCGTGCTTCGTTTTTATTCTAATTTTAACTTGTGGTGTGTGGCATCACGATTATTTTCCTTGAAGGGTAAGACAGATGTGCAGCACTTATATTTAGCCTACCAAACTGCTATTGGTGTCTCATGTAATAAACGACAAGCCGATTGCTTTGAACCGTGCGCATATCGCGTCGAATGAAGAATCAGTACCTGTAAACGAATACATCGTTGTTTAGTTGTCAATTTAATCATCTTTCAATCCTAAATACCTAAATAAATAAAAAAAAAAAAAAAAATAAAAAAAAAAAATAAAGAAAATAAAAAAAAAAAATATTATTTAATAATTAAATATTATTATTTAATTTAATTTTTTAATTTTTAATAAATTAAAAATAAAATAAATTGCCTGCAAATATCTTTTTACCCGACTGCCGAAGGAGGGTAATGTGTTTATCAGTCTATGTATGTATGTATGTATGTATGTATGTTTGTATGTATGTATGTATGTATGTATGTATGTATGTATGTATGTTTGTTCCTATGTGGCGTTCCAGAGACCAAACGCGTTGACCGATTTTAATGATTCATACGTCAATCGATTCGTCTTAACCTTGCGAGTGTCATAGGCTACATTAAAATTGGAAAATAGAAAAATGGCGGCTTTTGGGCGCCATATTGTGGGGGGGCAATTTTATTTTTTCTTCCAAACCCATCGTGTGGGGTATCAAAATAAAGGGTTTCAAGAGGTAATTTCAAAAATATATAACACTTATATATTTAAATGTACCTAATTCGAAAAAAATGTTAACTAAAAAGTTATAAAAAAGTTAATTAAAAAAATCAAAATACCCGACTGCTTAAAAAGCGAACTAAAAAGACGTAAACATGAAGAAAATCATGCTGTGCAGTCGGAGGATACATCTGGTTTTGGTCAGCCAGCTCGAGAATATGTATCCTCCGACTGCACAGCATGATTTTCTTCATGTTTACGTCTTTTTAGTTCGCTTTTTAAGCAGTCGGGTATTTTGATTTTTTTAATTAACTTTTTTGAATTCATATTTGGAACATTACGTTGTGAGTGTAGATAATAGTAGTTTATGAAACTGTTGCATAATAAGGGGTATTAAAACATGAGTGTGTGTTTAACCGTATAGTTCGGACGGGGTACATTTTGGGGCTTGACAAGCATACCTCCGCTGGCTCAGCCGCGGTTCATTTTGGACCCCAGATTTACGTCATACGACATCCTAATTAATAACTTAATTATTGATTAAGATACCTAACGAATCTTATGTGGGGGCTTTAATTAAAATAGTTGGATAAAAAGCTTACATGTTAGCGCAAATATTTTTTTTAGATTAAGTGCGCAAGTTTATTAATTTACATTTGTTAAAAACAAGTGTAATAATACGATAATCGCCATTTTGATGACAGTGGTGGTCGAAGCTAAAAAACATAAAAATGCAGATTTTGGACACCCTAACTCCACGACAGGGGTAAAGGTTTGCTAATTGTTTAATTATTGGTCGAATTCATCCATATTTCAAAATAAATAATTAGTGGTAATGAATTTATTTGTTATTCAAAGTCGAAGTTAGGCGCCAATCGTGTTTGTTTACATTTTTATTTTACACAAATGTCACCCTTCCACATGTAAAATTGATTACAAATATGACAATTATGTCTCTAAATATAATAAACAACAAGAAGAAGCCCTGATTTTAACGTAATTAACAAACACCAGTCCAATAATACGTAAAATTCATTACCACTACATTATTTTTGTTAAATTTCCAATTCGTCAAGTAGATTGTTTTTTTTTAATGTAATAGTTGTGTGGCAAAACGATTTTAGCAATCGATTTTATTTATGCTATCCACTCGATTAATGAGCGATTATCCCAAATCGATTCTTAAAAATAGAAAAATCCTGTTTTAGGCATAAAATACAATTAGTACTTAAATTATTACTATTAATTATTTCTTAAAGTAATCTTAATAGATTTTTGGACATTATTTGACTACAACCAACTAAACAATTTCATCGAACCGTGGATAATTTCGCGCCGAATTATCTATCCGATTCAAAATTCAAATTCGGAATGCGTTCGCTATTCAAAACTATTTTGTATAATAATAATAATGATTGAGTCTTTATGTTTGATAGTCTCAGAAGTATACAGAGTGCCTAGTATATTTTTATGTAAGTTTGTAACGCAAGTGTAGATAAATTTAGTTTCGGGGAACCAACGATTTTGTGATTATTCGTTATATTGCAATGAGTGTCGTACTGGCCCAGTGGCTAAAGGCCTCGCCTTGCCTGAGGTCATGGGTTCAAATCTGGACAAATACCAATGATTTCCATTTTCAAATTCATTAATGTACTTTCTAAGTATATTTTAGAAATCGTTGACAACGGTGAATGAAAACATCTATAAAATCTAAAATCAAATATAGTCTGAAATCGCCAACCCGCATTGAGCAAGCGTAGTGCTGAATGTTCGTGCCTTCTCTGTATGAGAAGAGGCCTTTGCCTTGCAGTGGGACAATTATAGGCTGGTATTATTATTATAATTATATATTGAATAATGAGTTGAGAGTATGGTATGGTTAGGTTTTGAATTCAGTCGAGTTTGTTGTAATGTTATGAAAATTGGTTATTCTATACATACTTTTAAAATTTTATTTTTATTCATTTTAAGAACATAAGTTTGGTTTGTATTTACATCTGCATTCCCCGAAAACTATTAATATCAATAACCTTGTGCGTATCTTCTTGCGCGGTTCCTTTCTAAGCGAGTTATGGCATGTTTGTCAACCAACTAAGCTGAAAATCATCTAGAAGCATGAAATTTGGCAGAAAGGTTCCTCAAGTGACGTAATTGTGCAGTAAGAATGGATTTTTGGAAATTGCATCCCTAAGGGGGTAAAAAGGGGTTTGAAAGTTTGTATGAAAAATCTAATTCCTTCGGCCATAATTCTTGAAACTTAGCTTTTGCTAAGTTTCAAGAATTATGGCCGATATTATTCTTATTCTAAGTAAACAATATAGGTTGCCATTATTAGTTTTTGGAAACTCCCAAATGACGATTTAGGGGATGTTGAAGTTTGTATGGAAGAATCTGATTTCTTGGGTCAATCAACATGAAACTTGGCACAAATACCAACCTAAATAAACAATAAAGGATTTCATTATTAGTTTTTCGAAACTACCCCCAAAAGATGATTTAGGGGGTGTTAAATTATTTTTGAAATATCGTATATTTAAAAAATAATTTAACACCCCATAAATCACATATTAAATATTTCTTTGGTTAATAAATTTGAAAATTTACATAAATACCCATCCTAAGTGAACCATTATTATAAAGGTTTTCATTATTAGTTTTACTTATCTAGTCCCAAAATACGATTTTTGGGAAGTTAAAGTGCTTTGAAGAATTTTATTTCCCGGGTTAATAAATTTGAAATTTGGCACAAATACCAACCTAAGGAAACAATAAAGGTGGTCATTATACATTTTTCGAAACTAACTCAAGCTAAGAATCTTACTGGACAGGGTTTCGTTTTTGACGTGGTTTTCTTGGGAAGCACTAAGGCACGATTTTGCGGCAATTCAACCTTTAAGGAAGTGAAAAGGGTAAAAATTAGTTTGTATGTAAAATCAAATTCTTTGGGCAAAAAGTTGATGATCAAAATTTACATAAAACATTTTGAAAACTCCCTCCCAGATTGGGTTTAGGGGTGTTAAAGTTTTTTTTGAGGCAACTCACTGCGCAATCTGACTAACATAAAATAATAAATAAAAAAATTTTATTCAAAAAATCTAAAAACCCGACTGCTTTGCAGTCGGAGCATACATCTGGTTTTCGTCAGCTAGCCCGCGAATATGTATCCTCCGACTGCACAGCAAGATTTTCTCCTTGTTTAAGTCTTTTTATTTCGCTTTTAAAGCAGTCGGGTTTTTAGATTTTTTGAATTAACTTTTTTTATATTTTTTTTGTTGAATCAATGAGGACATGGATTCTGAAAATGACTTTTATCTACAATCACAACGTAATGTTCCAAATATGAAATAAAAAAATATTGTATAAACACGTACATTTTTTTCGTGGATGCGTAAAATTAAAAAAAAAGGCAGTGTATTTTCACAAATGCATCATAAAATTACTTTTTAATTTTTACAGTACACTTTTACATTTTTTAATTTATTGGCGCGTATGGGCTCATTGACTTCTCATTCATTTCTTTATTTCAACTGTATGAGTGAAGATAAAATAGGTAGTGTTTGCAACGGCATATTATTAGGTATTAAAACACTCGTGTGATACTATTATCGGCTTCGCCTCGTGTTTATCACACTCACCCACACTCGTGTTTTAAAAACCCCTATTATATGACCGTTGCATAAAATACTACTATATTAATGTTACAGAATAGCAGAAGCAGTACTAGTGGGCACTCGGTGCGAGGTCCGGGTACCACAGCAACCGGTACGTCGCGCCACCGTGCGGTACAACGGACCGCTCGACGGCGCCAAGGGACTGTGGATCGGAGTGCAGTATGACGAACCGCGCGGCAAGAATGATGGATCGTACGTATTGAAATATTCAAAAATTTATCTAAGATTTCGCTGGCACCGGTGAAGGAAAACATCGTGAGGTGCCTTATTGTGTAAGTGAATTCGGCAGGGCAAAGGGTGTGAATCCATGAAAGAGTATGACAAATTCCCTTTAAGTAATTAGGTATTTGCCAAAAATTATTTGACACTTTCATTGGTGAAGATACTCTTTTCAAGCGAGTCCAATAATTTTAGAACTAACCTAACAAAAAAACTAACTAATTGTTTGCCTCACAAATGTGTCAAATAATTAACTCTTCAACTTATTTGACCATTTATAAGGCCAAAAACTGAAGAAAAAAACGCATTTTAGCGAAATTTTAAACCGCTATACTTTGGGTCCTCGATGGCCGGTGCGAGATTTGTACATATATCCGTTTTACAAATTAAATAAATTCTTAGAGCAATAAAGTTCAATATTGTACTAACAAATATTACAATTCTCGTCTCGCACATCCTCGCGCATCTAAATCTTTTACACCAAAGATGGGCAGGGCGTGGATAGAAATTTTTCCATTTCAAATTTCACTCGGTGTAAAATCACCTTTACATAAGATAAAAAAAGAAAAAAAAAACCTGACTGCAAAAGCGAACTAAAAAGACGTAAACAAGAAGAAAATCATGCTGTGCTGTCGAAGGATACTTATTCGCGAGCTAATAACTGTTTTTATTTACAACTCTTTAGATATTTTTTTTTAGAGTTAGATACATTTAAACATATAAGTGTTATATATTTTTGAAATTAACTCTTAAAACCCTTTATTTTGATACACGCTGTGTTCGGAAGAAAAAAACAATTTTTCCCCACAAAATGGCGCCCATCAATCCGCCATATTATTCTTTTCCAATTTTAATGTAGCCAGTGAAACTCGCAGGGTGAAGACGAATTGATCGACGTAAGAATCTTCAAAATCGGCCAACGCGTTTGGTCTCTAGAACGCCACATAGGAACAAACATACATACATCGTTATAGACTGATAAACACATTACCCTCTTTCGGCAGTCGGGTAAATAGGCTGCTCGTCGCATTTCCTTCCTTCAAGATACAAAACTTTGATGAAAATGAACTTAATAAAACCTTCCATCTTCCACAGAGTTCAAGGCAAGCGCTACTTCACTTGCCCGGACAAGTACGGCGGCTTCGTGAAGCCGGTGTACGTCACTGTGGGCGACTTCCCTGAGGAGGAGTTCGACCTGGATGACGAGATCTGATCACCAACATGCAGACGTCAGGGCCGCGGGGGATAGGAGGTTCATACAATATTGTGTACTAAAATGCTGCTTGTTTAGTTATTATTTCATCGTTTGTGGTTGTAAAGTTCCATAGAGGTATTGAGTTCATTCATGAAACAATTAATTAATTAATTAAAACTTCATGCAACAACAGGTACATAGGCGGATCAATTGTTGTTCAGATTATCAATATAACTTAGACACATTATATTACAATACTTGGCTAGTATTGGTTACTTTGATGCCAACATCTATAGAACACTTCACAAATCTGCGACAAACGGATATAAAAGTTGCCATATATTACAAACAAAAAAAAATAACAAATACCTAATGAGCAAGCTGAATTAGTCTCAAAATTGCCAATTTCGGATGTACGAAAATTGTGTTCTAAAGAACATGATTACATATCTCTAAAATATAAAACATGCAGCTTAGGAACACAATATTGTATGGAACCCCTTTGCTATAATATTTTTGTATGAGCACTATTAAGCTTGCAGGCGGGCTAAATATAAACGTAGGCTTTAATATTATGATTTAAAAAATCTAATACCTAAATACATAATGCTTTATTTTACCTATTTATGTGGAGCGAGTTTGTTGAAGAAAATAATGAGTAAGACTTTTTTCGATATATCTTTTTGTGGAAGATAAAATTCTATGTATACATGTGAACTAACACTGTATAGTGTAAAATTGTATAATCAAAGAATGATTGTATAATGTCAAAGCGATCTCACGTGTGTGTTCTGTTTGTTTAAAGATTTAGAATATTTTTGAATGAATTTCTCTATAGATAATGTTTATAAAAGTATAATTGGTATTCTAAGAATTGGCACAAAAATAATCTTTGTAATAAAATAAGTGTCCGGCCATATAGGTGATAAATAAGGCCATAAAAAGCCTCTGTGGGAGAGAAATGAAACAGTACTGGACAAAAAGCACTATCCTTTTGCCCCAACGGTATCATGTTGGCGTTTTAGTACGGCCCTAGTTCTGGGGATACCAACTATACAGCTGAAGTATTACAAGCGTGTGTAGCAGCAGAACATAATTTTGTGTTGTCAACATTCCAAGCGAATGAGACTTATTTACTATAGATACTTAATCATGTGTGACGGACGCATACATATCTTTGCTTTGTAACATTTTAGGTTGTAACGTTCAATTATGATGTATTCGAAAGTAATGTTTTTTTTAACAATATAACGAAAAACTGAATGCTTGAGTATTATTTTACCTTGACACTTAAATAATTGGTGATTACTGACACAGTTTAAATATACGAACAGTTTGGAAACTACCTACAAACGCTCGAAACGGAGCACACTCACACAAACGTACGTGACCACTCGTCGTACGTCGTAGTACTGAGAGCACCGCAGAAGTGCCCGAGTTGTCTCGTCGGTGCATATGTTTGTGTGAGTGTGCCGTTTTTAACGTTTGAGAGCAGTGGTGAGTGGTGATGAAATAATTTACACAAAGTAAAGCGCCTGGCTGGATTCGAACCCAACACCTACAACTTGTAAGTCGCGGCCGATACCACTGCTCTCCGGAATCCGTATACATAAAACATTTTACTGCAATGCGGGTTGTGCGGCGCGGATAGGTGCGCGACGACGCGACACAAACATTACACACAAATTCAAAGCAACGTGCGTAAAAAATTACAACTCTGCACTAAACCCTTAAATGTGATTTTTATCAAATAGCCAAACGTCAGCGCAGCGGAAACTTGATTATTTCCGCAGTTTTATGTCACACAAATTTCATTTAAACATACACATTTACCTCTCGTTGCACACTAATTATTGAATGTATTTTTTTTCTTGTAGGTACGTCTATAGGAAAAAAAGTGCCGCTAGGATGACGTAGTTCCAGCTGAAACAGTTTTTAATAAATAGCTCCCCAATGGTTGGATACACACATTTGTACTTATCATACACAATTACACGACGTTATTTACTAAATATCTGCTAAACTGAAATGAAGAAATTTGACATTTTTCCGCTGCGACTACGAACACTATAACCTCGCACGCATGTGCGATATATCGCGTAGTCAAAGTTGTTCTGACGCCCGGACGCGTCCCGCACCCCGTGCACACCGTCCGCGGACGTTTTCGGCTGACACAAACATCCAGCGAGCCAGATCTCCATCGGACGTCCGAATGCCCAAGGTCACGTCCGCGACTAACGTCCGATAGTTTGCACAATGTAATGTACATTCATTACACAGATACTCGCTGTCAGTCGCGTTCGATAATTTGTTCCCAGCTTAATGTGTATGGAAGAAGCATATAACGCCAACCCCACAAAAATGGAATATGAGCAGGGCGACGATGATGCGTCAATAAGGAACAGCCCAAACTACGCTAAGCTATTTACTTTATAATAATCATTAACCGCTGGGACTAGCTGCATGAAATTTTGAGGAGTTCATTACATAAACCCTTAACAGGGTTAAATAGAGGACGAAAGTTAGTAATTTTTGCCGATGGAAAAGCCTTCACTTATCAATTATAAAACTCGTGGGTTAGCTATCATAAATGAGTAAGTTTGTGAATATGTTTGTCGCGGAACACACCCCCCGAGACAGGGGCGTAGCTACCGCCGTATCTGCCGTATCAATTATACGGGGCCCCCGACGTAAATGATTTATTATTGCTGATACAATTCAATAGTTTGCCGGAGGTAATAACAGCATGCTTTTTATTCTTGACCCTTCCAGTTACAACCGCAACTGCTGAAAGAAGTTTTCCATAATTAAAACTAATAAAAAATTACCTAAGAACTTCGATGGGACATGAACGCCTGTAAGTCATCATCAGCTATAAATGATTTAATAAATCAGTTTGCCGAAAAAAAGGCAAGGAGAGGGTATATTTAATTTGATTTTTTTGGAAAAAGTGACAGATAATTATGATGAATAAACATTTATTTTAATTTTATGCTTAGATAAAGTACCTATAGATTAAGCACTGGCGTGGCCGCACATGTGACAGCAATAGTTTGTTCTGGTGTTACAACAAGAACACTACAACCCACCATCGCACTGACACTTATTATCTATAAATAACCCAAATTCCTTGTCTCAATTAACACATAATACCACAAAATCATAGAAAATCAAACAAAACCGAGTTTGTTTGTCAAACCTGCCATTGTATTAGAGTTTGACAAACAACAGAAACCGGCCACGGTGACAAAGACAAAAAATAATCTTTTGTCCTTATCATTTACATGGAGCTGCCAATTAGCCATCTCGCTCTATCAATCAAGGTCATTTTAAGGCTTAATCTATAGGTACTTTATCTAAGATTTTATGCAAACATTTTTTTTTTCTTTTGTGAGAAATCTTTACCCTTCATAAGGGCCCCCAAACAAATTTTTATACGGGGCCCCGCCAGGGCACGCTACGCCACTGCCCCGAGACAACGTCTCTCGGTCTCCCGTCGCCGTCGCGTTCGTGCGACGCACCTTTAAACTGCTCAAGGGATTTGTATTTTGATACACAGCTAGACTATATCTTGGACTAGCAATCCGCCCCGGCTTCGCCCGTGACAAATTATACACACAAATCTTCCCTGTATTTCACTCTTTCTATTGATGAAAATCGCACGAAAATCCGTTTCGTAGTTTTTAGGGTTCCGTACCCAAAGGGTAAAAACGGGACCCTATTACTAAGACTTCGCGATCAGTCTGTCTGTCTGTCTGTCCGTCTGTCACCAGGCTGTATCTCATGACCCGTGATAGCTAGACAATTGAAATTTTCACAGATGATGTATTTAGATAGATAGATAAACTCTTTATTCAGTGCACACAAAAGACACAGCACAACACACAAAATCACAATAACAACTAATAATAAAAACAGTATAAAATAAATATTTAAGGGCGGCTCCCATACAACAAACGTGATATTTTTGCCATTTTTTGCTCGATATTAATAACGGCAACAGGTAGACGCTTGAAATATTCACAGAATGTTTAGTTGTATATTCACTTCAAAAAATAATAATTATTAAATTAAAATAAAATAAATTAATGGGGGCTCCCATACAACAAACGTGATATGTTTGCAGTGTTTTGCGATAATGGTACGGAACCCTTCGTGTGCGAGTCCGACTCGCACTTGGCCGGTTTTGTTTGAGTTTATGGCGTGCAGACACGGCGGGGGACTTTATTTTATAATATGTAGTGATTGGCGTGTAGAATTTGTGTTAACCGTTATACTGTTATCAAAACATAAACACCGAAATCATTGTCAAAAAATCTCCATTTATTATTAAAACACCTAATTAGAACTTCCTCCTCTTGAGTATCTCCGGGCGCCAGTTGATGGGATGCGACTCCTCGGACGCGGTGTCGTCCTCGCGGTATATCTTGATGGTCTTGTCGGCTTCCGTGGTGATGAGGCGGGAGCCCGAGTTGTCGAACGTCATCGCGAAGATACCGGCCTCCGAGTCCATTGAGCCGGGTTGGACTGCCGCCTGAGATATAAAACATGGTTATTATAATTATAATTTATGTCTTTAAACATCTCAGGACCCTGGGGTCCTGGTCCTTTGGAAGGCGTGCCAGGGGCCGGAGCCAACTCGCGGAGACTTTGTTAAGACATTTTGAAATGAGATGTGACACCGACCGACGATTATCCCTGTATGCACTGCGTAAGTGCACCCAAGAACAATCACCGGTTGGAGTGGGACGTTTAGTGGATTGATTGCCTAAAAATATAGAAGGACTATTGGCCCCTGCCTGACCACCGTTGAACTGCTGAACACGGCTATAAAATGGCAAGGGTTGACTATAATATTATAATTATGAATGTTGAATTCTAATACAGGGGTGTATATAAGATACTTGGGGCACTTCAGCATGCGTGTCATATTCTTGCACAGGGGCACTTTAGAGGATCTAATGACTATATTTAAAAAAAAAATCTATTGATTCGAAAAGAAGAAGTTCCATTATGAACTTTGCAGGGGAGAACTTTGCTTAGTGATTTTAGCTAAAATTAATTTTACAATGCATGTCCTCGAAAAGAGCGTTTTCCAAGCAGCCAAACTGTGCGGAAAGTGTCACTTTTTTCACTAGTGCTTTTTACTTTTCTGTACTTTTTTAATTTTTAACGCCAACGTCAGCCCGACGCATAGAGCTTTTATTATTTGAGTAATAAGTATAGATTATCATTCATATAAAAGGTGAAATAAAACTAATACTTCATTAAAGGCGTTTTTAATTAATCTAGATTTAGATATTGATCAATAAATTATTAATTTTAAATATTCATTAAATATGTTTGGCAGAACGTATATTTTACTCATGCCTTTTTGCGTTACGACGTGACATCTATTTGCACATGCGCAGTAGATATGCCCGAGGAACTTTTAGTTAATCTGTGGTTATGCTGAGCGCGTTTGAATAAGCCCGCCATTTTATTATTTTTTGCTTGGTTCAGATATATTTTTTTATTTCCTCGCACAATGCATAGTAAAATGTTGTATGATACACGTGCGTAAGATGATTTCCGACTCGTATCGATTTATCCACTCACTCGCTTCGCTCGCTCGTGAATAAAAATGCCACTCATCGGAAATCACCTACGTTCCGCACTTGTAGCATAAATAACTATTGCAGCATTGCATTGGTTACAAAGTAGCTACTCATATTTTTGTCGTGTCTTGCGGAATATTTTACAACCTAGTAATAATATTAGGTAGCATGGCGATATATTATTATGACCGAGTTTAAACAATGAGGGTATAGATATCGACATGTAGTTTTCGCCTTCAAATATGCCGCGCTAAAGCTGCCAAATGAAGCATTTTTCTGCGCAAAACGCCATCATTACTGTTAAATAAAATCGTAAGACCAGCTCACCTGCAGTCTCTGGAAGTTATATCCCGTCCGCCAGTCCCAGAAGTACATGGTTCCGTTATCTCCTCCACTGACCAGCACCCCCTCGGGGTTCACTGCCATGCAGTTGACGATTGCATTGTGGCCTGATAGATTCTGTACAAATAGATAGAAAGAATACATTTTATTGCACCAACACCGGAATGAACACTTCTTAATGATAAAATTTTTCGGACGGGTAAAAACACATCGAGAGTAAGTACAACTGTCAAATTGTGTTGTCATCTATTAGTAGTTCGGGCCTCGCCAGGCCCAAATATGTACTCCGCACGGGCTTCTATTGAGCTCATTCTTTATCCTTTTAAATATTCACAAATTAATTTAAAAAAAGGCTGAAACACTGAGAACTTTTATCCTCACCAGCGAAATCTTACCTGAATAAACTTGCCCTCCGGACACTTCCACTGTTTGATATTGTCGGGTGAAGCCGACGCAAACGTGTATAGAGTCGGGTGCACCACTATGGAACGAACTGATTTCTTGTGGTTGGTGAGTGTGCACATTGACTTGCCGGCTGCTAAGTCCCAGAGACGGATCGTTGAGTCGTGGGAACCGGTTATAATCTGGAATAAAGAATAAGTTAAAGGTTTGCTCGTTTTTAACATAGTTTGTTCCCACTAACTGTTGCTTCCCTGAATGTTCTCCTTATTAGCGGATATCTATATCTTCTATCGGATGAAGGACGGATACGGTTAAATTCCTGGCTAGGAATATCGATTCTTCTAAAATCCAATGATGCAGTTTAATTTTCATTAAAATAGTTTCTGATTTGGCCATCCACGTTCACTTGAAATACTCACCGTGTATACTTTTATAGTGTGGTAAGTGGTCTCCTGTGTTGTTTGAGGTAAAAAAGACTACCTTTATTTTATAGCGAATAGTTTTTTTGTTATTTAACAGGGAAGAAGTTAGCGGCCCATCTCGTAAGCGCCTGTGTTTATCAATAGGGACCGAGATAAAATATTTCATGTGTGGAACACAATAATGCTGTCGGGGGGCGTAGAGGTAAGGTACTTCCTGAAAGAGCTCCATCACAAACTACTATTATGTACTGCTAGATGCATAGATATCTATTATTTATTTATTACATACTTCATTGTATACCACAAAATACGTACAGGACTGATTTCCAAGGTTTGTTTTACTTATTATATTTTTATTTAAAACTAGCTTCTGCCAGCCGCTTCGCCCGCGTGCAAATCATAAATTATCCCAGGGGAACATTATAAGTTGCCAAATTTCATCCGGATCCGTTAAGCCGTTCTGGCGTGGTTGAGTAACAAACACATCCATCACAACTTTCGTATTTATGATATTAGTAAGATAGGCACGCGCTTAACCACTATCTCACCTGATGGTAAGCGATGATGTGATCGACGATGGAGCACGCTTGCCTAGAAGTAGCCTTTTTCGCCCCTCCTTCTCCTGATGGATGCGAGACGAGTATGTCGGACATTCGCATCCACCATTTTGGTAGCGGGTCTCGGTTGCGTCCTTTTGGACGTCCGTAGGGTGGGTGCTGCGCAACCTCGACGTGAACAAAGCTAGCGACCCTGACGGAATACCAGCTATAGGTCTTAGAACCTGTGCGCCTGAACTGTCTCCGATCTCGACACGCCTATTCTGCCTTTCGTATGAGACTGGAAAAGTGCCGAATGCTTGAAAGCAAGCCAACGTACAGCCCGTGCCAAAGAAGGGCAGTCGTGCTGACCAGGCCAACTACAGACCCATCTCTGTAACGTCCATATTCTGTAAGAGTATTGGGCGAGTACTTAACACTAAGCTCCTGGCATACCTAGAAACTAACGATATCCTTAGCGACCGCCAATACGGCTTCCGCCGAAATAGGTCTACTGGGGATCTTCTAGCGTATACCATTCACATATGGAGTGAGGCCATTGAGAGGCACGGGGAAGAGCTTGCCGTCTCTCTCGACTTCTCGAGGGCTTTCGATAGGGTCTGACACGAAAGCTTTATTGGTAAGCTTCCTTCATTCGGCCCGGTGGTCTGTGTGATTGGATTGCTGACTTCCTGAGAGATCGGTCCATTCGAGTGGTTATCGATGGCTGCTCGTCGGACCAATTGGATAATAATGCCGGGGAACCTCAGGGGTCGGTACTCTCAGCAACATTATTCTTGTTGCACATTAACGATCTGCTAAAACCTATGGTTGTAGCTATCGGGGATCACAGACTACGGCAGGGAATTCTACACCTTAGCCGTACGCATAATAAAAGTATTTCCAAAACGATTAGTGCGTATGGATGGGATGTCCACCATGTACCGATGGCGGATCGCCGTTTGGAGGCAAGCGGAACAGGATGTAAAGTCCCACAAACCTCCATAGAAAAGGGAGGATCCTCCGACCAAACGGGTGTTGTGTCTGGTCCGGGCAACTGCCCGACGGTTGATGTCGGACTGTTGTATGTGTTCAAATCGCACCGCAAACTTTGCTTGCGCGATGTAGGATTTGTGTGACGTAATGTTACTTTGTAAGTGGCGGTGTCGGTGCCGCTACAGCCGTACATCTGGTAGTGCGATGATGAAACGGGCTAGGCGGAATTAGATTATGCAAAGCAAGTGTACAATCAAATCGTTGGTCTATCGGTGTAGCTATGATACATACCTGTGGCTCAGCAGCTTGACAGGCAAGCGAGGCGATGGTGTCCGTGTGTCCCGTCAGCGTGTGCACGTTAGCCTTAGTGCGCATGTCCCACACTCTAGCGGTGGCGTCCCGACCCGCTGTCACTAGCACGTCTATGATACATACCTGTGGCTCAGCAGCTTGACAGGCAAGCGAGGCGATGGTGTCCGTGTGTCCCGTCAGCGTGTGCACGTTAGCCTTAGTGCGCATGTCCCACACTCTAGCGGTGGCGTCCCGACCCGCTGTCACTAGCACGTCTATGATACATACCTGTGGCTCAGCAGCTTGACAGGCAAGCGAGGCGATGGTGTCCGTGTGTCCCGTCAGCGTGTGCACGTTAGCCTTAGTGCGCATGTCCCACACTCTAGCGGTGGCGTCCCGACCCGCTGTCACTAGCACGTCTATGATACATACCTGTGGCTCAGCAGCTTGACAGGCAAGCGAGGCGATGGTGTCCGTGTGTCCCGTCAGCGTGTGCACGTTAGCCTTAGTGCGCATGTCCCACACTCTAGCGGTGGCGTCCCGACCCGCTGTCACTAGCACGTCTATGATACATACCTGTGGCTCAGCAGCTTGACAGGCAAGCGAGGCGATGGTGTCCGTGTGTCCCGTCAGCGTGTGCACGTTAGCCTTAGTGCGCATGTCCCACACTCTAGCGGTGGCGTCCCGACCCGCTGTCACTAGCACGTCTATGATACATACCTGTGGCTCAGCAGCTTGACAGGCAAGCGAGGCGATGGTGTCCGTGTGTCCCGTCAGCGTGTGCACGTTAGCCTTAGTGCGCATGTCCCACACTCTAGCGGTGGCGTCCCGACCCGCTGTCACTAGCACGTCTATGGTGGGGTGCAAGGATAACGTGTAGACGGCTGATAAGTGGCCGTGGTAGTGGCGGATAACCTGGGAAAAAGAGTAATGTGTTTAGTGACAAATAAAATAGGATAAGGGCAGGCAAAAGGACGATGGATGGATAGATTTAGATGCCCATTTGGTCCGTTGTGCGTGCCTCCTCTTTGTGAGAGGGAATGGACTGTTATCCCCACGCGGGCCCTGTGCGGGTTGGTGGATGTCACAAGTTTTCGAATTTTTGGTTCTAGAACATGCCAGTTTCCTCACGAAGTTTTCGTTCACCGTATTGAGAGCAGTGGTGATTAAATAATTTACACATAGTAAAGCGCCTGCCACTAGATGGACCGATGACCTGGTTAAGGTTACAGAAATCCGCTGGATGTGAGACGCACGTGATAGGTCAATGTGGCGACGCCTGGGGGAGGCCTATGTCCAGCGGTGAACGTCTTTCGGCTGAAATGATGTTGATGATGAAAGCGCCTGCCTGGGTTCGAACCCACGACCTACAACTTTACCACTGAGCCACCATCACTGCTCAAAAGGACGACATATAAGATAATGTTTCTAAAAACTTAGGTATAAGTTCTCGCCAAATTTCAGGACCGCCCTGAAGTTGGCTTTCCGATGCGCAAGGTACGAAACGGTGCTGTTTTTGTATGAGATTTACTACTGCGCAGCCATTGTAGCCAACGTCAGGGCGGCCAAGAAGTTTGGCGAGAACTACAGGTAGTGATGCTCGATGGGGACAAGAAGACTTATGATGAAAAATTAGTTTTATGAATATTGAACACAACATACCTTATTATATTCTAAATCCCAGCATTTAACTTGTCTGTCTTCACCACAACTGAATAAGTATGGATGTCTTGACGATACTTCAAGACCTGAAAAGAAATTATGTTATGTAGAATTTTCACCAAGTATCTAGAACAAACATACATAAACTTACGCCTTTTTCTCATGGGGTAGGCAGAAACTACAGAAGGCCTACTCCTACGATCCTTATATACTTCTTCTGCTTCACTTGCGTTCATGCATCTAGTCATACACGAACGCCGGTATTAGTAGTACCTGGCCTTTATTCTTCGCAAGGAACGCATTTCTACTACATTAATCCTAGTTTTATGTCTTTTTTTGCCATTCCCCAACCTTCCATACACACTGGCACCAATACACTGTTGTGAACTTACCTCTTACTGTACTAACGTGTCCTGTGAGGGAAACTTTCAACTTGCCACTTGCCAAGTCCCAAATCTTTATCACTCTGTCTGCAGCGCCTAAAAAAACAAAATTACATTTAATTTAACTCATATTCTCATAACCCAGCTTATTTATTGTTTTGTATGAGAATCTTCTTGAAGTTTGTCTTGTAAAAGGATATTGCCGCTAAAAGTTCAATTTTAATACTGAACAAAGATTTTAAAGGTGTCCATGACAATGTTATGAATCACTTTTGTTTGTATTCAGATAAAGAAATTCTGCTCATGAAATAATATAAATTAGCCTTATATGAGTCAATTTTACCTGTAGCAAACCACTCATTGCCTGGTTCAACAGCCACACACCGCACCCAGCCCAGATGCCCAGAGATGACACGGAACAGCTTCCAAGGTGCATGCCACTTGGGCTTGGGCATAGTGGGGGGTTTCCTGGGCATGGCCAGGGCACCTGTGGGAGCTGTTGCGGTGGGCGTGGGGCCCGTGAAGGGTACCAGTGCCGCGTCTGATCCGAGGGCTGCTCCTTCTGCTAGTTCGCCTGCAGAAAATAGAGTTGTTATGTTAATAAAGGGAATAGAAAGGATATTTATATAAGCATTCCTGTTTTAGAATACAAGCTTCTTGCTTACTGCTAAAGGTGCTTGTAAATAGCTAAGAACTAATTCAATTAGAACAAGTGGCAATATACTCAGTTTTATTTTAATATTATAATCCTATTAACATCAGAAATGTGTTTGTATGTGGGGAAGGGTGGATAGACAGATGGACTCTTTCATGCACAATCTACTGAAGGGATTATAATGAGATTTTACAGTCATATAGCTAATACATCAGAATAACACAGGCTACAATTTTTTTTTTTTTTTTGTAAAACGTTGCCCCACACTAAGAATTTCTTCCTGTATCGTGGGTTCGTTTACAAACATATAAACTCACATACACAAACACCCAGAGCCGGAACAACTATCTGTAGGTCATACAAATATTTTTTCCGTGCGGAATCGAACCCGCGACACGCAGCGCAGCAGTCAATTGCTCAACCACTGCGCCAACCGTGCGCCCAAAAAAAAAAAAAAAAAACATAAAGATATCAAGTACTAATGCCACGCAGGCGGTAGCTAGTACATTCTAAGACACTTGATATATGATCACAGAAAAGATAAACACAAAAATTATCATTTGTACAAAGCTTCTCCATAAATAAAGGTTCATTCACATTGCATGCAAATAACTGTAAACAAAATAATAAAATTTATTGCAAACTACACACAAACCAATTGGTGTGGATTCTTCCCTCGCTTCTGGGCCAATAAAGGAGGCTTGCATAGAAGAAGAATAATATTGTTATGAATTAGAAGTTTATGAACAAATACATTAATCATTTTGACTTCAAGTGGACAGAGATGGAATAAGTTGACAAAATAAATTCAGAAAAGTTAGTAATGTTAATGTTAGTTATTTACTAACTGGCTTGATCTAGGCTTAGAAATTGAATACAAGTTTTATGGTCTCAGCAATAAATATTAGGAGTAACTTAAGGATTTAAGTGTTTGGGCTAAAATCTTCCTTTCTACTAATAATATCAAACAGCAATTTTTTCATTTCATTTTGATAAATGCCTAATATTCAATTTCTCCTTTGATTGGTTATTATAGAGATCGTTGGGTGAGTATTAACAAGTTTATATCACTAATAAGGTTAGATTACCATATAAAAGTCATGTAAAAGTTGTATAAAACTAACCATTCTCCATTATCATTGGTATATCGGGCTGTGTCCTGGCATCTTGTTGTTTGACGGCCTGTGCGAGCTGCACTGTGTCCAGTACTTGGCCATAGCTGTCACGACCCTTTACACCTTTTAGTATTTTCTCTCTGGAAGGATTAAATTGAATAATATACAGTTACTTTAAGCAAAGGAATGGGTAAAGAAGATCTAAGTGTATTTATTATTACGTGTGTATTGAAATAAGTGAGTATATGAGTTTTGTTTGGATAATACAGGGACAACATTTCAAAAGAAAATCTTGGTTTCAAGTCTGGTTAAACTTTCAGAATTTGTAATAATATATATTTTACACACAGTGGAAAGCATATGCGATCATATCAGATAATGTAGGTTTTTAAAACCTAGGAAATATGTAGTTAGCCTTTTACTTCTTATTAAAGTTTGCTCTCTGTTGAAGTGGAAAATTTTTCTAGGATATGTATAGATTTCGACAGGTTAATTATACTCGAAAATACATCTTTATAATCTTGGTTTATTACTTACGCTTTTTCATCAATTGGTGGCAATAATCCTTGGTTAGATAGAAACATATCATGAGACCTCTTCAGAGATCTAAACACCAACGTGTGTACCGAGTGTTTTATCACTTCTTCTGACATTTTGGTTGTATTTTATATTTTATGCACTTAAGTAAAATAAGAACTATCGCTTCGTCACTATTAAAATATCAGGAGTATAATAGTTTTACCATATTTTTGGAAAAACTTGGCTAACAAACAATGCTGCATAAGTTGAGCGTCATGTCAAATTCAGTCCTGTCAACGTCAAACGTCTACTGTCAACACCAACCAAGGTGACGTTTCGGAGTTTGCAGTCGTTCGGAAACTAATTGAATAGTTTTTAACATCTCGCCTGTATTTCACGAAAGGGTTGGTTGAGATTTCTAGAAATATACCTCTCCGTATTTCACTGATATTTCACCTGTTGTGTTTTTTTTAAGCTATTGCATAGCTTCTATCGCGGTCCTTGAGCGCGGGGACCGAATCCAGAAATTCCGTAACGAAAAAAACCTCACGCTCCCCACTCCGACGGGCAAGGAGGTGTGGCTTGAAGGCCGTGCATCGTCTAACGTCGTTTCAGTTCGGCAGTCTTCGACACGGCGTTGTGTGCGATTAGACGTATTGTACGAACTCTCTCTATTATTATTATTATCTCCTTTATTCAGTACATTTCTTATTATTTACATTTTTAAATATTTTTATAACATAAATTACAAAAAAGAAAAAGCATTTAAAAATATAAAAAATAGAGGCCCACCGGTATCGGGAACAGGGTCCAAACTACCGGCGGTCAGGGCTCCAGAGAGAGGAACCTCCTAACAATACGAGCCGTGTCCAGCAGTACTGCTTTCTGGATCAGGCCCTTGACCCAGCCGCCTAACGAGAGCCTCCTAAGGTGTTGGTCGAGGCTCGTGGCTATTAAGCCATTGGCCGACACGACTATCGGTACAATGATCGCTGTGTCCACATCCCACATGTCGACAACCTCGCGAGCCAAGTCAAGATACTTGATTTGCTTATCTTTCTCGGCTTTCACGAGGTTCCCGTCATGCGGGACGGTAATGTCAACAATCATTGTACGCCTCTCGATTCGGTCCACCACCACAATGTCAGGCTTATTGGCTACAATAGTCCTATCAGTGATGATGGACCGATCCCAGTACAATGTGACATTGCCATTCTCGAGAACTGGGTCGGGCACATACCTGTAGTACGGCACCTCCAATGCCACAAGAGTGTATTTCAGAGCAAGTTGCTGATGGATAATCCTGGCTACAAGGTTGTGCCTATGCAAGTACTCTTCGTTAGCTAGACGAGAACAACCAGAGATAATGTGACGGACCGATTCACCCGGGCGGTGACATGCCCGACAGATGTCAACCGTGCCATCCTTCACAATAAATCTCCGGTAGTTATTAGTCATGATAACTTCGTCCATAATTGCACAGACAAAACCTTCGGTTTCCCCAAAGAGGTCTCCGAAACGTAACCAGGCTACGGACGCTGACTGGTCTACATCGGACCCATGTAGGGCCCGGAAAAAGCGTCCGTGAAGCTCCTTACTCTGCCATACCTCCTTGCGGTCGTTAGTGTCAAGCACTACAGGCTTGCGCCAGTTCTCATTCGCCAAGGAGAGCGGGGTGAGTCCCTTGTCCACTGCTACTACATCTCGATGCATACCCACGTCGGTGTTTATAAAATATTCCCTGGTTCCCTCGCGGTTGTGGAGGCTTTTGGCATTTAAAAAGCCTCGGCCTCCAAAAAATTTAAAAAAAAAATTGAATAAAAAAAATAAATAAAAAAAAATATATAATTGCATAAGTTGATACAAAATGCTATGCAATAGCTTTACCGCGGCAGTCCCCGAGTGCCACAAGTCTTTTTTTTTTTTTTTTTTATATTCTACCGCTGACATGTGGCACTCCGCGATCTTTTTTATAGTGGTTTTATTTTGTTTGTTTCTTATTTTTTCATTAACGTTACAATTGTCTGACTCCTACGTCGGACATTATTTTTAGGCTTACTTAACTAACTTAAGTCTACGTGAGTTCATCCCTCACTAAATACCTACTATATATATATATATCACACACCGGCATTACAATTTAAGTTTCTATTTGCTACTTATATTAATGTTATTACTATTTTGTTGGTTATTTCTATTGATACACTGCTTATGTTATTTTGTTTTCTTATATCTATTGGTACATTTTTGGGGAAGATGCATGGCAGTGCGAGCAGACCAGTCCCGGCCGACGGTTCCGGCTATAGAACCCCGTCGTTAGGACGTTAAGGTGTGTATGACTGACTCGCTCCACCATGCAGCTTTACAAATATATATATATTTTTTTGCGTTTCAGGGTTTAGACAAGGTGATGGTTTGGGTTGGAGTTTTTGGATGGGACTTGTTAGGTGGTGTTTTGGTGATGTCTGCTGACCAGTGACTTCACCAGCGTGAGCAAGGCCTCTATGACGACTACGTCTCGATGCTGCATGGCCGTCTTAAGATTGTAGTTGACGACCGTTTTAGTCGGCGCATCCATCGCCCTCTTAACAAGGCGGCCTGCGGCGTCATCGGCGTCGTCGGTGTAATAGACGCAACTGACTGTATGTCTGGACACCGCCACTACCGCGTGGGAGATGCTGTCGTGGACCTGAAGCCTCCTGGACTTGGTGTTGATGATGATGACGCTGTCGTAGGTCGACCCCTGAGCCTCGTGTATGGTTAGCAGGCGCGACCCTTCACCGGACCCAAATCCCTGGCTCGCAAGAGAGGCTTTCTCCTCCTGCGTATGAACCAGGAACAGGGTGTTTTGGGCAGTGCTCGGTATTTGCGCCCCTGTGTAACCTTTCACCTTCAGGGAGTGGACCCGCGACAGCGACGACTTGGAGGAGTATATACCGGGGTATATCTCACTCAGTGCAAACGCCACGTCCATTGGATTGCGGTGTGTGCAGAGAAACTCCTGGGTGATGCCAGCCACCAGGTCTGGACGGGTGTACCTAAGCTCGAAAAGGTTCTCTCTGTCCAAAAATGGGAGCTGGTTAACGTCTCCGACGAGGACAAGCTCGCTTGCTCCAGACAACTTTACTGCCATGACTATTGCCCCAAAGTGGTTCATATAAGAGCCTCGTCTACCGTAAGACGGTAGCATTTGTTTTGGCCCTTGAAACCGTTTGCTAGGATTGAGGCCATAGTGCGCACCTTGGTCTTTGCTCGGTCTCCTAAGCGGCGCGCAAGCTTTTCCCTAAGGTCTTTGGCAGCTTCTGTTGTCGTGGTGGCTATCACGTCCCTGTCCTCGTCGAAGTGCTTTACCAGCCAGGTTGTCTTACCGCAACCCGGAACTCCGTTAATCCACCTGATATTGGGTACCGCCCAACTTTCCTGCGATGCCGGGATACCTGGGGTCCCCGAAATGGACTGTGCCATTTCCAGGATCTTATCATCCGGCATGATCTTAGTACATTTGGCGGTAACCACTATCGGGTCGTCATTTGGCACACTGAACTTGAGTTTGCCTGAGCGCTCCGTCTCCTCCTTGTCCAGGGCCACAAAACCACTCCTCGCGCTGTAGGCTGCCATATACGACCCCGTCATTTCCCCTTTGATGACTTGGGATGTGACGTTGTCGTAAACCGCTGCCCCTGCTTCCTCGAGCAGTATCCTTAACAGACCCTCTGTGTCTCTTTGGAAGGTCTGCAGGATCTTCCTGCATGTCGTAAGATTGACATCTCTGGTCGCTCTTACGATTGCTACGTACTCGAGGAACGCGCTTTTTACGTGGTCCGTGGTACCCGACTTTACTGCGAGGGTCGGCGGGCTGACTTGCCCTTTGTCGGCTCGTGTTGGCTTAGGCTTTTGCTGGGTTGGTTCCTTTGGTGTTTTTCTGAGGAACCTCTCCAGTGCTGTCTCCTGCTTGTGAGATGGTGATGCATGGCTGGTGCTTGGGAGCAGTGCACTGAGGAAGGTGCCAAACGCTTTCAGGCGACTCCTCGACCGGGCCCGGTCCTCCGGGTTTATGGTGTTGCACTGCTTCTTAGCGGCTTTTTCGGCTGCTGCCTTCTGCTGGGCCCTTTCCGATCCGCTTTGAGTGGTGGGGCTTTTTGTGGAGCTCGTCGCGCTGGCTGTTGGTTGTCTGGGGGCTTTGAGGAAACTTAGGGTTTCCCCTCTATCCTCGTAGACAACGACCTCATGATGTTCTGAGGCCTTTAGACAGCCAAAGCGGTCTGCGACGTCTCCTCTTTCTCCTCCCACCACCATTGCGTCCACACTTATGGTTCGGGCCGCGGCTGACGTGTAGTATCCTGCCTCCCCGATCTTCTGAAGCAATGAGCTTGCCTGAGCAAATGAAGTAGCCTCTCCCCACTCGAGTAATGCGATTGTTTTCCCTTTAAATCGCATTAGACGGCATCGGTGAGTGGCCACTTCCACTTGAGGTAGTGCAGCATACTTGCTGCCTTTTATGCTCGTTTTGGTGGTGCTTCCGTTAATCAAGGCGGCAAGGCCCGGTGAAAGGTGTATTCGGGCCGTAGCTCGACTTGAGCCTATGCAGAAGCCTATGCCTAACTTCTCCTGTTCCCTGTTCATGAACAGAGCGACGCCTCACAGTCTGATGCCAGGGACTCCGTCTTCTCCGCATGCCAGGAATTGTGTGGTAGTCATGCTAGGAGCTGGTTGTAGGCTGGCTGTTGCTGCTACCGCTGCTGCTACCGTTGATAATGGCCGTTGGTTAGAATGTGTGTGTGTAATTTGTGTATCAGTCAATTGTGTGCTTGTTGTTGTTGTTTGTGTGTTTGTGGTTGTGGTTGTTGTTGTGGTTGTGTGTGTTCGAATGTGTGGTCGACTTCGCAAGGTTACGTCCGTTTTGTTAGCCCTTGCTGCGATTGTGGCGACTTTGCTCGCGAATGCCAAGAATAGAATCCTAGTAGCCGGTCTCCCCATGATGGTGTGGAGTGTGGACTGGCTAAGCTGGGTTTCGAATTTTATTTCGAGCTCCATTCTGTCTTGGCTGAACCTTGGGCATTCGAAGAGCAAGTGCCAGACTGTCTCTTCGCAACTCGGTCACAGACGCACGAGGGACTATCTTTGAGATGGAAACGGTGGAGATATGCTGAAAATCCGCCGTGTCCTGTAAGGACTTGTACGTGGACCGGTGTGAGCACTGCGTCTCTGAGTGTCCTTTTCGCCGCTAGGACGTCTGGAAAGAACACTTTCGTGACCGATCCTGTACTCGAGGAGTCGTACCGGGCTTGCCACTTCCTTATAGTCCCCTCCCGTATCTTCCTCCTCACGAATGAAACGGGGACCTTGCTGTAGTCTGATGTGAGTTTTGTTAGGGCTGCCTCCTTGGCCAGCTCATCCGCTCTCTCATTCCCGGCAGTTCCCACATGGGCCTTGAGCCAAAAGAGCCTCACTTCTCTGCCCTCCTCTCTGATTTCACGGACGCTTCTCTTAATTTGGAGTGCCAGGTGGTGCGTGACAGACGGTCTCCTCAGCAGATCAAGGGACGATCTTGAGTCACTTAAGATGCTTACGGAGGCCGCCTTGGATTCTCTTGCCATCCTGACAGCTCTGAAGAGAGCGTACATTTCCGATTGGAAGACTGTGTTGTGAGGCTCCAAGCCGAAGGTGCTGAACCTTGACTCCGTCCCGTTTTCCCACCAAGTTAGGGCAGCTCCGACTTTCCCCTCTATCTTACTGCCATCGGTGTATATTTGGGGGCCGATTACTTGGTGGGTTGCCTGGGTTTCGGGAGTCAAATTCTCTAGGCATTCATACTCGGTTGTTGTGTTTAAAGTCCTTGGAAGGATGTGCAATATATGTCTGTATTCTTGCCCGGTCATGATATTGTGAAGCGAATTGAAGGGATAAATTGAAAATCAGAAGAAATAATAATATTTTATTGATAAGTACAAAAATTCGTGATACATACTGTATAAAATAAAATATCCTAACAGTTATGTTATTACAGATGCTAGCAGTTAAAATCGATATAAATAGACATACAGAACTATGTCACATTGTTTGATGAATGACTAGAAATTGTGACCGTAATATTAGACTAGAAGTTTCATAGCATATACAATTGCATATTGCACAAAATAAAATTCGTTATAAAACTATGATATTTACACGAAATAGACTAGAGACTACCGAGTTACAATTACGTTCGCATACACAGGCTATTCGTATTATGGACACTGATGCACTTCGTAAGCTTGGTTCTAAAACCTTCATTAACTATTACATTACTGTAATTTTCATACTTCCTTCGATAAGTTTTAAATATAAACAGACACGTTTGCCCTCTCTACTAAAAAGCAAAAATAGGCTTCTACCTAAAAAATCTACTGTGTACATAAATTACATAATGTTAGGTAATTATATTGAGGCAAAACTTTTTGCTGTTGCGATTTGCGAGTGACATTATCGAAAGAAGTAAGCAAACAATTTTTATTCTATTTCACTATTTCTGCAAACGTCCCATTATGAACTAGGTGCGGATAAAAGCGTTCTAAGTATAAAGTCCAGAGCTGATTTTAAAACTTGAGTCCAGGTGCCAAACATCCGAACAAGTTGTGTTAGAACAGAGTGGTTCTCAAACGAGACGATCAACATTCGAGTTCTCGATCGACTGCCAATCGTAATCGATATCGGTAGTATCGGCGACGGAGAATACCGCGCCACCCTCGGTTCAGATGGCCGACTTCTCCGGGTTATTTGCATCACTCACTCGGCGGGAGTGAGGAGCCCTCCTCAAAGTGCGAGGCTGGAGGTTCAGGGGAGGGAGATTCGGGCGCTCGATCCTTGTGGGGGAGGACACGAGAGGTCGTGTCCCACGGCGGAGAGTGTCCATGCCATTTCGGAAGTACTCTTCCGTCCTATCACTGTAGCTTTCGATTAGTGGGGCAGGATCTTCGTATTCTACGTTGAAGTGTCGTGGAATCGCCAGATCTTCTGGTGGTCCGAGCTTGTATAGTGGAGGCTCGACGCACTCATAGTGGTGGTCCTCAGTCTCATCGTGCGGGTAGGTGTCGGCGACGAAGTGGCGCGTACCTCGCGGAGTGAGCGCGGCCCACAGAACCCGTGAATCGATGGCAGCTCCTCCGTATAAGGCGTTGGAGCCGGAAGCTTTACCAGTGGCACCCTTACATCCTCCTCGGGCCCTGTCGAGAAAAAACCCATGAGATTTTTTCCAACTGCAAGAAAAATAGAAAATACAATGAGAATTTAGAAGAAAGAAGCTCACGTGGGCCCTGGTCTTAGGCCCAGAAGAAGAAAGAAGAAAATAGAGAGTTTATTGAATGTTCTGTGGTGCCAGCGATCTCGCGATCGACGGCGGCATCCACAATGTCTATCTTCAGCAGTTATTCTTGTTCTACACTGGCCGATTAAAGGAAACTACTCACTCTCTACATTTGAGCAGGAACAACGCCAGTAGAGCAGCTATGCAGAGAACAGCTATGCAGCATGTGATCAGCACCAGGAACCATGTGTCGTCGTTGGAAGCAGGCTCTGCAACAAGTTTTACAGTAGTTTATTACCTAACTAGCTGACCACCCCACAACACCCGTTTTCGGGATTAACCGGCCAAGTGCGAGTCGGACTCGCGCACGAAGGGTTCCGTACCATTATCGCAAAAAACGGCAAAAAAATCACGTTTGTTGTATGGGAGCCCCACTTAAATATTAATTTTATTATGTGTTTAGTATTTGTTGTTATAGCGGCAACAGAAATACATATTCTGTGAAAATTTCAACTGTCTAGCTATCACGGTTCATGAGATACAGCCTGGTGACAGACGGACAGACAGACAGACAGACGGATCGCGGAGTCTTAGTAATAGGGTCCCGTTTATACCCTTTGGGTTCGGAACCCTAAAAATAGCCTATGTCACTTAGGAATAATTTAGCTTTCTATTTTTGAATTTTTTTTTAAATCGGTCCAGTAGTTCCGGAACGTATTCGGTACAAACAAACATACAAACAAAAAAACTGTTATGTTACTTGTTAAAAAATGCTAGTATACACGGGCGTACTTATTTAAATATTTAGAACCCAAAGTACCTACTACCAAAGTGAAGGTATGAATTATCTCGTGTGACTTTATAAGAAAACTTTTCCATGTAGATGAAATGATGAGGTAGGAAACAACGTGGAAACTGACGAAAAACTAAGTAGGTACAGGATAAATAAATCAAAAGACAACATACGTATCTCACCATGTCTGGGTAGCTCATGGTATTCCACCCCTGGGAACAGGGAGTTCTCTTCGTTGTTCCTGTTAGGGGGGCACTTGGAGGCCCTGCACGGTGGCGTGAGGTTGGCAGCACTGGCCAGGAAGGCTGGCAGTGGAGGAGGTGGCATGTGCAGGATGGAGTCTGGTGGAGGCCCCAGGGACAGACATTCCGCCCCGCATGACATCCTAGAATAGAAAATGTTGGATTTACTACAGAATTACAAGACATAGGTTTACACAATGTATTCGGAAAAGATAAATTAAAGTGGTCAAATTGATCAAAATTTTAGAAATAACTGTTTTGTTTCTACATTTTTAGGAGCAGTGGTGGCCCAGTGGTAACGGCCGCGATTTACAAGTTGTAGGTCGTGGGTTCGAGCCCAGACAGGCGCTTTACTTTATGTACATGATTTCATCACCACTGCTCTCGGTGAAGGATAACATCGTGAGGAAACCGGCGTGTCCGAGAACCAAAACTTCGAAGACGTGTGACATTCACCAACCCGCACTAGGCCCGCGTGGTGGATTACGGCCCATTCCCTCTCACAGAGAGGAGGCCTGTGTCCCAGCAGTGGGAACATTAAAAGGCTGATGATGGTAAACTGTTTTGTTAATATTTTGTAAATATTTCCACCACGCCTGTATGCCCTGAGAAGTTAGGTAGAGGTGCCTTTGTCTTTTTTAAAAACATTGCCGCACACTAGGAATTTATTCCTGTATCGTGGGTGTACTTACAAACATTTAAACACACATACACAAGACACCCATATCCGGAACAACTATCTGCAGGCCTTACAAATATTTGTTCCGTGCGGGCTTCGAACCCGCGACACGCAGCGCAGCAGCCGATCTCTCTCAACCACTAAGCCAACCGTGAGGTGTGTCTGTGTAGTAAGGATTTGTTCTTTATTGTAATAAAAAAAAAATAAAGGCAAGATTCTAATTAGAAATCTGAGACAAGTGTTCTTTTATTAGTGTACAATTTGGTAGGTACCATGCGGTCTATCTATTAACCCTTGCGTAGCTGATTTTGAAATGAGAATCACTTCTAAACGGCTAGTAGTAATTTTTTAGAAAAAATATATGTTACATAAGACCATTTTCTTAAAAATTTGATCTAAGAAAATTTTGAGTTTTCTTCGTATAACATAGTGTAATTAATTTGTAAAGTTATGTCTAAAACGGACCAAAACACGACAATCGCACCAAAACCGCTGGTCGTATTTTAATGAAATCGACATCATCTCAAAGACAATTTAATTATCTACATTTTGATCTGAAGCTTTTTTTTTAAAGTTATAGAATAATAAAGAAAGTATAAAAAAATACTATATTTTGGGTCGCGCGGGTGTGAAACGAGTGCGCGTTTTGTTGCCTCATGGTCGTTCGCGTTAGTCGTCGTCTTATGAGGGACGAACCAGAAAAACAAAATTAAGGCATAAATAGAACAAATCCAAAACAGTAATTAAACACTCAAAACAGTAATTACTCCAACCGATTAAATTAAATAAATCCAGTAAATAAAGAAAAATACTGTAAAATATTGGAGTCTCGCAAGGAACTATATTCGGTTCAATAATATTTGTCAAATAATTTTACATAAAAGAAAATATTGCAAAATTTTCCACTTTGATAGCACAAACTGGAAAATTTGGCAAATATTTTCTTTATAAGCATTTTCAAAAAACACCCGCTTCTTAGATTACCCTCTGATTCTGTTAGCTTAGATAGCTAGTACATTAATCTACATCAATTTGACAAAATGAATGAATACAGTGGAATACCCCTTTAATTCCATAATTAGAGAAAGCAACTGCAATATTATTGTCATTTTCAACTAAATTATATTAATTCCGAATAGAAAATGGTAAGATAGAGAAAACTGGTTACAAGAAAATTATTATTTCACACAAAGAAAATCAACACACGAAAAACTTCAGCATTTTCCATCGAACACCAATGAAACTCGATCTACACAACATGCTAAACACAACAATGCCAATCAGACTCACTTTTTAATATTATTTATAGAGTTTTCACACAAAACAGATGCACTTTACACCGATCTCCTATTACACTTGCTAAAAATTTGGTCCATCGGATGCAGAGCGCAGGCGCGAAATTGTACTACGACGTTTACTAACCGCTGCAAACACAAACACCGTTTCAATCAAGTTGATTCCATTGCTGGTTAAACACAATATGCATATAACCACGCGTCAACAAAAACATCAATGGACGCGTTAACAGTAGCTTCACTCGAAATTTGACATTTACAAGTAGTAGCACAATAACGGGTACATTATTGATTCACGCACGCGCGGGAAGGGACTCTCGACCCTCGAATTAAGGGTGGTTAATAAAAGCTTTAAATCGCAAGCTCTGATGTATTGTTGTCTCCCTCTTTTGCAATAAATCTCGGGTACAGTAAAGAGTCTAAATAGTTTTTGTGTTTTGATTTTAGAACAATGTGTTATGTGGTTTAATTAGGGGTAATGAAAATTTTGAAAAGATCTAAACCACTGTTGTTAAAGTTAATTAAAAATAATAACCATAACGCAAATATAATCTATAATTAAATACAATATGTGCTAGTATATTCGAAGACATGTGACATCCACCAACCCGCACTGGGCCCGCGTGGTGGATTACGGCCCATTCCCTCACACAGAGAGGATGCCTGTGTTCCAGCAGTGTGAACATTAATAGGCTGATGATGTGATGTGATGATGTATCTGTAATAATATTATTTATTTATTTCTTACCACAAATTTACAGAGAATAATTAAAGAGTCTACAGACACAATTGTATAATTAGTTTGTGGAAGACTGTGGAAGACTATATTAAGTATTTTACAAAACCTGTATGTTAGGTAAAAACAAAAACGGTATTTAATCACCACTGCTCTAGTGGTGATTAAATAATTTACACAAAGTAAAGCGCCTACCTGGGCTCGAACCCACGACCTATAACTTGTAAGTCGCGGCCGATACCACTGGGCCACCACTGCTCTTACTTATATTACAGATAATTATTTATTTATTGTTCATACTGGTACACATCATGTCTAAACAGCTAATCGCAATTTACGTGAAAAAAACTTAATTATGTGTTACTAGACCATTTCCTTAATAATTCTGTTTATGAAAATATTAAATTTTATTTGTATACCATAGTTTAATTAATTTCTTAAGTTACGTTTAACGCGAAATAAAAACGTCAATCGCACCATAACCACAAAGCATAGCCAAAACCTGAGGGCGTCCTACCTTACGTTTGCTATTTCGTGGTCTTTACTCAAGAGCACGTTTACTTCAACGGTCATCGGGAGGCTAATCGTAAGAAACAGCAATCAGCAATCATAGCGCGATCAAACGGTTTATGTCATAAAAGTCGGCATTACCTACAGTAGGTATACAGTGTGTAGGTATGTTAGGTCCAACACAATCGTTTGCTAATCGCTCGCTGTTTGTCAAATGCATTCTAAAAAAAACCGCCTAAAATTCTAAATCTTCTGTTATGCTTCTGTATTGAAGAGCAATTATTGCGCAAAAATTGCTATCGTTTTCAGTGTTGCCAGTGGCTGATAGTCAAATATTACATGGACATCTCAGAAAGTTACATTTTCATGCAGCTACATTATAGTTCTTGTCAAACTTTTTGGACGCCCTGAAGTTGGCTTGCCGATGCGCAAGGCACGGATCGGTGCTGTTTTTGTATGAGATTTACTACTGCGCAGCCATTCTAGCCAACTTCAGGGCGGCCAAAAAGTTTGGCGAGGATAGTCCTCCGTTCGTATTCACGATTACTTTTTGTTTGCTGGAAAATATTTAAATATTTTTTATTAAGTCCTAAAAGTAACGTAAAAGTTAAATTTTGAGTCGTGTGTTACATGGAGGTTACATGAGAAGGTCAAAAGTAACGTAAAATGTAACAAAAGTTATATTCTGGCAACGCTGATCGTTTTGGTTCTTTTAAGTAAAGCCTGCCGTACTACGGCTAGTGTGGCCGGCTTCTTGCCACTTCTGCTTGCTTGTTCTCTGAGCTATGTCAGCCACTTTGGTTCTCTGCTGGATCACCTCGTTCCGGATTCGATCCATCAGAGAGACCCCAAGCATAGCCTTTTCCATAGCTCGCTGAACGACCTTAAGCTGATGGACTAGACGTACCGTGAGTGTCCACGTCTCGGCCCCGTTAGTCATAACAGGTAGGACGCACTGACTGACGACTCCTTTCTAATAAGGCTCTGTGGAATACGCGTACACTCTAGGAAATGTGCCAGCGGCTGGAGCATCCTATTTAGACGCGTGCTTATCGCTGGCGCGGGAGGGTGTCACTGGCAAGAAAAATAGCGCGGGCTCTATTCCGTTCCAGCGCTGGCATGCCAGCGATACTGGTGCCAGCAACTGGATACGACTAAATTTGATCGATTTACTCAAAAATGAGTTATAATATTTAATTATTTACAAAAATTAAAAACCATCAAGTTCTGCATTATCATCTTCATCATTTCAGCCGAAAGACGTCTACTGCTGGACATAAGCCTCCCCCAAGCGTCGCTACACTGATCGGTCCAGTGCGTTTGCATGGGCAGTGGGTTGCATCCACCGGACTCCCGCAGCCTTGACCAGATTGTCGCCTAGATGGAGGCCTTCGCTGCGTCTTCCGGTTCGCGGTCGCCACTCTAGAACTTTTCGGCCCCAACGGCCATCCGTTCTGCGATCAATGTGCTCTGCCCACTGTCACTGAAGTTTGGCAATTCTTCGGGCTAGTTCTGCATTAAGATTTGATTAATTACATACCATATGACGGGTTGGGCAGGGTGCACTAGGTACACCCACATCTCGTCAGTTATGATGTAAGTTCCATGTAATAAGGGGCTAGAATATTGCCATCAATCGGATATATCATGCTGAGATAGGAGCCTTTTTGGTCTCGAACGGGGTTTTATTTATTATTATTATTTCCTTTATTTATCTCTTTTCTTATTAATTATATTTTTAAATATTTTTATAAAACAAATACAAAAAGAAAAACATTTAAAAATATAAAAAAATAGTAGCCCACCGGTATCGGGAACAGGGTCCAAGCTACCGGTGGTCAGGGCTCCTGAGAGAGGAACCTCCTAACGATACGCGTCGTGTCCAGGAGTACCGCTTTCTGGATCAAGCCCTTGATCCAGCTGCCCAAAGAGAGCCTACTCAGATGTTCGTCGAGGCTCTTGGCTATTATGCCATTGGCCGTAACGACTATCAAAATCAAAAAATCAAAATCATTTATTTTTATTTTACATAGGCCTACATGGGCACATATAAAACGTTGACAAAAGGCGCACGGTTCGGGTTGGTCGTTTCCTATGGAGAATAACCGGCAAGAAACTACATGGTTACTCTTTTAAAAATGGTTTGTTTTTACAATATTTCCATGTTACAGCATTACTTAGATATGGGGGGACAACGTAGGCCCGACAATAAGACGTTAGAAACTAAAAATAAAAAGTAAAACGAGATAAAAAGTTATCAAATGTTATCAAGCATCTAGAAATCTAGAAGGCCTACAATGTTCACACATTCACAAAACAATCGGTCTTCGGTCACGGTATCGGCACAATGATCGCTGTATTCACATCCCACATGTCGACAACCTTGCGAGCCAGATCAAGATACTTGCTTTTCTTATCTCTCTCTGCGAGGTTCTCGTCAAGGGGGACCGCTATATCAACAATCATTGCGCGACGCTCTAGTCGGTCTATCACCACTATGTCAGGCTTATTGGCAACAATAGTCTGATAGACCGAACCCAATACAACGTGACATGGCCATTTTCGAGAACTGGGTCTTCTGGTTATTTTATATATATTGTTAGATTTTTTGTTTTTGCTTGTTTCTCGTGTCTCCTGTGCGAGTCACAAATAAATATGTTTCTTCCTTTCTTTCAATCGGACACAGAAGCCAGACTCCGGGCTGTTACTGAGAAATGCCAGATGGAAAAACAGTTTGCCAGGGTCGGAAATCGAACCCAGGACCTCATACTCTGTAGTAGCGCTTGTGACCACAAAATTTGATTTATTATTGTTATTAATTTTACCAACGTACGTTAGCTAGCAGTACTATATTTAAAAAACGCCGAGTGCGAGTCGGGCTCGCGCATCGAGGGTCTCGTACAAACTTAACTTCATTTGGAAAACTGATGTTGACGTGACACACGCACGAGAATCAAAACCTATAGATGAACCTATGATTCTCGGTCAACGAGAATCATGAAAATCTATCGGAAGCAATGTTTTATACCACAAAGGGAAAACTCCAATATAAGTTAATTTGTACATAAAACACAAAAAAATGCTATTATAAACTTATTTGCCGTTGGTAAATTGATCGCGACCTATGTCGATGTATAGAGTCAGTTTTCCAACGGCAAAGTTAATTTTGTCCTTTGTTCTTCATTCCAGTTTATCTTTTCGATAGAGCAATGTTCGGTGCTTTCATTGTTTATGAACTTTAGTAATGTTATCTTATTAATTTGGTCAATGTAGCTGTTTGTACGAAACCCTCAGTGTGTGAGTCCGACTCGCACATGGCCGGTGTTTTTTTTTTCCTTTTGATAAACGGAACTCTTTTTTTTGAATTACGCTTTTGGTTTTTTTTCCATTACTTGTGTTTGATGAATCCTGCACGTGGACTAAAACCAACTTTATTTTTACTTACCTTCCGTCAAACAAGGCCAGCCAAAGAGAACTGGCGTAAAAAACGTGTTAATTAGCGCCAGTGCGAATAATTTCACTTATATTGCATGTTTGAGCACTGAAGTAGTACGAGTGCAGTTTATTACTTCGCTATGTTGAGGTCAGATCGTGTGGGAGCTGAACTTTATGAAATAACCAACGTTTGCCTGCGACTTTGGCCGCGTGAAGGTACGAACATAATCCACAAGAGAGAAAAAGTATACTACGTCTTAAATTCAGGTCTTGGTCTACTTGTGTTTCAATTTTCATCTGAATCCGCTCAGTCGTTAAGGCGTCATTAAATTAACATACCTACAGACGAATAATATGTTAGTAGGTACAGATGGACCGACTTGGTCGTCTAGCCCACTAGATGACTAGTTAGTCGACTGGTCGCCGATTATAAATGTAGCCGGTTAGTCGTCTTTCCCGACTAGTCAGTCCGTCTCTATTAATATAATCTTTTAGTTTTAAATTCAAAATTAAAGTATACGCAGTTGCACTTTCTTATACTTTCCTTTTAAGACTCAATTAATCACACTAATATTATAAAGGCGAAAGTCTGTGAGTGTGTATGTTTGCACAGATAATATAATACTAGCATAATGTTTGTTACTTCTTCATGCTCAAACGGCTGGACGGATCTGGATGCAATTTGGCACAGAGATAGGTTATAGTCTGGAATAGCTCATAGGCTCACTTTTTTCCCGGTATAATGTTTCTTTGGGATAGTTTTCAACGTTCACGCGGGCGAAGCCACTGGCAGAAGCTAGTCACACTATAATATTATAAAGATGAAAGTTTGTGAGTGTGTGTTTGTTATTTCTTCACGCTCAAACGGCTGGACGGATCTGGATGAAATTTGGCACAGAGATAGATAGCACATAGGTTACTTTGCATGCCGGTATAATGTTGCCTTGGGATGATAAAACACTTTTCACGCGGGCGAAGTCGTTAGCAGAAGCTAGTCATATTATAAATGCGAAAATTTGGATGGATGGATTTGTTTGGATTGGATGGATGGATGGTTTGTTACTCAATTGGTTTGTTGAACCAACTTTTTTTTTGTAATAAATGTAAAGATCATATATAAGTTTTCATACAAAACTATTTTTAGTTTTTTTTTTTTCATTGTAATTACAAAGTAAAATCCAATCGAAAATATTTTTTTGAATGCAGTACCGAAAACACCCCGACAGTTTTCCGAACAAAGCCGAGCCCGTGTGACGTCACAACGTTCATTTCTACTCATTGTGGCACATAGCTTATACAGTGTTTTGACTTATAACCAATTCCATCTTGTTATTATCGTCAATATATTGATGAATATCGAATACATTGATCATAAATATCGAACCTTAAAAGTTATCGTGCTTGCTTCACATCATTATGTACGAATATTACAAATAACTCCCCATTATTATGTGATTCGCGCAATACCCAACCTAGCAAACTGTACTAAAGTTTTGAGAAATGTTCTATGTCTAACTAGATTCCAATTAGAATATGTTAATTATGTTGTTATCTTGTTCAAATTTAGTATTAGATTCTGATTAAACTCTTAATTTGATCATTAAAGATTGAGAAAAGTAAATTTTTAAGGGAACTTTCGAGCAAAGTTGACATTTTAGTATAATTACGTAACTTGAAAACATGATTTTTTGTTTATGGAGATATATTCATTATTTTAATTTTAAATGAAGGATATAGGCGTAAAACTAATATTTCTGTTTGAATTGTGAAAATCGGTCGACGCATTTAAGAGATATTTGAAAATGTACCGAATTAATATTTTCACGTTTTTGTTCTACAAAGTTTTTTAGTGTTTGTAATTATATTATATAGATATTTGTGTTTAATATTATAAAGGGATATGCAAATAATTAAAAATACCGAAAATTTTAAGGATGTTATGCAAGAAATAAATAAAAATAAAGGCTCCACAGATTTCGGGTTGTATAATATTTAGTGGTACCTATGAAGTTTTTTGATATCTAAAGTCGAAGTTGCGCGCCAATCGTGTTTGTTAGCTTTTTATTTTACACGAATATCACCTACCCATATGTAACAACAATTACATTATGACAATTATGTTTCTAAATGTAATGTGTACAATGAACAACAATAACAAACACCGGTCGCGGTCCACTATCGCGTAATATTCATTACGACTACTTTACTTAAGCTCAATTTTTCCAAATCGTCCATCAGATGGATATCTTTTCGAAATTTGCCTTTATGAATCCTTTATCACACATGTCTAAATAAAATTTGCTGTTATAAATAATATTTTTGCACTAATTTTCGGATATTTTTAGTAAATTTACGTGACACTGTACTATGGTGAAATTCCTTGAACGTTATGACGTCACCAACATGGCGACCAATCATGGCCCGTTCGTAGACAGGTGGTTCTTTTTAAAATTTTATCGATTTTCAATTGCTTATAATAAATTGAAAAAAAATATTTAAGAGATTTTTGCAACGACAATATAATTTATGATATGTAAAGTTTCAAAATAAATTTTAAAAATCGTATTTTTTTTTAAATTCAACAACCCAATTGCATTTAATTAACGGATCTGGATGAAATTTGGCACAGAGATAGCTTATAGTCAGGCATTGCTATGCCAAGGTTACTTTTTATCCCGAGATTATGTTCCCTCGGGATAATTTTCGACTATCACGCGGGCGAAGCCGCTGGCATAAGCTAGTTTTTTAACATAAAACATATAGTACCTAAGTGCTTCTGATTTATTTTCCTGAATCTCATTAAGTCTATTCGACTATAAGGACCAGATAGTCGACTGTCCCGACTAGTGGGATCATCTCTGATAATAAATTTTAGTAGGATGCTAGAATCCTAGCATCCTACTAAAATTTATATAATTCAAGATGATTTATTATCAGATCGTGTGCAAGTTGAACTTTATGAAGTCATTAGTATGGGAGGCACGCTGGTAATATGAAGGAGCTTGTCGAGTTCCTTTACACGTGTGATGCAAGTAATTGAGGGGAAACAGAGTTATAAGCATAATGTATGCGCTGCTGGATGCGAAACGTAAATAGAGTTACCATTTTGAAAATTGAAAAGTCCTGACAAAAAACCGGACATTAAAAAAAAGTTTTTGTTAATGGATTTAGTTAAAAAATGGACAAAAAAAAATATTTTGAGCCAATTGTAGGCTCAATTAATTATATTATATGGCAAAGGAGTAGTCGTAAATGATGTAAAGCTTTTTGATTAAATAACTGCTGTCAATTCCTTTTTAACGCAACAAAACGATGAGTATTTGCCATCTAAGTGAAAAATCAGGACAAATTAGAAGGCCGTACTTGACTTAATGTCCTATAACCCCTAGATGGGGCAGAGGGCGTCCACAGATGTCCTCCATCGTGATCTAACTTGAGCTTCACGCTTCACCTCGCTCCACGTCATTCCGATGCTCGTCGCTTCTGCCAACACGGTGCGACGCCAGGTTTGACGAGGACGGCCACGCTTTGTTTTCCCTTGAGGATTCCAGTCTAGAGCTTGCTTGCGTGTTGCCAATCCATCTCCACTTGCGAAGCTTGATCTGGCGTTCGATCGGGCTCTCGTGGCATTTCTCCAACAGCTCTACGTTGGAGATGGTCTCGGGCCAGTAAATTCCGAGAATGCGACGAAGACAGCGATTGACGAAGACTTGTATTTGGCGTGAGATGTCCTTTGTGACCTCCCTCGTTTCGTATCCGTAGAGCAGCACGTATTTGACATTGGACCCGAAGATTTTGAGTTTAATCCTTCGGGTCAGTTTCCGCGATTGCCAAACAGGTCTCAGCTGCGTGAAGGTTGCTCGGGCTTTGGCGATCCGTGAAGCGATGACCTCTTCACTTCCCCCAGTCTCTGACACGACACTCCCGAGGTACGTAAATTTGTGGACGCGTTCCACTGCCTCTGTGCCAATCAGCAACGGTGAGTGATTCTCCACACCATTCCATTCATCATTCATTCCATTTTTTTTTTTTTTTTTTTTTCATTTCCATTTCCATTTCCTGGGTCTTCTGGATGATCATTTTGAAGGCCGGACAAGACGCCAAATGTCCGAACATGTCCAGATGGTAACCCTAGACGAAATAACCGGTCGATGTGCCTACTAAAAAAGATGTGATTTGAAATGATTTAAAAATGTGTGATATTTGTATGATAATTTATTATAATCAGCATGTTTGTACCAAATTAATATGTGTACGCCGATGACGGCTAGACAAAGCGTTCTTTAATAATCACAACATCTTTACCTAACCTACCTATGTTCAACAAATAAAGATATTTGTATTTGTAATAATTTATTCATTAAAAAATTTATTTTTTAAAACAAGCTTTTTTCGTATTCTTCTCAGCAAACCTTTTCATTTGATACCCATATCATGGCAGAGCACAAAAAATTACTAGTCCGCCATCTTGGGCCGTCCGCCATATTGGATTTAGAATGACGTCACTTAGCTAACCATGCATTGTCATCCAAACTAAACGTGTATGCAAAATTTCATCTTAAAGGGGGTGTTTTTTGTTAATGGCTACGCGTATGACATACATTATAGAGATTGTGAAAAAGATTTAATTAATAGTGATTCAGGAATCGACATCAATAATAAACTTTGAATGTCGTTTCTTTTGTTTACAGGTTTGTTAATTAACACATACTTACTTTTATTTATCTATTAATTGTTGGATGTAGTTTCGAAATAAAGAATTTATTTTGTTTACAGAAAGAAACCATTGTTTTTGTTTTACGGTGTCGATCTATCACAAAAATTATATAAGCTTTATATAAATATGATAAATTTTGTACCTTTTACTTTTTCATGATTTATACCAGCAGTTGTTTTGTCACTTTCGTCACGTCGCCTTGTTCCTAGTTTTTCTGAGTTATATATTTTTTAATAAACAGTAGTTTAAATTACGTGTTTCTATCATTCTTACATACTCATATAGTCCACTCATCAGTAGTTATCACGCCCCGAAAACACCTGGAAGAGTTATTGGTCATAACTTTTACCTTCCTTTCATGGTCAACGAAAGGAAGGTAAAAGTTATGCCAATTTGCCACAGTAGTACATTACTGCAGCGGCCAGCAAAAGAGGCATTGATGCATATGTAAGTCCATCAATGCCTAGTTGTGGCCAAGGCTTGTATAGTACTTTTCTCAAATAATGCGCGGAAATTAAAACTAAGTATAATATTCCCTCTCACAGAGAGGAGGCCTGTGTCCCAGCAGTGGGAACATTAATAGGCTGATGATGTGATAATATTCACAACGGATCTTTGTGTCTCTGAATTGGCAGCAAGAGCCTGCGCAGTAGCTACTTTGTGTCAATATTGAAAGTGAAGATAGCATTGTTTAACTGTCTCTTTCGCTCGCTTACGTTTGTCTCATCATCCTATCTCGCTTACTCTATGCAGTTGAACTGTTTCTTGCGCAATAGTTGATAGAACCAACTTCAGAGACATCTATCCATGATCTCTGCTTTTTTAGTTTCGAGGGTACTTTGATTAGAATGCAAAAATTACGACCGAAATGTAATAGGCCTCTTAATAATAGACATTATATTAGGGTTTCTTTTTTCAGCGCAGGAACGTTGTATTCACTTTTTTTTATAACTAAATATTCAAAAACAGTTCACGAGTCGCCGTAGAAAGAGTAGCTAATCAAGTTACCTTTGATATTTACTCTATGTTATAGTGCAGGAAGTAGCTAAAAGGTGTATTAATTACATTTCGAAGCTCTCAGCTGTCTACATCAGGGTAATTCAATTGTATTGCGCGTAGAGAGAAAAATACTGTTAATTATATTATCAGATTTCACTGCTTATTAAGGATTTTTTCGGCACTTTATTCCACTTAACTTCATTTCAACATAACATTCCTTAATCAATAAAATAAGCAGATATGTGTTGACATTAAAGCTCCTGTAGACAGGCACTACGGGACAATACGACATTGAGTTTAAACTGCGATTAGAAAAACTCGAAGTACAAAGAATCACTCAATCTGTCTCACTCTAGTGTTGATCTAACAACATGAATAACAAAAAAAAGTAAAATTTAACTTTCCATAACAAAGAACTCGTCAACTATTCCTTTTGTGTTGCTATGAGTGAGGTTAACCATACCAATAGACAAATAACCGTGTTTTTTGCGATTAGGACCGGATTATTTGCAACACAATGAAAATGCAATACCAAATTACTGGCAAACTCGTGTAATTTCTTTATAACACATAATAGTACACTTTACACAGAACACATACAGCTACTTACATAGTACACGGCGGGGCTTAGAGCCGAATCAATACGGGGCTCACATAACAACAATGGAGCAACGGGGCCGCGTCCTACTCTCAGGTAGAATATCTGGCGACTGCCCTGCGCTCTGCGCCGGCACAGTTCGCGGCGTTGCCAAGAGCGGCAACGTTGGCGACAGAGCAACAAGGACGATAGGACACGCCCGCACAAGGGCGACAAGGATAGCAATATACGGCGCATGCGAGGCTGCCAGCTCGCATGCCACAGATAACAATAAGCTACAACTAACTAAACATAATAAAAGACACATACTAAAAAAGCACAGATAATGCAGAATGAGTTGCCTACATTCCACCCCCTTGTTCCTGAACACTCACTTCGGTAGGCAACACATCTAAATCATAGTATCTACATTAATCTTAACTTAGCGTCCTTAATGAAGTCTCACTTATTGTCATTAACACACTTATGTGACCCGCACTGTTACAAAACGCACAAACACAACGCGACGACGCACTCAAAATGTAGCTTGCTCGCTGTTGATGTGTGCACGGTGACCGGGTACTCGCTGACGCGCGGTCGGTCACGTGTCAGCCGGCGCGGGATACACCGTCGGGGCGTCGGGCGGCGGCGGCGGCGTCGTGGTCGCCGTCGTAGCAACGAGCGGCATCGACGCGGCGGACGGCGTCGGTGTGGGGCGCAATATATGCCCGGGGGGCGCCGGCGGCGCGGCGGTCTGCGTCGGCATCGCAGGTGCCGTCGTAGCAACAAGGGGCGTCGACGCGAAGGACGGCGTCGACGTGGGGCGCAAAAAGGCGCGGGGGGTGGCGTCGGCATCGCAGGCGCCGTCGTAGCAATGAGCGGCGTCGACGCGGCGGACGGCGTCTGCGTTGGGCGCAACATATGCGCGGCGGGCGTCGTCTGCGTCGCGGGCGCCGTCGTAGTAACAAGCCGCATCGACGCGGCGGACGGCGTCGGCGTGGGGCGCAACATATGCGCGGCGGGCGCCGCCGTAGCAACAAGGGGCGTCGACGCGAAGGACGGCGTCGACGTGGGGCGCAACATATGCGCGGCGGGCGCCGCCGTAGCAACAAGGGGCGTCGACGCGAAGGACGGCGTCGACGTGGGGCGCAACTAAGGCGCGGGGGGCGCCGTCGGAGCGGCGGGTGGCGTCGGCATCGCAGGCGCCGTCGTAGCAATGAGCGGCGTCGACGCGGCGGACGGCGTCTGCGTTGGGCGCAACATATGCGCGGCGGGCGCCGTCGTAGAAACAAGCCGCATCGACGCGGCGGACGGCGTCGGCGTGGGGCGCAACATATACGCGGGGGGCCCTGGCGGCGCGGCGAGCTGCGTCGGTTTCGCCGTGGGGCCAGCCAGCGGCGAGCAGGAAGCCGGCGGCGTGGCGGACGCTGGCGGCGCGGGGACAGCCAGCGTCGAGCAGGACTGTGGCACCGCGACCATGCATTTACGAGGGGCCTGAACAGCGGGCCCGGAGAATATCGCGACGGGCGCAAATAATGCGCTGGGTAGCCGGTAGGCAGCCGGTCGGACGGCAGTAAACGGCACATGCGTGGTACCAAGCGCGCGTATCGTGTCATAACTTCGATGATACACGTGCCAGACGGCGCGGGTGGTTTGTCCACGTGTGGGGCAAGCGCGAGCCCATGTGCGCGCTGTCGATCGGCCAAGGACACGCCAGCCATCACAAGGGGCGCTAGCGGCAAGCCCACGCGGTCGCACGGGACTTCAGCAGGTAGGGAGAACGGGACAACACGTGGGGCATTTACGAGCCCACGCGCACGTTCTGGCAGGTCTTCGGTGCAGCCCGCGCCAGACAGCGCGGGCGGTTTGTCCTCCTGTTCGCAGGGGACTTCAACTGGTGGGGAGAACGGGACAACACGTGGGGCATGTACGAGCCCACGTGCACGTTCTCGCTGCAGGTCTTCGGAACAGCACGCGCCAGCCAGCGCGGGGGGCGCGGGCGGTTTGTCCTCCTGTTCGCAGGGGACTTCAACAGGCGGGGTGAACGGGACAACACGTGGGGCATGTACGAGCCCACGTGCACGTTCTCGCTGCAGGTCTTCGGTAAAGCACGCGCCAGCCAGCGTGAGGGGCACCAGCGCCAAGGCTGCGCGTTCGCAGGCGGCCTGATCAGCAATCGGAGAGAATGTCACAACACGTGGGGTAAACATGAGCCCACGTGCGCATTCTCTATTCAGGCCTTCGGTCGAACACGTGTCAGCCGGAACTAGGGGCGCGGGCGATTCGTCCATTTGCTCACAGGAAACTTCAACAGCAGGCGGGAAGAATGCCTCGATCTCGGCGATCTCCAAAGCCAGCTTCTTCCTTATCAGCTGAGCCTTTATTTGTATCTGCTGTTCCTTCAACTTGGTGAGCTCTTCTTCGGCCTTGTATTCGGCCCTTGCTGCAGCACGGCGGGCTTCGCGGCTACGGCGGCTCGCTCTCGACCCGGATGCCGCACACGTGGCATTATTCGAACCACGCGTTACAGATGCGATATCCACTCCAGGTCGGTGCTCGCCCCCAACGTGGTCATGGTACAGTGCTTCGCGGCTGGGGCTGCTCGATCTCGACCCGGATGTCGCACACGTGGCATTAATCGAACCACGCGTTACAGTAGCGATATCCTCTCCAGGTCGCTGCTCGACCCCAGCAGCTTTGCTTTGTGCGTCAACGCCAGTAATTTGGTTTTTCATTGTGATCCGGCTCGATAGGACCAATTTTGCGATTAGGACCGGATTATTTGCAACACAATGAAAATGCAATACCAAATTACTGGCAAACTCGTGTAATTTATTTATAACACATAATAGTACACTTTACACAGAACACATACAGCTACTTACATAGTACACGGCGGGGCTTAGGGCCGAATCAATACGGGGCTCACATAACAACAATAGAGCAACTGGACCGCGTCCTACTCTCAGGTAGAATATCTGGCGACTGCCCTGCGCTCTGCGCCGGCACAGTTCGCGGCGTTGCCAAGAGCGGCAACGTTGGCGACAGAGCAACAAGGACGATAGGACACGCCCGCACAAGGGCGACAAGGATAGCAATATACGGCGCATGCGAGGCTGCCAGCTCGCATGCCACAGATAACAATAAACTACAACTAACTAAACATAATAAAAGACACATACTAAAAAAGCACAGATAATGCAGAATGAGTTGCCTACAGTGTTAATAATGTAAACATAGAAAGTATAATTTTCCGTAATTGTTTTGATAAATAAGAATCCTGAAAATATAATCACAAGTTTATATTTCCTCAAACTGAAATGTACATTTTTACTTTTAAAAGTCCAAACAACTGTCGGTATAATTATTACTTTTCTTTGCTTAACAAGTTTTTTCAGGTAAATAATTTCCTAAAAACTCTTCTACCCATCTAAATGTCAACATTTTTAATTAAAGTTGGTGGAAATAACCGCGAACAGCCGGTGTTCCCATAAATTGACCGGCATGAAAACAAACATGGCGTTTGATGACGTCAACAAGATGGCCGCTCCATTGATAACCGGCGCGGCGTGCGTCACATCAGCGCGCACGGCGCATGCGTGCACTTATACAACCATTGATAGACAGTGAGTGCGCTCTGGAGCTTGCGGAAAGCTTTCGATACGACTTTGGTACGATTGAGTCCTTCAGGCGTACGATTTTTTTATTAGAACCTTTCCTCCTCAACTATCTCCTCTCCTTTTCAACTATCATATTTCCCTTCAGAGATTTGGGAATAGTGCGGTGAGATTGAACCAAAAAAAAAAAAAAGTTCTGAACTGTATTTCAGTTATGTTTTGTGAAGTTCATTCTTATAGTTGCTATCGCCTCCATCGTGGCTGAAAACCAGACACCGAACTGCTATTGAAATTCCTAATGAATAATCGCTAGATCGATATTATCGATATGCCCGATCTGGAGATTGAATCATAACTAATATGCTCAGCAGTAATTCTTGCCTCTACTACTAACGATTTAAGATACATCTTCACGTTTTCTTCTCACGAAATCACTTCTTTAAATTTATTAAAAGTACATTTATTGCGATTTGTATCGTGTCGTTCTCGTACCATTTAAAAGAGCTTTTCAAGCGCGAAAGCAGCCTGTTTCGGACGGCATGAAATATAGGCTGAACGTTTGGCTGTGCTAGATGCCGCCCTTGCCTCCGACCGAACGGACGAGCGCTCGCAACCGGGAATAAGCCGCGAACTTCATTTCAAATTTCGAATACCGAACGCTTTTTCTTTTTTAAGTAATTTGTTTTTATTTTTTAACTCGTTGCTTTTTAACGAGTTTACAGACTGTTTATACTCTTTGGTAAACTTTGAAGATTATTTACGGAAAGCTCGGTAAGTTTAGTTTATATTTTTTTATTGGATTTAATTATAATAGACATTGATATATATATGTAGTTTTAAATAAAAATAATCTTTACCGGCAAAACTTACATCGTAAACTTATTACTTAAGTATAAGGTAAGCAGGTTATGTTTTTAGAAAACAAAATACAAAATACTTTGATTTATTAGTAACTTAATTTTTAATAACATTTATATATTCAAAAAAAAAAAACAAAATAAACTATATGGTACTAAAAATACTGACTAACATACTCGTACAAACCTGTCAAAACAATTTAACACATTTATAGAACTTTTCGGAGTCACTTTGTTGAGAGATTTCATGGTCTATGGCGCGTAGCAAATTGTCTACGCTTTTGGTGCTACGCGCTACGACGGCGCTACGAAAATCACGTAGCTAAATATTATGCAGGGTTATATTTTCAGCAAGAAATTGCCGTTACAAAGTATTTTAAAATAGATTACATTACTTATTTTTAATAATTCCTAATGTATATTTATGTGAAATATACTTGTTGGAATGTTTCCAGAAACAATTTCAGTGTTCCCCAAGACTTAATGCGTTTTAAATTGTTTCATATTTCTTTGAAAGGTTTCAACCCTTTTACAATAAGATTTCTTCAGTTCTTTCTTCAAGGTTCCCTTCTAAACGGAATATGATGAATGGATGAGATATTAATCGTTGCTTTGTAAGATATGAGCGATGATGGCTGCTTCGAACCCGGGATCGATTCAGGCATTATAACTGGTGTACGTTTCAGTAAATAGATGAGTGTCATTACGAAAGATAAGACTGCCAACAAATATATTGCGTGACTTTTCTTTTTTTAGGGTTCCGTACCCAAAGACAGCTAGATAGTTGAAATTTTCACAGATGATGTATTTCTGTTATCGCTATAACAACAAATACTAAAAAACCGGCCAAGTGCGAGTCGGACTCGCGCACGAACGGTTCCGTACCATCATCGCAAAAAACGGCAAAAAAATTACGTTTGTTGTATGGGAATCCCACTTAAATGTTTATTTTATTCTGTTTTTATAGTGGCAACAGAAATACATCATCTGTGAAATTTCAACTGTCTAGCTATCACGGTTCATGAGATACAGCCTGGTGACAGACGGACAGACAGACAGACGGACCGCGGAGTCTTAGTGATAGGGTCCCGTTTTTAACCTTTGGGTACGGAACCCTAAAAACAAAACAACATTAATATTTAAGTGGGTCTCCCATACAATAAACGGGATTTTTTTGCCGTTTTTTGCGATAATGGTACGGAACCCTTCGTGCGCAAGTCCGAGTTGCACTTGACCAGTTTTTTTCTAAGTACTTGGCAGTACGTTTTTTTTCTCTAACGGCACTTGCTGTTTCAGTAAAGGCCAATTATGTATTTTTGGCATGAAGAAGATTTTGATCAGCATCTTTATTTTGTGTTGCTTATCGTGGGTTCGAACCCAGGCAAGCGCTTACTTTGTGTAATTTCCTCCCAAAACGGTGAATCTACCAACCCGCACTGGACCCGCGTGGTGGACTATGGCCCGTTCATCTCATAGAGAGAAGGCCTGTGTCTCAGCAGTGGGAATATTACAGGCTGCTATCTGGTTTCTTCTTCTTATAAAAAGATTAAAGATCTCCATTTTAGAACGGCATTTCACGGAATAAGTACTTGTTGACTATACGTTCCTAAATATAGTTAAAACTAGCCTGCTATAGTCCCACTGTAGGGCACCAATATAACGCTTGTCCAACAAGAGTTCGCGAAATTAATTTATTTTGGGGTTCCTCACGATGTCTTCTCTAATTTTTTTGAATACGTACAGATTTAAATTTATAGAGTAACGAGCTTCTGCCGGCGGCTTCGCCCGCGTGAAAAGTGTTTTATCATCCCAAGGAAACATTATACCGGGATAACATATCCTATGTAATATTCCAGACTATAATCTATCTCTGTGCCAAATTTCATCCAGATCCATTCAACCGTTCTGGCGTGATTGAGTACCAAACATACACGCATCCAAACTTTCGCATTAAATAAACATTACTAGCTTCTGCCAGTGGATTCACCCGCGTGAATGTCGAAAATTATCCCAAGTGATTAAGAGAAAAAGAATCCTATGTGCTATTCCTGACTATAACATAAACTGCCGAGCAATGAAAAAGTTCCACCCACAAAATGCCGACAAAAACCTTAATTTAATTGTTTCACGTTTAATTTAAAATTTGAACACAATATTTACGTTTTAAGTTGGTAATATTCTGATGCGCTGTTAAATGTACTTCAATATTGCAGACGGCGTCATTAAGCTAGCCTTTCCCGTTTAGGAGTAATTTGGTGCTATGTTATTGGAACTTTTTCATTGCTCGTTAGTGTATCTCTGTGCCAAAATTGCGTGAAACAGTATACAAACATACACACTCACAAACTTTCGCCTTTATAATATTAGTAGGATATAGTTATTTGTCTTACTATTTGTTACTATAACGGTCTATAACTATATACTTCTAAAGAAAACGATATAACGCTAGACTGCACAGTTTAAAGGCAGTGCCTATGTTAAGATATCATAACTCAATTTGGTTAGTCGGCGGACCGTTTGAAGTAAATTGACTAGGCATAACGCGATTTGCGTCCGATACAGACCGGAATTAGAATTAGGTACACCTACGTGACTATATCTTCATGGTTGGTGTTTTGTGGGGTGGGTAGAGTAATTATCACACTGGGTCAGCTTGGTATCAATAGTTAAAGATTTGTCGTTTGGTAACACATTTTCCACATTTGTAGAACAAATACCTTAACACACTTAGGTACGTGTGTCGCCCTAAATTCTTCTCCTATCTTTCAGTCCATCCAAAGGTTGTCTGTAAGAGATTGCCTAGTGCGATAAGACCGCCCATTGTACACTTGTGTATTTAAACATTTGTCCTGTATGTTTTTTTGTGGTGTACAATAAAGTATATAATAAATAAGTCAGGATAGTATAGAACAGTGGCGTAGCATAGTGATAGGGCCCAACCCGATCGGCCATTTTAGGGGGCGGCAAAAGTTCATAATAAATATTGTATCTTATGTTTTATTAACTATATTCCAAGTTTCTTAACTAATATGAATTTAAAAATGAATAAACGGAATATATATTGAAAACATAGTATACAATACTATAGTACTATAATACAATAGTATTCAATATTGTATAACAACACCAAGAAAAGAAGAAGAGTGATATGAAAGAAAAGGGAGTCAGTGATAGTGAGACGATTGACAGGATGGTATGGAAGAAGAAAACGTGTTGCGCCCACCTCAAGTATCATGGGACAACGGCAGGATTTTTATTTTATTTGTTATGGGTTTGCTCTTGACTCTAGTCTAGGTCAGAGGCGTCAGAGACAAATTCGAAGATGGAGTAATCTTACCAGAAGAAGCTTGTTCACTTTAACTTTGAAGAGATTCGGGTTGTATGCGTTCGGAAACGCAGACGCAGGCAGTTCCACTCTTTTCGTGGAGTAACGGTATAATAACACCTGCATATTAGGTTACAGTAAGGGTTCTTTGGGTTTACTGTATATTTTAGTCTTTTAAATTGTAATAACTAAACAAAGTGGCAGCGAAATTTTCCTCCGCCCCGGGTGGCTGAAACCCACGCTACGCCACTGGTATAGGATAGGACTAATTATGGATAGGTCTGTCTAACCCTTCGGGGAATACAGGGGTGATGTTATGTCATATACAGTCGAGGCAAACTAGCGAACTAAACAAATCTCATGGGGTTTGCTGTGTAAAGGACATTCACCCATGCACGTAGCAAAGCTGCGTGACCTTTTCATGTCCTGTTGTGAACTATTATTTACCTGGGGCTCGAGCTATGGACGTCATTGAGCTGTAACGTCATTAGGATAAGATACATACACATACAAGAGGCTCATCGGCAATGTGGCACTGGTCAAGTCAAAACTACGGAGCCTTCAACGTCGACGCCGAGTTGCCAGCTTGTCGGTTTTTTATCGGTTATATTTCGGGGAGTATGCGATGGCATTGCATGATCTAATTTCGCCTAGCCCGTTTCATCATCGGACTACCAGACGTACGGTTATATATGCTTTAAGATGCGCCATCGGTAAATGTTGGACATCCCACCCATACGCACTAAACGTTTTGGGAATACTTTTATTGTGCGAACAGCTAAGGAGTAGAATTCCCTGCCGGAGTCTGTGTTTCCCGATAGCTACGATCTAGGGGTCTTTAAGTCAAGAGTGAATATTTTTTTCTAGGCAAGCGTGCTTCACCGTCGACCACATCATCGCTTACCATCTGGTGTGATCGTGGTCAATCGCAAGCGCAGAGAAAAATAACATATATATTTTTCTTTCTGTACATGTTTTACATCTTTATCGTCGTGGCGATGATACTTATATTAATTAAATTAGCTTCGTTCAGTCCACTCGGTCTCTTCGGAAGAATTAAGGCTACCGCAGATAGATACGACGCGACAATGCGCGTTTTCATAAAAAAACTCAAAATTAACAACAGAAAGATATTGCTACAAGACTTTAAATTAAAACTTGTTGTCGTATTGTCATCAGAGGCGTCTCTAGCCTGTGTAGCGCCCGTGTGTAATCTTTACCCTAGCGCCCTCTAGTAAGCGCGCAGTCAAAATGGAATACGTATAAATAACAACACATTACTACAAGAGAAGAAGAACTATCGTCAGAAAACATGGTGACAATAGGTACCGCGTAGACCAGAGAGTTTGTATGAAAAGACGATTTATTTCATATTTACATGTCTACTCAAATATAATACTTAATCCATTGCGTCAAGGCTTACTTCGCAAAATTACGTGTAGCGGTAGTACACAAAGTGTGGTACGTGCCACGCGTGCACACGCTTTTGAGAAATGCCACGCGCGTGACGTTTGTCCATGGCAATTTGAACTTTATTTTTATTCTATACAGCCGAATTCAGGATTCGCATTAAAATGTACGATTTCCAAAGACCGGGCGGCGCGGGGGCGCAGCGCAGCGCTTTGCAGCGGACGACGCCTACAATCTGCTAGAACCCGGGCGCAAGCGCGCGCGTGCTCGCTTATCTGCTAGTATGCTCTCAGCGACTAGTGATGCTTTCGCGTCGCAGACAGTTTTTTTCAAATAAACAGGTCTTTAAGCTTTTCATCTGTATCCATATTTATTTTGCACGAAAAACAATAAACAAATAAATAAATCACGTCAGTCTACAGTTCAAAGCATAACTTGAATGATTCAACATGCTGGCCGGCGACAAAACAGTAGCGCGCGTGGTTGTACCTGACCGGCAGGCTTATTACGTATCTTTTGCAAGAGCAAAACGATAGCGATATTTGCTCTTCCATACAGAAGTTTTTAGAGTTGTTGGCGGTTTTTTTTTTAATTTAAGTGCATTTGACAAACAGCGAGCGATTAGCAAACGATTGTGTAGAATCTACCATACCTACACTGCAGGTGATTCCGACTTTTATGACATAAAGCGTTTGTTCACTATCGTTTTGCTCTTGCAAAAGATACGTAATAAGCCTGCGGAGCCGACCGGACACGACGACAGCCAAACGCCACCGTCCACGTACGAGAGTAGCCGATCGGCTACCGAGGCGTCCGAGCACAGCCGACTGGCTGACGCGGCATTCGCGCGGTTCTAACCAAGTTCCAAGCAGTGTAAATACCATGCAAACATGAAACTTGAACTATTGTATAGAAGCCTCAATTTCCTTTAGCACAGTGTGAAATGCGCTCCGGCGCGCCCAGGCGCCGCCCGTTTAGTGGAAATCGTACATAGTTGTCGGAGTGTTTCCAAACGAATTAAAATAGGCGCCGGCTCGCGCCTTTGGTAGCGATGCGCTGACTCACTACCAAACTAAACCAATATAATTTGTAATTATATGATTTTAGGTTTATTTAATGTTGAAATAAAAGTTACTATTTTAAAAGCCGCTCGTGGCGCGCCTTGCTTTGCTGTTATTCGATATATTTGTATAAAAAGTGCTCCAGATGCCATACAAAATGTAAGCAAATCGGAGCTCTTTTTACGTGGGTCATTGAAAGTGCCGCGGCCGGAGGGCGCGCGAGTGCCGCTCGGCACCCCCTAGGGCGCTGCGCCCGTAACCCTGCACTATAGGTAAAGCCGCCCCTGATTGTCATGCCTGTTTTTGAGATCCTTTAGCAGTGGCTTCGAACGTGTCTCTCAAAATGCAGGTGTAATAGTCCAAAGAGTGCAGAATAGGAGGTGAAAAATCGTTTTTGATGTGTTTCCAGTTAGTATTCAACTTTTTTTTTTAATGAAAGGGATACGAGTAGAAGAGCGGTTCAGTTCCATATGCTTTAAGATCTAACGTGCAGTGTTTTAGCGACATTACTAAGCAGTAACCCATAAGCCCCGTGACACATCTTACACTCGATACTACATATCTCACAACCAACACGACATAACTAGCACCGACGCGACAGGTGGTACAACGCCGTGTTGTCAAGACACGCTCCGTTTTATTACGGACGTGTCGGCTTTCTGCGAGATTTCACTTCGCTGCCTTCATATTAAGACATTTCCAAATGGAAAGGTATTCCAGTTTTTTTCTGTAGGTAGTTTAGTTGAGGAATGAAGATGGTTGCGGGAGATGCAGTGATTGTTTGACATACTTTAACTTTTCGTGAGTTTAAATCGTGGATTCACGCGAGACACAATGGCTTTTATATTGTTAAACGAACGGTTAAAGAGGTTCGTGGCTAAGTAAAAGCATGTGGCTTTTGGGTCAATCTTCTTAATTCTTTATTGTACATCAAAAACAATATTCTATACACTGTCATAGTGAAGTACATGTACAACGACGAGCTTAATTAACCCCCTTAAAAATATTTAAAAATACTTTCGACAATTTGTATGTCTTTGGTCAACAAGATGTTTATACTGTGGAAATTTGAAGACTGTAGCTCCAACTGTTTGGCTGTAACACTAGTGTGACAGACGACGAAAAGACTGACAGACGGACGACAGACAGACGGCACACGTGAGTAACAGCAATAGGGCTCCGTTTGGACTCTTGGGGTACGGAACCTTAAAAAGGTAGCCCTTTAAGACTTTCGAACTTCTGAGTACTCTCAGAAGTCCGAAAGTCTTACAACTAGCCTTGCCAATGCCTAGCCTTGCTCTTTTATGCTACCCAGTTACTGGTTTATGGTGGTCAGATAGATACACGCTCCAAACAAAGTACTGCAATTCAGTTACATCTGAACTGGAAGCTGACCCCGATAGTTGGGAAAAGGATTGGCTGACTGATTTGTTTGATTTACCTATTTTCATGTTTGTCGTCTACCTTTTTAGTGTCCCTTGTAACATTATACAGTCCCTTCCCGTCCCGTTTTGTGTGGTCCAATGGAAAAACAGCCTAAAAACAACTGGCTTGTAGTGTACGGAATTCGATATCGATTAGAAATAATTATAATTTAACTTTTGTTTTTGTTTTGATAGGCTTGTGTTTGTTCTATCTCACGTTGATGGTAAGCGATAATGTGGTCGCCGATGGAGCGAGCTTGCCTAGAAATAAAGTTTTCACTCTTGACTTAAATACGCCCAGATTATATCTATCAGGAAGAAAAGGACTCCGGCAGGGACTTCTTCTGATTATTGCTCTCATTCTGCATCTGATGATAAAATATATTTTCAAATTGTCTTCTTTATTATCTTGCTGTCATTTGAATTGCATGATTTAATTCCGCCCAGCCCGTTCCATCATCGGCCAACCAGACGCACGGCGATGCGTCATCGGTACATGGTGGGAGTGTCATTCTGAACTTCGACAGTTAATTATTTCGACACAGTCTCAATTTCGAAAAACAATAGTTCGACTACTCATTGCTTCGACAGAACATATATTCGACTAGCATTAGTTCGACAGATTATACTTCGACAACACACATCTTCGAAAAACACTACTTCGACAGAACCCTTCTTCGATATGCACTTGTTCGGCGGATCTCTATTTCGACGGAACATACCTTCGACATAATACTGCTCTGAAATGTGACAGTAATAATTGAATTTCGCTTTATATGAAGCTATCAAAAAGTTGTAGGCAGCCAGTGACCAATCTAAAAGAAAGACAACAAAACCGATGAGGCAGGGCCGTCTTTAACCTATTGGAGGCCTGCCCAGGGCTGTATTAGGATAATGAGGCCCCTATACATTTATTGGCGAAAAACATATTTATTTCGAAAAAATCGAGTATGATCGACTACACTACCTTCTTGCCTATTAGTTTTTGCATGTCCGAGTCCGGTGCGCGAGACAGAGAACTTTGTTTCCATGGAAGATGGGTAGGCCTTTAGTATGGGACGCGACTTGTGTCGATACTCTTGCGCCATCTCATGTTCCTACCTCGTTGTGCTGTGCTGGCGCTGCCGCTACGGCTGCAGATATCCTCAAGTGGTGGAAATATAATAACCTCATCGGCAGTTATATTTTCCAGCCGTTTCGGGTTGAAACTTTTGGTCCGTGGGGTCCGAGTGTTCACCCATTTTTCAAAGTAAACGCCTAGTTGACACTTCACGTGACCCAAAAGTTGCCTTTTACCTTGGTCAGAGGATAAGCATTGCCATAATATCGTGGCGATGTTGCCAGTCTTTTGGGCACAATGCCATTGGACAGCGATGTGGAGGAGTGTTTCGACGCTATATTTTAAACATGTTTATTTTTCGGCTTAGTTAGTTTATATTTTTTATTTTAAGTATTTTAATACAATGTACATAGCCAGTTATCGCTGATTAAATCTGAAGAAATGATTAAACTGTAAAAAGATTTGTGACATTATAATTAAAAACATAATTGATTATTATTTATGTTTTTATGTTGTACCTAAAACCTTATAGCGAAATTCAATTATTATTCTTAATTCTTTAATGTACACATCAAATTTCATATACAACATAGGGTGATAATAAATTTGATTTACATATACTAATATTATGTCATTTCGAAAGAAAATGATCCTTGATTTTCCTCTTGAAGACATTCAGAGAAGGGCTGTTGCGTAGGGAATGTGGTAGAGAGTTGCAGAGACGCACTGCAGTAACAAAGAAGGAGCCATCATAGCGGCTAGAAGTGTGACGTGGGGTACGAAGGAGAAGAGAAGTGGAAGTGCGACAGGGTTTACCCTTCGGGAAAAGTACTCAAAGCGTTCACGAAGGTATTGAGGAGAATTAGGATAGTGTAGGATAGTAATGAGAAGAGATAGGATATGGGTATCTCGACGATGCCAAATCGGCAGCCACTTCAATTTAGTCCGAAACTCCGACACGTGATCGTATTGTCACATTTCAGAGCAGTATTATGTCGAAGGTATGTTCCGTCGAAATAGAGATCTGCCGAACAAGTGCATATCGAAGTAGGGTTCTGTCAAAGTAGTGTTTTTCGAAGATGAGTGTTGTCGAAGTATAATCTGTCGAACTAATGCTAGTCGAATATATGTTCTGTCGAAGCAATGAGTAGTCGAACTATTGTTTTTCGAAATTGAGACTGTGTCGAAATAATTAACTGTCGAAGTTCAGAATGACACTCACATGGTGGACATCCCACTCATACGCACAAAACGTTTAGGGGACACTTTTATTTTGCGTACAGCTAAGGAGTTGAATGCCCTGCCGGAGTCTGTGTTTCCCGATAGCTACAATCTAGGGGTCTTTAAGTCAAGAGTGAATGGGTTTTTTCTAGACAAGCGTGCTTCACCGTCGACCGCATCATCGCTTACCATCAGGTGAGATAGTGGTCAAGCGCGAGCCAATTGAAAAAAAAAAAAAAAACTTTCAGCTGTTTGCAGATTGTTAATTCAAATTCTCTGTAGAGAATTTTTATAAATAAAATAATTTGTGTACTTATGATTATAAATCTAAGTAGTTAGAAATAAAGTTTTTACTAAAAGCATTACCTTTACCATTTAGTAATGTCTGTGTTGTTTTGAGGCCATCTACATTACATTATCCACTTAGCATTTACCACAGAGTTAAGTAAAACCCTTTTAACATACTTTCAGACAACATCGTATAATAATGTGTTTGTAAGTTAAATTGTTATAAAAGTTATGAAGAAAAGGCTTGAAAGGTTTATAACATAGAAAACTGCGATAGATTTTTCAGAAAGCCTTAGTTTTTTCGGATAATGGAAGGGTTATGCCTGAAGGGTATACGGGAAAGATAGGGTCGTCTAATCTTGCTTACTTAGGGATGGGTCGATAATATTGGGAGGATAAGATACTTATTAAAAAAAAAGAGTAACCTTGGTGTTTTTTACTGGTTATAGTTCGTAGACAACAACCAATTCGAACCAAAAATAAAAATAAAATAACCCAGCCAACCCTTCTAATCTTGAACGCTTAAAAATAATTATGTTAAATTAAAAACATTCATAAAATAACTCATAAATAATAATTGAATAAAATAAAATAATCAAATAATAAATTATAAAATATACAAATTAGTCTAAATCAGTTACACATGTTCTATAAGTTATTTATTGTGTGCCCAATTTAGGGCGAAGGCCTCCTCCATCTTAAGCCTTCCATTCCATTCCTCTCTGTCCTGGGCTATTCTAGTCCAGGTGGGGCCGGCCCCAGCCGCAATATCGTCGCACCACCTTAATCTGGGTCTGCCACGGGTGCGTGGTGCATCTCGTGGGTACCAATGGAAAATCCTCTCACTCCAACGTCCATCTGTAGCTCTGGCTTCTTGTCCTGCCCATCGCTATTTCAACTTGCAAGCTAATTCCCCAGCTTCTATTATTTTAGTTCATAGTCGTATGTGTTTGGATCTTTTTCGGTCTCGGAGTTTAATTCCTAACATACTTCTTTCCATTGCTCGTTGGAAGGCTCGAAGTTTGCTTGTGACTGCTTTTGTTAGTGTCCAACTTTGACAACCGTAGAGTAGAGTAGGTAATATAATAGTATCCATAGCTTTCTTTTTCAGGCGAATAGGGATGCGGGATTTAAATACATCTTTCAACGACCAATATCTTCTCCATGCATTCTTTATCCTGCGATCTACTTCAGTTTCAGTAGGTTTATTAAACTGCCGAACAATGAAAAAGTTCCACCCAGAAAATGCTGACAAACACCTTAATTTAATTTTCTCACCGTTGATTTAAAATTTGAACACAATATTTACGTTTTTAGTTGGTAATATTCTGATGCGCTGTTAAATGTACTTCAATATTGCAGACGGTGTCATTAAGCTAGCCTTTCCCGTTTAGGAGTAATTTGGTGTTATGTCACTGGAACTTTTTCATTGCACGTTAGTGTAAATGAAGGTATGTGGTCAAATAATAATAATCATAACCCTTGGTAAAAGCTACTGGCATTCGCTGGATGCGAGGCGCACTAGACCGGCAGATGTGGCGACATTTGGGGTAGGCTTATGTCCAACAGTGAACGTTTTTCGGCTGAAATAATGATGAATCAAAATTAATTCTGTCTTTGCAACATTACATAAGGGCAACCAAATCCGAGGTCAATGTTCAACAGTGGACAACTTTCGGTGAAATGATCATGAATTATTACCCTGTCTTTGTAGTCGCACAGACTTTACCAGCCCCCTTAGCATACCGACGTGTCAAAACTATCATGATTCGACGGGTGTATACAAGTCAGATACATCTGTCCCTTACACACACTCAAAATAACCTTGCTCTAAGAGCATACCCAATGGGTTGTCAAAACGCGCGGAATGTTATCTAAATTAGTGATGTCCACCGACGTAGCGTATAAAAAAAGTTCGCTAAATTAGTTATAGCCACAACCCACTGGGTCACCCCGCAGGTATCAATAAGAGTTAGGTAATCACAATATTAATTTGACATCGGTAACGGTGATTGATTGCCACAATACCAATAAATTCTGCCATCTATCTTATTTCAATTTCCAAATTAAATAAACATTAGTACACCTTTAAAATCAAATCAATTTCTGAATAGGCGACCGTGGACCGGTACAAAAGCTCATTCAATTATAACTTGTATAGCCTGAGCCTGGATGATCCATGAATAAACATGGATTGATCGTAAAACATCCCCAAACAGTTTACTGAACATTAATTTCCTAACTTTCCGATATAAAGACGCGTTCACACTAGGAATTACTCAGGCCCGGTTTCTGGGACGAAATTATGCGAATAAGTGAAGTGACGCGATTAACTGTTGTTGATTTATTCAGCCAATCACTGCAATTTTTTTATTATTTTTGTGAGATTAATTTTGTGATACCTATTTACCGTTAAAGCAGGATCAGTTAGGCCCACTTGCACGAAAAATGTAAGTCAGAGTTAGTTGCTAACACGAGGTTAAATTGAATTCTTTTGACAAACTGTTAATTAGTTTTTCGTGCAATGTGACTCAGTTACTTAGATCCATATTCTAAGTTCTCTTGAAGAAAACTTACACAAGTTCACTCGCAAAAGTCGCCTTGACAACGGAAAAAATTTCGTGTCGAGGATTTGTAGGACTCGATGAAGAATAAATTACAATCTATAACCGTCAAATTGATTGAGGGAGGCTGAGACGAGTGGAGACACTTACACTATGATTGTTTTGTTCAGAACTTTTGAAGGAATGGCAGTACATCTCTAAAATACACTAGAAACTGAATAAAGTTTAGCAGAAGTTCCTTAAACTAGTCAAGTTATGTCTAGTCTGTCTCTAAAGTGTTTAACCTCGTAATAATTAAGTATTGTATTTGTATTCAGCTGAAAGTGTGATAGAAAAATAGTAAAAAAAAAAAACGTTCGAAAAGTGGTTTCTATGGGACAAAATTGAAATGGTCTGGTGGTCCCAGGCTTTTGGTCATCATCATCTTCCTGCTCTTATCCCATGTTACTTGTGGTCGGCGCAACATGTTTTCTCCTCCAATACCGCCCAGTCCCCTGTCACGCTATCACTGACTCCCTTTTCTTTCATATCACTTCACACACATTCCATCCATCTTTTTTAGGCCTTCCTCTCCCTCTCCATCCATCCACATTTATATTCATAACTCTTTTAGTATCATGCGTTTCATCCCTCCTCATCACATGAACATACCAGGAAAAACGGTTTCCTTACAACTTTTCTGTCACTGGCGCCACTTTCAAACTTTCTCTGATATACTCATTTCTCACTTTATCCATCCCCGTCACTCCATACATCCATCCCAACATTCTCATCTCTGCTACATGCAATCTCTTTTCATCCATCTTTTTCACAGCCCTACATTCTGATCCAAACTTTTGGTATTGATCTGCATTATTTATTCGAATCTTTTAAGTGCGGAGCAGCACATGGCTGCCACGCTCCATGCACGCTCTAGGTATAATTAACAGAACAAATAGAGGTTAATGAGATTCACAGATTTATATCTTGTCTTGATTCTTCTCTCGACAAAAATCACCATGCTCCTTCACAGTCTTTGACCGACCAAGTTCAACATACAGTGCGTTTACATCTACGAGAAAATATAACTCCCTTGAGTATTACAGCGGAGTCGTTACCCCCCAATTTGTTGAGCCAAGAATTACTAAACTCTCAACAGTATCATTTGCAATGCTAAACAGTGCCGACAGTATAAATGAAGATTTAGTTTTGATTCAATTAATCGCGGCCCGCAACAGACTTTCATGAACAACGTTATTTCAAAGTCTTTGGAGGACTCTTAAAACGTTTACTTAATGTGATGCGATTGTTAATTGTGTTAATTTAACAATTGTTTTGTTATTTGGGTAGGTTTTAAACGAAGACTGCATCAATGTGGTCTTTATGTAGGTACACTAGAACATTAATAGATATCTTTAGGGTTGTCCTAGTACGAACACAGAATAAATAATAGTACAAGTACAGAAGAGTCACTTCGTGCAATAATTCATTGAAATAGAGACTCCTGCTAGTAAGCAACAAAGTGCAATTCAGCTCGCATAAGCGCTCAGTGCCTAACGTGATATTCACCTAAACGTTGCCGCTCTCTTCTAACGCGTGTCTCCGTCGCTGTCTGGCGCGGTTTGACTCTGCTCGTAAGGGTTGTCGACTTGCCGCTTTTGCTTACATCCACTATCTATCTACTTGATCGCGTAATGGTACGAACTCCAGTCTCTTACACAGAAGCTTCTCAAACATGTAACTAATATAGTTCTAAGTTGCTATATTATATTACTCGTACTTAGCCAAACTTTGTAGAGAGAGAACGATACATTATTATAATTATTATTTTTATTATTAAGTGTCACGTCGCAAAAATATTATTTGTTTGATTCACATTGTAATATCTTTTCAGATTTATATGTAGGTATTAAAACGTGGATATAATATACATGTCAACAAAAATTATACAATTATGTATAATTTCTGACTACAATTTTGCTGGTATATAATGGAGAAATCGAAACTAGATATTTACTTGATTTTTTGGCACAAAAGTTGCCTAGATAGAGTAGGTAGCTATTATTATTTGCAAATAACTCTTTCCTAATACTTCCCACTCTCACCCACTACTTTCAGTTGAATTGATGTCGTAAATTCGTATTTCTGATAGCTAAAAATACTTTGGAAGATACCTGCCTGAATACAAAGGTTTTAAAAATAAAATATGCCTTCAACAACTTTTTGTGCCTTCAATTACTATACTTACAATCTAAAATATGAACCTGGAGTAGTAGCAACTTGACCTTATCGAAGACTGCTCATTATATCGTATCGGGAATAGCTCTTGTTATAGCAGCTTACAACCAGTGGCGTAGATCTAGAGGGGCCCTGTTTAAAAAATTGATAGGAGGCCTTTTTACTTGACTGCAAATACTAAAAGGATTAAATAATGTTTTTGCAAATTATATAACTAGCTTATCCTGAGGGAACATATTCCCGGAATAAAAAGTATCCTATGTGCTTTTCTAGACTATAATATATCTCCGTGCCAAATTTTATCCAGATCCGATCAGCCGTTCTGACGTGAAGAAGTAACAAACACTCTCACAAACTTTCGCCTTTATGATAATAGTGTGATATACATAATGTATATATTACATTATAAGTTTGATAAGTATAAGTGTGGTATATAGTAGTAGTCTGGATTATTGACTTAAATGGTCATGAGGAATGTCCTGGGGATTTTCATTGTGATTTTACTAAGAGAATGTTAGAGCGACCATATAGTGATTTAGAAAATCAAATGTGATCGTAACAAATAAAGTTAACTTATTCAAAAAAAGATATTTCCTCACGGACCTCTCTTCAAAAAGAATTTGAGATTTTGGATTTTACGAACTTTTGATTCCTAACTTCGGGGCCCATGCAACTCGGGGGCCCCAAGTAATTAACACAGCTGATACGCCCCTGCTCACAACTCAGGTGCTCTTGTTAGCACAACCCACAGCCGATGACACAGAATAAGAAATGGGAAAGAAAATACCTAACGATCCTATTACCTAGCTAACGAAGAAGTGCTGAAAGAAATATTTCTTAAAGAAATGGAGGGAGGGCAGAATTCACTTAAAACTCTTCCTCTTTTCTTGATTTTCCTTGAATTGGTTTAAAATCTTTTTATCGCATCCTGATTTCGCATAATATTACGTATGAATTAGAAACAACTGAATCTGAACACCTTGTTCCACAATCCTTAGGTATGTAGGAATACTCTTTATGGTTAATTCTTTTTTTAAATTGTGGAAGTGGTGTAATGTCAACACATGAATGCAATGAATGTATCTGCTGGAGTGTTAGTCGAAATTTTCTAAATGCAGGTTTAGCTGGAAAAGCTTACACGTGGCAGAGGTTCGAAATAACCCTGTTTGTGTAACGAAGGAATGCCTCGAAGTTTCTATATTTAGTTTTCAAGTTTTGTGGAAGTAAAGAACAACATGTCGCAAGCAGTGTGTCGTCCGTCATTCAAATCGTAGATTATCACAGAGATTCAGAAATTTTTTCACAACCCCAAAAACAAAGTGGTTCCTAGTTCATCTTTAACTCTGTACGTTATACATAAAACCAACTTCCAAATGAAAACACTAACAAGTGTAAAATAACTGCAATTTCGGCAGTCGTTGTTTCCTGTTTAATTTCTTCGTTTTTTGAGACCGACTTCCGAAATAGAAGTTATCACTTTGTAGTGTTTTTATTTGGAAGTCGGTTTTATTTTTTTGTAAAAAGGTTTTATATTTTTCATTTTAATGTGGAAAAGTTCTAAAGTAAGGTGCATATAATGCCCACAGTGATGCCAGAATATATTACCCGAATAACATGTGACTTGAACATTACCGGTGGAAGGAGAGTGTACCAGGGAGAACTGTACACATCTGCTTACCCGCTTAGAGCGTACTAGCGTGATAGTTTGTTATGACATGGTGTAATCAATAAACAGACATGTGATTGCAGCAATCCCGAGAGATTTGCCGTCATTTATTGAAGAGTTATGTTGTATATCTCTGAAGTTCTTAATCAGATCTTTACCAAATATAAATGGGACCATTTCGGAATAAACTTCTATCGAACAAAAATAATTTTGCAATTCCGTTTATATATTATGCCGAACATACATAAAAATATATAAATATATAATATAAACATCCGAATTGAGAACGCGAACTCGGTGCCGAATTTTCCGAAGTCGGTGTCTTTGGTACCTATTGTTTTCCGTGTTTCGACACCGACTTCGGAAAAGAAAGTAATTTTTCGTTTTGCAGGGATTTTTTGGAAGTCGGTTTGTTTTTTTGTTAAAAAGTTTTTTATTTATCTCTTTTTAGTTTTGATAGGTACTTCCAATTGCCATAAAATTCATATAAAGCCAAAGTACATCTTATGACGATTCCAATAAGCCCATACACGACTAGGATACATTGTTTTATTTCGGAGTACCAGTGCCTACCTGCCGGCTTCATCATCAGATCAGTTCGATGGTACCATTTTCATAAGCACTATGTATTTATAAGTATTTGCTTCATCATAGTCGTTAAACTATTCGAGATATCTTATAACCCATGACATACTTAGCATAAAGGAATTCTATTGGCCATCTGTGGTCTTCTTCACTAGTTTCACTTCTCCAAATGTTACTTTCTGAGTGCAGATTGCATTGTTGATAAAAATACCAAAATCGCTATATGTATGCCTATAATATTTGAGGAGTTCCCTCGATTTCTCCAAGATCCCATTATCAGATCCTGACCTGATGACTATGGGACCAACTGGAAAGTATACCTTTTCAAACAAAAGAAGAATTTTCCAAATCGGTCCAGGCGTCTTACAGTATTCGGGGAACATAAATTAAAAAAAACATAAAAGATTCCGACGAATTGAGAACCTCCTCCTTTTTTTGAAGTCGGTTAAAAATCGTTGGAGTCGTTTCCGAGATTCAGATTATATAAATACATCTATAAAAAACTGCTCGTTTAAAGGTATTGGATAAAATAGATCAAAGAATAACACCACATCTGTTACCAACCATGGATGAATTCTGTGTTGATAGCGCCTTTACTTCATGCACCGTTTTTAGCATTTTTTTTAGTTCAATTGTAATCATTAGAGGTAATGGCGTGAAGTTATCCATGCAAAAAGAAAAGTACACTTTCAGAGTGTAAAATCGCCTCTTGATGTAGGTAATTATTTCTCAGCAGCAACACTTGCACCTACGACCTACCTCCACAAAGCTGCAGTTCACTGACCTCATTTAAAAGAACCGTTTGTTGTAATCTCAACTGCCACTTGGAAAATTAAATGATATTTTCTTACTGGTGTTGTCTTAATTAGAGGAAAACGCTTTAACAATGTAGCTCCTGTAAATAAGTCAAAGAAGATACGCGTTTTTATAATGATCAGCATAAAATATATAGTCATAATTTACATTGTAATATATATTATATTGTATAGTAGTGGTGGCCCAGCGGTATCGGCCGCGACTTACAAGTTGTAGGTCGTGGATTCGAGCCCAGGCAGGCGCTTTACTTTGTGTAAATTATTTCATCACCACTGCTCTCAAAACGGTGAAGGAAAACATCGTGAGGAAACCGGCATGTCCTAGAACCAAAAATTCGAAGACATGTGACATCCACCAACCCACACTAGGCCCGCGTGGTGGATAACGGCCCATTCCCTCTCACAGAGAGGAGGCCTGTGTCCCAGCAGTGGGAACATTAATAGACTGATGATGTGATGTGAATTTACATTGGCATAAAGAAATTCAGCATAATGATCATTACGCATATAAATATAAGGCATAAATGCTTTGCCATAAATACTGTTGGCATAACAATAATAAAGCATAATTTTATAAAGCATAATGTTATAAATGGAAAACCCTCACATCGGATACACAAATCAAAAAAGCTGACTGTGGTTAATGACAACACCAATTTAACACAGCCATTTGCGCTGTCAGACATAATATATGGGATCAAAAACTTAAAAAATGGCAAAGCTGCTGGTTTCGATGACATTACTGTCGATCAATTAAAACACCTCGGACCAGTAGCTGTATCCTGGATACTATCACTTTTCAACTCGTGCCTCGTAGACTATAAGATTCCTAAATTGTGGAGACGCGCTAAAGTGATAGCTCTACTAAAACCAGGCAAATGCCCAAAAGACCCTAAAAGCTACCGACCCATTTCCCTCATATGCCACACGTTCAAACTCTTTGAAAGGCTCCTACTAAATCGCCTTACAACTGTTATCGAATCACACCTTATACCTGAGCAAGCTGGCTTCAGACCAGGGAAGTCATGCACCAACCAGACGCTCAAACTCACGCAATTCATTGAGGACGGGTTTGAGGCGAAAAATGTCACAGGTGTTGTATTCGTTGACCTTTCGGCAGCCTATGATACAGTTAATATCAAGCAGCTCCTATTGAAGGTCAGGGAAATAACAAAAGATACAGGCTTTGTCCAGGTTCTTAGCGTCATGCTGAATAACCGTCGCTTCCAAGTCCATCTTAATAACAGCAAGAGCAGGTGGCGGTGTCAAAAAAAACGGGCTCCCACAAGGCAGCGTGCTGGCTCCGGTGCTATTCAATATTTTCACAAACGACCAGCCTAGCTCCCCACTAACGCAACGCTTTATATATGCAGATGACCTTGCTCTTGCCGCCCAGACACATAGTTTTGAAGAGGCCGAAGAAAGTCTGACGGAAGCTCTGGAAACACTTGGACAGTTTTATGATGAAAATGCCTTAAGGCCAAACCCATCCAAAACCCAATCCTGTGTTTTCCATCTACGCAACCGTCAGTCCAACAGGTCTCTCAACATCTCGTGGCAAGGCGTTGCCTTAGAGCACTGCCCCCAACCCCGCTACCTGGGCATCACCTTGGATCGGTCCTTGACATATAAATTCCACTGCTTAAAAACTAAGCTAAAAGTCGGGACTAGAAATAACGTCTTACGTCGCCTAACATCCACGGGCTGGGGAGCATCTCCGCAGGTTCTCCGTACTTCTGGCCTGTGTCTGTCTTTTTCTGCCGGAGAGTTCGCGAGTTCGCGTGTCCAGTATGGTATCGATCCGCCCACGCTAGAGAGGTCGACATGGCGCTAAATGATACCTGCCGCATCATAACTGGCTGTTTGAGACCTACACCGCTTGCAATGTTGTATCCACTGGCGGGCATAGCTCCACCAGATGTTCGCCGCGAAGTGGCCAGCCGCATCGAGAAGAGTAAACACGAACGGGACAGTCGCCACCCCTTATATGAACATCAATTCCAACCTGCACGCCTAAAAAGCCGCAAAAGCTTTCTGAGACATACGATCTCCTTGGAAGCCAGCGCAACTGACGAGAGGTGTAAACTGTGGAAAAACATACATCCTGCCTCTCCATACTCCATCACTCCGGCAGAGCATCTGCCCCCTGGACACGAGCTGCCGTGGCCAATCTGGAAATCCCTAAACCGATTGCGGGTACAGGTTGGTCGCTGCAGAAAAAATCTGGCCAAATGGTGTCTCATAGACCCATCTCAAACACAGTGCCAATGTGGGGCCCCATCGCAGGATATGCCCCACCTCCTTGTCTGCCCTTCGTGCCCAGCCACCTGCACCATCCAGGACCTGAACGTGGCAAATGACAGAGCGGTCCAGGTGGCTACATACTGGTCAGACAAAATTTGAGAATAGTTGAGTCAAAATTTGAGTTTATCGACACGAAAAGAAGAAGAAGAACGCATAATGATATTTACACGTTATAAACGAACATGTTTGTTTTTATATAACTCATAGAGAACACTCCCGCCGCAACTTAACCTAATGAATCTATTTTTAAATTTTCAGATTATCCCTTAAAAAAATATGCGACTGCAAATTATGCCAAAACAAACTAGACAAAACGACATTTATAAATTATTAAAAAAATAGCATAATAATTATGTACGCAAATATATATTGTCGCAAAAGTCACAGAGTATAATAGTAGTTTATGCAATGGTCATATAATAAGGGTTATTAAAACACGAGCGTAGGTTTATCACATGAGGCGAAGCCGAATGTGATAATAATATTACGCGAGCGTTTTAATACCTAATTATAAGCCATTGCATACACTACTTTATCTTCACTCATACAGTTGCAATAAAACAAAAGTGGAAACGGAGAAAATATTTGGTATGGCGGGCAATTTATATTCTCATTGCACATGACTGCGCAGCGCGCGCCTCCTTATATAATGACAGTACTTCAATGAGCCCATAAGCGTCAATAAATTAAAAAGTAAAAGTGTGCTATAAAAATTAAAAAGATATTTTATGATGCAGTTGTTTAAAAATCGAAGGAAAATGTTGCACTGAAATGGTTTTTTTTTTAATTTTACCTATCCACGAATATAAAGTACGTGTTTATACAATATTTTTTTAATTCATATTTGGAACATTACGTTGTGAGTGAAGATAAACAAATTAATGAGTCATTTATCTCACGTCGAATTAGTGCTGAAAGCCTTTTAACACAGTTTATTGATATTGATCGCTCCTCCATTACGTATCGTGTCGAATAAACTGTATGACAAACCAAATTAATATCAATCTGGAAACGATTACTCAATGTTTGGGACTTTGAAAGTCTTTTGTAACAGTTAACTAGGTAACTTTGAAGGCGTTGTCAAACTTATCGATTTAAAATAATAGTTAGGCAAAAGAAAGTTAAACCATTCTCAAACTCTTGGGCCCACTTGCCTCGAAAAACTTAACTCAGAGTTAGTTGCTAACACAAGGTTAAATTCATAATTTCCGGGTAAGCTACTAATTCGAAGTTAGTAAGATGATCCAGCGTGGCGCAAGCGGGCTTTAAAAATCAAATCAAAAATAAATATTTTATATATTTTAAAACTGTCATTTAAAAGACATTATAGCTAATCCAATAAAAATACATTTAAAGAAAACTTTTGCTCAACCAAACTCAGTAATGTTATTTTAATAGACACTGACATAGTTTTACTATTTCAAGACTTTTTTCTCACTTATCTAATCCCATTAGACCAGTTTTTTCTCCGAAACTAAAGTCTCGTTTCGTCAAACAAAAACCCATTCTAAAAAGCCTTTTTATTATTCAGAATTCTATTTAAAAATCCTAATAAAAACCTGAAAACGACGGAAGGACAGTGATTAAGGCTAACTTAAATGGACGTTTTTACCTTTAACTTTTAGAGTGACAGAATTCGAAAACAGACCTTTTTTACGTATAGGCATAGAGCATGGACTGAAATATCTCTATTGACGGGGCTCTATCTGTACGAAGGAGCAAAAAAAAATCAACAAAAAACACGTCAAACGGTTTTAAGCCGACTAATTATAAAAATACAACCTTACAACGCAAAATGGTTACTTTTGTAGCACTCTTTAATTTATTATAATAATAGTTCCGAACTCAGGCTTTCGAGATTCTTTTTAATGTCGGCTATTGGTTTTGGTTTTAATAATACAATTTTTTTTGTTTATTTATGCATTAAAAATATTGGTACTGTTGTAAAAATCCATTTTTTTTCCTGCCTATTCCATCGAGTGGGGTATCAAAATGAAGGGTATTTAGACGTGGTTACAAAAATATAAACAACTTATATATTTAAAAGTAATTCGAAAAAAAAAATAGATTCCTAACTAGTTAATAAAAGTTAATTAAAATATCAAAAACCCGACTGTTTAAGAAGCGAACGAAAAAGATATAAACAAGAAGAAAATCATGCTGTGCAGTCGTAGGATCAGGTGGTCAACCAGCCCGCGAATATGTATCCTCCGACTGCACAGCATAGTTTTCTTCTTGTTTACTTTTGCATTTCGTATAGACTTACTTTTGTCTTATGCGCTGTCTTCATTTCTTCGAAGACATGTGACATCCAACAATCCGTAATCCACCACGCTGGTGGGCACCTGCGTGGTGGAATACCAAATAGGAGTCTAAGTCCATCTATCCTATCCACCCCCATCTGGTCTGACCAGCGAATAAGTAATCGCCCGCGCGTTTAATATTAATCCTAATTTTTATCCGTGGTGATAGGCAACTGGGTTTATCCCAGTTGTAAACGATCCTTTGTGCTATTGGCCTTGTTTGTTCTGTCTCCTGCTTGATATGGAGGAAAGTGGAAATATTTTTTCCTACTCCTCCGTTATTCTTTTCTGATTAATTTCGTTGCGGGATCCAAGACAGTTAAATTCATTCTCCGGGACTTCGTCGAGCTTCATTGGCTCGGCGTTTTTCTGGTGGTCGCCACTGTTGATTCTGGATTCAGGAGTTGCAGTGGTTTGGAAATAGTGCGGTGGGATAGTCCCAAAAAAAAATAAAAAAATCCCCCGCGCGGTCTCTTTCCATCTACCTTTTCCACCACTACCAGTTTATTATTTACATATTTATTTCTGGACCAAGGCCTCACACGATGAATATTACATACGTATTTCCACTTCACTGCGTTATGTATTCGACGTGATGGAGGCAGATTATGAATTAGACGCGTAATGGAAAGCGTGCTGAGTGATGCGAACATAATTATATGTTGTGTGGTAAAAGGTACTGGCTGAAAATGACAAATAAATAAACAATTTGTGTCAAGAAATACGGATAGAACGAAGGCTTGACTTGACCTTTAAGTTAAACTTAAAATCATGAGGCACTTTTTAATAATCGTTAACATAATTTTGGTACCTCTTGTTTTTATAATTTTTCGACATGACATCCGAAACGAAAGTTATTTTGCGCTTTTTAGTGTTATGCTGCGAGCTCCTTCTTTTTTTTTGAAGTCGGTAAAAATTTCGTGCACGAAAAAGAAGGATAATAAGAAAGAATGTAAGCGTTCTGTCTGAAGACTTATTTCTCCTGTTTTTTGCTAGTACGTTATGCCACTAAAGAGTTGTTACAAAACAATGTAACCATAGCAACAAGTCTTTTATGGCTCAGCTTGTAGTAGCGTGGTCTCTTCCTTTTATATATAACGCGTAATAACTAAACTAAACTTCTTACCTAGAAAAAAATATGGTTGATCCGGAGATTTTACTGGATGTCGATTAACCTTATATTTATTCAGGGAGATAATTTGCTATTTACATAATATACAATTCTTAATAACTAAATGTGTATGTAACATAAATCAAAAAATAAAAACTAACTAAGCCTAAAAATAAACATGTCTATAATATGGTGTAGAAAAGCGCCTCCACACATCGCTGTCCACTGGTAATGTGCCCAAAAGTCTGGCAGCATTGCCACGTTGTATGGCAATGCTGCACTGGGACCACGTGGTGGATTAAGGCCCATTACCTCTCTCACAGAGAGGATGTCTGTGTCCCAGCAGTGGGCACATTATAAGGCTGATGATGATGATGATTTCCGCCACTTGAGGTTCTCTGCAGCCGCAGCGGCAGCGCCAGCACTTCTCGACGAGCTAGGTACATGGGTGTCAATGTACTCCACATTTATTAATAAGGAGGCGTGAGTTTTAGTGAAAGTTAGGTGTATTCCCATCTCGGTGTATTCCCATCTCGGTGTATTCCCATCTCGGCGCCTTCCCATCTAGACCCCGTATCACATATAAATTGAAAAAAAAATCTAATCAAATAAAAATTAACATTAAAATATCAAACAAAAAAATTACACTAAAATGTATTAAATCGGATTGATTGAATAAATAATCAAGCTAATTTAGTCACTAGAATATTGCTTCTATTTTTTATGTGAACCTTACATGATTTGTAACAGGGTGCCGAGATGGGAAGATGCCGAGATGGGGCTAAACCTAAAGTTAACCTAATTGGTTTTATACTTCTTATCCTACGAAACCCACGGCTACATTTCCTAGTATTTTTTTCTCCGTGAGAACCACACAGACAGCCGTAACTAACTTTGTTGCCGTGCCTACAAACAACATGAAACTTCAGTTGCTATGTAATTTTTGATTGAGGTCGAGACTGGCTGGCGGGTCAGAATGGCCGTGAATGATTGATGAGCTGGACGTCGTCTGCTGTCTATGCTGTGTCGTCACGATAATGTCAGGAGCCTCGTTTACACTTGACCATTTTGAGTGTCTGTGTTAGATATCAGCTGTCGAAACGTTGTCCGTCTGATTGTCTCTCAATAGGAACGAGTAGAGTTATCAAGTTACCGTCAATTTATGAATTTCTGGTGTGTTTTCTGGTACGAAAAATTTTGTAGGATTTCGTACCTACAAAATTTTTCGTACCAGAAACCTAATAGGGTAGTTGACAGAAAATATATTTTTAGTCCATCTGTTAGATAACGTAAAAATATTGAATACGTATTTTTTATTTTGCCACGTAAACAAAAATTTACGACGATACACATTGAGGTATTAATGTACTTAGTACATATTATCTCAATGACGATACAGTGCTTTGAAATATCGTGTGACGTCACGGTGTGCTAGAATTTATACTGACAAAGTAACGTCACAAACCCCCACTCCTGAACTTTGATGCGCTTTATCTTTATCAATTTTTATTTATTTGATGAAGCAAAAAATACGGGTCTAATATTACTTGATAATCTCACTGACGGACTAAATATAATTATCATTTTTCTACCTAGGAGACATCCCTATCGTGTGAGCCCAACTCGCTCTTCGTCAGTTTTTTTTCTATTACACTTCTCTACATTTTCAAGTAGTTTACTTTCTGTCTATAGGAATTACACATGCAGCTATGTAATCGATGACAATCTTAAAACTCAAAACCGGCTTAAACGAAGCAAAATATGTATGTAAGTATCGCAGCAGCTGCCGTTCTGGGGCCCTACTATGCTAGCTCTAAGAGCAAGGTTATTTCCATTGTGCGTAAGGGACAGATGTATATGACTTAATATATATCCAAGGGCGTCGCCAAGGGGGGGCAGGGAGGGGCAGCTGCCCCCCCCCCTAGAGATTCTAAAAAAAGTTGCCAAATGTAAAGCAACCAAATGAGGCCATGATGAGTGTGCACAGAAATCTTATTCATTACTTAAGTGCACAGAAACTTACAGGATTTTCAAAATAAAGTGGTCGAACCCCCGAAGATTATGTTTTAATTAACCTAATCAAAAATATTATCTTTGTCGACCACTATAATATTTAAATCTGGTAATTACAAAAAAATACACTGTATATTCAAATTCAAAGTCCCAAATTATTTTTATTCTATTTTTCTCATAAATGTAATAACTTATTTATAAGTTTTATTTATTTTACAGTCAAGACCTCGTTAAGCTTCACACGTTGGACTCTATACCGTTATTATTACAATCGCTGTAGATTTAAAGCTCGTACTACAAGTTGAAAGCTTCATGTGCTCTCGACTTTACCTACAATTCATACTTTTCTCATTCTCCATATCAACGGGCCCCCCCCTGGGCCAACGGCTGGCGACGTCCTTGTATATATCTATTCCTGTTTCTACCTACCATATGGGAAAAAATGGGTGAGTTGAAAACGTACGGTTTCAGTCAGCCAGTTTAGGCAAGACTGCTTGTAGCACAAGAATAGTTGACAATAATCATAATTTTGTTGTTTTACAAGTTCAAACTATTCTATATCGAAAACTAATGATAGATAGCGTTTAGAATAACGTGAACGATTCATAAACTCTGTATCGTGTATTCAAAACTGTGTTCGTGACCGCTACACTAAATGACATGCTATGTTGTATAGTAGTAGCTAGTAAACATCGTTTATTCCTATACAAATACTAAAGTATAGTAGATAGTTATAGTACTGGTAGAATCAAACCTAATGGCGACTCTGAACATTCCACGAGTCACTGCGCGACAGCAAAGTTTGTATATATAACACTGAAAAAATTAATAACCGAACAAGTTATGTAACTTTAAATGTAAGCAAACTTTAGTTGTCTATTAGAAAATAAACTTTACTAATATAATACACAAAAAAAACTTTTATGCAAAAAAATACTACCGAATTCCAAATAAGAAAACTACAAAGTGAAAAATAACTTTATTTTTGGAAGTCGGTGTCTTTGGTAGGTACCATTTTTTTGCGTTATGGACACCGAAAATAAAGTAATTTTTCACTTTGTAGTTTTCTTATTTGGAAGTCGGTAGTATTTTTTTGCAAAAAAGTTTTTTTTATTTTTCTCTTTTTAGTCATCATCATCATTTCAGCCGAAATACGTCCACTGCTGGACATAGGCCTCCCCCAGGCGTCGCCACATTCACCGATCCCGTGCGTCTCGCATCCAGCGCCTTCCCGCAACCTTAACCAGGTCATCGGTCCAACTAGTGGGTGGCCTTCCAATGTATCGTCTGCCGGTTCGCGGTCGCCACTCCAGAACCTTTCGGCCCCACCGGCCATCCGTTCTGCGAGCAATGTGCCCTACCCGCTGCCACTTAAGTTCGGCAATTCTTCGGGTTATGTCGGTAACTTTGGTTCTCCTGCGGATGTAATCATTTCTGACGTGATCACGCAAGGAAATTCCGAGCATAGCCCTCTCCATTGCCCTTTGGGTGACTTTAAGCTTTCTGATAAGGCCCATTGTGAGCGACCACGTCTCGGTCCCATAGGTGATCACTGGCAAAACACCTTATTGCGGTAAATTGGACGAAAAGATACCATGCAACTTCCCGACTTTTTAGTTGTACCTACCTATGAAATGGTATAAACAATATATAGAAATGCGATTGCAGCAATCCCGAGAGATTTGCCGTTATTTATTGAAGAGTTCTGTTGTATATCTCCGAAGTTCTTCATCAGATCTTCAAAAAATTAAAATAGGACCAATTTCGGGACATACTCTTTCAAACAAAAATTTTCAAAATCGGTCCACAATTGACGGAGATACCGGTGAAAACACACACAAAAAAAAAATACATAATGTCGAACATAGAACCTCCTCCTTTTTGGTAAGTCGGTTGAAAACTAATTAGCAGAGCTCTGTTTTGTTGCTAATAAGACACAACTCCCAATACCTTGTTGATTATTAACTAAAAATTTATTTCAGTGAAAGTTTGAATCGACCTATAGTTGATAATTTACCGATGGACATTGAACTATAGCGTACTAGATCAGCATGAAAACACATTAGCAATTCGCCTGGGGACCATACCGTACCTATTTTTACCGACACGGAATATTCATGTGTTCCGGTATGAAAGGCGCGGGTGAAAATACACGGCAATTTTTTTTAACCGTGTTAAATGTTAAGCGTTGCTGGCTTTAAAGCCACGTTAAGCTTTGTCAGCCATAGGACCAGGGTTGCCCGTGTTCCCGCCATAAGCGACACAGGAGGACACTGTGGAGTTTTAGAGGGTTGAAGTCCCAAATAACTGCGCTATTTCCCCGTGGTAGCGCAGTATGCATGAGCTTTTCTCCACGCAAAAAAAAAGCCATAGGACCAAGAAAGTGATATGACAATCGATATCGCTGACAGAATGTCGTCGAGCCACAGGAAGGCTATTGACAAAAAAAAGTTAATTAAAAAAATCAAAAAACCCGACTGCTTGAAAAGCGAACTAAAAAGACGTAAACAAGGAGAAAATCATGCTGTGCTGTCGGAGGATACATCTTCGCGAGCTGGCTGACCAAAACCAGACGTATCCTCCGACTGCACAGCATGATTTTCTCCTTGTTTACGTCTTTTTAGTTCGCTTTTCAAGCAGTCGGGTTTTTTTATTTTTTTATTAAACGTTTTTTATTTATAACTTTTTAGTAATTTTTTTTTTCGAATCAGGTACTTTTAAACATATAAGTGTTATATATTTTTGAAATCATCTCTTAAAATCCTTTATTTTGATACCCCACACGATAGGTTCGGAAGAAAAAATATTTTGGGGCCCTACAATATGGCGCCCAAGAACCGCTATTTTCCTATTTGCCAATTTTTATGTAGCCAGTGACACTCGCGGGGTTAAGACGAATCGATTGACTTAAGAACAATCAAAATCGGCCCACACGTTTGGTCTCTAGAACGCCACATAGGAACAAACATACATACATACTTACATACATACATAGACTGATAAACACATTATCCTCCTTCGGCAGTCGGGTAAAAAGGCAAAATTATGACTTAAATACTAAATAATTAAAGGTAAAAATCTTTTTAAAACAAGCTTTTCATTGACTTAAAGTACGAAACGGAATATCGTTTGTCAATGCATAATGCCAATAACTGGATAACTTACCCAGTTATCCAGTTATTGGCACTTTAAGAGATTGCCTCCCCTAGCGTCGTAATAAAATGCCCAGAAAATCATATTGAAATGCACTAGCATACAAAAATTATAATAACATCGAAGGAAATATTCCAATCTTTATTTTAACAGTTGTTTCATCCAGTGAAATAAGTAATTATGCATATATTTTCACTAAATTATAGAATAAAGCTATCTAAAATCCTATTACTGGCATGGAAATTCCAACATTGCGTATTCTATGGTTTTCATATTTTTAGTCTTTAAACTCAGAAGTGCCAATAACAGGAGGGTGCTAGCGATGGGGTGGTTCACCTTACATATCCAATGAGGCCAAACACGATGGCACTATCTTGTCTGGTTGATGAGTTGCTAGGCACCTTCCGGCTCCATCATGAGAGCAACTCCATAGTGTCATATTGTTTCAATATTTCCTAAGTTACATAAGTACGCCAAATTCGGATTGCAGGAAGTGCTTGAAAAAACAATGACTATTGGCCGGACATGCAAACGAAAGCAAGGTATTGTTATAAATTTCTGATTTGTGAATTTTCCACCGACAGCACTTTACTTAAAGTTAAGTGTATTTCTCGAGAAAAGTTGAAATCTTGATTATAGTATAGAAAACTAGAATGAAGCTATAAAGTCATCATCATCATTATCTTCCTGTCCTTATCCCATGTTACTTGGTGTCGGCGCAACACGATTTCTTCTTCCATACCGTCCTGTCCTCCGTCACGTTATTACTGACTCCCTTTTCTTTCATATCACTCCTCACACAGTCCCTCCATCTTTTCTTTGCCTTCCTCTCCCTCTCCATTCATCCATTATATTCATAACTCTTTTAGTAATATGCGTTTCATCTCTCCTTATTATATAATAACCCCCTTATTATGTTCATATAACCATATCAAGTCAAACGGTTTCCTTTCAACTTTTCTGTCACTGGCGCCGCTTTCAAACTTCCTTTAAAGTTTCTCACTTTATCCATTTTCGTCAAGAAGCAACAAACTATCAAGTACCTCCTTAATCAGTAGTTCCTTAATCATCTTTCTCGCGGTGAAAAGCTTTTACTAAACTAGAATCTCTAAGATAAACAGAAAAATCCCTTAAAGTTAGTCTATTTGCTAAAGAGAGTAACCGTGTAACCTAGCAAGGCACTAGTGCCAATTTAAAACAAAAACTAATAACCTGTGTGTTCTCAAAGGATTTGTGCCTCTGCAAACTGGAGGGGTAGAGGTTGGCAATTTTTTACCTGAAATTGTCGACTTGAAAGGTAATAGTTTTTTACGTACCCAAAGGGTAAAAATGGGACTCTATTCTTAAGACGCCGCGATCCGTCTGTCTGTCTGTCTGTCTGTCCGTCTGTCACCAGGCTGTATCTCATGAACCGTGGTAGCTAGACATATGAAATTTTGAAAAGATGATGTATTTCTGTTGCCCCTAATACAACAAATACTAAAAACAGAATAAAATAAATATTTAAGTGGGGCTCCCATACAACAAACGTGATTTTTTAGCCCTTTTTTGCAATAATGGTACGGAACCCTTCGTGGGCGAGTCCGAATCGCACTTGGCCGATTTTTATTTTTATTACGCTACTGTGTTTTATTTTTATTTCTGGTAACTGTACTTGTATTTTTTAGGGACGGGCGGCCACGATGCATTTTTTATGACATATTTTACTTTAGCAAAAGATATTTAATTACAATACACACCTTTAATTATAATTATACAACATAGACAATTTTAATTATAATAATAGGAAGCAGAAGGATTCGTCGAGTAAGTAATTACAATAGAGATTAAAATATATATGATTTTCTCGATAGAAATTAAAATTCAGGTCAACTTCATTTATTTATGGAATGAAAAAGACATATTTTATTTCGGTAGATACTTAATTACAATAAAACTTCACATCATTAGCCTATTAATTTTCCCACTGCTGGGACACAGGCCTCCTCTCTGTGAGAGGGAATGGGCCGTAATCCACCACGCGGGCCCAGTGCGGGTTGGTGGATGTCACATGTCTTCGAATTTTTGGTTCTAGGACATGCCGGTTTCCTCACGATGTTTTCCTTCACTGTTTTGAGAGCCGTGGTGATGAAATAATTTACACAAAGTAAAGCGCCTGCCTGGGCTCGAACCCACGACCTACAACATGTAAGTCGCGGCCGATATCACTGGGCCATCACTACTCATCATCATCAATAAAACTTACCACACTTTAATTCCGCAGAATTAAAACCTTTCACACCCAAGCTGCGTATCTAGCTAGCTTTCCATTAAACAATATTATAGTACTTTAAAACTTTTCCTTCACAGTGAAACAACGCACTAAAGAGCAATAAGGGCAAGGTTCCACAGTTCTACCAGACGGTTTAATTGCATAGTTGAAAGGTGACAGCTTTCAGCATTGTGTACGCACCCTTTGAACTTAAGGACATGGCAAAACACGCGAATATTGACCGATGTGACCAGATTTACTAGTGAAATCGGTAGATATTTTAACCCATGAAAAAAAAAATAGAAAAAATAATGACCCTAAGCTGAATAGCATTCAACTATAGTGTACATAATGGCGTCAAATGCGTTGGTAGTTTATTATTAATTATTATTAGATGTCGTATGACTTTATGCAGTTCTAAATTCAAATTCTCAATAGAAAATTTGAATTAAGAATCTGCTAAATAGTTCAGACTTTTATAAATAAGCCCCTTAGTTAAATGTTACCCAGTTTTGTTGGGTTAGACCCCAACTGGGGCACATTGCGAACTATTAAACTTCAAATGAGTGGTTAATCATAAACAGCTAAAAGTTTAACTCCAAGTTGATTCGTCTAAATACTTCAGGGCCGACCTAGTCTCAACTCTCAAGTCAGCACTGTGGCTGTCGAAACTTTTTTAGTCCAATAGAGAAATAGTTGAAAAGCTAGATACTGAGAACTTTCAATAGTTTTGTTTTAAGATTAAAGTGTTACATAGGTATGGACAGGGCTCTATTTAATATAGGTAACTCACAACACGACATATTAGTCAAAAAATTACATACAGGGTAGTCATTTAAAACAATTTTTGGTCGCGAAAATTTGCAGATGTTGTTCGAATAGATCAATAGATATCAATAGTTTGTTTAAGAATAGTGGTGGCCCCGTGGTAATAAATTTTAGTTAAAAATGAAATTATTTATAAGAAATTTAAAAATTTTAACAATATAAGTTATAAAAAAAATCAAATTATCTTTAAATCCCTCTTTAAAGACCTACGTGTCGTAGGTCATGGATTCGAACCCAGGCAGGCGCTTTACTTTGTGTTAAATTATTTCATGACTCGTTTAAAATACGAGGCTTTTGGCTAATTTGTACCTTTAGTGAATGCCACTCTTTATTTTGTATTGTGCGTTTTCCTAGTGTGGGGCAACGTTTTAAAAAAATAAAAGTAAAGTAAAGTTTGTGAAGAATAAACAATTTTTCTTTCTTTTCTTGCTTTTCTTTCTTTTCTTGCTTTTCTTTCTTTTCTTTCTTTTCTTTCTTTTCTTTCTTTTCTTTCTTTTCTTTCTTTTCTTTCTTTTCTTTCTTTTCTTTCTTTTCTTTCTTTTCTTTCTTTTCTTTCTTTTCTTTCTTTTCTTTCTTTTCTTTCTTTTCTTATGTGACATCCACCAAACCAAACTGGGCCCACGTGGTGACCTATTCCCTCTATCACAGAGAGTAGGTAGTCGTATCAGAAGTCACCTAAAGGGAGAGGGCTATGCTCGGAGTTTCCTTGCGATATGTAATCAAATCAGAAGAGGATATCGGCAGGAGGACCAAAGTTATCGACATAGCCCGAAGAATTGCCAAACTTAAGTGGCAGTGGTGAGGGTGGCGGGATGCGAGACGCACGGGATCGGTCAGTGTGGCGACCCTTGGGGGAGGCATATGTCCAGCAGTGGACGTCTTTCAGCTGAAATGTTGATGATGATGTTGAGGTTTTATAAAACCAAGTTGCATCTTCAAAATACCAGGGGCCTTACTCTGACATGTCAAGACTGTCATGGTTACCTACACCGCGAGAGAGAGACAAGAGTACTGTGCCTTTTTTCACACCGGAATCATAATGGTGTTGACACGTTACGGTACGATCCCTGAGCTAATTTCGTGGTGTTCGGAAAATCTCGAAATTTTCGGCCAATTTTCAGGTTTTTGCGACGATTACATTTAATCTGTCTACCGCGGTGACTGGCCTAATACTATTTTTTTTCAATAAAGCAGAAAATGTATGAAGAAAACTTACTTACAAAACTGTCGGCTTGACATATTTTGGCCTGCCGGTTTTATTAAATAGGTTCCAGGTACGGCCTGTCTGGTAACCCAGTCATAAATAACCTAGATGCTTATATTTTAATGTTGGTAACACATAATTATCCCGACGTGAACACTGGCACGAGGTATGCCAACCTTGGTTGAATTAAAAATAAAATTCGGCAAAGGTCGTCGCGGCCGAGCCTTATTAAAAGGGCTGGCACAAAATTGAAAAAGTTTTCGACGATGTTTACTTTATTTTATTTTAATGTTTTATTTTATTTTCCAGCCAGCCATGTCAACATAACAAATAGATTGTGTGATCTATTACTTGATACTGCAAAAGTTTTAATGTTTTTAACGGCTTGCTTATATTGATAGTGGCTCAATATATATCATTTTTAAAAAGTTTCTGTTTGTCTCAATTGCCTGATGATCTTTTTAAGGGCCTGTGTTCAATTCTCGGATCGGGTAAAGTGTCATTGTTTTTAGGGCTCCGTACCCAAAGGGTAATAACGAGACCCTATTAATAAGACTCCACTGTCCACCTGTCTGTCTGTCACCAGGCTGTATCTCATGAACCGTGATAGCTAGACAATTGAAATTTTCACAGATGATGTGTTTCTGTTGCGCTGTAACAACAAATACTAAAAAAAGAATAAAATAAATATTTAAGTGGGACTCCTATACAGCACACGTGATATTTTTGCCGTTTTTGCGATAATGGTACGGAACCTCTCGTGCGTGAGTCCGATTCGCACTAGGCCGGTTTTTTTTTAATCAACCTAGGATGCCTGGTTATATGAGACTTAGATATAACTGGCTAAATGTAAGTGTACAGTAGGTATGCCTGGGCTTCGGGGTATACAGACAGACGTGATGATTTATGTAAAAATGAAATTTTGAAAAGTGAAATTTTTTAATAGATGGGTAATATTGTTCTATGTCAACACAGTACTGTAATATCTTGCCTACCAACGACTGAATTCACAATCAACATCTGCCTATAGTGACTAGCTGTCAGACCTCCACAACCCAGTAACTGGTTAACATGATACTACTTGGCAAGACTGGTGGCAGATATCCTGACTTCTGACTACCCGAAACGACTTTTTTGGGACAATCCCACCGCACTATTCCCAAACCACTGCAACTCCTGAAAGCCAGAATCAACAGTGGCGACCACCAGAAAAGCGCCGAGGCAATGAAGCTCGACGAAGTCCCGGAGAGTGAATTTAACTGTCTTGGATCCCGCAACGAAATTAATCAGAAAAGAATAACGGAGGAGTAGGAAAAAACATAAATTTCCACTTCCCTCCATATCAAGCAGGAGACAGAACAAACAAGGCCACTAGGCACAAAGGGTCGTTTACAACTGGGATAAGCCCAGTTGCCTAGCACCACGGATAAAAATAAGAATTAATATTAATGGGTCCTAACATTGTGAGCTGTTATGTTTGATCCGGTATAGGTTTCCGAGGTACAGAGGAATCTTGGTATGTTAAGACGGTCACCCATCAACGGATTGACCTCGGCAAGCGTTGCTTAACCTTGAAGATCGACCCGTGTGGCTATTATTATTTAGCCGCGACCTCCTCTGAATTAACAATGATGTAGTACAAAATCCGATGGACCTTTCCACCATTTTAATATTTAATGACCTAATGGAAGATAGGTAACTTCGGAAATAACTTCCCTAACATTTTCATCCGACTACGCCGAAGGCAAAATGAAGGGTTATGATTTTAGCAGTCTATGTATGTTTGTATTTACGTATGTTCCTCCGTAGCGCCTAAACTGTTCACCCGATTTTGATGAATATGGTGTCAATCGATTTGTTATTATGGCCCGGGTAACAAAGAATAAAACCGTAGTCGGGTTACTTATTAAACTTTTTGCTTGTTTATATTAGGTATTGTAATAATTAAGAACACTGAATGAAAAACATAACCCTTTCCTTGCAGCCGGATAATAAACAATATTATATTGATAATTTTGTTATAAAAAATAAATTAAAGGTTACCTTGAGTAAGGTTGTGTATAAAAGAATACTTTTATCTTTCTATAATTCACGTAAAGTTAGACATCGATATTATTAGTTTACTTCGCGTACATTTAACAAGGAACTATTTATAAGAAACTGACTTTACTGAGGGAACCAGGGCTCGAATTATGTAAAAAATAATGAGTATAGGCAAAAAAACACAATTACACTGAAAAAAGAAATAACGAATATGTTTTGTAACTTTTCAATTAAGAAAACTTTAGTGATTACACAATAACTTTTAATAAAATAATACAAAACCAATTAGCAAATAGCCAAACTCTGCTTGATTGCTAAAGTCTCCGCCAGATAACAAAAAAAAGTCATTGATCCGACTTGTACCAAGAAGTATAATTACGTAACTTGAAACATGATTTTTTGGTTTATGGAGATATTTTGATAATTTTTGGCCTCAAATGAAAGGTATAGGCGTAGAACCATTTTATAAATGAGACCACGCGTTTATGAGATATTAACTCAGTACTGACAATAATTTTCAAATAAAGGTTATAATTTGGTTACTGTAGTATTATATTATTATCCGTGATTTGGTATATGAGTTACATTGTGAAATAAATACGACTGAACATGGTCTTGACCAAAAGGTATGTAACGTATGCTTAGTGAAAGGGTCAAGGACGCCCCTTACCACGATACGTTGGTTTTGACACAGTAAAAATATACAAACAGTATGGAAACTACCTACAAACGCTCGAAACGGCATACTCCTTGTTTATTATATCTATGGCATACTCACACAAACGTACGCAGAGATAGAGATTTGAGAAAGAAACGATGAGACCATCTGCAGTACTGTCAGTAGTGCGAGCCGTTTAGGGGTCTCTTCGATGCGCATGTTTGTGTGAGTGTGCCGTTTCGAGTGTTTGTAGGTAGTTTCCATACTGTTTGTATATTTATTCTGTGGTTTTGACCTTGTTAGCGACACTGCCTTTACCTTTTTTAGGGTTCCGTACCCAAAGGGTAAAAACGGGACCCTATTACTAAGACTCCGCGGTCCGTCTGTCTGTCTGTCTGTCTGTCACCAGGCTGTATCTCATGAACCGTGATAGCTAGACAGTTGAAATTTTCACAGAAGATGTATTTCTGTTCCCGCTATAACAACAAATACTAAAAACAGAATAAAATAAGGAACTTCGTTCCAATAAATATTTAAGTGGGGCTCCCATACAACAAACGTGTTTTTTTTACGTTTTATGCGATAATGGTACGGAACCCTTCTTGCGCGAGTCTGACTCGCACTTGGCCGGTTTTTTTTTGGTATCGTTTTGAAATATTAGAAAACATTGGTAGACAGATGATAAGGAGTTTTATTTTGTGTTATCTACAATAACACTATATTATATTATGTATATTATATATAGTATATTATGTCTAATGACTTTAGTAAGACAAACTTCGCAAGTCACAATCATTTTCGTAACCGCAAACCTTTGGTAACGGTGAACTAAAATATTTTTCCAGTTTTGTCTATTAATTCTCTCTAAACTTCCATTTGTCCGTCAGCTGAGCAATGGATCGTATTTAATTGGATTTTGTATGAACAAATATAGGGTCAAGGAGGATATTCTAAGTTAGTCCCGAGTCGCGATCCCCGACTACCGAGGAATGAGGACTGACGAGACAGATATTTTTTAATTATCTTCTCTCTCACGCACTTATGGCCCTTAGTATTGTACTGGCTTTGTAGAAGGACATTTTGATCACAAGTTTCTAAGAAGTAAGGTTGAAGGAGTTTAGCTTTTAATTTAACATAAAAATAAATAAACAGAAAGACATACATATATAGTTACTAGCTGACCCGACCAAACTTTGTTTTAAAAACACCAAACATTCATCTCCTACATACCTATTTAGGAAAGTACCAATTTTTTTTTTCTCATTTTTTTTTCATAAGGACCTTCTCCTAACAATAACAAACACAACAAAAAAAGAATAAGCGAAATCGGTCCAGCCGTTCACGCGTGATGCCGTGACCAAGGGAAATAGGGATTCATTTTTAGGGTTCCGAAGTCAACAAGGAACCCTTATAGTTTCGCTCTGTCCGTCTGTCCGTCCGCAGCTTAGCTCAGAGAATCTAAGTACTAGAAAGCTGTAATTTGGTATGTATATACATATTAATAATTCCGACAAAGTGGTAACATAAAATCATGAAAAACTATTTTTTTTTCTTGTACCTCCCATAGACATAAAGTGGGGATGTATTTTTTTTCTCATCTATCCCATGGTGTGGGGTATCGTTGGATAGGCCATTCAAAAATATTATGGGTATGTTAAAACTATTTTTCGATTCAGAGATTCGTTTGCGTAAAATTAAGCTTTAAGTTGCAAATTTATGTTAGAGTCAAGTGTCTCCTCCTCCTGCCAGCGAAATGGTTGCTCTTGGCTATGTGAAAAAATTCACGGCAGTAGTAAATATAACGAAATTAAAAGGAAAATTATCACGGATAACAAGGCTTTACATTTTACAAGTTTACGAGTAATAGTCGACCAACTTATAAAATGTACTTGGAACAGTAAAAATTTTGTACAAATGACATTGAAAAATTACTTAAATAAAGTTGATAGCTGTGTAAAACAAAGTAAATATATGCTTATGAACCATGTAAAAATATACAAAAATAAAATCATAACAGGCTGTACAAGTTTACGAGTAATGGTCGACCAACTTATAAAATGTACTTGGCACAGTAAAATTTTGTACAAATGCCATTGAATAATTACTTAAATAACGTTGTTAGCTGTGTAAAACAGATAGTAAAAAATATATGCTTATGAACCATGTAAAAATATACAAAAATAAAATCATAACATTCTTAATAATAATGATTTCTAAATTAATAATGTTTAAGCTCGAATAACGCATTGGAGTGGCCGGAGTCGTTGGCAGTACCAGAACGTAGTCCATACGGCACATGCGCGCGGTGGAGTCTATTTTGTGTTAGTGCAGATGTATTTTCGACGGTTTGTAATTAAAACGTAAAAGTTAAGTCAAATTAGATTCGATTTCCAAGCAAATTACTTATTTTCTTTTGTCGATATCCTTCTATAAAGTCAATATTCGACCCGACTTCATCATTAATTGAGTAGCGTCAAACTTTTCAGAATGGAATAGTGAATACCGCAGATTAGAGGATTCACCTCTAATCCGCGGTATTAGAGGAGATTAGAGGTATTATATTCAACATACGATTTTTTTCTAATTCCGAAAGAAACATAAACAAGGAGCGTGCACGCAAGAATCCAGGAACGAACTATACCATTTTCCGTGGCTCTAACGCGCGCTCGTATCGGCTCCTTTCGCAATTCGCACCCGCGGTGGTACTCAAATAGATAAAAAAATTCTAACTTCAGTTGCGAAGTTGGATTTTATAACTCCTTCTTCAGTTACCAGTTTAGTCCTTATTTAGTTTAAGTCAAGAGTGAATAGATTACATCTAGGCAAGCGTGCTTCACCGTAGACCACATCATCGCTTACCATCAGGCGTGATAGTGGTCAAACGCGAGAATATAAATAAAAAAAAACATCATCCTATGTGGGCCCGTTTTTAGACTTTGTGAGCCGCTGAAACCGTTCTAATGTTCATGTAACAACAACAAAACCCTCTTTTTAGTCCGCATTATTATGCAACTTCGGAACCCTATTACTGCGCGTGGCCCGACATGCACTTGGCCGGTTTTTTATATATAGATAGGCTATAGATAACAGAAATGCTAATAAGGAAACATATTAAGCGCAATTCCTCTCTCCTACACTAACCATAAAAAAAAATTAGGTAACAAACGGTAACAAACGTCAAACGGGTATAATCCGACTCATTTTAAAAATACAACCTTACAACTCAAAATGGTTACTTTAGTAGCACTCCTTATAATAATAATAGTTCCGAATTACAGGCTTTCGAGATGCTTTTTAATGTCGGCTATTGGTTTTGTTTTTAATAATTCAATTTTTTTTGTTTACATTAACAATATTGATATTGTTGAAAACTACAGTTAATAAAATAATAATTTAAATGTTTGACTTAATTATTTGTGCACGTATGTTTTTGGTTGTTTGTATGAAATAAACATATTTTCGTGATATATTTTATTTTTGATTTTAATGACCTTTTCTATGTTTTGTTTACCTTTTATTTTGTGCTTCAGCAAATAGGGTATATATCTAAAAATAGGGTATAGATACTTATCTAAAATGTTGTGCCCGATAGGGGCCATGATTATTTCTGTTATTAATACTATATTAATTACCACCTCTATGTAGGTAAATTATGGAGTAAATAAATTGAATTTGAATTTTAGCTAACGTTTTTAATCTAATAAAATAGTAAATAGAATCATCAAAAAAAGAGTAAATAATTCTGAGAACCTCCTCCTTTTTAAGTCGGTTAAAAAACTCAATAACATTTTATCCGTCCCAGGCATCAAACCCAGCAATAGAGCTTGCAACCACGAGACAAACGAGGATCTAATTGTATTTGTAATTTAAGTGTCATGGTTTCTTCTGGTCCAAGGATAATCTAGGGGGACGTATAGCTGTGGAATAAATTTATCAGAGAGGAAAATCCTGTTTGCCAAGTAAATTATTTCTTACGAAATATTGACAGGTGCCTGATGAAAGTAATGAATATTTTATATTCTCTGCTACTTTTTGTATGAAGGGATCTATACATATCTTGATCTTCCAAGTTACACATAATGAACACACCTACAGTCGTTTCGTCGCTTGAGTTAAACATCTGATATTGAATTATGAAATTATATTTACATTTAGCTGTACATAATAATTCCGTTCCACGTACTTATGGCCCATAGCCACCGCTTTAGTGCCGTAAAACGGTTACATTCTAAAGCATACTCCTTAAGCAATTCGAAGACATGTGACATCCACAAACCCGAACTGGGACCGCGTGGTGGATTAAGGCCCATTCCCTCCTTGATGATAACTCCTTAGCAACGGCAAGGCTAAAAGGTTTAAAAAAAGAAACATTATTGATTCATGTACATTATTTGTAAAACATGTTTTTTTCTTGTAACTAATAGCAAGAAATTAAAAAAACAATTGCAACACGATATTTTTTCGCTACGTTTGGATACTCCTCCAAAACGACTTGGAAAAGATTATTTTTGCAAAAAAAAGCCTGTCCAAAAGGAGGTTCATTATTGATATTCTGGCTCCGAGTAGGCGCACGGCCAGTACTGCGTTAACATTGGGGCAATTTATATAAACTTTACTAAGCATGAAACTCTAACTGTAACATAGACAACGGACCTTAGGTTCTGGACTTAATGTTAAAATCAAAATGCCAAAATGTAAGTATGTCAAATCTGTACATCATGGATTTTTGTACAAGAATATCATAATTAATCCTTCGCGAACGAGCTCGTTCTCAGTGTATCTTTCGATCAACTTTATATTTCATAAAGTTGATTACTTTGTGATCTTCAAATATACCTCGATATAAATAGAGTGATTACAAAGTTGATCAAATTTAACTTTATGCTTCATTTATCCATCTTAAGCAGACTTGTAAAGTAATTTAAATTTTCTAAGAAGACTTTAGGGTTAGCACACACCAGGACGCGATTGGCTGCATTTTTTTCTTAAGATACCGTTACATTTAAAGAACTTTATTTAAAACACTGAGTGGTTCAGTGAGTGGATTTAAATAAATTCGAAATTTAAATTTTCGCAAGGTGTATTCGAATTCTCTCACTAAAATATTTCACCACACACCTTTTTATGTCGTAAATAAAGTTCTATATTGTATCGCTGTTTTTAAAAAGAGTCATTTCTTTGTGGGCTAGTACTTACATTCTTTGGAACGTGCTTTTCGTTCAGATTGGTAGATGTGTGACGTCAGTCTCTGTACTTTTGGATTAAGTTCTCTGTTTGAATAGATAGTCTATTGCTTATGAAGATATTGGGCGCTGAATGTTGGTACTTTGTAATACTTAGGCCCACTTGCACGTTTAGTTGGGTTAAATATAATAAATGTAGAGTTTGTGAATTCGGAGTTAAGTCGTAAACATTTTAACTCATGATACGCGTTGTATCATTACAAGTAATGCCGGGTTTACTAACCGAGAATATGACCTGACTATTGTCAATGTCTGTGCCCTGAAATGTAGTTCGACCAAAAATAAACTTGTGTGTGTCCCTTTTACACTACATTACGATGTGTACTTAATAGTTTCTATACTTTGCTTTTTTTTTCTGATATAAGTTTTTTTTTATTCAAAAGAGAAATCGCGTTTTCATGTCCCCAATTTCACATCTGGTGCATCTGGTGACATTTTATTTCTATATATGTGATTTATTCACAAAATATAGACATATTATAGAAAATTTTCTTGGTCGTCATCAGAAAACAACATTTCCCTTACAATAATTAGTGAATATCTCGTAAACGCGTGGACCGATTTACATTATTTAAACGAATAAAAAACGACCAGAAATTTCGTTTGAAACCAAAATTATAAAAATACGTCCATAAAAAAAAGTTTTTAAGTTACGTAATTTATTTTGCGACGCATGGCTATTGGCCAGGTCTGCCATGGATAGGCTGAAGAAAATATCGAGGAATCACAATATCACCAAAGCCACGAAAACCTGGCTCATAAGGGCATTTGTGTTCCCCATATTTCTATACGCAGCTAAGACCTGGACGCTGAGAGACACTGAGACGAAGAGAATAAACGCTCTGGAAATGAGTCGTTGGTACGGTAGGTAATTTTTTCAACCCTGGTAAGTGGTAGGGTACCCCTGGTAGGTGGTCTGATATTGTGGTCCAATAGGACCATCCCTACTTGTCACAGTTACCTGGCCTAACCATTCTGAAGAGGACTCTCATAAATTTTCCACTTTCGTAAAATTCGTTTACCCAGACAAGAAAATGTAATAAAAGGAAGCCTTGAATTGGTTGCCAAAACCAATTGTTAGAGTCGCAGAAACAAAAGACGAGCTTTTATATTTCGGTAAACATCAAAAGCTTTCAAACCATAAATTCAAAATGTCGATAGAGCAATCTTTTTATAGCACAAGTGTGAAATAACAAATGAGTCAATATCGCTTGCGTACGTGCTCTTTATTCGAGAAAGCCTTTAAGGTGAAAAATGGAGGCAATTCAATAATAAAAAAAAAAACATTTTTGGCACGAGTAACCTTTTAGGATCTTTGTGAAAATAATCGTGATGTTTAAAACTTTATACATTTAAAGTGAGGTAAGTGAACTCTTGGTCTTTGTTTATCATTGACTATGTTGAGTCATTAATTAAAAGTAAAGTTAAGTTTGAAACAATCTGATCATTTATAAAAGTTAGTGCCAAAGGCGAGGTGAAAAGGGTAGCCATCAGCAGGTTTCTGAGGTCATCATAGTAGGTCGTCTATGGTGCCAAGCCAAGAGAGTTTACAAAACGAATAGAAAAATGTTAAACCATTTGGCGTGGTCGAAATTCAAACGTAGTCAAGGTGTGCATCCGCGATAATTAAAAAGTTACATAACGTACATCATCGCTTACCATCAGGTGAGATAGTGGTCAAGCGCGAGCCTATACATAAATAAAAAAGAAATTGAGTTCGATTTTCGAACTATGTGCGTGTGCAGTCACACATCAAGAATGAGTGTACTGTATATTTTAGGCGATGTGGTTTAATGTTGTTTATTACTGTTCCGGTCAAAAAATACAGCTGTCAACTGTCCCGGTGAAGCGTCGAGTGTGGGTCGCCCCGCCGCACTGTGGATCGAAAAACGGCTCTAGAAGACATAGGAACTTAAATTTAAAAGTGTCGGTTTTTTTGCTTGAAATGGGTTCTAATAACCAATATCATACTTATATATTTCATAGGACGCAATCTGGTAGGCAAAAGGGCAAGTTTTATTTTTTTTGCTAAAAAAATGTATGGAGCTGATATAAAAAATGCATAAATCTCCGGAACCACAAGACTAACCGTAATATCCTTGCATCCGGTTATAGAACTATTTATTTATGATTTTTTGACATACTTCGTATAACGAGAAAGACTGAGTTTTTTTTTTAAAAAATCCTCAACTTTTTTTACCTAATATATGCTATAAATAGAAATAGACGTGTTATGTGATGTGTCTATCTATCTTAAAAAAAATATTTAAAATTATTAAAGATATTTTGATGTTTATTAACCGACTTCAAAAACGGAGGAGGTTCTTAATTTGTTTGAATTTTTGTGTATGTTTATTCAGAGATATCTTCGCCAATTATTAACCGATCTTGATGATTTGTTTTTTGTTTGAAAGAGTATGGTCCCGGATTGGTTTCAGTTAACTTTGGTAAAGACCTGTTGAATAACTTCGGAGATATCCAATAGTACTCTTCAATAAATAACGGCAAAACACCCAAAATGGGTTTAATCGCATGTTTGTATATTGATTATAATTCAGAGTTTGGGAGATAAGTGTTGTTTATTGGCAATTAAAGTTATGATGATTTACCGTCATTTATTGAAGAGTTCCATTGAATTTCTCCGAAGTTCTTCATCAAATCTTTACGGTTAAAGATATTTATATTCTCAAAAGACTTACCAAATTTAACTGGGACCGATCCGGGACAATAATCTTTCAAACAAAAATGATATGCCCATATATCTAATCCCAATAACAGGGAACTTGAACATAACTGATGAAATGAGAGTGTAGAAGGGTGAACTGTACTCATCTGCGTACCCCTTCAGAGTCTACTGGTGTGATGTTACGTTATGAAATGGTGTTAACAATATACAGACATGCGATTGCAGCAATCTATGATGGGTTACCGTCATTTATTGAAGAGTTTCATTGAATATCTCCGAAGTTATTTAACAGATCTTTACCAAATTTAACTGGGACCAATCCGGGACCATACTCTTTCAAACAAAAAACGAATCATCTAGATCGGTTAATAAACAAAAATGCTATGTCCAAATAGATAACCCCAATAACAGGGAACTTGGACATAACTGATGAAATGAGAGTGTAGAAGGGTGAACTGTACACATCTGCGTACCCCTTCAGAGTCTACTGGTGTGATGTTACGTTATGAAATGGTGTTAACAATATACAGACATGCGATTGCAGCAATCTATGGTGGTTTACCGTCATTTATTGAAGAGTTCCATTGAATATCTCCGAAGTTATTCAACAGGTCTTTACCAAATTTAACTGAAACCAATCCGGGACCATACTCTTTCAAACAAAAAACAAATCATTAAGATCGGTTAATAATTGGCGAAGATATCTCTGAATAAACATACACAAAAATTCAAACAAATTAAGAACCCCCTCCGTTTTTGAAGTCGGTTAATAAACATCAAAATATCTTTAATAATTTTAAATATTTTTTTTAAGTTAGATAGACACATCACATAACACGTCTATTTCTATTTATAGCATATATTAGATAAAAAATGTTGAGGATTTTTTAAAAAAAAAACGCAGTCTTTCTTGTCATACGAAATATGTCAAAAAATCATAAATAAATAGTTCTATAACCGTGTGCAAGGATATTACGGTTTGTCTTGCGGTTCCGGAGATTTATGCATTTTGTATATCAGCTCCATACATTTTTTTTGCAAAAAAAATAAAACTTGCCCTTTTGCCTACCAGATTGCGTCCTATGAAATATATAAGTATGATATTGGCTATTAGAACCCATTTCAATAAAAAAAACCGACACTTTTTAAATTTAAGTTCCTATGTCTTCTAGAGCCGTTTTTCGATTCACAGTGTGCCGCGCTGCGCACTCGCACTCCAATTCCGTGTGGGTCGATGACGCAGATGATGACGCAGATGTATGTACCACAGACTACTTAGAGATACTACGTATGTATGTACCGCGTAGACGTCGCGCTCCGGCCGCCCGAAGAACACAGTCACTTGAGGGCAGTGTTGCCAATGTCCATGGTCTGGATTACCCAAAAACCTGACTGAAAAGCCCCAAATTTGGGGAAAATAAAATCAATATTCCCAATTTTTATTATCAAATAAATATAAGTAACTTTCATAAAAATCAAACATATTTATTAAGAAATATATTTAGTTATATTTATAAATACTCAAAAGACCTAGTTACCTACATAATTTAATCTACTTTTTGCAGCTCTCATTACGCCTATTTTTTTAGGTTAACTTATCATTTGAAGGATCAAATTGTAAGCTCCCTTTCTTCTTAATACCTTCTCTAGAGGCCATAAGCATCACGTGCCCGCATCCGATACCTTTTGAAATTATTCATGGCCATGGTTACTACGACCTGATACCTTTTGATGGTTATAAATTTTGCCACAAAATAAACTCTAAAACCTTCCTGCCGGATAAGTAGAGTTAAGCTTGAATGAAATATACATAATTTATAAATATTTCTAGTAGGTACTACTTTTAGTATTTCTAAGTTCAATTCTAGTGTAAATTCCCCGCGTTTTCCCCACATAAACGCTTTCCCCACCAATTACCCAATCGGACTGAAAATCCCCGCGGTGAGGAGAATTCCCCACATATTGGCATCGCTGCTTGAGGGTTAAAGTGAACTTTATAGAAATTCACTACATATTAAAATAAGAAAAACCGGCCAAGTGCGTGTCGGGCCCCGCGCAGTAATAGGATTCTGAAGTTGCAAAATAATGCGGAATAAAAAGAGGGTTTTGTTGTTGTTACATGAACATTAGAACGGTTTCAGCGGTTCACAAAGTCTAAAAACGGGCCCACATGGGATTTTTTTAATCTATATTCTCGCGTTTGACCTAGCCCACATCATCGCTTACCACCAGGCGAGAACTATCTCGCCTGGTGGTAAGCTATGATGTGGTCTACGGTGAAGCACGCTTGCCTAGATGTAATTTATTCACTCTTGACTTAAACTAAATAAGGACTAACTGGTAACTGAAGAAGGAGTTATAAAATCCAACTTCGCCACTGAAGTTTAAAAATATTATCTATTAGAGTACCCCGCGGGTGCGAATTGCGAAAGGAGCCGATACGAGCGCGCGTTAGAGCCACGGGGAATGGTATAGTTCGTTCCTGAATACTTGCGTGCACGCTCCTTGTTTATTTCTCTTTCGGAATTAGAAAAAAAATCGTATGTATTCACCTCTAATCTCTTCTAATACCGCAGATTAGAGGTGAATCCTCTAATCAGCGATAAGTAATTTGCTTGGAAATCGAATCTAATTTGACTTTACTTTTACGTTTTAATTACAAAACGTCGAAAATACTTCTGCACTAACACAAAATAGACTCCACCGCGCGTATGCGCCGTATGGACTACGTTCTGGTACTGCCAACGACTCCGGCCACTCCAATGCGTTATTCGAGCTTAAACATAATTAATTTAGAAATCATTATTATTAAGGATGTTATGTTTTTGTGCATATTTTTACATGGTTCATAAGCATATATACTATCTGTTTTACACATCTATCAACTTTATATAAGTAATTTTTCAATGGCATTTGTACAAAATTTTTACTGTTCCAAGTACATTTTATAAGTTGGTCGACTATTACTCGTAAACTTGTAAACCCTTGCTATCCGTGATAATTTTCCTTTTAATTTCGTTATATTTACAACTGCCGTGAATTTTTTCACATAGCCAAGAGCAACCATTTCGCTGGCAGGGGGGGGGGGACACTTGACTCTAACATAAATTTGCAACTTAAAGCTTAATTTTACGCAAACGAATCTCTGAATCGAAAAATGGTTTTAACAAACCCATAATATTTTTGAATGGCCTATCCAACGATACCCCACACCATGGGATAGATGAGAAAAAAAAATACATCCCCACTCTACGTCTATGGGAGGTACCCAAATTTATTTTATTTTTCATGATTTTATGTTACCACTTTGTTGGAATTATTAATTTGTATATACATGCCAAATTATAGCTTTCTAGTACTTAGATTCTCTGAGCTAAGCTGCGGACGGACAGACGGACAGAGCGAAACTATAAGGGTTCCTTGTTGACTTCGGAACCCTAAAAAGGAAGAGTTAGTACATCATGATTTGGATAATAATTATCGTAGAAATAAAGTTATTAGAGTAGTCGTGTACAGCTTGTTAGGTACCTGTTGAAGTGTCGACGTAACTTCGCCTTGTGTTCAACTCGTAAGGAGCTTTGCGAGAGGTCTAACGAGCGAAGCTTACGTATTACTTCAAGATTGTTTTTGAATGTGTAGGTACATTTTGATATGAATTTTTCACCGGCTTTTGGTTCAAAATTGTTGACAGTGCGTTATGATCATTTCGCGTTCTATATAAAATTGTTGTTCGCAAAGTTTACAGATAACTAAGATAACCTATAGGTATGGGGTCCTTTTTGCCCGACTGTCGAAGGAGGGTAATGTGTTTATCAGTCTATGTATGTATGTAAGTATGTTTGTTCCTATGTGGCGTTCCAGAGACCAAACGTGTTTGCCGATTTTGATGATTCTTACGTCAATCGATTCGTCTGAACCCTGCGAGTGTCACTGGCTATATTAAAATTGTAAGAAGGAAAAATGGCTGATTTTGGGCGCCATATTGTGGGGGCCCAAATTTTTATTTTCTTCCTTCCCCATCGTGTGGGGGTATCAAATTTAAAGGGTGTACGAGGCGATTTCAAAAATATATAACACTTATATATTTCTATGTACCAAATTCGAAAAAAAAGTAACTAAAAAGTTATAAATAAAAAATAGTTAATTAAAAAAATCAAAAAACCCGACTGCTTAAGAAGCGATACATATTCGCGAGCTGGCTGACCAAAACCATATGTATCCTCCTTCTGCACAGCATGATTTTCTTCTTGTTTACGTTTTTTTAGTTCGCTTCTCAAGCAGTCGGGTTTTTTGATTTTTTTAATTAACTTTTTTTTATAAGCATTTATTTAACTTGCAATGTATGCGTGTGTGTATGTAGGTATGTAAGTGTGTTCGGGTCAAATCTTGCAACTAAATTTTAAAGCAGTTATCCTCAACCTATTGAGATGAAATTTTGCCTAGGACGATGTATGGTTAGCTAAGTGACGTCATTCTAAATCCAATATGGCGGACGGCCCAAGATGGTGGACTAGTTATTTTTTGTGCATTGCCATGATATTCGTATCAAATGGAAGGGTTTGCTAAAAAGAATACGAAAAAGCTTGTTTAAAAAAAAAAAAAAAATATGAATAATTTTATTTTCCTTCTGAAGAACGGAATCCTAAAAAGTACTATTTTAATCAGATATCTATTTAAATTAAGAAGATGTATCAACGATCACGTGTGTGTTGCCAGTGATGACATATGGCTCTGAGACGTGGTCGCTTACAATGGGCCTCATCAGAAAACTTACAGTCACTCAAAGGGCAATGGAGAGGGCTATGCTCGGAATTTCCTTGCGTGATCGAATCAGAAATGTAGAGATCCGCAAGAGAACCAAGGTTACTGACATAGCCCGAAGAATTGCCAAACTTAAGTGGCAGTGGGCAGGGCACATTGCTCGCAGAACGGATGGCCGATGGGGCAGAAAGGTTCTGGAGTGGCGACCGCGAACCGGAAGACGTTGCGTTGGAAGGCCTCCTACCAGGTGGACCGATGACCTGGTGAAGGTTGCGGGAATCCGCTGGTTGCGAGACGCACGGGACCGGTCAATGTGGCGACGCTTGGGGGAGGCCTATGTCCAGCAGTGGACGTCTTTCGGCTGATATGATGATGATGATGATGATCAACGATCAGATAAGTCTATGATTTTCTTTAAATGACGATGAATTAAAGCTAACTTCTCTCCTAAAAAGCACTTTATTTAATCCAAAACAAAATCTGACCTCTTTAAACAAACTTTTTCGTATATATCCAACAAGATTAATCTCTTAGCTAAGTCGTAGCGATTTTATCGCCGATAAAAAAAGTATACATCAGCAACGCAATTTGTGACTTAATTGACTTTTTAATGAGACCGTGGAAGTCGATGGAAGTTACACCAACTTCCTCAGCCCGGCTAATGGCGACTAAAAAAATAATTAACTGGAATTTTCCACGTGGATGTTATTAACCCGTTTTTTTTGTATCAACAGGTTTCTGTTTTGAATATTTTTTGGGGTTTAGATCTTGAAAGGAATTCGGAATCTTCATATAATCACTTTTTGTCCATCTGTTACAAAGGATTTTTATAAACTTCCAATTTGCCGTATTCGATTTCATTGGCTTGTCATTTGACATCATGTGGATACTGTAGACAGCTACAGTTTCTTTTCTACAACACGTTTCTTTTTTATGAAACTTTGAAACGCACTAGGATTTTTTTCCTGTACGAGTGCGTTTACAAACATTTTATAATCGTGACAATCTAAGAATTCCGATGACGTTTCTCATTTTACATACCGCGATAACTTTCTACGTAAGAAATACATACTTTACAAGTTTAAAAAAAAACAAAAGAAGAACAAATTCATAGTCCTAATTAATAACTATGTTACCCTATCAACGAGTATCATCCGTAATCATCAAATCTAATTATTATTAAGTATTTTTATAGGGAGCAGTGGTGGCCCACTGCTCCTTAGCAGTGGTGGCCCAGTGGTATCGGCCGCGACTTACAAATTGTAGGTCGTGGGTTCGAGCCCAGGCCTTTACTTTGTGTAAATTATTGCATCACTACTGCTCTCAAAACGGTGAAGGAAAACATCGTGATGAAACCGGCATGTCCTAGAACCAAAATTTGAAGACATGTGACATCCACCAACCCGCACTGGGCCCGCGTGGTGGATTACGGCCTATGCCCTCTCACAGAGAGGAGGCCTGTGTCCCAGCACTGGGAACATTAATAGGCTGATGATGTGATGTGATTTTTATAGTTGTCAAATCCGACTTCTTCGATTGTAACAGGGAATTTTGTAGGCCATACAGATATTTGTTACGAGCGTGAAACGAACCCTCGACACGCAGCGAAGCAGCCGATCGCTCAACCACTACGCCAACCAAGAGATGTATGTAAGAATGATGATTGTTTGTGAGAAGTTTTTTTTGAACATTTTGAACTCTTTGGCTAAAAGTTTATATAGAAACATGATGTGACTTCAAATAATGTCAGGTTCAGTGTCATTAGTCCAAGTAATCACACTGAACCTAGCAATAATACATTATTTTATTCTCAGCCACATATTTAAACCTATAAAACTCCCGAAAAAGGAACCTTTTTCGATAAAAAATAACCTCAAGACGGTGATCATAAAGAATCAGTCCGTTAGCGTCAGTTGTCGTGCAACAAATCGTCTGTCAGGACGAGTGCGTATCGATCGTGTCACAAGGTCAGGGGCAAGGTAGATCACAGAATAGATGTGTGCCCAGAAGGCCAGCTCCTTGCAAGGAGCGAAAAGGTATGCTTACGAGTATATTCAAAGATGCACGCAATCACGATGGGTATTTGTTTTTGAAAGTTTATTTGGACCATCGACTATTTAGCCTCGAGACACTTAACGTTGGGTATTTTTATATAAAAAATCATTAAACGAGTCGGTATGAGGAGGCGTAAAACTGAATTTTGATTGGCCCTGCCATTTGATTGACAGAACTAGTTAGAGAGTGACACAAATACTCGTACCTCTCTGTCTAAAGAGGTGAAATAACATCAGTTTTTGTACCTCCTCTGGTGTTGACAGAAATCAACCGTATGTAATGCGACTAGAGGCTAAATGGGCGATGGTTTAGACAGAGTTAGGACTCTTTGTACCTTTCAATAGAGAAGAAGCTTTCTTTCTAGATATTTTGAGATTACTGTGTCTATCTCGTTCTCGCATCATATATTCTATTGGGTCAAATTGTTAGTGCAGAGAATTATTTACTACTTACTTGTACAACTTTATATACTTGTTGTTTAGAGCCGGCCTTCTGTACCCAACTATTATGTGTCTAATGTCGTGATAAATTGACTCCGTCTATCTGTCGGGCGGTCTTGTGATGACATGTGACGTCACGGTAGAGCAGCATTTGCCAGCTGAGGTTTGACAGGCGAGAAACGCTTGATTAATGAATTAATCTATTGCTGTGTAGGAAGGGTTTGTAGATTTAGGGCGTCGTTTTGTGGACTCACTCGTTTTCGTGGTTATTTATTTGTGGGCTTTTTTGACTGGATCATTGGTCTTAGTTATCATCAGTGCTAGGCTGCTTAGCATGAGTTTCTGGGTTCGATTCTCGGGTCGGGCTACATGTTATTGGGTTTTTCCAACTGTAGGTTATTTATTATTAAAATTTCCTTTACAACTATCATTACAGGTATACCTAATGCGATAGTGCGGTCTTAAAATTAACTTATACACAATATAAAACTATGAAAAACGTAAAAAAACTAGTAGTACTTTATAATTACATATAATAATAATAACTTATAAACTAAGTTCCCAAAATATGAAAACACAATATTTAAAATACAAAACAAAAACATATAGTCTACTCTAATCTTATATCATTAAAACATTTAAAAAAACAACAGTATTTTTGCGAATTCACTCAAATGGCATGTAAATACATCGATCCTGACGTGAAGATAGTTAAGAACCTGAATTGCGCGGGTCAATGGTGTTTTGGCGAGAAGATTGGTCCTGGCAACCGGCACGGCCAGCAGCGGCGGGCGTCGCCGCCTCCACACAGAGCGGTACGGTACACATAAACTCAGGTGCTTTCTTTCTTTTAGCACTCCTGGATTATGCTCAATGCCACGAAGTAACCTAACCAGATACAAAAATAAAAACATAGGATTTACAACTGAAATGATTTTATGCAAAAATATTAAGCGCTATTCCTCTCTCCTAGACACTGACTGTATCTAGAATGTTGCTGTGCCCGACAGGGTCCATAATTGTTTCTGTAACCTATATTTAACACATGTATGTATATTATGGATGCAATAAATTGAATTTGAATTTGAAAACAAGCGTGAATACCCGTCGTAACCTCAGTTGGTCTTGGTTGTACCCGACCATACCGAGCACAAACAGAGTGGGGGTACATCAACGGGTAAAACGGATATTTCCCGTATAGTTTCTTGGACAAGTGAACTTTTTCTGTACGCGTTCCAGCATTCCCGAGCAGTTGAGCAGTTATCAGTAGCAGTCCGGAGTAGTGCTCGGTCGATGGCTATAGGCTCATCTTTTATTACATGGCACTTAAAAATAGCAGGTGAAATATGGGACCTAGCCCTTTGAGGTATACAAGCGTGATGTTATGTTATGTGTTAAAAGAAAATATTGGGATCCATTTATATAATGTTCGTACGAATATGAGTCGTATACGAGTGAATACACAAACGCCGTAACGTTGCATTGGTCGGCAAAGCTCTGTTCGGTCTCTTACTTGATATGGAGTATATTATATTATGTTGTTTATGTATAATTTATTTTTATTCTTAAAGAGTTTTTAATATAAAAAGAGTCTAATATTCTTTTCTGGCTAATTTTGGATTCAACAGTAGAATAGTTTCTCAGGGACGTGTCGAGTTTAATTGCGTCGTTGATTTGCTGATAAGCAAACACTCTTGATCACTTTTGATTCTGACTTTTAGTAGTTCTATAATGATTTTATTTAGAAAAATGCACATTTACAAGGATCAGCCGCAGTTTTGTTAGTAAACGCAGATAAAGAGAATCGTTGGTGTCTGTCTGTACCAATGAAAATCATTGTATCATAGTCACGAAAGTTGCAGTGGTATACAGTATACATAGCGGTCAGCACTAAAAAAAAACTGGCCAAGTGCGAGTCGGACTCGCGCACGAAGTTCACACGCACGGTTCCGTACCATAATCGCAAAAAACGGCAAAAATGTCACGTTTGTTGTATGGGAGCCCCACTTAAATATTTATTTTATTCTGTTTTTAGTATTTGTTGTTCATGAGATACAGCCTGGTGATAGAGAGACGAGACGACGATGACGAGTAAAAAGTGTCCCGTTTTTACCCTTTGGGTACGGAACCCTAAAAAGAAAAGTTGATTCTTAAACAGACAAGTAAGTTTATCTACTAAAGTTTTAGCATCCAGCCAATATTAAATCTAGCATGTATTTGTTGTTATAGCGGCAACAGAAATACATCATCTGTGAAAATTTCAATTGTCTAGCTATCGCGGTTCATGAGATACAGCCTGGTGACAGACGGACAGATAGACAGACAGACGGATCGTGGAGTCTTAGTAATAGAGTCCCGTTTTTACCCTTTGGGTACGGAACCCTAAAAATCTACAGTGCTGACACAGTTGTGTTGTGTTGGTGAACCATTTACTGTCTTTTACTAATATTTGGGCAAACTTTTCATGCAAATACTACAACTATAAATAATATAAACTGCAAGTGAAATTAATGTTTGTACACTTCTTTTCTGCAACAAATTCATTTACAAAACTTTAACTATAAGAACAAAACAGTAAACTACAAGAATACTTTGTCAACGACAGCTACGTCGCCCTCCTTTCTCAAACCTCTTCAGTTTCAGAAATTCACAAGTTTCGCGAGAAAGTATGCAGCCGACACAATTTATATTTTATTTCACGTTAGCAGGGGAATTTACATATAAAATACGTTCGTAAATTCTTATGTTGCAAAGAGTATTGTGAGAGCTGTTGAAAGCTGAGGCATTACCTAAATGGAATCTGACTTTAGAAAATTGGTTTTTGGCTCTTAGAAAGGGCAAAAAGATAATCATGTTATCGGTAAAGCTACGTAAAGAAATGCAGCACATTGAAATGTAAAATTTGACCTATGACCGAAAACGTTGATCTCTTTCAGATTTGAAAATTAAGCCGCTGGTTGCAGAAAGGCCCAGTTTTTTGGTCCGTGTTAACCAATGGTCTCAAGTTTCGGGAAAACGCGTTAATTCATCAATTGTTGGCATCATAAATGGTCAAATAAGTTGAAGAGTTAATTATTTGACCATTAATTTGTTAGACAAAAAATTGATGAAAGACGCGTTTTTCCGAAACTTGAGACCATTGATTAACATATTTAACTATTGGTTGAGTTAACTATGGATCAAAAAACTGGGCCTAAGAGCAAAGATAATTTAGTTAAGCTTAGCACGAATGTAATACAATCGAACTAGCATAAATTATCCCCATCCCCATAAAATTAGCTCAGCCAAACTAAATTAGCATAGCTCCTGCAAAGCTTCACAACCATTGGATTCCATCCCGATTCGAATGGGTGTGGTTTAGTAAGCTCCTGCATAGCTTTATTTTGTAAGGATTGTTTAATGAGAATGTAGCACTAAACCAGTGATGGGCAAAGTACGGCCCGCGAAAGCAATTAATCCGGCCCGCCAACGGTCCCTTGACATGAATAGTATATGGCCCGCGATAATTATATTTTGTAGGTCCAGAAGTATAAAGTAGATTCGAACACTTTTTCGCGCTGCTGAAAGTTACTTCGTCACAGCTCGAACCTGCATTCGAAAATATTATGGCAAATCAAAAGCAAGTGTGTAATGCTGTTATGGTTTTATATGATTAAAAGTTTTAACACAAAATGCAATTTTCCTATAATTCTGGCCCTTCTCTGAAATTTCTTAAACTTTCTGGCCCCCCATTAAGAAAGTTTGCCCACCACTGCACTAAACTATTGTTGTAAAATGTTCGTTAATAATAATAATAATAAAATCGTTTATTCAGAAAAACACATGTACAGGATCAAAGAAAAATAAATACAAACATTTTTAACAGTAAACACGGAAATAGAGAATCGTTGGTACCTGTACTAATGAAAATCATTGTATGACAGGCAACAATGTCTTACAGAATAGGTTAAAAAGAAGAAACAACTTCAACATTAACAGAACCGTTTTCATTTGTTTTTATAAAATAAATATAATAAAAGAGAATAAAAATAATTTACTTAAAACTATCATTCACCTACATTAAAAATGAAATTGTAGCGTTTTCTCGTTTTCAAGCGCTTCCAAACATCCTTCATAATGCGCACAGTGAATGAATGAATGGAACTCACTACCTGCGTCTGTGTTTCCGAAAGCCTTCAACCCGAATCTCTCAAGTTAGAGTGAACAGGCTTCTTCTGGGTAAACTCACTCCATCGTCGACTCTGTCTCTGTCACCTCTGACCTAGACTAGAGTCAAGAGCAAATCCATCACAATAAAAAAAAACCGGCCAAGTGCGAGTCGGACTCGCGCACGAAGGGTTCCGTACCATTACCGCAAAAAACGGCAAAATATCACGTTTGTTTTATGGGAGCCCCACTTAAATATTTATTTTATTCTGTTTTTAGTATTTGTTGTTATAGCGGCAACAGAAATACATCATCTGTAAAAATTTCAACTGTCTAACTATCACGGTTCATGAGATACAGCCTGGTGACAGACAGACAGACAGACCGCGAAGTCTCAGTAATAGGTTCCCGTTTTTACCCTTTGGGTACGGAACCCTAAAAAACACCTTACAAAACCATTTTTTTTTTAAATAATTTTAGGCTCGCGTTTGACCACTATCTCGCCTGATGTTAAGCGATGATGTGGTCTACGGTGAAGCACGCTTGCCCAGAAGAAACCTATTCACTCTTGACTTAAAGACCCCAAGGTTGTAGCTATCAGGGAAAAAGACTCCGGGGAGGATTAGATTCGGGATGGTATCGAATAGTTGTTAATTGCTGTGCTGGTCTGCAAGGAATGGCTTTGCTTCGCTTTTACTGCAAATAAATCAATCTACAAAATTTATAATAACTATGAGACTGGCCATTGAAATAATTATGTACAAATGACAGATCTTTCTTTGTCAGCCGTCTGAGACCTTCAAACTGCCTATAATTTAGACTAGACCTAATTGATAGTCTAGACTGATCGCCTTACGAAGATATTATTATCCGACCCTGAATTACATCAGACATTGTGAGTATGTTGTTAGTGCTTGAATTTATTAATACTATTACATTTCAAGCTTTGAATGGAATTGGAATTAGGCTAAATTATTAACACAAGATAACTTCATACAGACCTGTCATCTTAAAATGGTTAGGTAAGCAGAGATTATCCATTAACTGGGTAAAGTGTATGATAAAAAAGTTAATTTAAAAATCAAAATCCCGACTATTTAAGAATCGAAATAAAAAGCTTATGGGATTAGATTAGACAAAGGATTGTGGGGTCAGGCAGCTCGCGAATAGGTATATTCAATTTATTTCAAAGTTCAGAAAATTTACAGTCCATATCTTGTTAGTACCAAATCCTTATAAAACTAGTGTTAGTAAAGGTACATTCCAAATCAAATCAAATAAACTTTTATAAAACATTGCGAAAATGGACAAGAAACTGAATATAAACAAATTGTCAATTGATTAAATTCAAAGTTCAAATAAAAAAACAAAAATAAAAAATAAAAATTTACATATATCCTCCGACTGCTCTGCATGATTTTTCTTGTTTTAAATAGGTTTTTAGTTCGCTTCTTAAAGAGTCGGGTTTTTGATTTTTAAATTAACTTTTTTTATTTTAATAATTTTGAGGTGAAGTTACTAGCCCCTGATACATTGGTACTGTTACCTAGTTCAGAGGTCAGGGTTTAACTTGTTTGGTAATTGTTGTAATGCTAATAAATGATTTATTAATTTAGGTAACGTCTAGTCTAGGCTATCTATACTAATAATATTATAAAGAGAAAAGTTTTGTACTTTTGTATGTAACGTATAAACTTAAAAACTACTGGACTGACATAAAAACTCTTTCACCGTTGGGAAGCTACACTATCCCCGGGTGGCATTGACTTTTTATCCCTGTATTCCCACGAGAACGGGAACTACGCGGGTGTAACCGCGAGGCGTCAACTAGTGTTAGATAAAACTGTCATAAGTTTCTCATTAAATTAAAGTTCCAATAGGGAAATAAGGAATCCAATAGGGAATAAGGAGAAGCTATGATCAGTTCGCAGTAGCATGTAAGATCCTAAGCGGACGGATTGACTGCCCTGAACTCCATGGCCTTTTCTGCCGACTGTTTGTACCCAGCAAATACGTTGGACATCGTCAGAGTCGCCGTCACGACCTATTCGCACCACCACCATCTAGAACTGTCGCCAGGGCTGAATCCCCAGTGTGTCGTGCTTTGAGAATGCTCAATGCCCTCTTGACTGCCAATCCTGAATGTGTTGTATTTGCGGACGAATGGAATAAACTAATGCGAGCATGTCTGGTGTTCTGTGAGAGAAAGTATGCGAGGGTGTCCACTGTTCCATGATAATTGTATTTTTTATATTTGAATTATTGATTATTTGTATATATAATTATAATAGCAATATTAAGTAATTTAAATATAACAATTTATAATCAACATGGCTCCGTGGAATGACATCCACGGAGCCATGTTGATTATAATTATTGTTATATTTAAATTACTTAATATTGCTATTCCATTGTGCCATGTTATATATTCGTATTGTAATTTTCGAAATTTCTTTCATTTTTGGATTGATTGTATTAGCATAACACTGTTTAATGTATTGTTTGATAAATTATTATAATAAATGTATTGAGTAAATTATTGAATTTATGTGACACAATTGTCAACATTTTATATTATATTTCTATGTTAATTATTGTAATTGGTATTGTATCGTTTTAATTAACTATAAATAAATAAATAAAATAAATGTTACCCGCATCTTTCTCAAAGAAAAGCAAAGAGATGCAAGTTCTCCACCATCTACAATTATAATAATTAAAAACTTGAGAGAATAAATCTGCATTGTATCCTCCGTTTGTTTGTGCAGATGTTAATTGGACAAGTAAAGGATTGTTATTTGATAATGGATAGTGAGAAAAGAAATTATTATAAAGCTTCAATAGTTGCGGAGATAAAAGTTGCTCTGAGAAAGCGCGCCCGTGCAACTTTTGTCGTGCAGTGGTGGCCCAGTGGTAATGACCCAACTTACGTACTAGCAGGCTGCTTTGCATACATAATTTCATCACCACTGCTCTAAAAATGGTGAAGGCAAACATTGTGAGGAAACCCGCATGTCTTAGACCCAAAAAATTTAAGACATTTGTGTGGTGGATTAAGGCCCATTCCCTCTCACAGGGAGGAGGCCTGTGTCCCAGAAATGTTAAAAGCCTGATGATGAACTAATACACATAAGGACTCACAAAGCATACACAGGTCATACTAGACCGAAGTAAACTCTTCACGCAGTCGACTATCTTCACGATATGTCTTGTGCGCGAGACATTAAAAATGCCGTACATGTTCGTGTATGGTGAAAGCGCATAAACAAATATTCCGAAGTTCATATCATTTTTATTTACATGCCGTGATTTGAAGTATTGTTGTTTGACAATGGGCAATAAGAAAAGAAATGATTAAGGCTATACGGTCGGCCCTCAAACGTTCTCATAAAAGGGTTTATTTATAAGTCCTTAAAACCCTTTTGTTGAGGGTCAAGGTCGGAGGGTAAGAGGGATGAGGCTCTCTCATACCTACTGATAATGATAACAGAAATGTGAGAATTTATAATATTCAAGAACCAAATGGGATCTGGTGAAGGCTGCTGAAATAAATTGGATGCGAGAAGGAGAGGGGACTTATCATGACCTATCAAAACTATCATGGTTCCCACCCCTGAGGGAGAGATGGAGCTGTATAGAAAATAGCGCGATCCCTTTTTTACAACGGAATTATGATAGTTTTGACACATCAGAGTACGGCCCCTAGATTGGTTGATGTGGCGTGGCGTGGGGTAGTTGAAAGTGGACGTCTTTCGGTTTAAATGAGGATTATGTAGGTTTAAATAGCGCAGACAATGACTCTCTTTGTTACTTACAAATTCACGGTTTTCGCATTTTTTCCTTTACTCCTGCTAAAAAACATTCATTCTTAATATTAGGGATGGGCGATTCTTTTCAAAAAGTTTGATTCTTGAATCGATTCGAATCGAAATAAAAAAAAACGATCCTGAAAAAATTGTCATCAAAAAATCGATTGCCAAAAATAGATAATTCTATTCGATTATATCTTTTCGCGCAGGAGCAGTGGTGGCCCTGTGGTATCGGCCGCGACTTACAAGTTGTAGGTCGTGGGTTCGAGCCCAGGCAGGCGCTTTACTTTGTGTAAATTATTTCATCACCACTGCTCTCAAAATGGTAAAGGAAAACATCGTGAGGAAACCTGCATGTCCTAGAACCAAACATTCGAAGACATGTGACATCCACCAACCCGCACTTGGCCCGCGTGGTGGATTACGGCCCATTCCCTCTCACAGAGAGGAGGCCTGTGTCCCAGCAGTGAGAACATTAATAGGCTGATGATGTGATGTGATATCTTTTCGCGATTGTATTTTCAACACAAATATAAATCCAATTACCGAAAACAAAAAGAAAACCTTAATAATCGATCATTTAACAATTTTAACTAATTAAATTTGTTTTTACTTCTAAATGAAAGTATCAGGAAAAAAAGAGATATTTATTTTGGTTACATTAAAAAGTTATCAATTAAACAAAAAAAAACATCTCTTTATATGTGTTTGTGTTGTACATTCAATGATTCAACTAATTATAAATAATATTTTGGTCTATATTAAAACAGAAAAATCAAATTCCGATTTTCTATGTTGAAACATCGATACACTGGATCGATTCAGTACTAGATATCGATTCGTAAATCGATGTTTGCGTTCCCAAAAATTTATTCGTCGATTAATCGACCTCAGATCACCATCCCTACTTTCTATTACAAGTTCGGTATTTCACATCTCCAAGGAATTGCGGACCTAAATATATATTTGATATTAATTTAAACTTGATATCCTCCACGCCTTCCTGGGAAAAAGGGTCTTGATAGACAACGAAGTGATCCTATAAGGGGTTCTTTATTTTCCTTTTGAGGAACGGAACTGAAAACGTTAAAAATCTTTTTTTTTTCCGTAGTCGGGTTTTTATTTCATAAATCTTATATGATAAAGTATTAAAAAGCCTGGTTTTCATTTAATAATCATCGTATATCATCATCATCATATCAGCCGAAAGACGTCCACTGCTGGACTAAGGCATCCCCAAGCGTCGCCACATTGACAGGTCCCGTGCGTCTCGCAACCAGCGGATCCCCGCAACCTTCACCAGGTCATTAGTCCAACTGGTGGGAGGCCTTCCAACGCGTTTAATAATGTTTTTAATTAAAAATTAAGACAAAATCCGTTATAACTGGTGACCGGCCTTTTTACCCAGAACTTTGGTCAAACTGCCTGGTGTTTTGGGTATTCCGGTTTTATGACCCTTGCAATCCTTTTCCCACCCTACCTATACACAGAGTACAAATTGCCGCAATGACTCAGTCACCGTCGCCGCGCCTTCTGCTGTCCGTCAGGCTCCGCAGGAACCTCGGGGCGGACGGACGCCCCGGGTTTCTACGCAGCTTCAATAATATTTAATCTTATTTACATATTACATAGTAACTTTCAATGTCAGATAATTTTGAATTGGAAATATCCTTTCTCCCGGTTTAACTTTACTGAAGTTCATAAACGTTGAAAGCATTCGGTGCTTTGCTCTAACGAGAAGATAAATTGGATTGAGGTATAAAAGTAACTTTGCCATTGGAAAACTGTGTTCACACATCACTGTAATTTTAATATTGTACAGAACCCACGGTGCATGAGTCCGACTCGCACTTGGCCGGTTTTATTTCGATTTAAATTGAAAATATTTTGTTAAGCTAATTTATACCTACCTACTTACGTTATTTTTGTAAGAAGAAAATATTACCTAATTAATGTTTTCTTTCCTCTTATGAAAACCATCTCAGTCAAACTTATTGAAACTGAATCGTTTAACACAAACTTGGTATTTACATTATAATTCTCGAAAGAGATAACAAGCTTCCAAGTTTAAATTAACATCCGCCATATTGGATTGTAATTATGTCATCTGGGAAATGTCCAGAGACGGCCAGGTCCTTACTAATACCGGATGACGAACTGTATTTAGTCACAATTCAGTTTTTCTATACAATCTAGAAAACCGTGTACTTGAAGCAACGGAAAATATTGATTTTCTCAAACATGCTTGGAAATGTGAGCATTATTTTGACAACCTTCTTCGAGATAAATCGAAATTGCTGTACTGGCCAAATACATGCGAGCAGCGGCCGGCAAAAGTTGCATGAAAATCCATATCTGTCGTGTCTAGCGGCCAAATAAATTACATAGTAAACTCATATCTGTCGTGTAATTTAAAATGGAACGATCTTTTACTCCGAAACATGGAAACCAAGGAGGTAACATATCAAAGGTTTTATTTAAATTTCGAACTGGCTTGCAAATAGAAAGTTGTTTATTGGAATAAAAACAAGTGAACATTTTAACGCGGGCAAAATTATTGTTACTCGTTGTTCGTCATTGATTATGAAAAGTAATTATTGTATTTGACAAAATGAGTTCTAGGTAATACTTAGTTTTAATTTCCGCGCATTATTTGAGAAAAGTACTATACAAGCCTTGGCCACAAATAGGCATTGATGGACTTACGTATGTGTTACACGTTCGTCAATCAATGCCTATTTTGCTGGCCGCTGCAGTAATGTACTATAATAGCTTTTCCCTAGAATTCGCTCCCTTGGTCCAAAGGACCGTAAATTTATAGGGATAAAATAATAACGATAACTATACTGCAATTTACTATTTTTGTTTTTTTTTTATTACCGGATCATAACTTCTGGAGATAACCTATCACAAAGAGACAAAAAAATCATAGATTAAACACAGTCTCATAAATTCAAGTTTTCCCTTCATATGGCTACCGAATTTTCTACGAACGGATGAAATAAGTTGTACAGCAAAAGTGATACCTTACAAGAACTTTTGTTTTGTAATACCTACAAAAAGCCTCGTTCGAATCTCTGCTCTATGAAATATTTATCAGTACACGCACGGTAATCCGAAAGATTACAGTACATGACACAATAGCATCACGCTTTTTCTCAAGGGATAGGTAGACTTGTATCGTGTAACTGATCAAACGCCAGTTATAGTGTAAAAATATATAGAAAATGGTTTTTGAAACGTTTTTTTTTTCATTTATTTCATGTAAACGTGTACATATACGAGTATATGAAATGTTATATAAATTTAAATGGCTAATCAAATAGAACAACAAAAAATTCAATGGCAGTTACATTGCAATAGTTTTTCGAGCAAAAGACAAATGAAAGACTTATTTATTGATAACCTCACTACACAGAGTATATTGTAATTTCTGAACTGCAACATAACACCACGTCTGTGTGACCCGGAGGGTTAGCAGAGGTGCACATAAAGTAACTACTGTGGAGTAACTGTTCTACAACGTATATACACATTTTCACATTTCATATTCGCAATTGCCAATCGCAAAGTCGCAATTTAGGGTCGGTACCTCGTCTCTGAGAGTTGAACTTTGTCTTAGGTAAATATGTGTAAGAACTTAACAGGGGCTTGGAACTTAGAACAAAAGGGACCGGAAAAAGCCTTAACACAAACAACAGTAGACAATGTCTGAGGATCTCTCATTATTGACAGATTCTTTAAAGATTAAAATGTGGCACGTTTTTTGTCTTTGGTACTTATTTTCAATCTGTGATATGGATGTTTTTTTTTGTTACAACAGTCTTGTAGTAGTAGCATAAATAACCAATATAAAAATTAAAAAGAAAAACATACGAATTTATATGTTTTCAACTGGGAGGTAGGGCAATAAGAACACGGGTGTCATAAATGATCGTTAGTTTAATACTGAATGTTTGACAGACATGGCAACAATCCCACCGCACTATTCCCAAACCACTGCAACTCCTGAAAGCCAGAATCAACAGTGGCGACCACCAGAAAAGCGCCGAGACAATGAAGCTCGACGAAGTCCCGGAGAATGAATTTAACTGTCTTGGATCCCGCAACGAAATTAATCAGAAAAGAATAACGGAGGAGTAGAAAAAAATATAAATTTGCACTTCAAGCAGGAGACAGAACAAACTGGGATAAGCCCAGTTGCCTAGCACCACGGATAAAAATAAGAATTAATATTAATGGGTCCTAACATTGTGAGCTGTTATATTTGATTCCAATAAAAGGTATGGCAAAAACGCTCACACACATTCACAATAATTGGAACTACCTATGTGTGAACTATTGTACCTATATATAGTAAATATAGGTAAAAGCTAAAGAACGCTACCTTTTTTATTTATTTTTTTTTGGGTGGGAAATCATTCAGTGACTTCTCCCGCTCTGGGTGAAGCGGGAGGGCGTGTCAGACTTTTACTGACTAAAACCCTCCCGTGTTGCTTCAGTTGCATGTGCTAGGGCCGCGGTAACTCTCTTACAAATTTATCCGCGACAAAGAAAGCTACCTACTCCTGTTGCTTCGTTTAAGTTTTTTAAACTATTTATTAGTGTTTTATTTATTAGGAACTAGCTGCGAACACAGCTATGCTCACGTGATTGTGTATTATATTGCAATAGTCAGAGAAAATTATCCATACGACCTTAATTAATTTAAATTAAAAAAAAATTAGGCCATCTTAGGACGAATGAAAACTCGTACCCAATTTCTGTGGAATAATGTGTAGTCTGCAGGTCAATTTATGCGTAAAATGTTTGAGTTTTGGTAGCTAATACGTGCTTCTAAAGTAATAAACCCATTAAAGCTTTTAAATTGATTGTAATCAAAGTACAAAGAACATTTTATAACTTTTACTTTAATGTTATGAATTTTATTTTATCTTACATAATGGTTTTTAAGAAACTTTAATGAAGATCTTAGGTTTATAAATATTTAAAACAAAAAACTCATTTTAAAAAAGATCCTACAAATGATTATCAATTGTTTTTGAATAATACAGCTTCGTAGCCGCGTAGCCCGTTGATAAGCTACGCTGATAGCTACGCTGCTACGAATCTCGTAACCGAGTAGCACGTAGCACCCCTACTAATGTAATGAATTAATTTATAAAGGTAGTCAACAGGTAACAAGAGTAGCAGACATCATAAATTCTACCCCCTCCCCTGATATTCCCCCTTGAGAGCGTGGGCACGTCTAGGTTACGCTATTATTACATATCAAATGTAAAATACGAACCTTTTATAGAAAACGTGTCTTTGAAATCTACGTTATTATACAGATTGTTTGGTAGAAAAAAAGTTAATTAAATAAATCAAAAACCCGCCTGTTTAAAAGCAAACTAAAAAGACGTAAACAAGAAGAAAATCATGCTGTGCAGTCGGAGTATACATGTTCGCGAGCTGGCGGACCAAAACCAGATGTATCCTCCGACTGCACAGCATGATTTTCTTCTTTTTTACGTCTTTTTAGTTTGCTTTTTAAGCAGTCGGGTTTTTTGATTTTTTTAATTAACTTTTTTTATTTACAACTTTTTAGTTTTTTTTTTTGAATTAGGTATATTTAAACATATAAGTGTTATATATTTTTGAAATTCCCTCTTAAAATCCTTTATTTTGATATCCCACACGATGGGTTTGGAAGAAAAATATATTTTTTCCCCACAAAATGGTGCCCAAAATCCGCCATTTTAGTTTTTTCTAATTTTAATGTAGCTAGTGACAATCGCAGGATTAAGACAAATCGATTGACGTAAGAATCATCAAAATCGGCCAACGCATTTGGTCTCTAGAACGCCACAAAGGAACAAACATACATACATGCATATACTGATAAACACATTACCGTCCTTCGGCAGTCGGCTAAAAAGCGATAGATATACATAGGGATTGGGTGTGTCACTTCCTCACCATAGAACCTTTGTCTTTAGGTTTACTATGATAGATTTTTTTTTTATTTTAATACACTAAGGGCCTCGTTCACCATCTGCATTTAAAGTGTCGAGTAGGCTAACCGCCAGTCAAAGTCACCCGTAACGTTATGTACGAATTTCACGACGTTCGAGTAGCACTAATTATAAGATTAACTGACCCATAACTTACTTGCCCCGACATCCGCCCATTAGCGTGTTTACCCATTAGTTAAAAGTTGTCCGTTGTCATTTTGTGTAGATTATTTTACAGTTTATTAATAAAAATGGATTTATTTGACTTGATTGATCACCAATTGGATGATTTAGAACATTCTACGACGCTACGAGTACCTAGGATTGGTGTATTTTACGGACCTAGATGATACAAATTTTTGCTAGATTTCGTCTATTGAATTATGCAGTAAACCAAATGATAAGCACTTACAAAACATAAAATAATCCATAAATCGTAAGATGATTGGTATGTTTTTCATTATTCAAGTGGTTTTACTAATAACCTATCAATTCTTATTTTTAACTTTATCTATGCTAAAGAAAGTATCACATTAAAATCACATGCATACCAAACCAGACGCAAAAACACCATAAATATAAAAAAGAAAGGAAGAAAAAGTGTTTATACGCGCCAGGCACGACGAACATCGTAAAAAAAAAACAAAAAAAAAGTACAAATGACTATTAACATCTGGCAAAGGCATTTGACGAGCAACATTGACGTATTATTGAACGAATGAAAAGCAAGATTTGTTACGGCATTCACTTAACCAGTAAGTTGTTACCCGAAGCTCTGTTTTCGTTTGTGAAATTGATAAAAGATACTCGTAACTTTTACGTGCCACTTAACGTTAACTTGGAGGTAACTAATCAACGCTTTACTTGGAGATGGTGAACGAGGCCCTAATTGTCACCCTCAAGTCATTACAACTTTTTATTTTAAAAGAATTTTAGAAACGGCAGAAAAATTCCGTGTTTGTGGTTTTAATCTAGCAATATCTTGTGATGATATCTTCAATTTCCATGGAAAAAAATTACGTATACTGTAATCTTAAATTATGTTAAAGTACAAAAAAAATCTTAAAAATCATGGTATAATTAAATTTATAAATTAATTAATATCTGCGAGTGGCTTCGCGAAAGTCGAAAATTATCCCAAGGGAACGTATTCCCGGGATAAAAAGTTTAAAAGCCAAATTTAATCCAGACCCGTTCAGCCATTCTGGCGTGAAGAAGTAACAAACACACTCACAAACTTTCACCTTTATAATATTGAGTGTGATAGTGTCATGTGATATTGAGTCAAACCCCCAACACCCCCTCAAAAAAGGGTTGCTCATTCTACCAATGCCCTGTATGTTTGGAACGAAATCCTCTTTCTGACAATAATAATGTTCAGAGTTTTTACAGCCAGAATACGTTATTACGTCAACTCATAAGCTAATATAAACTTTGTAGCCCGCACGACTCACTGGGGCTAATTTTAGAATTTAATTTTGGCTTCGTGTAGGTTTTATTTGTAAATAGAACTTGCGTGAATCGGGGTTTTATCTACCCACATTAATTGGCCTTTTCCACTAACTGTGCCTAAAGGTTTTAAAATGAATGCAGAAAAATTATTCATTTAAAAATCTTTTTCTAAAACAAGGTTTTTTCGTATTCTGCCATATAAACCCATATCATGGTAGTGAACAAAAAATAACTAGCTCGCCATCTTGGGCCGTCCGCTATATTGGATTTAGAATGACGTCACATAGCTATTTATGTATTGTCACCCAAACTAAACGCATATGCAAAAATTCATCTTAACCGGTTGAGGATAACTGCTTTAAAATTCAGTTGCAAGATTTAACCCGAACACACTTACATACGAGTACATACATACATTGCAAGTTAAATAAAAGCTTGTAAAAACAGCTGCCTAATTGCGTAAGTGAATTCTGCAAAGGAAACAAGTTGATTCTCTCAAAGAATCAGAATCATTTCTTTCAACTTTTTCGGTATTGCGAAACTAATTTGGAAAACTAGCGTTAGCTTTCCAAATCCTCCTTTGAGTTGAACACAGACTACTTAGAGATACTACGGAGTTGAAGATATATGACATTTGCATTACACAATACCAATAGTGAAGTTTTATCTCGATTCTTCCGCTTTCATTCATTCTTTTACAATCAATTCTACGTCAAAATATTGGTAATGAAAGGAGCATAACCTTTCCGTTTCAGAGTGTAATATGCAATTCGAAAAGTCGTTTTTGGGAAGGTTCCAACTTGTTTGCTTTGCAGAATTCACTTTCGCAATTAGGCTGCAGGAGTATTATCAATTACGCAAAAGATTTGTCTATTATTACTGCTTACCATCAAGTAGGCTAGTTGTTTGTTTACCAATCTATTAATATGTGTCATAACATCAGGCCTCATATATTCCTCCCTCAAAAAGTTACACAGAGTTGTACCTGTAGTTCACCACATCCCGGCAGTTATGTTTAAGTCCAATGTTATAGGCGGAGGTAAAGGTCGCGACTTACAAGTTGTAGGTTGGGTTCGAACCCAGACAGGCGCTTTACTTTGGGTAAATTATTTCATCACCACTGCTCTAAAAAACGACGAAGTAAAATATCGTGAGGAAACCTTAGAACCAAAAATTCGAAGACATGTTCTATCCAACCAACCAACCCGCACTGGGTCCGCGTGGTGGATCAAGGCCCATTCCCTCTCATAGGGAGGAGGCCTGTACGCACAACGGACGGGAGTCTAAGTGCGGAAAATTTGGTCCATTTATCCTATCCTATCCTAGTACCTCCAAGTTCCACTGTTTATATTTATTAAGTAGTAGCTATAAGCTTACAAATTTTAAAATATTCATCTAATATTCCTTTTAAAATCCAGCTAATATTCTCAGTGTTTGTTAAAGAAACTATCTAGGTCAGTTCCTAACTTGAAAGTATCGATATTGTAGCTATTTATAGATATTCAGGCTCGTCGCGAATTATTTAGTGGGAGAATGTAGGTCGTCGCCGGAGATACGGAAGCTTCTTTATGAAACTGTTGGAATATTCTCGTTTATTTTTCTGTTTTCTTGATGTTATGTTAAGACCTACTTTGTTATTTCATCTTCTGTAGTTTGTCAAATTATATCAAAGTTTTAATTGCCTGAAAATATATTGTACAAAATGTATAATATAATGTACAATGTGTATTGTACGAAAAGATCTAGGGAAGCCATTTACGTCGTTTATTCGTTAATAACATCTTCATCTTCTCGCGTTTGTAACACTAAGCAGAATTGACAAATTGCAAAGAATTTCCCGTGACTTCGCTCTCGTCGTCAATCCCGCAATGTGGTCTGGAGTTCGGCAAAGTGTTTTGGTATTTTTACCTAGATATTCTCAATAGCAGCCCGGAGATTTGTGGTCAGTTGATGGCATCGCCGTGTACGCATGTTAGGGCGAACTTATTGAGACTGGCCCCTAACATGACAAAATATGATTGGAGGTACTCTGCCAAACCCCTTTAGGGAAATACTGGCGCGATATGATGTAACATCCAATTAATCCTCAACAGAAACTTTTACTTCAATCAAAATAGACAAGATATTTCCAGACTTTACACAAAACTCTGCGTAAACAAAAAAGTTTAACCTTCAAAAATCAACATCAAAATTTCACCCACCTAAAATAAACCGAAGTTGAACTCGTGGCTAAGTAATAATAACGACACGGGTCGATCTTCAAGGTTAAGCAACGCTGGCTGAGCTTGATCCGGGGATGGGTGATCATCCATAACATTCAGAGACTCCTCTGTGACTCGGATAGTACATTCAGTTTTTGGTCCCGTTTGTCATTTTAATATTTTTGACAGTAGTTACTGTAGTCAGAATAAATCATGAGAAAACCAAATTACTGGTAGTGGATCGCGCAAATCATCTCCAACTTACAGGTGCTCTATCACTGGAAGTTTTTAGCGATTTCATATACCTAGGCGCCAATATCAGCAATATAGGGACCAGCGAAAACGATGTTACACGACATATAGGGATGGCCAAAAATGCTATGTCCCAAATGCAGAGATTATTGAGAGACCGAAACATTTCACGTAAGACCAAAGTGAAACGAGTCAACTCCCTGTTTCCCATCTTCAGAAACGAGAACTCTAAAGAATAAAGATTCTTTTAAGATGTGGCATCCCTTTGAAAGCCTTTCGCACCAATGACTATTCTCCTCGATCTGAATATAGAGATCACTGTAATAGAGACTGTCCACGATGTCTTCGTATAATTTTCGTTGTATTTGTTGACTTTTGGTCACATTGCCAGATTGGATGGACACAACCTCAAAAAGCTGATGATGACTGGCAAAATCGAAGGGCAAGTCCTAGAGGCCGCAGACTAATCAGATGGTCTGACCAAGTGCGCACATCGTTGAACACCAAACTGCACTGCTCTCCACGACGCAAAGGAAAGGCAAATATGGCGCAAACTTGAGAAGGAAGAGTTGCCACGACCGGGTGATCACGACCCTCAGTAATGAGGAATACGATGTGAGAAGGAGGACTGTAGTCAGAAGCCAGAAAATCGAACACCAATCTTGCCAAGCGATATCATTGGTTTTTTAAATTAACTTTTTTACTTATCTTTTCTTTTTTAATTACTATATAAAATAAATAACAATAATGCGTTTAAAATAAGTGTTATATATTTTTTGTAATCACCTTTTAAAACCCTTCATTTTGATACCCCACAAGAGGGGTTTGGAAGAAAAAAATTGGGCCCGCCACAATATGGCACCCAAAATCCGCCATCTTTCTTTTTTTCTATTTTAATGTAGTCAGTGGCACTCGCAAGGTTAAGACAAATCGATCGAAAAAACCATAAAAATCGGCCACAGCGTTTGGGCTCTAGAACGCCACATAGAAACAAATACACATACAAACGGACATACATAAACTGTTAAATACATTATTTTCCTTCTACCGTCTGGTAAAAATACTGGTGCTCAGTCACCTTCACAACACCACTGACCACAAAATAGTTGGGAAAATGCTCAGCAGATTGATAAACTAAACCGAAGTCCTTACATTCATTGAATAGCTGTAGCCCGTAGATTATAGAACGGATGGATCGATTCTCTGACGTCATCGCTCAGTACATTCCCTCGTTATAGACAAGGAATATAAATGTGATATCTGAAAGGAACTCATTTTCACGGCTCAGGGCGTGAAAACAGTATTCGGTTAAGTTTTGTGTGATAAATTATGGTAGTTATAAATGTTACTTCAGATTTTGGGACTTTTGCTTCAGTTAAACAATTGAATGCTTTATTGCCCTTTTTATCGTGAGTGCTTAATGAGTTCGATAAGGTCCATAATGTTGGTAAACTTCGCTCTGTTACAATACAACAATAGTTGTACAATTGACTGCTTGCAAATGAATGTTTGTATATTTGTAAATTCGTAAATTCCAACACGACTGCTGATCAATAAATTGCGAAATATTCCAGTAAATAGCAAATAATACTTGTCCCAGTAGCACAAGACCAATATACTTATTGTTTAGGCATTGCACACAAGCATATTCATCCAAATCCACTGTGAAGAAGCTTTTAAGACTGACCACCATAAAACATTCACCAGGATCCAATAAGTGGATACTAAAGACGCTAAGTAGACGGCTCTCTGAATTTTATCGACGTCACATTCATGTCACAACCGCGACCAATGAGATTAAACTCTCGACTACTGAGTACTACCATAGATTAGAAAAACCTCGTAGAAGCGAAACTCAACAATTTGCCTTTGTAAGCCAATATCGCTGAAATAATCTTTCGTTTTCCACCTGCAGTGCAAGGAGCTACGTTCAATCAATCAAATCGGCTTACCGCAGATTACTGCTGAACGAAGGCTTCTCCTAAGCCGTGCTTTCACACACCAATGCTGAATATAGAGCACTCTTTACTTGTGCCATATGTCACAATACCCGGATGCCCAAATCTGCAGTCAGTCTTTCTGTCCCAGATACCACTGGATGCAGATAAGAATGTCGGTCCATCTAAGCTAGCTGGAAGATATTCTACAATACTTGGTCTCCACTTGTGGCTTTGTCTGCTACAGCGGCCGTCGGTTCTTCAACAAACAAAGCCTCCTGTCACTAAACTGCTTTCACCCATGCCATCAAAAGATTGTAGCCCATATTGCAGGTGACGAAAGAATGCTGACTTTTGAATTTTTCTTAAGCTGCACTAAAGCTGAAGGCTTTTAGAGTTTCTCCAAAGAAGCAGTTTCGCTTCTATACATTTTTATTCTATGGCTTCACTCAGTTCTAGCGACTCTATTTAAATTTTATCTCCATGCTACAGGCTATGAGGCTACGGACATTTTATCGACTTTTTATCGAAGTGGATTATGTCAGCAGGCTCTCACTACTTTTTGCCTTTTTGCTATAAAATATTGCGTGTTTTGTTTCTTATAATCTGATAAACTATATTAACGTGATGGGTGGAAGGATGGAAGCACAATATGATGGCGATAAATTTAAAAAAATCCAAAGCTGACTACGGGGTCAACTGCAACTGGCAGGGGTGTTTCACTAATTAGGTCACTTAATTTGGCACCATATGAGAAAGAAAGGTAAATTTAAAACAATAAAATGATGATATAAAAGGGTATATATTTTGTTACCAAACATAAATACTAGGTACCTACTCTGTTTGGGCTCATTAAAAGTTGTTTTTCAGTTGCCCATTCGTGTAGACATAATATTATACGTAGACACTTAACAAAATTAACTTTGAAATGGCGTAACATCTAAAAATATCAACACACTATTATAAGTTGTACAGAAACGAAAATAGAAATCCATTAAATATAATCACATTTAATATTTATAGACACAAATTGCCTAAGGCCTGGTTGTACGAAATAAATAAATTATTCAGAGGTGAGGCTATTCTTGTAGTTCTCACCGGCTGAAATGCGCCGTGAGGCATTTGGCTAAGTGACACAGAATAAATAGATACAGAAGGCAAGCTTCATATAAGGACCCAAAAGAGACACACGCACACATAGACTCGTACGTACGTTGATCTCAAAAAAATTATGGTCGTGAGTGCGCTCGCACTCGCTGTACGCGTAGATTTACTGTTACATTATGCCTTATGAGTTAGCGATAGACTTCAGCAGTCACTTGTAGGCTGTTACTGTCTTATGTAGTCGGATAATTCTTATAATAATATTACTGATCCGTCTAACAGTATTTTGGCGTACGCATCTTTCTGAACATCATTCCAACAACAAACTAGTGCCATTGCCTCAAAATCATCCAACCATCATTGCACGTTAGAGTGGCCGTCACCACTTTAACTTTTCGAGTGAGCCCTCAACGTCTTAGACTGTTAATAATATACGTTGTGATTCGTTACGCATAACTCGTGTATACGTGTTACGAGTTCGCTCATCATCTTTGTCATTATTTCTACGGTTGATAATAATAGGGTTTAGGGGAGGTACGTCATTGTGTTGAGTCCGCCTAAATTGCCGAGTCCAAGGGCATTGGCAGGTTCCGCATCTTAGTTTTCATCTGCTTCATCGTCTGCTTCTTCTTCATCGTCAGCAATGATAAAAGGATGATCTAATTCTTACAAAGAAATTGTACCCTGATAGTTGTTGCTTGGACTCTAATCTATAGAACAACTGGAGTCAGACAAAAAGTTTGATTAGGCAAAGGAGATAGAGAAAATAAATTTGTTTCGTTTACTCTTACTTGACTTTTTTCTTTGTCTAATTACAATTATTAGTATTATTAAGTGACTGGTCTATTGCTCATTCTCTGGCTACGGCTATTCGTGAAGCGTTTCTATGTGTGCGTGCGTTATCGACCGTTGTATGAAGTCAGCCTTCTGTGTATCTATTTATTCTGTGTTAGTAAAGTTATTCTGGTACACAATCTTAGTTCAATTAGGGCAGGCTTTAGACGACACCTTCGTTTTAATTGGCAGTGTAATGGGTCTCGTCTCGGCCCGAACTTAGTTTAAACCTGGACTGGACTGCTTTTGGTCGACATGTTGTTTAAGGGAAAAAATTGGGGTAATTAGTTTAGTAAACATGGTGTCTAGGGTTAATTAAACTGTATAAGTTTATTTTTACAACGTTTTAGGGACATGTTTACTGCGCTAAATCGGGAGGCTTAAGCTCTCAGTGGCCTTCATATCCATATTTAAATATAGGTAACAATTTGGGTTATGTATAATGCTATGTCTGGTGCAATAGATTTCAAAACAGGCGGCATTCGTACTCGAACTAATGCAAAGTGCAGTCACCGGAAAATTTCAAACACTGTTATTTTATAATAAACCTCGTGAGATTTTAAACTGGCAATAAATTATGAACGGCTCATACCATTTTAAGTAGAGGGTAGAGAGCAGTGGTGGCCCAGTGGTATCGGCCGCGACTTACAAGTTGTAGGTCGTGGGTTCGAACCCAGGCAGGCGCTTTACTTTGTGTAAATTATTTCATCACCACTGCTCTCAAAACGGTGAAGGAAAACATCGTGAGGAAACCGGCATGTCTTAGAACCAAAAATTCGAAGACATGTGACATCCACCAACCCGCACTGGGCCCGCGTGGTGGATTACGGCCCATTCCCTCTCACAGAGAGGAGGCCTGTGTCCCAGCAGTGGGAACATTAATAGGCTGATGATGATGATGATGATACCATTTTTGATAAATAGCATAATAAAACCGACCAAGTGCGAGTTGGACTCGCGCACGAAGGGTTCCGTACCAAAAAAATCACGTTTGTTGTATGGGAGCCCCATTTAAATATTTTTTTTCTGTTTTTAGTATTTGTTGTTATAGGCTACAGAAATACATCATCTATGAAAATTTCAACTGCCTAGCTATCACGGTTCATGAGATACAACCTGGTGACAGACGGACTGACAGACAGACGGACTGCGGAGTCTTAGTAATAGGTTCCCGTTTTTACCCTTTGGGTATGAAACCCTAAAAATCGATAGCATAAACAACATCTAATAGATAAAATGAATCCGGATCTAAAATTATCCGGTAACAAAAATAAAATGATTCAAGTCGATGAAAAAACAAACATGTGATTGAAACGACTTGAAATAAAGTGATTTAGTTACCGATATCGTCTAAACGATATTTCATTCACACAATTTCTATTCGTGGAATAAACTCCATAAATATACCAAGAAAACTCATAGTTTTTTGTTATTCCTTGAAGGAACATATTCTTCAGTTGTGCGTTAAATCTTATAATACATTTTGGAATGGTTTATCTCAAGGGGTTCAGAGATGTCGAGCGGAACACCAACGGGAATGTTAAGTACAAAAGTTTGTTTTATTATGTGTTGCGTGGAAATTGTTTCAAATGCGGATGATTTTTCTGTTAGAAATAAATAAGTCCTGGAAGTTGAATAAGGCAAAGCCATCTGCTGAGTAAATGGGTTTAGTTTGAATTACTACTGTACAAATTGTACAGCTTGCAATCAACGACTTGTGAGTTCTGACGACCTCACAAGCGCGAGCTACTTATGGAAAAATTGTTCTTTGCTTATTTAGTACAAGCGAAGCTCTTATTTTCGTTTATTTCCATGAAATTGGTTATCAGTTTCAAACTATTACACAATTGTTTTCAAATGACACTTGAAAGCGCCATTATTATATTTGGTTCCAACATGCAAAGTCAATGCAGATATGGTGCTAGAAGAAGTGAATTTTATCTTACGGCTGTCACCAATTACCCCACAGAACAGAAAAAACGCCTGTCTTCTCTGTTCTGTGAATTACCCTACAATACACGAAATTCCTCAAGCTGTAGTAACAATAAATAATGAACACAAGACAGACAAACCGTCTGCGTCTTACAATGATTAATATCAGAATTACAGGAGATCTTCTTATTAGTACACATGCCTCACCTGTTAGAGTAAATACTTAGTACAAGTTACATGAACAATAAGATGTTACAGAAGGCTCACTAAAAAAGTTTACTGAAAAGATGAAACGAAGGTCACAATTTTTGCTGATATAATATGTTAGAACAAAAAAAAAAAAAAAAAAAATATGTGGCAATGATCGAACTCGATCTTAATGCATTTAATTCAATTTAAAACTATTTACAGGCGCTTTTGCATTGTCAAGGAGTCGGGCAATTAGTCAGTTAATATTAATTAATTTAATAAAGGCGGCAATGCCCATATAATAACTTAACCTAAATATAAATATAGCTATAATCCTTTACCGAACTTGCTGACTGGACAGATTTGAACAAAACCTTAAGAAATAATTATGGGTCCTTGTATCATTTAATTAAGTGTCTAGTGGCGTGTATTTGAACGTAAAGCCGCTTTATTGATTGGCCTACCTTTTAGATAATTTACTTTAAAAAATAATCCGGTCAAGTGCGAGTCGGACTCGCGCACCGAGGGTTCCTTACACGTAGCTACATTCACCAAATAAATAAGAAACATTACTGAAGTTCATAAACAAAGAAAGCACCGAACATTGCTCTAACGAAAAGGTAAAGTTGATTGAGGGACAAAATTAACTTTGCCGTTGTTTCCGTACATCGACATAAGTCGCGGTCAGTTAACCAATTATTGCAAATACGTTCATGTTTTTTTTATTAGGTAATTCGGATTTTTTCTTTTACTTGTGCTATAAGACATTGGACAGTGAGCAATGGTGGCCCAGTGGTATCGGCCGCTACTTACAAGTTGTAGGTCGTGGGTTCGAGCCCAGGGAGGCGTTTTAATTTGTGTAAATTATTTCATCACCACTGCTCTCAAAACGGTGAAGGAAAACATCGTGAGGAAACCGGCATGTCTTAGAACCAAAAATTCGAAGACATGTGACATCCACCAACCCGCAGTGGGCCCGCGTGGTGGATTACGGCCCATTCCCTCTCACAGATAGGAGGCCTGTGTCCCAGCAGTGGGAACATTAATAGGCTGATGATGTGATGATGATGTGATAAGACATTACTTATTAGGCCAACAGGAAGTATCCTGTAGGTTTTGATTCCTTTGCGAGTGACAAATATGCGTCATAAACGGGTGTATCTTTTGATTGCGAATTTTGATTATTATTAGAAGGTTCATACCTACCAAAATTCGCACCAATTTCACAGCACCAAGGGGTTGCAGACAAGAGTAAATGATATTCATTTCAACATGATACATTCAGGCGTTCCAGAGAAAAAGGTCTTGACACGGACAGACAGACAGATAATAAAGTGATCCTATTAGAGTTATTTTTATCCTTTTGAGGAACGGAACCGTAATAAAGAATAACTGAACAAGTTTTGTAACTTTCAATTAAAGCAAACTTTTGTTATTAGAAAATAAACTTTAACAAGATAATACAAACAAAACTCTGTTTTGTTACTAGCAAGTCAAAGTTCGCCAGTCCCAATAATTTCGTAACCAGCAACAAAACTTTTATTATTTTTTTCAGTGTTTTGCAGCGGTTATTTTCATATTGGCTCTGGCATTGCTGAATTTCCATTTCATACTAGGCTTTTTTATCAGCGCCTTTAAGGAGCTTCAAGTCTTCTGCACTACTATTTCTTACTAACATCACAATAGAAACGTCGCGACATGATGTATTGTATACAAGGGTAAGCCCTAGGGATTTGCGCTAAGCCTCAGCGCTTAGGTGTCATGGCAACCGCCTCGAGAATTTGAAAGGAAAAGTACCCAGTGATGGAATTGAAAGAGGATAAATTTAGGAATGTAGTTCCGAGTATTGTTAGATCTGATTCATGGACAAAGGTTGAAGACAAGCTTAGGAAATGGTCAATATTTAATTTTCAAAGCTCTGTTTCTAATAACGGCAATGGACAAGGTTGAACGGATCAGCTTGGGGAAGGCCTTTGCCTTTGTCTAGCAGTGGGGCAGAATGTGTTATTAAAAAAGCTTTCATCTTTGTGTCCATATTACATGATTTCAGTGTATGAAATCACAGTCGCGTCGTGTCATCAAATTATGTAACAATAAAATTATCATATTTCGCGTTTGCTTGCGTTTGTATTTTTAACCCCCGACGGAAAAAGAGGGGTGTTATAAGTTTAAGGTGTGTTGCTGTATATTTGTATATCTGTGTATATGTGTGTCTGTCTGTGGCATCGTAGCGTCTAAACAGGTGAACCGATTTTGAATTAGTTTTTTTTTGTTTGAAAGATTATTTTGTCGAAAGTGTTCTTAACTATGTTTGAATAAAATCGGTTCAGGCGTTCAAAAGTTATGGACGTTTTACTGTTTGATTCGGGACGGTTTCACAAGATATCGTGCCATACGAGTAATTATGTGTTCAATAGATTGCCGATCGAAACGTATCTACTATGTAGTAGATAAATTATGTAGCATGAAATTGAAATGTGCCGGGGGATTTTGAAATTTTACTTGTATTCGAACAAATAAGATCTTCATTTCAGCTGATAGATGTTTACTACTGGGCATATACTTCCCACAAGCGGTCAAACGGCGCTTGGAATTTTGGGGAAAAGACCAGGGAGTGTGGACTTTTTACCTCACTAAAACCATTCTAGTGATCACCATCAGCACGTAGAAGGGACTCCGTGACCTCTCAAAAGATCACCCCACCCCCGGGTCTGTCCCAATAGTCCCATTGGCCCAGTCCCATGATGGGACAAGTTGGATAATATATCCCACTAGTCCCATGGGACAACTGATACTAATAAAATTTTAAAATTATATCCCACTAGTCCCATGGGACAACTGATACTAATATATTTTTTAAATTATGTCCCATTAGTTCCATAGGACAGCAAAAACTGATTTTACGAGTATGATTGCGACTTCGTCAATCGTCGTCATCATCTACTAATACTTAATGGCAAATAAAATAAAAACTGCTTTTGTAAATTTCTTATTTATTTTGCGTTATCAACGTTCAATAGAATTGCCGCTATTTAACGTCAAATCCCCTAAGGTAAAGGTACCTTAGGGGGTATTACGTTATATATGTCTAGGATCATAGTTTATATGATAATATAATATAGACATACTAGCACTCCGCCCGCGGCTTCGTTCGCGTGATTTCGTATTTTATTTATCCTACAGATAAATTTCTTATGTGTACTTTAGTAATGAATAAAATAGAATATCTTTATTTCGGACGCAACAATCCATAGGGTATTAGTAACATAGAAAAACTTATTACCTAGTGTTAGTAACAATCAACCTCCGCACAACCTGCTGCATAATCGGAGAGCCGAAGCTCTCAGCTACAGTTTTCAGGATGCCGTTTTGACAGTCCCTCACTCTCCTCAGTAGCGACGCTATTTATTTACGTATAATCGCGTAGAGGCCGTCTGTACGGGTACTGTCTGGGCTTACGCAAACATCTCCGACGCGCTACAGTAACGGGGCTGTCTCAACAACATCCTGAAAGCATAGTTATAAAGAGGATGATGCCATCCAGCGATTTTACTATAATTGACCCCTAGACTGCTCGTGTACAGTCTTTGACAATAAATAAGCCTTGAAAAGTGTTACTTTTACTAGGTCCGTGCAACGCGCAAATCTTCATGACAACATATAATGGTAAAGGCGACTAAAAATAAACTATAGTTAAATAAAAAAGTTAATAAAAAAAAACAAAAAAACCGACTGTTTAAAAAGGAACTAAAAAAAGGTAAACAAGAAGTAAATCATGCTGTGCAGTCGAAGGATACATATTCGCGAGCAGGCTGACCAAAACCAGGTACTTCATAAGAAGGGATTTTTGGAGGGTAAAACTAAAAAGTCATCTGTAGGATAAAATACAGATGACGCGAACGAAGTCGCGGGCGAAGTGCTAGTAGCTAGTAGATAATATATAGATAAGAGATAGGATCCTATGTGTGATCCTGATGATATATCTATAATTATGTCGGGTTAAGTCAATAGTACGGACGTCAAAACAAATCACAAGTACGCTACCTGGCGGCAAATCAAGATCAATTATGCATTGGCGCACTTTATAACTTGGCATTTAACTTGCAATGTATGTATGTAAGTGTGTTTGGGTCAAATCTTGCAACTGAATTTTAAAGCAGTTATCTTCCTCTGATTAAGATGTAATTTTGCACACGTTTATTTATTTTGGACGACAGAGAATTGTCATCCAAACTAAATAAACGTGTGCAAAGCTTTGCTAAGTGACGTCATTCTAAATACAATAAGGCGGACGGACTAATTATTTTTTGTGCACTGCCATGATGTGGGTATCAAGCAAGGGCCGCAAGGGCGTCGCCAGCCGATGGACCAGGGGGGGGCCAAGTTGATATATGGAGGAAGGGAAAAAGTATGAATTTTAATTTTTACTTCTATTTCTCCTTCATTAATTGGTTCCTGCAGTGTGAAGTGAAATTGACATTTTCACATGCACCTGGTGTACCTACCCTGCTGACTGATTCACCGTCCCAATCATATAATCAGTACTCGCTGTCCTATGGAACTAATGGGATATAATTTAAAACATATATTAGTATCAGTTGTCCCATGGGACTATTGGGACATCATTTTAAAAATATGTTAGTATCAGTTGTCCCATGGGACAAGTGGAACATATTATCCCACTTGTCCCATCGTGGGACTGAGTCAATGGGACTAGTGGGATAGACCCGAACCCCCTCTGTGCTGCGCCTGTTATGGCACATCCCAACCATCATCCATCGGGGGGAGATTAATAACGCACCTCCCCCGAGCCTCGCTGTGCACGGCAACACGTGATCACTGTGCCACCGTATTTCCTCCTGGAGTAACTTGTAAGTCCACAATCTGACCGCCCATGACCCTAGCAGAGACTAAGCATAGATTATTGATAGAAAATACTATCAAATTTGGGTCCATATTACATGAACAGTGTATGAAATCTTAGTCGCGTGTCATCAAATTGTATAACTAATACAATGGTCATATTCGTGTTTGCTTGCGTTTGTATTTTATTCGAAAAAATAAGATGTTCATTTCAGCTCAAAGATGTCTACTGCTGGACATAAGCCTCCCACAAGCGTCACCACATGGACCGGTTCTGGGCTTGCCCGTACCGGAAGCCGTAACATTGGAAGATTGGAAGGCCTGCATAAAGGTAGATCGATGACCTGATAAAGGCCGTGGCAATCTGCTGGATATGATATGCACAGGACCGAAGTAATAAAATGTTCTAAAAGAACTAAGAGAATTCATAATAGGGATGTTTCCTGAGAAGAAAAATTATAATTCTATTTAGTCCATCAGAGAAATTATCAAATAATTTTGAATCCGTATTTTTTGCCTTATCAAATAAATACAACTGACAAAGATATAGCGCATCAAAGTTCAGGAGTGGGGGCTTGTGACGTCACTTTGTCAGTATAAAGTGTAGCACACCATGAAGTCATACGATATTTCAACGCACTGTATCGTCGTCATTAGTTGTTTATGTGGCAAAAGAAAATATACGTGTCCAATATATTCAGGTTATCTAACTGACGGACTAAGTAGATATTTTTGGCCAACTACCCTATTATAAGAAATTATTTTTAAAGACCCATAATACGGAACAACTTAGCGCTCTCCTTAGTTATAGTTGCGAGGTAGGTACTCGACAGTACGTCTCTCTTTATCATTGTAATTGACACACAATAAACAAAAACGGAACCTTACTTCACCAGTACCTACTTCCAAACATTCAACCGTTGACGAAGCTAATGGATGCTAATAATAAACCCATCAAGTATTCACGACCCGCCATGATACCGTTCGTATGCCGTTCATTTATAAATTAGTCAGCGAGTGATATTAAATATCACTGTTGTATTATTAAGCTGGATTTATTGAGAATTAGACGACAAATGTCACGGAATACGTCATGATATTTATAGGCGAAAATAGCGCCTAAGACGTAATTGGGTTCTTTGTAAAGGAGCTACAAAAGAAAAAACCGGCCAAGTGCGAGTCGGACTCGCACACGAAGGGTTCCGTACCATTATCGCAAAACACTGCATAAAATCACGTTTGTTGTATGGGAGCCCCCCTTAATTTATTTTATTTTAATTTATTAATTATAATTTTTTAAAGTTAATATACAACTAAACATTCTGTGAATATTTCAAGCGTCTACCTGTTGCCGTTATTAATACCGAGCAAAAAACGGCAAAAATATCACGTTTGTTGTATGGGAGCCCCCCTTTAATATTTATTTAATACTATTTTTAGTATTTGTTGTTATAGCGGCAACAGAAATACATCATCTGTGAAAACTTCAACTGTCTAGCTATCACGGTTCATGAGATACAACCTGGAGACAGACGGACAGACAGACAGACAGACAGACAGACAGACGGATCGCGAAGTCTTAGTAATAGGGTCCCGTTTTTACCCTTTGGGTACGGAACCCTAAAAATCGTACTATTATTTAATTACATGTTTCTCAAGTATAATTATTTGTTATTTATTTATTTGATCTTCATGCAACATACAGACACATAGGCGGACTTAATGCCTGAGGCATTCTCTACCAGTCAACCAATGGTGGTGGAGAGATAACATGGCAGGTGCATACAAACTGGCCAAGTGCGAGTCGGACTCGCGCATGAAGGGTTCCGTATCTTTATCGCAAAAGACGGCATAAACTCATGTTTGTTGTATGGGAACCCCACTGAAATATTTATTTTATTCTGTTTTTAGTATTTGTTGTTATAGAGGCAACAGAAATACATCATCAGTGAACATTTTTCTAGCTATCACAGTTTTTGAGATACCGCGTGAAGACAGACGGACAGACAGACAGCCAGACAGACGGATCGTGGAGTCTTAGTAATAGGGCCCCGTTTTTACCCTTTGGGTACGGAACCCTAAAAAAATATACCAAAGTACAATGTATACAATATATATCGATAATATATACATACATATACTAACCATAATAAATACATAAATACCTATAAATATTTATCCTCCTTCTGGGGCAGTCTGGTAAAAGGATAAGAGTCCTCCCTCGCAGCCCTCAAACCTACCTCTTTGGTACCCTATTAACTCAATTATATTAAAAGTAATAGAAAGGCGGTTTATTAAGACGACTCTGCTATTGATGTAGAAAATAATGTCACAGCTGCCGCTTAAATGCATATTGGCTGATAACCGTCCTGATATCGAGAGGAAGCGTATTCCAGAGAAGAATGGACTGAATGTGAAAGTAAGAATGAATAAAATCAGAAGTATGAGAAGGACAAATCAAGAGAAGAATTTTAGACGAATGCTGATTCCTAGCATGTGAAGTACACAGATATTGAAAGTCCCCACTTTCAAGGCTCTATGAGATAAGAAGGAGGGGAAAGAGAGTTGAGTAGAGGAAAAGCGTGCTCAAAGCGCGCAAATTTCTTCTCTCTTTATTACGCTTAGAAGAATTTTAAACAAAATCTGCTTATTATTTATTGCTTATCCCAATGCTGGGACACAGCACAGGCCTTCTGTCTGAGAAGGGATTGGACTGTCATAGACCATGCAGGCCCGGATTAACGGTTTTGGTTCTAGGACATGCCGGTTCAGGATGTTGAGCTATTGTTGAAATAAATTACACCAAGTAAGGTGTCTTTTTTAACCGACTTAATTATTTTTTATTTTTGGTAGGCTCACGCTTGACCACTATCTCACTTCCAATTTCAAGGAATTCCACTCCTTAGCTGTACGCATAATGAAAGTATTTCCAAAACGTTTAGTGCGTATGGGTGGGATGTCCACCATGTACCGATGGCGCATCGCCGTACGTCTGGTAGTCCGATGATGAAACGGGCTAGGCGGAATTAGATCATGCAATTCCATCGCACACTCTCCGAAATGCAACCGATAAAAAACCGACAAGCTGGAAACTCGACGACGATGTTCAAGGCTCTGGAGCTTTGACTCGACCAGTGCCTCATTGCCTTGGCCCGTTTTTCGATCGACTCTAGTGCATCAAGCTGGTACTTGTCAGATCCGTCCCAGAGATGAGAACAGTACTCCATGCAATGCCTGATTGGGATCCAAACTTCTTGGCCTAACCTAACTTGTAAGTGGGGTCCATTACCTCTAGACCACCACTGCAAGAGTATGGGATCTACATAAGACCTTTCAGCTTATCTTTGTCTCTACTATGAGGCCTCTGGTTGATAGATGATGTTGATGGAATGTGTATCATCCCAGATGACCAATTCCCTGATGGTATTGGTCTAATTCATTGCGATCCAATCAATATTCTTAGTTTTTACCCGACTGCCGAAGGAGGGTAATGTGTTTATCAGTCTATGTATGTATGTATGTAAGTATGTATGTATGTATGTATGTATGTTTGTTCCTATGTGGCGTTCTAGAGACCAAACGCGTTGGCCGATTTTGATGATCAATCGATTCGTCTTAACCCCGCGAGTGTCACTGGCTTATTTTATTTATAATTTTTTAGTTATCTTTTTTAAGATTTAAGTACAATTAAACATATAAGTGTTACATATTTTTTAAATCACCTCTCAAAACCCTTTATTTTCATACCCCACACGATGGGTTTGGAAGAAAAAAAAATTTTGGTCCTCCACAATATGACGCCTAAAATCCGCCATTTTTCCATTTTCCAATTTTAATCTGGTTTTGGTCAGCCAGCTCGCGAATATGTATCCTCCGTCTGCACAGCATGTTTTTCTCCTTGTTTAAGACTTTTTAGTTCGCTTTTCAAGCAGTCGGGTTTTTTGATTTTTTGAATTAACTTTTTTTTTTAAACAAAAGTTGATCGTTATTGGGTGTCACGTTTCGCAACGTGATCGACGCTGCGAATATAAATAAAATAATAATTATAAATCCATTGTTACTACTTTATTATTCTTAGTAATGAACGAAACTTTCCTCGATGGTTTCTTGGTTTTAGAATTAGTTTTCTTTAGAAACTGTTTGCGTGGGTGTACAGTACTTGATTTCCATGAAAACACTAGAAAATTTTCTGCTTTTGTTTGTAAACTTTTGTTATTAAATGTTACAGACAGAATACAGATTCTAAGAACCTTAAGTGGATGAAGCACTACATTTTTTAATTATTATCGATAACTTTTTAACTGTGGTAATTCGTATTGACATTCAAAAGTGCCTTTTAACGGTCTAATTGAAATAAATGTCTAGACTTTAAGAAAATTAAGATATGAAAGGACTTTTGAAACGGCACTTAGTTGGGTAAAGCTGTCTTGTACCATCTAAGACGTGGATAAGGCGCAATTTCCTTTTTTTATCTTTTCCCACAATGTCTCTCTTTGCGTGAATGCGATTACAAACATTTAAACTCACACACACAAGACACCCAGATCCGGAACAACTATCTGTAGGCCATACAAATATTTGTTCCGTGCGTGAATCGAACCCGCGACACGCAGCGCAGCAGCCGATCGCTCAACCACTACGCCAATCGTGTAGTCAAATTGAACACACGAACCAAACTGCCTCACTATTTATAAAATATTAGATCTATCCACATTACGGAGACAGCTATTTTAAAAGCCTTTCACTCATAGCTTAAAAAAGCGACGACAAAGAATTAAAAAAAAACTAACTATATTTTATGGGAAATGCACAACACAGTGCAAGCTTTTTCGAAGGCACTTATAAAGCTATACATACATTTCATATTGAGTTAATTTTACCTGAAAATTAAAAATTTATGCCCGATGGTGCAGTTTTTTAATAGTTACTGATATTTTATAGTCGGTGACTATAGTTGCCGATAATCATATTTCCGATAATTTATACTTGGATCCCTGTATTATTATAAATTCTTTATATTGTTTTCTTGTCATGTACTGATTACTAACATTAATAATAAGGTTGTATGCTAACAAAAAATGGACTCCAAAATTGTCTGAATTTGAAATAAAATTTAAATTTAATTTAATAAATTGACTAGGGTATATTTAAAACATAATAGGTAACTTAGTAAGGTAGGTAACATAATAGTAATAAGCAATGAAACTATTAAAAACAAAAATATTTAATAGGGATCGACCGCGTTGTCACCGACCTGGTCCGCCATTTGTACTCCGAATACTCGTCTAGTCGGTTAGATGTCTCATTCCTAGTTAACTACATGAAATTAACATATTACCTACTATTAAAAACTTATGTTATATATAGGAAAAGCTTATAGGTACCTAACAGTTCAATTATTTTTAACATATCCATTAAAGCCGTGGGTGAATGTTTATGCTTCATTTATTGGGTTATTGGAAACAGACATTATTGATTTTGCAGCGAAATATTTTTGTTATATTAATTGACTCTTTTCCAGTAGGTATTGCTTTATGGAAATTGTTGAAATATTGTTTCTGTTTTTAAAACAGTGAAGGATCTTCCTTACCTTCCACTATCTCAAATCCCATGATCCAAAAAGTTCCGTTTGAACACCATTGTAAGAAATACCACAACCTTTAACGTAATAGTAGGTTATGCACCAAGTGGATACAGCAGTGTCTTAAGTTACGGGCGGGATATTGAACCCTGAGCGTAGAATTAAACCCCAAGCGAAAGGAGGGAGTTAAGTAGAGTACTGCGGAGCGAGCATGGGCGTACCCAAAACATTTGTGACAAGACATGATAAATTATATCATGTCTTACAATTTGTCTTAAATGCTAGCACGGGTCAAACATGTGACATATTTTAAAGGCGCGACATGTTGCTGCACAAGTCAAGAAAATATCTCACGCCGCCGTGCTAGCATTTAAGACAAAATGGCTTTATCGCCCAAACTGTGATAAAAAGTGTGACTTAGGCTATGTCACAGTAGGCCGTGCTAGTCGGGCTGAGTGAAGCGAGGGGTTCTAGCTGCCCAAGACCAAAGACGAAGACAGGCTTTATCCCAGAGGAGCATACTCTACTTTTCAGTTTCACACCTTCTGCGAGACAATAAAAAGCCAGGGCTCCATAAATTAAGTTTTTTTTATTACATAAGTTAATATGAATCAAAAGTTAATATTGATGTTGGACACATTAGTTATGGAAGGATTTTTAGCATTTTTGTTCGGTACATTTATGGAAGTTGTGGTGAAGTTTATTTGAGTACTCAATATAAGGTGTAAAAACTTGTGTTTGGGTGTCATTTTGGATCGCGCACCGTCTTTTGTTTCACATCCTTTGAAATCGCGCCTTTTTATTCAATTCTGCTTATCGTGGCCAGTTCGATTTTCGAACAAACCTCTTTACAATGAAATATGGGCATTTTTTATACTTAGAACTTGCCACGAGTTTCCACACAAATTCAAATCACTTTATTCACTTGGGGGTTTTATACAACTTTACCCCTATGAGGTAATGCTTTACTTTACGTTGAGATTGCATGATATTTAATTGGACATAGTCGAGCAGATGATGTGGAAACACTATTATTGGCCGCCCTTCACGCTTTTAATCTTCGGAGGGGCAGGCAATAATCACACCCACATTGCACACACATTTCACCAGTTATTAAGATTAGTTTGGAGTCCCATTTTATAGATATAGGCCGGTCACTTTCTGAGAAATACCTAATGGAAAAACAATCCTGGATCGTAAACTTGGGTTAGTTGCGATACTTCACAACCTGTCCATAACACATACGGGGTAGTAACTGCCAACGAACCTTTTAAAATCAAAGTAGACAAGCAACTAAGTGCCAAACTAACCTTTATATCTACAAATTGCAGCGCCTCGACCCCACTATCTGGTTCACTAAAAGGTTAACACTTTTATTCTTGGCTCTGACGCGGGCTCCGTTAAATTTGTTCGTTTTTCAGCATTTCTGCGCTGAAATTCAGAGCAGAGTGGGCGACAGTTTTAGGTTGTAGGTAATGCTTTATTTAAAATGTGTCTCGGTGGCGTTGAAATGTGAAAATGGTTTTTGGAGAGTTGATTCGGACATTAGGTATTCCTAACTTCCTAACCTACCTACGGATAAATTTTGGTATAATTTTTTGATATAACCTATTTACGGATTATCAGTTATTCTTTGTGATTAATTTATAAAGCTGAAAATCCCTTAAGGTTTAGTGTTTTTTTTTAGATATTTTTTTAGTTGCAACCCATAAGTTAGGCATAGGCACTATATATTACTCGGGGGCTTGAGGCAAATATCCGTGACCTATCCGTCCGACATCTGTCACCTATCCAGCAGCCTAATTGCGTAAGTGAATTCTGCAAAGCAAACAAGTTGGAACCTTCCCAAAACGACTTTTCGTATTGCATATTACACTCTGAAACGGAAAGGTTATGCACCTTTCATTACCAATATTTTGACATAGAATTGATTGTAAAAGAATGAATGAAAGCGGAAGAATCGAGATAAAACTTCACTATTGGTACACAATGTAATGCAAATGTCATATATCTTCAACTCCGTAGTATCTCTAAGTAGTCTGTGTTCAACTCAAAGGAGGATTTGGAAAGCTAACGCTAGCTTTCCAAATTAGTTTCGCAATACCGAAAAAGTTGAAAGAAATGATTCTGATTCTTTGAAAGAATCGACTTGTTTCCTTTGCAGAATTCACTTACGCAATTAGGCTGCAGGTTAGGTCCGAAGGAGAGAGTTCGCTCGCTTTGCTGGCTCACTTCAGCTCCCGTCATCCCCTTCATGTTAGGTTACTTTAGACCCTGCAGACAGAAATAGAAGCCCTGCAACACATCGGGGCTCCGTCACCTTGTTTGCTTATACAGTAATCGTACTTACCTATTCTATATAATATCAATGTCAACATTAAAATAATTTAATAAAACACATATTTTTATTACCCTGCCCAATAAGTGATGCGCGAGCGTTTGGTCGATAGTTGTCCAACTTTTTAATCAAAAGCAAATCGATACAGCTTTATGATTTTGTCGAGCAACTATCAAATCGATAATGAGCGTTCTATGTTCTCTGAATTTTTGACACACTATAAACAGTTTTCCGACTAAAAGTTATGAGTACGCCCTAGGCCGTATTTGTCAAAATTATCAGCTGTCAGCAGCCTCATAAACTCTTAATAGAGGTGGAACCGGACGAACTATATTCCAAAGGGAAATCAAATAAACTTTACCCCGCTTTGCGCAACTACTGGCCAGTATTTGTGATTCGCATTTCAAATCGCTGGATTATTGTATGTTTTGATTGATAATTCAAATATGGAACTGAGGGAACTGCATTATTATTATTTTTTGTTTCAATTAGTAGTTTGTATTAAATGTTATTTTTAAAACTCATCGTCAAGTTCCGATAAAACACGTTACGTATGCAGAGACCTATATACGGGGTCAATCAAAGACAAAGATTGGTGCAGCATATTACACGTGGATAAAATCGATCTAGAGAGCTTACATGAAAGTGCAATTATTGAAACAATTATTGAACAATATCGCGACAGGTACCAAGATCGAGATTATCAGTTCATCTTATGGGCCTTTGTCATTTGATTACTCATTGTAAATAGAACCGAATAAACGTAACTGTGATTTGTGCTCCAATCTGAGTTGTACCGGTTGCCCGAGTGAACCCCATCATGGAACTTATACCACGAAACCAAGAAGATGCCCATGATATCTCAGCGCCCACGCTCGCGCGATAGTGATATTCTGCTATAGAACTGCAGTACGTTTAAACTTTTGAAAATAAAACCTATGTGATATCGATGTGCGAAACTCCCTAAAAAGCCTTTTGAATCGACAAACCGCTACAATGTGTACAGAGCAAACAAACACACGTCAATACGAGGTATTTTGGTTCGAATTTCAAAGGTCGGAGGTTGCCAACAGCGTAGAATACACGTGTCAGTCATTTGCAAACAGGGCGGATTCGGTTTGTGTGCACTCGGCTCTATTCAATTTTACCCGGATTTCCGATGAGAGAATTTGTGTAGTCTGGGTTTAACTACAGCGTAGATACTGTTGGATTGCGTGGGAGATTAAAACTATATCTTTTTCTAAGTGAGCTTTTGCTAGTTTTAACTGGAGACAGATAATATAATGCTACAGTAGCTTGAGATAAGTGCAGTACATCTGCTGCGATTATGTGATGTCAGGCCCAAAGTCTTGAGTTTTTCTATTAAAAAAGTAGCAGTCTGGTAAATAAGATTAAGCTTGGTCTCTGATAAATTGAAATAAATTGGGATGGAAAATAAAGTTTTGATTTTGTAAGTGGATTGAATAGGGATGTTTCCTGGGTTGGAACAATTATAATTTTAATTTGTCCGTCGGTGAGATTATCAAATAATATTGGACACGTATGTTTTGCTTTAGCAAATAAATAAAAATTCAATGCTTCAACGTTCAGGAGTGGGAGCTTGTGACGTCACTTTGTCAGTATAAAATGTAGCACACTGTGACGTCACACGATATTTCAACGCATTGTATCGTTGTAATTATTTGTTTACGTGGCAAAAGAAAAATACGTATTCAATATTTTTAGGTTATCTAACTGACGGAATAAATTGATATTTTCTCTCAACAACCCTATTGGAATTGGCTGTTTTAAAAATGCTGTTTACAATGTATTTATTAAATTATTTGGAGAAAATATATATATTTATTTATTTTATAACAATTGCTTGCTTTACAAACAGGTTTCACCAATAAGTACACCAAGCCAACAATATAAACACTTATAAACTATTAAACTTTACAAAACATTTAAAAAAGAGCCAAGAGTAATTTTGTAATAGGTCTCTACAATATTTGTAAAAAAAAAGCTAATTAGAATGAACTTTTACCTATTCGGTGGTACGCCTTAATATTAAAAGAAAGCTTACTTACATATTGATATTCTATTCGGTGAAGATGTTTTAAGTTTTAATATAATAAGTCAAAGGGCAGACCCATTTCTCACATTTTTTATTCCGTACTGAATAAATAACCCAGATAAATACTAAGTACCAGCAAATGTAATAAACCCTCGCCCATATAAATCCATAGAGCACAAAACAAGTGCAAACGGGATGTGCAGAGCGTCCGCTGTCAGACGTTATTGCCCGCGCCGGATAATCCAGCCGCGCTATCTGACCCGGTTGAGCTGACAATATTACACCTAGTATAGTGAAGGATTATAGATATCTGTAGGTTGGAACTTGGTCTACATCAATTCTTTACGGCACCTTAGATTTTAGTTGGTTAAAACGTTGGATAAATAGGACAAACTTGTCTTCTAATACATTGAACCTGCTAAATCTAGTGAAACGAGGCTGCTATCCACCAAACTCTTGCCGGAAAATTCCTTTGCTGCACCTAAAGAGGTATTTTGGAACTTGCAGTTAGGTAGATTACTAAGAAAGCAACTTATAGACTTTTTCTTATTCTCAACTCAATAACCCAGTTAAATACTAAGTTCTAGCAAATCTTATATTTGTCTCGCCCATATAAATCCATATAATAGATACAGAACAAGTGCAAACAGGATGTGCAGAGCGTCCGCTGTCAGACGTTATTACCCGCGCCGAATAATACGGCCGCGCTATCTGACCCGGATGAGCTGACGACATACCTAGTATAGTATTTATAGCCGGGTAGGTTAGAACTCGGATGAAGCTGAGTATAAATTGATCTGTATTTAATGGTCGACTATTTTTCATATTGTATTGTGATTTTCATAGTTTTCTTGGTCGCTTATAAATAAAATGGCCTTAAAATCAAAATGCAATAACATACGCTATTCGGTGGCAGAGGAAGTTCCGTCTCTCACATCAGAATAAATATTTCCAACTGAATGACCCATATAATATAAAATGTTCACTATCCTTTGACATACTCCTAATTAGAGTGAACCATAGAAATATAAAAAACAGGAGTGAATCTATTTAGTATTCAGTAATATTAAAGCAAGATAACTAAGAGTATCTGACCCGGTTTGGCTGATAATATAGTACAAGTGACTTTGTATAGCCGGCTTTGTAACGTGCCATCGTTTTTTTTCATCAGACACCTGAGTGCATTGATACTTGACATTTTTTTTTTTTGGTTTGGCTTTTTTCCAATTATACGTTCAAAATGTACTTCATCATCATCACCATCATCAGCCTTATAAAGATCCCACTGCTGGGACACAGGTATCCTCTCTGTGAGAGATGTAATGAGCCTTAATCCACCACGCAGGCCCAGTGCGGGTTGGTGAATGTTACATGTTTTCGAATTTTTGGTTCTAGGACATGCCGGCTTCCTCAAAATGTACTTAAATAAGTAGATTGATGATGATACTAAGAATTTTCAGAAATAAATCTTTTCTATACAAATTGCCACAATAATTCTTAAACCTTAAAAAGAGTTCATAAACTGTTTTATTTATTAGCCTTGTAACTGCAAATACTTTCTGAAACAAGAGAACAGCTACTCAAATACTATTAGGTACCATTTTATTGTTTCAAAAACAAAAAATCCAGCGTTATTTTTATGACACTATATTAAATGCGAGGTAGTTGAACTTTCTCAGAAGAACACTGTGACCCCTGACTAAAGTAATTTTGTTAACTTATTTCATACCACGATCCAAATATACAGGCTGGTGTTTTTGAGACGGGGTTATAAGGGCAGGTACCTTGATGACGCGATCACATTGAGCTGTTAAATAAAATAGTTTTCTAGCTATAACAAAATCATATCGCGTCTTTCATTTCGCATGTCTGTTGATGGCGGTCAAATCCTTTGCTTTGTCGAATTCGCTCAAGCAATTAGGCTATGAAGAGAAATTCAAGTTAGTTAAGTCACAGATAATATAATACTAGCATACAGATACCTCATCCCATACAAAGAAACCGTGCCGACGTAACTAGTGTTTTTCGACTGCTTATTCTGGTAATTTTTTATACATCGAACGCATTCGGTTCTGTTTCACGGTGATAGATAGATGGTGTTAGCAGCGACTTGCAATTAAAGGGTTTACTAGGTTCGTGAATATTTTTTTCTTTAAATACAGTGAAGGTTTGTTTTCTAGTATTTATTTGTACGTTTTTACAGCTTTTTTTGCACCAAAATGTGAAACCAAACCAAACTGCAAACTTTAACAATCGAGTGGAATGCCTCAGAAATACTATAAAACTGCGCCATCTATTGGCATCAATTTTAAATGATCCGCCTAATAATCTTTGAAATGTGAATTAAGAGCCCAATATTCCATAATTTTGTATTTAGGAGAGTTGATTAAACAAGAACATACAATTTTTTTGTTCAATTCCAGAAAATGTAAATTTTACACACATTCACTAACAGATCGAGAGAGATTTATTTGAACCAAATTTTCTTTCTTAGCAATGAGACCCCGTGGTTAAGTCAAGAGTACAAGAATACTTGTAGGCAAGCGTGCGTCACCGTAGACCTCATCACCGCTTACCATCAGGTGAGATAGTGGTCAAACGCAAGCCTAATAATAATAAAAAAAAAATAAGAGCTACACTGCTAGATCTATAAGGTTAGACATGAATCGCAATATCACGATTATCTATCAGTAGTTCACTAATTTGGAGGTAGGGAAAATTATAAGTTTAGCTCTCGATGGGATCGCGCCCTAACCGTTGATGCTCAAGGAAATGTTCTTAGGAGATTGTCCATAACATTATGGTTAACTGCTTTCATAGCTTTGAAAAAAGTATAGTCAGCATGAAAATGGGCAAATAAAATTCAATCAGCAATAAAATGGGCAATTTAAACAATTTTTTTTTTCAATATCTGTGAATGCAGTTAACAATTACTTGAAAATTTTAGGACAATCTTCTAAGAACGTTTTCCGGTAGCTACAATTGACTGTCCCGTCTCAAAGTTCCGCCCTGTATACCAGTCCTGAAATTCATTCACAAATGTCAAGTAAAATGTTAAATACTGTAATTATTTAAATGATTGTGAACACGCGAAAATGTCGTTGGAACTCGATAAATATGCAAATGTAACGTTTAAATAATTGATACGTATGTTGTAAAGATACTCTGTTCGCGTTAAACCGGCTGACTTCGCAGTGTGTGGTGGAATATGTGAATTCTGAATGTGCGACAACCGTAGGTTTTCCACCGTAAAAGATAAACTTGCGACGTTGTCTCTGAAAGAAATAACTGTCATGCATGCAAGGGCGGATCCAGGATTTTTTTCTGGGCCCCTCCCAGAAAAAAATCCTGGATCCGCCCTTGGCCGCACAAGGGGGGGAGGATGGACAGGCAAAAAAATCAATAATAACTGCTGGACATAGGCCTCCCCCAAGCGTCGCCACATTGATCGGTCCCGTGCGTCCCGCATCCAGCGGATGCCCGCAACCTTCACCAGGTTTTTGGTCCACCTGATGGGAGGCCTTCCAACGCAACGTCTTCCGGTTCGCGGTCGCCACTCCAGAACATTTCTGCCCCATCGGCCATCCGTTCTGCGAGCAATGTGCCCTGCCCACTGCCACTTAAGTTTGGCAATTCTTCTGGCTATGTCGGTAACCTTGATTCTCTTGCAGATCTCTACATTTCTGATTCAATCACGCAAGGACGGTTACCTATCATAAGTTCAAACAACATTTGACCGAATTTCATTTCACCTAAAACTTTTCAACTATTATCGTTTCGTTTTTTTTTTACTTCATCGAAGTCACGTCTGCCACTGTCTCAGTTGACCTATTATCATTTTGATTTTTTTCGTTACTCCAACGTTTTACTTGGTCTAAAAACTTTTTACCGAAGTTACATTTAGCCGAAATAACATTACTTAGCCGAAATAACATTTGTCCGAAATATTTATATTTAAACGCATATCAAAATAATAAGTGAGAGAGAAACAGTGGGCGAATAGAAATGTTTAAAACAGCCCCGCTCCGCGGGGCTCCTATTTTTGTCCGCAGGGTCTAAAGTAACCTAACACGAAGGGGATGACGGGAGCTAAATTCGCTCGCTTTGCTCGCTCACTTCACCTCCCGACATCCCCTTCGAACCTAACCTATCCGTATCAGGGTTCTCTAAGCTCCCGAGCTCGCTTCGCTCGCTCTTGGACTAATTCGTTGAAAACACGAATACATCCGAACTCCCGCCTCTATGGTTGTTCAGCTAGTTTCAAAATAATTATATGCTAAAATAGAAAAATCCGTATCGGGGTGCCCTAAATTCCCGAGCTCACTTCGCTCGCTCTTAGACAAACTAGAAAATCTTAAAAAAAAGTTATTTTCTAAATAGGCGAAATGTAGTTTAATGGGCAATAGTTTTCGGTAAAATTAAATTCGACCAAAAAATATTCGGAAACGTCATCGGTTCCACGCAAGGACACCTCGAGCCTGGCCCTCCCCATTGTCCTTTGGGAGACTGTAAGCTTTCTGATGAGGCCCATTGTGAGCGACCACGTCTCAGAGCCATAAGTTCGTCTTGAGACACTGTGGTAAGTTGGACGATAAGAAACCGCGCAGCTTCCCAAATGCTACCCCGCCTAGTAAAATTCGACGGTTTACCTCTTTCTCGAGATTGGACCTGCCTAACTGGACCGTTTGTCCCAGGTAGACATGGTCGTCCACGTCTTCGGCTATGGAACCACCGATTTTGATAGGAGCGGGTGCGACATGAGCGCTCAACATCACCTTGGTTTGTCCATGTTCATTTTTGGACCCATTCATTCGGAAGCTTTACTGAGGTCATCGAGCGTTGTACTGGGGTCCTCCATGACAGATTTATGATGATTTATCCAGTGCAGTGGTGAATAGTTTATTTCTGTTATTTTATTCATAAACTAGCACTTCACCCGCGACTTCATTCGCGTGATCCGTATTTTATCCTACAAATGACTTTGTAGTTACACCCCCTTAAGGTTGAATTGCCGAAAATCCCTTCTAAGTGGTGCTTCCTTACATCATAAAAAGAAGCCTTGTAAAGTCAAATTCTTCATAAATCTTTAATACCCCCTAAATCGCCATTTAGAAGTAGTTTTGAAAAATTAATAATGAAAACCTTTACTATTTACTTAGGTTAGTATTTATGCCAAGTTTCAAATATATAAGCCCAACAAATTACCACCTTTTCACCTCCATTGCAGTAAATTTGCCAAAAACCAATAAATACATGCATTCTTTTTATCAACCGAAAGTTTAAATCTTTAATTTCGCGTGTCACACTTAAAAGCGCAGAAATTTCACACAAAATTTCTACCCCCGTTTGTCCTCCTTAGGGGTGGAATTTCGAAATACAAATAAATACATGAATTCTTTTAATCAACCAACAGCGTAAATCTAAAATTTCACTTACAAACAACTTACACACTGTAAAAATTTCATACAAACTTTCAACCCCCTCTTTCTCCCTTAGGAATAGAATAGCCGAATTAAAAAAAATCTATTTTTTTTTATTAATCAAGAACGTACACCAACATTTTCAGATGTTTTACCTTCCAAACCGAAGAAATTTCACATAAAGTTTCAACCCCCATTTTATCCCCTTAGGGGTGAATTTCTAAAACCTTATAGATACATGAATTTGTTTATCAACCGAGAGCGTAATTCTAAAATATCACGTGTCCATCTTACAAACTGTAGAAATTTCAGACAAACTTTCAACCCCCTTTTAACCCCCTTAGGGGTCGAATTTCTAAAAACCAATAAATACATGAATTATTTTTGATGAAAAGAGCCACCAAGAGCGTAAATGGTAAATTAGATGTGTCCAATTTACAAACTTTAAATATTTCATACAAACTTTCAACCCCCTATTTGCCCCCTTAGGGGTCGAATTTCCAAAAACCAATAAATACATTAATTATTTATATCAACCGAGAGCGTTAATCTAAAATTTCACGCGTCCAACTTACAAACTGTAGAAATTACATACAAACTTTCAACCCCCTTTTTACCCCCTTTGGGGTGGAATTACCAAAAATCCTTTCTTAGTGCTCACTTACGTCACTTGAAGAACCTTTCTGCCAAATTACATGCTTCTAAGCCTAGCGGATTTGGCTGTGCGTTGATCGATCAGTCAGTTCTTCTTTATCAACTTCTGTTCTTCTTTTATATATATAGATTTTAACAACTCTGTAATTTGATTTGCTTCTAAGTATGTACTGTGATGGAATCTCCACAATACAAAAAATACCGTCTGGGGGGGGCACGTGCCCCCGTGCCCCCCCCTAAATCCGCCCTTGCATGCATGCATGTGAGTGCAAGTAGTTGCTCATTGTGCCGATAGATGGCGGTTTTCAGTTTTGGTCGAATCCTGGATTCTCCGACGATTAGCTAGGGTAATTAGGTTAATTAATCTCAGTCAGTGTGTTATTCAATACTTAAGAAGAAGTAAGGATTGTTTTATTCAGCATCATCCCGTTACAAGTTTGTGTAAGTGAACTGGTTTTTCACCCAGCTTGGTAGTTGCATACATCATTTATTATGCATGATATAGGCGGATACAGACATTTGAGACATTGCGAGGCATGCGCAGCACACGGCGCTCATCGCATGCTTCGCAATGTGTGGACGTTCATATTCGTGAAGCATGTGCTGGATATTCCTCCAAAAAGACTTGGATGTTTAAAAATATTTATACACCTAAAAATTTGGTGGTTGGAATTTCTTCATAACTGAAATAGCATATGTAAATTAAATAATATTTTTCAAACAAAACTGTACTGCACGGCCAGTACTGTGTTAACATTGGGGCGTATATATCGCCTTAAATCAAAGAAAAAGGCGTGCGTTGCGGCTTTGCGAAGCGTGCGCGGCGCATGCCTCGCAATTTCTGTATCCGCCTTTAGATGCTTACTTGAGCTTAATAGATAAGAGGACTATGCTCCATTCTGTTGATCCAACCTAACATACATTAAGAAACTGATATATAGTACATTACATACCACTTCTAGTTGCGCGCGCTCTGTGTTTATGTTCAGCTGTGTATTTTTTTTCGTTTACCCTTCACTTTTAGAATATTTATGTATATCGTAATTTCATTTTGCCAAAACTGTACGTAAATCAATAATGTATATTTAAATTAGTTAATCATTTCTCATGTAAGTGAAATAATTTATTATAAGAAATAAAGACATTTCAAATCTCATATACTGACACACTTAATGCAGAGACTAGTCTCGTCCTTATAATAATCATAGGCACTTCGCCAGTGGATGATTCACTGTCCATACCATATCGAAACTCGGAATGCAAAAGTCTCGGCATGTACGTTATCATCCGAAAATCTTTTGGCTCTCGTTATTGGTAGCCAGAAGCCCGGCAGTCTGTTGTCTTACCAAAGTGTATCGTGTCGCCCAGGCAGTCGCTCCATGTAAAATATCTAGAAAGAAATAAGAAACAGTATTTAATTGCCACAAAACGACATACAAACATTGGCAGATTACGAGAATAAAAACAGTAGAAGTATATTTTGCTTAAACTGAACCCTTGACGATAGTGTTAGTAGTTGTTAAGTTACGTTAGTAAAGACAATAAAAAAATAAGTAAGCAGATGCATGTTGTAGTTGTTGCAAGAAGGCTTTCACTCAGCATAATGCTGTGCCGTGGGGGACCCACAACACGGCGCTGATTTTCAGTGGTCACCTAGGACGTGATGTACGGAAACGAAAGTCTGCATGTCTACTGATATTCTGGTGCATTCAGTTAGACAAAAAGCCGACTCTATTTTTGTTGGTAAAAGGCTTGACAGATCTTTACTAGGTAAATTGCAATAACAGAAAATAAAACACCATTTAAAACTAAAGTAAAGCTCATAATTCAAAACCAATTTCAAAATAAACCAAATTTTAACATAATTTAAAAACCGAGTCATCCCTTGGAGATTTTCGTCCGTTTGAAAAGCTCTTAAACAAATTGAAATCGATTTCATCTGAAAATGGACGCACTTACGCCTCAGGTAGATGGCGTGTGATAATTGGAATGGATTCGTCCATTACGAACCTTGTAAAGAAACAACTACAGGCTTAATACCATCGTGATACGTGAGAAATAAAGCTTGTTTGTTTCGGGTGGTAAATGTTTTTTTTTAGAGTGTGTTTTGTTATTTTTTGGCTGGTTTATGGGTTTGTGTGGCAGTGATACTGCTTCCAAGGTTACCGGGTTATTTATGGGCCTCGGGTCGGGTTATTTAAGGATCACCTAACACTGAATGTTACACTGAATAAGTATTGAGGATGTGTTTGGGTCCATTTAACGCCAAACTCAGTCTCCTTAATTTCCTCATTTTTGCATGCAATCCGCTTCACCCTGGTATCAATCTACCCTGATTTTAATCAGCTGAGCTTCGTCAACCAATCTTGCTCTAGAAAGTTCTACATTTTTTATCCCATTCCTCGGTCACTATCCCATCGAATTTTGCCCCATTTACCACTAGCATACCTGAGCCCTTAACTCTTCATAAGAAACTTAAATGGTTTTGGCATTTAGGTGAATATTACACCAGTTTGCCTACTATTCTTTCTCATCTATTCTATTGACTTCGTATCAAAACGAAAAATCAAAAAAATATAATACTAATATATATATATAATGTTGCCCTATCGGCGCTACGTCACTAAAGTGCTAGCGACTGTTAATGGAGGGGGGGGGACATTAATTAAGTGTGCAAGTCATCCCTTGCCATTTTATAGCCGTGTAGACCAACAGTGGTCAGGCAGGGACCAATAGTCCTCCTATAGTTTTAGGTAATCGATCCACGAAAACGCCCATACCCATAGCCCAATGTGTTTTGTCTCCATATTCTGCAATATTCCTGCACCAGTCGAGGATTGTCCTTGGGTGCTCTTGCGAAGTGACTAGTGCAAACAGGGTTAACCGCCGGTTGATGTCACATTTCAACCTACATGTCTAACAACGCCTCTGCGAGTTGGTTTCGGCCCCTGGTACGCCTTTTAAAGGCCCTAGGATCCTGGGTCCCGAGAATCTCAAAAACAATATATAATATATACAATTAAAAACGTCTACAAGTTCGTGATCGATTTTCATTGTATTAGAATCGACATGTCTGATCGACCTTGAAAAGGTAGACCACTTGTAGGCAATGTTTTATTCATGACAAATCGTTTAGCTCCATTCGGGTTTCATGTTCGTTCATAAAAGCCTGATTGATGGTGAAATTACATGAAGACTTGGGATTGTGAAACTGAAGAAATATAGCCAATATAGGCCTTACTTTTACTTGAATTCTAGGTTGGTAAGTAAAGTAGTCACGTTTGTCGACATGTGTCATCATCATCATTTCAGCCGAATGACGTCCACTGCTGGACATAGGACTCCCCCAAGCGTCGCCACACTGATCAGTCGGTGCGTTCCACATCCACCGGACGCCCGCAGCCTTGACCAGGTCGTCGATCCAGCTAGGTCTTCCAACGCTGCATCTTCCGGTACGCGGTCGCCTCTCTTCGAACTTTTCGGCCCCAACGGCCATCCGTTCTGCCAGCAATGTGCCCTGTCCACTGCCACTTAAGTTTGGCAATTCTTCGGGCTATGTCTTTAACCTTGGTTCTCTTGCGGATGTTTTCATTTCTGATTCGATCACGCAAAGTAACTCCGAGCATAGCTCTCTCCTTTGGATGCCTTCTGATGAGGCCCATTGTGAGCGACCACTTCTCTGTCCCGTAAGTAATCACTGGCAACACACACTGGTCGGCACTTGTAAAGTCTGTTAAAAGATGTTCAATGTGGGTGGAAGTAAAAGGAGTATGCGGAGACCGTAGTACATGTTTTTGGACAAGCCTGCCACACTATTCTTAAACACTTCTACTCCTGAAGCGAGAATCAGAAGTGGCGGCCACCAAAAAAGCGCTTAGTCATGAAGCTTGACGAGTTCCGGATAAAACGGTTTAATTCAATTTCGAATTACTCAGAAACGAACAGTGGAACTTTTGTCTACCCCGCTGGGATAAAGGTGTGTGATTAAGTTAAGGTATGCAGTGTAATTTTCATTCGTTTAAAGTCAGCGAATTGTTGACGAAGAGGTGATCCGCCATTATAATTTAAGCCCATAAATGTACACTGTTGGTTGTTTCAATCTCTTAATTAATTCCAGTGTTAATATTGATGACAGTTGTATAGCAATATTATTGCCCACTTAATCAAATAATAAATAAATAAAATTACAAATTAAATAATCTTATTCTAAATAACCACAGTTTGTATATTTCCTAACTCTTATTAGATAGTATTGAACTTATATTCTAGTTTTAATAACTATAATTTAGTTGTTTGACTTACTACATTACTTGTTGTTATAACATTTTATACACCGATAAATTCTGGTCGCTACAATCCCGCGGAGCGCCGATCGACACGAAATAGTATCGATTTATAAAGAAGAACTCGATAATACCTACTTCAATATTTTCTTCCTTGGTAACAACTTAACCAATATCAAATTGACCCCACTTTCCTGAAACGATCCTTATAAAAAGAAAATATATATCAAAGGGAAATATCATAGCGATTAACTACCTGTCAAAAGATTGCTCACCAAAAAGATACGACCAAAGATATCGATTCACATCTTTATCAAAGGGACCTCATATCTTTTACTTAATCTTTTCCAACATATTAGAGCCGTATAAAGATTCTGATGATACAGGATAATTTGCCTAAGTTTGTAAACTAGCAATAGTAATTCAATCTGCTTAACATTCTTTCAAAATATAGTTGAAAGAATGTTAAGCAGATTGAATTACAATACACAACAACAACAAACAACACAATACAACAATACAACACAACACACACAACACACTATACACACACACACTACACACAACACACACACACACACACTATATTACAATATAGTTGTGGTCGGCTTCCAGTTTTTTACATGGAGTGACTGCCAATATGATCTCCACAACCCAGTAACTGGTGACAGAGTGTCCGTGGAGTTTCTTGCACGTTCTTCTCCCTAGAGACCTACTGACGCTTGCGAATATGCAACCAGCTTCATAATTGTATGATAATTCAAAAGTACCTTTTAAATTGTATATTGAAATAAATTATTTGAATTTGAGATGAACACGATACCCCTTACCAAAACTGGTTTCAGATTTCTGGTTTTTGAGTATCCGTAACGACGACTGATCCGAAAAGATTTACAAATGACAGACAGAACCGACAGCTTAACGTGCTTGCCGACGCACGGAGGCATCTCTTTGTGTTAAGACTAGCTTCTGCCCGCGGCTTCGCCTGCGTGAAAAGTGTTTTATTATCCCACATTATAACCATTGACGGGCCAAGAGACTGATCGGCAACGATGCGCTGGTTGACTCAAAGCTCGCCTCGAACACCGCCGATGAGTTGCCAGCCTGTCGGTTTTCTATCGGTTACATTTCGGGGATCCATCCACCATCTTCGGACTACAAGACGTAAGGCAATGCGCCATCGGTACATGTTGGATATCCCACCCTTACGCACTAAGCTTTTTGAAAATACTTTCATTGTGCGTACAGCTAAGGAGTGGAATTCTCTACTTTTTTTATTATTGATAGCCACTATCTATCTTTGTTTCCTGATAGCTACAACCTCGGGGTCTTTAAGTCAAGACTGAATAGGTTACTTCTAGGCAAGCATACTTTACCGTCGATCACATCATCACTTACCATCAGGCCAGATAGTGGTCAAACGCGAACCTATCACAAATAAAAAGGAGATAAAAACTGACCTACTATGCTATTTCAGACTATAATTTATCTCTGTACCAAATTAATTTCATCCAGATCCGTTCAGCCATTCTGGCGTGATTGTGTAACAAAAATCGCCTGATCTCGTTGTAAAACTGATGAAGAAGGTTTTCAACGAGATTGGGGAGGAGTAAGTTATCTAGGGGACCACAAAAGGTCGCAATGGGTCGAAGAGTTATTTCTCGGTCCGAACATCTATTCATCCAACCATCCAAACTTTCGCATTTATAATATTAGTAAGATATAAGATGGCCACCCATCCACGGATCGACCTCGCTAAGCATTGATTCATCCTGAAGATCTAACCGTTCGGCTGTTACTATTAGCCATATTATTTATCCACGATCTTCTGGGAATAGTCATTAAGGATCAAAAGCGAACAAATGTCAATATATCTCGGACGGCCGGGCTATGAATATAACATGGCAAGATGTGTTGGAATGGTTTCTGTTTGTCCGTTTCGGCCTCTGACTATGAATAAGGTATTTGGTAGGATCTCCTGGGTGTAGAAGAGATGAATTGGGGATTATTTCTTGGACAGTGATGTGGTAACGTCTTCTTGATAGTTATTCTGTTTAATATAACGCCTAAACCTTAAGACTACGATTCCTTTTTAAAACATCAAACGAAACAAAACTTCTTCCAGGGCCCTGTTTAATAAAGCTGACAATTCGACACAAAGAAAAATAAAAACGTGTATACCGACCTAAAAATAGCAAGGGAAAATGACAAGATGATAAAGATAACTGATGACTTCAAATTCAAAGCTTGATTGCGATACATCAACGCCAAATTGTCATTAAGTGCTTAAAGTACAAATGTTTTACCAAGAATAATATACCAAAACACAAGTTACACACACTCAGCACAATCGTAATATTTTTCCATTCGCTTAGTTTTCTCTACACAACACAATATATCTATAATAGTGACCTCATAAACAATAATCCATACTGCACCAAAAGCATTAATTTTGGTAGATAAACCACAATATCAATTAACATGAAAGCTTTTCGAGTGTACTACGCAACAATTAATCTGCTTACTGTCAAATCCTAATAATTCCCTTCGCTAAAAGACCTTTAATGAGGCCGCCACGTTAATCGGATTGGCGATATGATCCCTGCGCAGGGCTCCTCATACCTATCATTATTATAGTGAAGTTTGTACGAAGACTGTCTTGTACACTCAACACAATGACAATGTTAGAAGTGGACCCATTAATATTAATGATAATTTTTATCTGTGGTGATAGGCAACTGGGCTTATCCTAGTTGTAAACTACCCTTTGTGCCTATTGGCTTTGTTTGTTCTTTCTCCTGCTTGATATGGAGGATAGTGGAAATTTGTATGTTTTTCCTACTCCTCCGTTGTTCTTTTCTGATAAATTTCGTTGCGGGATCCACATCACACACACATCATCAGCCTATTAATGTTCCCACTGCTGGGACACAGGTCTCCTCTCTGTGAGAGGGGATGGGCCGTAATCCACCACGCGGGCCCTGTACGGGTTGGTGGATGTCATATATCTTCGAATTTTTGGTTCTAGGACATGCCGGTTTCCTCACGATGTTTTCCTTCACCGTTTTATGAGAGCAGTGGTGATGAAATAATTCACACAAAGTAAAGCGCCTGCCTGGGTTCGAACCCACGACCTACAAGTTGTAAGTCGCGACCGATACCAATGGGCCACCACTGCTCTCGGGATCCAAGACAGTTAAATTCATTACATTTAGTATGACGTCACTAAGATAACTATGCATTGACATCCAAACTGAACGTGTATGCAAAAATTCATTTTAATCGCTGGAGGATAACTGCTTTTAAATTTAGTTGCAAGATTTGACCCGAACACACATCTTACATACAGACATTGCAAGTTAAATAAAAGCTTTTGATTTTTTATTTAAATATTTACATTGTGGTGTTCATTCCACATGGCTTAGTCTACTTACGTTTTCTAACATACTTTTCAAATCTTCATCATAACTTTTTAAATTGTATCAACTCATGTTTCCCATTTTTATGTATTCTTTGTTATTGATGTATACACCTGAAAATCATACGATTTGTTTTAACATCCAAAACTATTATATTATTTTATACTCTGACATTTTTATCTGACATGACATTTGTCTGTTTTATTTTCTTAAAACATAGACATAAGATACCATACTCTATAGCTTCTTTAAGCTCGTTGTACATTATAATAGTCATAATAAGGGCAGTGGCAGACTGCCCCTCTGTAAACCGTTTTTATTCGTTCATGATTTCTTAATTGATATTTGAATTTAAAATTTAGAAGACATGTCGGAACGAAGAAAAACGGGCGTCACTTTTTTAGTCTTTAATCTGGACGGAACGCTGATAGTCTGTTTCCTACTGAATATTACGAAGTATACGATTATATCTAAAAAACTCTTGAAAACTATAATATATATAGCCTGTGAATGTAATAAAATCATAGAAGTGCAATAAATATAATTTATAGAGTGTGGAACTTAAATGTGTGCATTTTACTGGTTCATAAACTTCGTCGGTCACACATAGTAAAGGTCTTGATTGATCGGCATATTAAACCACAGCCCGACCTCCACACTCCTATCTGCCAGTGCAGGCCTACTCTACTGCCTAACTGCCCATTAGCCTGATAATTAGTTCAGCTGCCCTGACCATCTATATGTGTGCCTGTCTATCCGTCCGGCTGCCTATTCTACAGTCTTCCTATCCGATTTCCTGCTCATCTGCCTACTAGCCCGATTGCCTGGTTCACCGTTGTGGTGACTGCTCACCTGCCTACCTAGGGCACACCACGACTTCCTGCCCGATCTGCTGCCTGGATAACTGCCCACGTCGTGCGAAGCCGGACCTTAATTTGTTATATATTTCCTTTTTCTTAGTTTTAATTTATAATTACTTTTAATTTTATTAAAGTGGGCTACGTATAGCTCATCTCAGCTATACGTAACGCTACAACATGCATTGATGCTCATGACTGTACGCCATCGAGATAGTTATAAATCGTATAACGTACGCTGCAATATGGCGGCACAGATTGCCAATCCTTCTCCGAACTTCGATGAATGAATCGGATAGAGTACGGAGGCGTAATCTCTGCTGATATGAGACGAGAAAAGTATGCACCTTTTTGATGCTTTTGATATTTTTCTAGGTAAATTTACTGGGTTAGTATTTTTTTTTTCATATCATAACATACATAAATATCGGTAGTGTGAATCGATCTGATAAACGATGTTCTAATCTAAAGGCTTGGTGAAGGAGAATGTGTTTCCACGAAGTATGGATACGATGCGAGGAAGAGGAATCTAAAGGCTAAAATAATAACCTAACCTAATTCTAAGTAAATAAACCTTAATATCCATTTAGACACATCAGATTTTTCCCAGTTAATAAAAAGATAATTTAAAAATCAAAATCTCGACTGCTTCAGAAGCGAACCAAGAAGCTGTGAATAAGAAAAATCATGCTGTGTAGTCGGAGGGAGTACAACTTTTTAGTAATAATTTATTTTTCGTATTATTTTTTTAACCCGCGGCGGAAAAAGAGGGGTGTTATTAGTTTGACGTGTGTTGCTGTGTATCTGTGTATATGTGTGTCTGTCTGTGGCATCGTAGCGTCTAAACAGATGAACCGATTCTGATTTAGTTTGTTTGAAAGGTGATGTTGTCGAGAGTGTTCTAAGCTATGTTTGAATAAAATCGGTTCAGCCCTTCAAAAGTTATGGGCGTTTCACTGCTTGAATCGGGGTGTTTACGCAAGATTTCGTACACGTACACGTCTTTTTACATCGTTCTCACATATATGTATTTTTTTAACAAGAATGATGTAACCAAAAACTTGTAATTAAAACTGATGGAAAAGAGTGTCCGTGGCGTTTCTTGCAAATTCTTCTCCATTGAGACCTACAGACGCTTGCAAATTTGCAACTAGAGTCATCTTTTTATAAATTTTTTGTTTGACAATTCAAAAGTACCTATATGGTTTACTTGAAATAAACTACTTGATTTTGATTTTGCGTATCTACTATGTACTAGATAAATTATGTAGCATGAAATAAAAATGTGCCGGGGGTTCCTTAAATTTTGAAATTTTACTTTAAACGTATAAGTCGTATATATTTTTGTAATCACCTCTTAAAACCCATCATTTTGATACCCCACTCGAAGGATTTGGAAGAAAAATAAATTGGGACTTGCACAATATGGCGCCTAAAATCCGCCATGTTTGGTTTTTTTAACTTCACCTATCTAGGAACACTTGGTCGGTCAAGACGTCTAAGGATGTCTTAATTATATAAATCAGTTTAGCGGTTGGCAAGATATGAGTTAGTAAAGAATATTACATACATACATATATACTGATTTTAATAAAATAAGCCATAAATATACAGCTTCTACTGTGCTTTATGTTTTATAATCTTATTATACTCTCTAGGAAGACCTAAATCGACATGTTTTCCGCCCACAAAATCAGGATTCACCTAAATAAAACATAAGAACTGCCGCCCACGTTACTCTCAACAATCTTTTACCACCTGAAGTGAATGTATGTCACATAAAACTGACAATGTTTCTTCCTTAGTACTTGCTTAATAACCGTAAAATCGTTTCAAGACTCGTTTAGTCATTTTGTTACATGAAACAAATTGCTGAAGTGCGGGGTGATCCTCCCACGCAACGTTATATAATAACGTTGTTAAACAAACAGTTATAACTTTGAATAACGGTTATTTTAGTATAGGGTAACGCCTGAAGAGTTAAAGCCAATATTTTGGGAGATGCGTGGGATAACTCAAGATGTTATGAGAGTTGAATTGTACTTCAGTAAAGTTGGTTAGAGGAACTTTTTGATCGTGTTCGTCGTTTTTTCTTTTCTCTATAAACTTTCTGGATGTTTTGGATTGAGGCTCGATGGCTTATTTTTAATTGGATTCTAACATTATTTTCTTCAACTTGTATTTCCTGCGGTATCACTCGCTTTGGGGAGAGAAGCTAGGGTATGTTTTGGTGGGAATCGCTGTTGGTGAGAACAGCATTACTTACAAAATGCCAAAAATACCTTCTGCTGTACTCGTGGCGGAGTAACGTATAAAGCAGAGCCCTAGCCAGTCCGAGTCATCCACGTCCCCGTCGTTCTCCCTGGGACCTGCTGCAACCGCGCCGCCGCGCGTCCGCCACTCCGAGTTGCAGCTGAGCTAACGGATGCAGGGCGAAGGGCGAATATTCTGCGCCTGAAAACAGAATCGTCTCACTAGGGAGGGTACCCGAAACTAAACCGAGCACATCCGAAGGCTCAAAAGCGGCAGCCCCGCTATCGGATTAAGGCACAGTGGGCTAATCACTCGCTTGCCCGACAACCCTAGATTCCTGAAACTGAAGCAGTAATAAGAAACCGGACCGATTTTTTACCGACGACATTTGGCTTGAAATTACGGACACGAATTGCATTTTGGAATGTACGAACGATGAGCGAGGACAGTCGACTAGCCCAGGCGGAAGCAGTAATGCTCAGCTACAAGCTGCAGATTCTGGGTCTAAGCGAGGTGAGAAGAAACGGATTTGGTGAGCTGAGAACGTCCGGGGGCTTGACTTTGCTGTATTCGGGTAAAGAAAGTGAGGAGGATGTGCGCGAGTATGGCGTGGGGCTCCTTATTTCTAATACAGCTAGGAAAAGCTTGCTGGGCTGGAAACCGATCTCAGACCGGATTATGTGCGCCCGTTTTAACTCAAGAGCACGGAAGATCTCCATTGTACAGTGCTACGCCCCAACCAATGCATCACCTGAGAATACCAAAGACGACTTCTACAACGCCCTCAACGCCACCCTTAGGAGCATAAAGAAGCAAGACATCGTCATCGTCATGGGGGACCTGAATGCAAAGGTTGGGAGTGTTAACACTAACCGCGAACGGCATATGGGTACACACGGTCTTGGAGTATGTAATGACAATGGGGATCGATTTATCGAGTTTTGTCAGAACCACGACCTGACCATCGGAGGAACATTGTTTATTCATGGTGACCACCACAAATACACCTGGAACTCACCCGACGGAGTCACTAAGAACCAGATCGACCATATTGCCATTAGCTCCAAATGGCGTTCTTCATTGCTTGATGTCCGCAACCGTAGGGGCGCCGATTTGGATAGTGACCATCATTTGGTAGTTGCTGAAGTTCGGCTTAAGGTTGCGGTAACCCATGCAACAGGAGAACCCGGAAAAGTGGGGCGAAGGTACGATGTGAGTAAGCTATCTAACTTGGATACCCGTAAGGCGTTTCGGCTTGAGCTACGCAATCGGTTCTCTGGACTGGAGGATGCTGCGGACTCGGTGGACGAGGAGTGGAGCCGCATTAGAAAGGCATATACAGAGACCAGCACCGTGGTGCTTGGGCAGAAGTCAACACATGCACGCGAGGACTGGATGTCACTTCACACGTGGAGCCTCATTGAGGATAGAAGGAAGTTACACCTTAAACTGCTTGAGACGCGTGATGATACCGAACGAGCCGACCTCAATACTCAATACCGCCGGAAGCGCAAGGCGATTTATCGCAGTACGCGTGCAGACAGAAGGCGTTGGGCTGATAATATTGCTGATCGTGCCCAACACGCTGCGAACATCGGCAACTTGAAAGAGCTTTATAAAGCCACGAAGACCTTGGCAGGTAACAGTAAGCTCAAGAAGAAGAAGCCGCTTAAATCCAAAGACGGACAGCTTATTGTGACGTCGGAAGGGCGGCTGCAGCGTTGGCGCCAGCACTTTGAGGAGGTCTTCCGATTGTCAGCATCTCTGACGCCTGACGCGCTGCAGGTAGGTCCTACAACACCTCAACCTTTCGACATCGATACGGAACCACCATCAGCCTCTGAAGTGACTGAAGCGATTCTCTCTTTGAAGGCAGGCAAAGCACCTGGACTCGACCTGATAACGGCGGAAATGTTACAAGCCGACTTAGCCTCCGCTGTCGATGTGCTGACGCCTTTAATCGAAAGGATATGGACCGCTGAAGAACTCCCGGACGACTGGAACAAGGGACTTTTAATTACCGTGCCCAAGAAAGGTGATCTCAGTAGTTGCGACAACTGGAGAGGCATCACGTTGCTGTCGACTCCCTCTAAGGTTTTCTGTAAGATATTACTTGATAGGCTGTCGAAGGCCGTTGAACCTCTTCTGCGCGGGGAGCAGGCGGGTTTCCGTTCGAGTCGCTCATGCACAGACCAAATCAACACTCTTCGTATCATTCTCGAGCAGGCAACAGAATGGCAAAGGGAAATTTATCTTACCTTTGTCGACTTCGAAAAGGCCTTTGATACGTTGAAGTGGTCCAGCATCTGGTCCCGCCTGTTGGACATTGGAGTGCCGCCAAAAATAGTCCGCCTATTGGAGAGCATTTATAGGAAATATTCCTGCAAGGTGACTCATGAAGGCCTAATTTCGGAGGACATCGCAGTGCACGCTGGAGTCCGCCAGGGCTGTCTTCTTTCGCCCCTCCTTTTTATAATCGTCCTCGACGGAATCATGTTGCGCATTTACGATAGCAGGCGTCGTGGGATTGAGTGGGGATTGACCAACGTCTTGGAAGACCTGGACTATGCTGGTGATCTTTGCCTGCTGAGTCATACACACGCCGACATGCAGTCGAAACTGAACGACCTGCGCCAGGAGGCGGCAAAAACTGGACTCAAAATTAACATCCGTAAGACCCAGGAGATGCGTACAGGTGTGATGAATCCTTCTCCGATATTAATCGGCACAGAGGTTGTGGAACGCGTCCACAAATTCACGTACCTCGGGAGCGTCGTGTCAGAGACTGGAGGAACTGAAGAGGATATCACATCACGGATTGCCAAAGCGCGAGCTACTTTCGCTACGAGACCTGTGTGGCAATCACGGAAACTGACCCGAAGGGTTAAACTAAAAATCTTCGGGTCCAATGTCAAATCCGTGCTGCTCTACGGGTGCGAAACGTGGAAGGTAACAAAGGACATCTCGCGCCAAATCCAGGTCTTCGTCAACCGATGTCTTCGTCGCATCCTCGGAATTTACTGGCCCGAGATCATCTCTAATGTAGAGCTGTTGGAGAGATGCCACGAGACCCCGATCGACCGCCAGATCAAGCGGCGTAAATGGTGTTGGATTGGTCACACGCTCCGGAGGGATTCCGATCACATTCCTAAACAGGCCTTGGATTGGAATCCTCAAGGAAAAAGGAAGCGAGGCCGTCCCCGTCAAACATGGCGACGCACCGTATTGGCTGAAGCGACGAGTATTGGAATGACGTGGAGCGAGGTGAAGCGCGAAGCTCAAGACCGGTCTCGATGGAGGACTACTGTGGAAGCCCTCTGCCCCAGCTAGGGGCCATAGGATCTTAAGTCAAGTAAGTCAATCACTCGCTGAAACGTGTTTTTTCCGATATTAAAAAACGTAATGACGATCAGCGACAGTGTAGTTTTTAAACAGTGAAAAATGTTAGTATTATAATCGGATAAGAACTTTCAAAGATTACCTAACACCGATATCTCATTACTATTTGGGTTTTGTTTAATAAATTGTGACGTCCATACATTTCAAATCAAGACTCAGGAGCCCAAAACTAGGTCAAACAAATATTCAAGCGTTAGGTGGAGCAAACAAGTTTATAACTAAAATACATTACTACATTAGACATCAAATAAAATAAAAGGTTTTCCCTTCGATTTTCCTACAAGGTTATTTAGTTACTAGCTGTCCAAGAACAAACAAACTTCTATTAATATCTAGCTGCTTTCAAATATATACGATTTTTAGTTTGAAACATCAATTTATTTCAACTGGAAGTTTTCATTTTAGATTGTAAAAGTTTGTAACTATGTAACTAGTTTTTTTTTTTAAATGGCTTATTTTCACGGTCGTGTTATTATAATGAAAGAGAAATTATATTAGTCGACATACAATTTTAGTGGTAGATAATAATAATTATTTTTTTAAATAATATCACGCTAGTTTTACCACATCTATCAAGCCCAAATAAAGTCAACCTGACCGCTGAGAAAGTCATAATTGAATGTCAACGATACTTTTCCCGGCTCAGCGATCGAACTCAGGACCATACCCACAGCAGCTCCACGAATACTTGTCCACGAGGCAGTGAACACGTGACTATATTTAGTATAGTTAATTACTTATATGCTCCACGTTGCAGAAAGTCAACAAATTCCCACATTTGTAAGAACTCGTAAACTTGTGCAGTATATTAAACGTTTTAGTTTCAATGTATTTTATTTACTCTCTTGTTTTGTAGAACTCTTTGCGTTGGCTGAAATTAAAAAAACTGTGTACAAAAATAAACTTGCAAGTTGCTAGCGCCGCGAGCGAAGCAAATAAAAGTTGAAAAGTATTTTATTTGCAGCTAGATAGTTCTTTTACAGAGACATAACTTTATTTTTTGGTATGGTATATAATCCAATGGCTTCTCCCACTCTGGGTATAGCGGCAGGGCGTGTCAGACTTTTACTGACTAAAAACCCACCCGTGTTCCTTCAGTTGCTTGAGCCAGGGCCGTGGTAACTTTTTTTCGAACGACCGACTCCGCAATAAGTTGCCACCGCCGATCACATCCACGAGGACACGGCGGTGCTCCGCCCTAACGGGGCAGCTCTCCACCGTATGCTCCACTGTGTCCTCCGGGATCCACACAATGGTGCAACCCGGGCGTTTCCTCCCTTATCCTGAAAAGGAACCTCCTGAAACAGCCGTGTCCGGTGAGGACCTGCGTCAGGCGGAAAGTGAGGACACCATGCGCCTCTCAAGCCTCCTCAAAGAGGGCTCTCATCGCCGCAATTGTGGCTTGCCCAGCGCTGGGTTGCGACGGTCTCTCTCTCCATGTTGCCATGAGACCCTGCCGGACATAGACAATAAACATACCTAGAATCTAACTAAAATGTTGTTTAAAAAGCTATAAAAAATATCTCATATTTTTAAGCCTTCCGATTATATGTATTTCAGAGATTTCCTGAAAACATTTATAATACCTACCTATTATACTTACCAAGAAACTGGACAGATTTTAAATTACATTTGCAACGAACTACTAGAATTCGGAAAATAATTCTCATTACGTTTTCACTGAAAACTAGAATAGACATTTCCACACTATCAAAGCCAGCCGAACTAAGTAATTCTCCACAAACACAAACGTGCCAAAATCAAAGTACATCCATGAAAATAACAGCCTTTGTGTGTAACATGCCATGCGATCGACACGCGATTGACGTCATAATCATGAGGATAGGTAGGTGCCACAGATCACGGAATCTCTATGTCCGCAGCGGTTCTTCTTTCAGTCGTTTGCTGACTACTAAGCATTGTAATGTTCCCGACTAAACTTTGTGATGATCTCCCTCCATTTGTGGTGATTGTTTGCCTATTGTCACCATCAGCAGCCTGAATTCACCCACTGCTGAGCATAAACCCCATCTCTCTTTTTTAGCAACATCCAATGGCATTTGACCATCTTACCATCGGTCGACTGACGCTTCTTCCAGTACTTGGACGCCGCTTGGTCACTGCCTTACTCCACTTATCATCACCACGGTTTGCCAGGTGTCCTGCTTAGCTCCATTTGAGTTCCTGTTCGAGTACCTACGAATCACACTGTTGTAAATCGTAAATCTAATAAATATAGAGGCAGATACGAGTAAGTCTTTGGTCAATTCGGAACTTGTTTAGAATTGTGTTGTATGTTGTTTTGTTACCTAGAGTATCCGTAACATGCGTCACAGCGGCTAGAAACGTCATTGCTAAACGTTTTCGTCTTGAGCGATGTGCGCTTATAGTTCGGCTGTCTAAACTATAATCAGAATTGTCAGAAGCTGTCAATTTCTATGATTTGTTGTGGTATTGGTGGTATTTGTAGACAACTAAAATTATTTAACATTAAAATAAAATAGTATTTTGCCATCGATACACTAAGAAAAAGAATTTCTATGACTTAACGGTGATTCTCACAGACACGTTTGATTTGTCCGAAATGACAACGCCATCTCTATCTTTGTCTGCCGAGGCATCTCCATGCTCTATGGTAGCTACTGTACAACATAACGATCACTCCAGTAACAGGTAGCTGTGCTCTGATAATATTGATAAGCTGTCAGTAGCGACATGTGTTATCTACAGACTTTACAACCAGATTTGAGTGGGGATGTTGTTATAGATAGTGTGCTGTTTCTGTAGACGGCTTTTGTTTTAAGGTGAGAATTGATACTGATAATAATAGTGGACATTATAGATATTGGTATGTGCATATAGGTACGTGAAACTGGGATAGATTTTATGTCAAGAATAAATAGGTTACTTCTAGGCAAGCGTGCTGCATCGTCGACTACAAACCATGGTTTACCATCAGATGAGAAAATGGACAAACGCAAATCATCAAAAATAAAAATACAGTAAAATTTTGAAATATAAAAAACCCCGACACATTTTTATTTCATGCTACATAATTTATCTAGTATTTAGTACACACGCTTCGATCGACAATCTATTGAACACGTAAATATGGCACGATATTTTGCGAAAACACCCCGATTCAAACAGTAAAACGCCCATAACTTTAGAACGGCAGAAGCGACTTGCATCAAACATAGCTAAGAACACTCTCTTTAAAGTCACCTTTCAAACAAAATAAAAAAACGTTTAGGAGCTATGATGCCACAGACAGATCCACAAATACACATAAACGCAAGCACACAGGTACACACGTCAAATTTATAACACCCCTGTTTTTCCGTCGGGGGTTAAAAAGATAGTTTCTATCGAACTGTTAATCATCATCATCTGCCTAGCCTTTTGCCCAATTATTGTTGGGGTCGGCTTCCAGTCTTACCGGATTCAGCTGAGTACTAGTGTTTTACATGGAGCGACTGCCTATTTGACCTCCACAACCCTGTAACTGGGTAACACGATACCCCTTGGCAAGACTGGTTGTCAGATCTCAGGCTTCTGACTACCCGTAACGACTGTCAAAGATCTTCAAATGACAGCCGGGACCAACGGCTTAACGTGCTTTCCGAGGCACGGAGGAAACTCGGTATGTTGAAATGGTCACCCATCCACGGACCGACCTCGTCAAGCGTTGCTTAACCTCGAAGATCGACCCGTGCGGCTCTTATTATTAAGCCACGAGCTCCTCGAGCTCTATCGAACTGTTAATAGGTAAACAATATCTATAGATCTGTTAAGCAGTAGATCTGCGTATAGAAAATGATTGGTGTACAACCAGTCAGCTATGGGATAAAATACTTTTACGTTCTGCGACATTACGACCTACCATAAAAAAATGTAATAGATAACCATTTACAATCCGGATGAATTAAAAATATATCGCGAGGTGAGTTTTGGGTATGAATAACCTATAAAAGAATAAGGGTCCTTTCACAGTGTGAAAGATGGCAAGAAACGGGATGACGATTAATAAAGAACTTCAATATTGCGTCTACCATAATTTGTATCTGCATCACCCAAAGGTGGCTGGTAGAAAATGCCTAAGGCATTAAGTCCGCCTCTGTACGTTTGTGTTCATGAAATATTCAATAAATAAATAAAGTATTTTTTTTTTTTTTATTTTTTTTTTCGACTCCAAATAAATAAGAATATGTCGTGGTCGCCCAGTGGCTAAGACCTCGCCTCTCGTACCTGAGGTCGTGGGTTCAAATCCGGGCAAGCACCAATGTGACTTTTTCCAATTCATATGTACTTTCTAAGTTTATCTTGGACAGCGCAGGCAACGGTGAAGGAAAACATCGCGAGGAAACCTGCAACCTAATAGCGTAAGTGAATTCGGCAAGGCAAAGTCATCAATGAAAGCGTCCAACATTTTTTGGCAATAGGTCCCTAATTATTTAAAGAGAATTTGTCATGCTCTTTCATGGGATCAAAGCCTTAAAGCCTTGCCGAATTCACTTATGCACTTAGGCTACTGGACTTACTAAGTAAGTCGGAAATCGCCAACCCGCATTGAGCGCACGTGGTGATCAATGCTCGTGCCTTCTCTGTATGAGAAGAGGCATTTGCCCTGCAGTGGGACAGTTACAGGCATAGCATGGTATTATATTATTATATGGGCAAGACAATGATGAACAGTTACAATCCTCAGAGAGAAAAGCTCTAGTCGTTGCCAATTCACCTTCACCGGAATGCTCATATTCTTTCCTCCTCTCTTTAACTCAAAAACCGATTTCAGTTTTTATGTGACTCGCACACGAAAGTTCATAGGTTATCGGATAACATGACTTAAAATGCCAATGCATTCCACTATCTACCTAAACAAATCTTTTACTGTCCAGGCCGCTCGTCTATGGTATGCATTGCCTGTGACAATAAAACGCGCGCAATCACTACCGATCTTTAGAAGACTGGTAAAGGTACCTGTCACTGTGATCTTATTCTTGTTAGAGCTGTATTGTTTTCTTGTCAGTATATTTATATTTATGTGTGTATTCATGTATCTATTTTATATTTTGTGCTTACTATGTTTGTAACTTATTATTTGGTTAAAAATTGCACGAAGTGTAACCCCATGTCGTGTCCAGGCTATCTCCCTCCATTCTGGGTTACATGGAAGAGATCGCAGAACGCTCTAAGGCAGCCTGTTATATGTTTTTTTAAGGTTTCCGTAAGTATTATTGTTTTTATCTTGGTGTAAAATAAAGTATATATATAAATAAATAAACTGGACCAGTCCATAGCAGGCGTCTTTCGACCCAAAAATGTTGAACCGTTGAACGTAATAGCACGTTATGCCATCAAATGAGTTACCTTAAACCTTTTGTAAATGCGATCAAAAAGCCTTCTCAGTATCTATTCAACAGCCAACATTCAAGAATCATTAAATAATAAATACCCAAGTAACACAAACGTGCTGAATAAAGATTGAGTAAGAGCAATCATCAAGAGCATAAGCTGAATAGTAAGCTGAATAACGTCTGAGTACCTGTCTATTCAGCTGTTATTCAAGCAAAAAGGGCCCCAATTTTGAATGCTTAACGCTGAATAACATCTGAGCAAGACCTGAGTAGGAGCTTAATAACGTTTCAATTAGCTTAATAACCTTTGAATAACAGCTCACATTGCTTTTATTAAGCTCTTACAACTGAGTTACTCAGCTTAATCGAATTGATTATTGTATTCAGAATTTATTAAGCATTTAAATTATTGTTCACACTTTTACAAACAATATTCATACAAATTGTGAAAATAATTCAATTGGATTAAATATTTTAATGTCGATGTCGAATTTAAATGTGATTTGACATGGTGAACTTATAAAATCGGTAAGTAAATTTTAATTTACAAATTAGAGGTCTGCTATATGTTAATTGTTAGTGCGCAAGTAATTTTGTCGTGAATAGTATGTTTTTTTTTCATTATTTATTACGCGCCGCGTTAATAATAAAGATAATAGATAGTAAATAGTATTTTCATACATACATAATAGGTCTGACAAAAGTACTTGTGACGAAATAGCTAATACTAGCAATTTTAATCCAACTATATAACTTGAATCGAGTTGAAAATGTTGTAGTTGTAAGATTAAGCATTTTGGTATCTCGTAAATTCCGTGAAAGTTTATATTACAAAGATTTTTAATGGCGATCGATTGTTTTGGTGTATAATGCTGAATAAAAGTGCACACATGCCTTGTTACTAAGCTATAACTTGAAAAAAGTAGTCTCAGTACACTAACTTCTGAATATCAATTATATAGTTGATCACATTTCTAAATTATTCAGATTTTTAGGGTTCTCTAATCGATTTAACAAAAACCTTTTCTATTGTGGAATTTCACGCCCGGCTTTCACTGAATTCATTACATTTAAAATTATAGCGTCTTTGCTTGCATTTTTTTTCGAGAAAATCTCATTTATGATTAAAAATGTGGTGCACACCACACACACGAAATCTGCTATAGATTTCGCGTGTGTGGTGTGGACTGGGCCCTTGTTTAATCCGTGTTTTGTTATTTGTTTTATGTACAAACGCCAGTACATCAAGCCACCCGAAACTGTCAAATTTAAAACTGAACTGAACCTCAAGGCAAATTGAAAACGTAGCCGTGCAGCTGTCACTTGGCACTGATGGACACCAGACGTACAGACTCTAGAAGGAATCAAGAATATATACGCGAAACCACAACATATTATGGAGAGTCAAGACAAAATCATGAAAAAACTTGAAGAAATTTATGTGCATGTTGGAGAATTAAGAGTCGCAAATAAAATATCTTATCACAACGTAAATTTTATTTTCTTGTACTGTAATACCTTCTGCTAATAAAATAATCATTTCTTTTTCTATTAAAATTGGCCGAAATTCTTTCTAAAGGACTATTTAAAATTGGATGACCTTCCATGTTTATATTCAGTGATATGTTTTCTGGCAAAATGTTTGTGTTAATCAATATTTTTTAAGTGTCTCAATGACGCCATTGTGCCAGTATTCATCTTGCTCAATAGACTTTATGTGGACTTGTCTCGGTGTATTTAAAATTGTCCTTGGATCATTAGGTAAAATGTCTGGGAATCTTTGATTTAATATTTCTGCCAAATCCTTTAGTGCTACTTGTGTGATCTTTTTTCGAAAGCCCATTTTCAAATTTTGTCTACATTGTTCTTCTTCGATATTTGTACACTGCCATCAGATGCATTCTCGTCTTGTGTGAATCGCAATGCTGTTTGACTTTTTGGGGGACGGAACCCTCTTCATTGCACGGCAACCACGCATGCTGGCTGGGACCGGGTTCAGTTTTGTTCAAACTATTTTCATAAATCTTTTGATGACCAGAAACACTTGGACATTTACTATTGCTGATATTTAAATATTCTTTTAACAATTTTCTTTTGATGTAACCAGTTCTCTTACGTTTTTTCCACGATTTTCGATTCATATTAAATAACGCAAAAAATAAATACGGTGAATAATATTTTAATTAAGCTGGTATTAAGCTATGGGCGCTATAACAACATACATATGGTCTTTAATTTGAATAAGTTAGTTTCAAACTCTCTATTAAACAGGAAAAAGCTTAATAAAACATAAATTATATTATTTATTCAGCAGCTGAATAATTAGTAAAACATAGAATCTTATCCAGTTTGAAGATAAAATAAAAGCAATTATTCAGTATCAAGCTGTTTAATAGAATTATGTAACAATATTATTCAGAAGGTGATACTTTATTCAGCATTGAGCTGTTTCAAACGCTAATAGCTTAGTAATGCTTTTATAATAGCAATACAGATTATGGATATTCAGACAAATGCTACCGACGGGGCTGTTTTTCAGCTTTAAGCAACCTGAAACGCGTAATGCTAAATAACGTCTGTATAATAATCCTACGGTGACTGGTTATTAAGCGTTAAGAAGGTAAGGACAGAAATACAGAATTTATTAAGCGTTAAGAATTTTAAGGGTCCGAACTCAACCTAATTCAGCATTTGGCTATTCCCAAAGCTCTTATACAAACCATATTCATCTTTGAACTGTATAATATGCAAAATGTGTACTTTTATCTTGCTTATGTGTTACTTGGGTAGGTCTTCGTCCAACTGTCACCAGCCAGTACTTATAGCCTCAGTCACAGATAATATAAAACGTCCTCGGTGTACAATCAATAACGTGTGATGTACTGTGCCTCGATCAATGGGCACAGGTGACGTCACTCATGCCTCGTTTGGATCATAATACCTTAATTGGGACATAGGACTCAAAGGTTTTTTGTTGTTAAGTAGGTAAGAAGCTGATTTTCTGTGGAAAATTGGGTTATTTCAGGCGAGTATTTGTTGGTTTGATAATAGTTATCTTTCAATAATGTTTCGGTATAATTTGAGTTACAGGTGGTAAGTTCCCAAGACTCGTAATTTTCAAGTTTGTCTACCTTTTTTTTTTTTTAGCCTGGAGAAATGCTCATGCATACTGCGCTACCACGGGGAGATAGCGCAGTTATGTGGGACTCTAACCCACTAAAACTCCACGGTATCCTCCTGTGCCGCTTATGGCGGGAACACGGGTACGGGTTAGCACTCACCGCGAACCCGCCGCGGCTGTCCGTCACCGGACCCTCCTCTGGGGATAACCCCCCATCACCGGCGCACCAGAACACACTGTGCGCCGTGACCACCCCAGGGACCAAACCAGTACATGGGTGCCAGACGACCCCGTGTATGGCACCCTTGGTCCCCTTGTGACGGGTCAAGGTCAATGGCCCCGCCACCTACCATGTTTCGGCCGCAGGGGATAGGGAGAGCGGCCAACGCTATACCGACACTCCTCTTCCCCTGCGGCCCCACCGCGTCCGCCATCAGACGGTGGCGACCTCGTCCAGGCCGCGGAAGGTAGGGAGAGCGGCGCACCGCAATACCGGCACTCCTCTCCCGCCGCGGCCTCCAACCCTCAGCCGTGATATCGTATGGGTTTGGGAGACCCCATACGACATCACGGCCCGCCTCAGTTGCGATTTTGCCCAGGCAGCACCGCAACCTACATGTTGGCCGCTACGTCGTCGGCTTATCGGCAAAAGCCCTGACGAGCGGCCTCTCCTCGGGTTCCTCTTCGCTTCACCGTGGGTGACCAAGCCACGGTTACTGAGCCCCCCCGCCTCGACAATGCGGGAACCCATCGGGGGGGAAGTTTGTCTACCTACTGTTACTACAATAAGAAAATACTTGTTCAAACGTGTGTCTCATTTTCTCTTCAAAGGAAACAGTGTTGAAGATAAGTTTCTACTTTGAACTACGAAAGAGCGAAGCATTTAGTTTTTCTTTTGTGGCAATACTGTTGTTTTATGCAGAGACCGTCGGTCGTCGCGTCGCAAACATTTGAAAATTGAAGCTTTGCAACAGCTGCAGTCTTTGTTTAGAAAATTAAAGTGTTCTTCAAAAATATGACTTTAATAATAATATCTTTCCCGAACTAATCTCGACTACATTTTGTACTAGAAACTTTATGAGACCCCTTTAGAACCGTAGGTAGCATAGAGCACAGAGGCGCTGCCGCGGCCGCCATTGCTACAGCCAGCATTGTCAAAACTTGCCGTCCATAAACAAGCGTGTTAATGAATCAATGTTACCGTTTACTCATAAACAGTAAGGGCTAAAGCTTGGGTGTCTTGATTACAACGCACAACACTGTGGTATGCGTTAAGTAGTGCCGGACACATAATCGATAGAAAAACGCCTAGAATTGTATTTTGGTCCATCGCAACATGCGTCAGCGTAAGGAAGATTGTGTGTCCGGTACGGCATACCGCAGCGTCGTGCGTTCCGATTAAGAGACCAAAGGTTATGAGAGCCGAAGCTTATTGCGTGTCCTAGCTGCCATTTGTTATTCCGAAGCTAAAATCTATCTATCAATCGTGCCAAGGGGTACCGTGTTGTAGTTACTGGGTTGTGGTGGTCAGATAGGCATTTAAATCAAGTAAAATACTGGTGATTATGTGACTCCGGATATATTAGAAGCCGATCCCAATATAATTGGTAAAATGCTAGGCAGATTGGTTGATTGACGATTTGACGTCTCTTGTATCGCCGAGAATATCGTTCTATGATCTGTGGTAGGTACATGCTCTCAGACAGATTACAATCCATACGAGAGCATGCAATAAATGCAGCCTCCTTGCAGTAAACGCTCCACTGGCAACATTGCAATCTCTTTTTCTTTATTGCGATGTGGAGGACAATGGAATTGCTTCCTTCTTTGTTCCGATATGTGATTGTGGTTTAGTCGATTCTATTTTATTTTATTTCTTAGTAGGAGAGGGATTATTGTGAAAGTACTCTTGTTTGTGTGGAGAGTTCTGAGAACTCCTTTTTATCAGCCAATAATGTTAATCGTCTGTTTTAATAAATATTCTGTTTTCTTATAATTGTAATTTCTGTTTACACTAATATGGAAGACGTTGGTGCTTGTGATACAATGATTTTCATAAGTACATGTACCAACGATTTTCTTTTTGTGTGACTTACTTTTAAAACTGCCTTACTTTATGATCCTGTAAATATGTTTTTTCAGAATAAACGATTATTGATTAACCCCCGACAGAAAAAGAGGCGTGTTATAAGTTTGACTTGTGTTGCTGTGTATTTGTGTGTCTCTCAAAATCGGAGTTTAGAAGCCATAATTAAGACATCATGTAGGAACATATTTCCGGGATAAAAAGTTCCCTATGTGCTATTCCAGACTATCATCTATCTCTGTGCGAAAATGCATCGAGATCCGTTCAGTCGTTCTGGCGTGATCTATACTAATAACTAGCTGTTGCCCGCGACTTCGTCCGCGTCAAACTCGTAAAAAATATATTTTAATTTTTTTAGTTTCCCGCCGGAACTATGAATTTTCTCGTGATCAAACGAGTAAAATAGGCTGTTACTCGTTATTACATCAGCTATCTACCAGTGAAAGTCCCGTCAAAATCGGTCCAGCAGTTTCGGAGATTACCTGGAACAAACAGACAGACAGACAAAAATCTTAAAAATTGCTTATTTGTTGTTAGTACCGTATATACTTTCACGGGTATTTAATAAAACGTTGTTATTTTGATATTACATACAGACACTTCAATTTTATTTATTTCTGTATTGTGTATAGATTATTAAGAGGAAAGATTTGTTTGTTTGTACCGAATAGGCTTCGAAACTACTGACCGATTAAATAAAATCTTTCACCAATAGAAAGCTACATTATTCCTGAGTGACATAGGCTATTTTTTTATCCCGAAAACGGGTACTGTGGGGTGGTCCACGGGAGCGAAGCCGCGGGGAACAGCTAGTTTATTATATTATAGTACTAGCTGTGCCCGCGACTTCGTTCGCGTGGTTGTCGAGAGCAAAACAACGTCGTTTAGATAAGAGTATATCACCTTTTTGATGATTTAGATAAGAGTCCTGACTTTGGTATAGTTGATTACGTTAATGCTTCTCTATATACTATGTTAGCGGTGGAATTACCCGGAGCATATACAAAAAGGTTGTTTGGGTTGCTAACACGTGATAGAGAAACATAGAGTTGGCCGTGTGAAAAACAATCAAAAGTAAGGTCTACACCCGCAACGGATAACGTCTGGCCTTGGGCTTTATTAATAGTCATAGCGTAACAGAGGCTTACAGGAAATTGCACACGTTTGAAAGTAAACGGAAAATTATTGGGGATAATGGGTATCCTGGGAATGAAAACAACATCACCGGAGCCGCAACCTGTTAAGATTTCGGCTTCGATGACATTTCGTTGGAGATTTGTTACTCTCAACCGAGTTCCATTGCATAGTTTTGGTGGGCTTAAATTTCTGAGTAGAATGATTGGTACTCCGACTTTTAAATAAATTTTGTGTGCTGGAAGACCTGGTGTATTTAGAGAGTCTAAAAACTCTACTGGATAGTGGGTGGCATCTCCTTCTTCTAAAACCGTGTTAATAGATAAATATTCCCTACTTTCTCCAGAAACATGTACCAATATTTGAGAATTTATTGCTGCTGCTTGGTCGTTGCGAGGTGCCAAAATAGCTCGTTGGCATAGCCAAGCAGCGTCATGGTTCGAGATCTCTGATGGATCTCCGTATACAGAGGAAATGAGTTCCTGCTGTGAGGCAACAGAAGAACACAGGCTTTCGACTAAAGTTACTTTACCTCCTTCTTGAGTCGGGTATGTGCCGTTACCAATTTGAAGTAGTAAATTTGAGAAAACCTGCGCGTTTGCGTCACCTCCCAAATATGCTCGCATATTAAAGCTCAAATTAGTTAATATGACACTACGCCATAAAATAGAGCTCTTTAAACAGGCACCTATTTCATCGGCCCTCGTTCCTCTGGGTATTATAGGGAGTGTCTGCCTGAAGTCTCCACAGAATAGCACCGTTAAGCCTCCCATCGGTCGGTCATTTTGTCTTATATCTCGCAACGTTCTATCTACAGCTTCCACAGCTTTACGATTTGCCATCGTACACTCGTCCCAAACGATAAGGGCGCAATCGCGTAAAACCCTTGCTTTATCACTATTGCGAGACACGTTGCAAACAGGGTTTTCTGTGCGGTCCAAGTCGATTGGTATTTTAAATGTTGTATGTGCAGTTTTTCCTCCTGGTAATAAAGTGGCAGCTATTCCTGAGGAAGCGACGGCAAGGGCAATTTTGTTTTGGCTCCTTATTTGAGCCAAGATAACTTTAGTGAGGAAAGTTTTACCTGTTCCACCAGGTGCATCTAAAAACAGCATTTCTCCTAATGAATGTTCTACACTACAGCATACTCTATCAAAGATTTGACGTTGTTCTGACGTCAAATTTGAACAGCCATTTCGCAATATTTCTGCTAACTCTTCGGGGTTGTAATTTATTTCAGATGTATACTCCCTATTAATTCGTTCCCCACCAACTGTCGGTGTCGGCAAGCCGTATTGACTGAGGGGGTTCCCTCCTATACTTGTAACTATATCTTGTATAGCCAGCAAAGCCCTATTATGGCAGCTTTCACGTACTTGGTCAGAAGTTTCACTATTTATATTTTGCTGTCTCAAAAAATCTTCGGCAAACGCGTCTTTATATTTTTGCCACAACTGCCCAGCGTCCGATAGGCCACAAAATGTCAACAAAATGGCAAATAAATGGCGCAAACGATGTGGACTATCACTGACGCATGCTTCGGCTAAAGCATCATCCCAATGCTGATCGCCATCTAATAAATGCCGTGCGCGGCAAGCAGCTTGAAATGTGGGATATTCTATATCGTCCACTTTGCGGAGCTCAGCAAAAGAAGTAGGTCCTCGCACTGTGTGAAGAAGAAGGCGTAAATAATAACACTCTGCATTATTTGGGTGCACCGTGTATACTCTTCCAATCACGTGTTCTTTAAAAATGCCGGACTCGCCTTCTACAGCAGTTCCACGTCTCCTGCGATTAAAAACACCTTGCTGCTTGTTATAAGTATAATAATGTGGCACTTCATTGTACAACAGAGACTTAGCGAAATTGTCTCTTTCGCAAAGGCGAAAGAATGCGAGCAAGGTGGTTTGTCTTGGGTTGTTCATTCTTTCTGCCACATTTTCTGGCTGAAAGTAAACTCGCTGCCCGCCTTCCAGGTGCACGTCAAGATGGATGACTGGCGGATACCTTTCATGAATAGGGAAACTCAAAATGCGCCAAACTGCCTCCGAAGAGCTTATGTATCGGCCAGATTGATACCTTGTCACTTCATCAAATTGGTTGTTATTTCTTAGTGCTATCATGGCTTGATCACTACCTTTATTAACATATTTACATATATATTTTATAGATTCGACGCTATTACAAATTTCAACATTAATGTGTGCTTGAAAAGCGTTTGACAAAACTGGAGAATACGGTACCACCCAACTATTATTTAGAATTATTTCTTGTCCACGGAATCTGACAGTAGCTGTGAAACCACCTTGTGACGGTGATCTTCGCCGGTATTGCGGATACCCATTTTCCCCAGCCATAGTTAGTTCTTTCAGTGCTCTGGGGTATTTTTTTGAGCATTGACCATCTTTCATGCACGGTGATTCCCTGTTTAAGAGGCCACATGGCCCGTGAACCATATGTGTTTTTACTATGTCATGCAAAATCGGATCTGCATTATAGTCCGGAAATTCTGCACTTATGACACTGTCTATAGCATCGGGACGAATTTTTTCTTCCAGCCACAGAAGAATGTGCGCGTGGGGTAAACCACGCTTTTGCCACTCGACGCTATACATAAAACAAAGAGTTGAACCGAAAACTTTCTCCTTTGTAAGTAGATTAATCAAGACTTTGAGTTTTAAATGAAAAATCCTAGCAATAATGTCATGTCTGTCGTATGACGCCTGTCCTGTGAGAAGTGCCTGGCAAATCTCCGTCCACTTTGGATTTGTTGTAAATGTTATAAAAAGGTCCGGCCGGCCGTATTTACGGACGTAACAAAAAGCATCTTGCGTTCGTTCGTGCATATACCGCGGACCGCCTGTGAAACTGGATGGCAAAATAACCAATCGACCCAAGTTTTCGACGTTATTATCTGATTGCATGGCGTCCCGCAAGTGCACGTATTCTTCAGCGCGTAACCGTCGCTGGTTAGTGCGAATATACACTAAACGTTCAGTTTCTATTTTTGCGTACATGTCCACAATAAATTGGCTGAACAAACCACGAAATCGTTGCAAATATACGAAACTGTTTTGCCTTATTTGTAAAAGGTAGGAATAGTATTGTTGAGCAGATATTTTTTTTTGATAATTAGTGACTCTCGTAGTAGGGTTCACTTGGTACAGCCCAAAATTGTACCCATCTTCACCATGACAATAGATTAGTGGATATTGCAGGGCGTCGTAAGCTCGGTGGGTTTCCAAAATGCGTTGAAGGCGATCGTCGCGTGTACGCAACACGATATCACGTCTCTCACACTCCTGGTCGACTAAAACAACTGCAACTTCATCTGCGACGGGTGCATTGTGTCTTCCACGGTGTTCACCCACAGGACGTCTATCGGCACTTATAACAATTTTGAAATCATTGCTGCCTTGTGGAATTGACTCCAATGCAGCTTTGAATTCACGAACGTACTGGTTAACGCGATGCAGCAATTCTTGAAGTTGACCCAAAAGCTCAGCATTGAGCTGGGGAAAATTGTGATTTCTAACATTGAGCTGTTGCGTGTAATCGGATACAAAATAAATTTGGAGAAATTTGGGTTCATTTTCTGGCAGCAAAGATCCAATAAGGTGATAAACTTGACCTTGTACTTTGAAGGTTGGCATGAACGGTCCTTCCGTTATTTGTTTTGCCCCAAAGGAAGTCATTTGGAAAGCACTGTTATATAAACGAATATTATCCAAAAAACGGTTCGACTGGGGATGATCGCCATTCAGGAGACTTATAAGTAAGTGTGGTGGATCTTGGAAATTTGGAAGAACAATTTTTCCATTTGAGCAGCACATTCCATCTGTCTCTTTCCTCCATTTCAAAGCATGACAAAAATTACAAATTTCTCTCATGTCACCCACGAAAGTAAAGCCAGCATAATTAATTCTAGACGAATATGTGAACCCTGATTTTTCCCTATTGTCCCAAGGTAATAAAATATTTGCATCGTCATTTTCCATGGACTCATCAGCTCCGCTATTTGTTTCTCTATTCATATGGTATCGAGCTCGTTCTATTTCTAGGCGAGATTGACGTTGTTCTGCTGTTTCTGCTCGTCTTAGTTCATCTATTCTTTCCCTTTCAGATGCAAGATAACTTTCATTGTTTCTTTGTACACCTACATAGTTATGTCTAGCTATTTCTAATCGTTCTTCTCTTTGGGAGAGAGATTCAGACTCGCGCGAGAGAGCGTGTCGCTCTCGGTCAGATGACAGACGTGCTTGGCGTTCCTCGATACTCTCTTGAGAACGCAAAGTCGCGGTCCGAGTTCTTTGCGAACTTAAGCGCGACTCCCTTTCTGTGAAAGTCTCTGACTCGCGTGAGAGAGACTGGCGCTCCCGATCAGCAGACAGCCGAACTTCGCGTTCCTGGATATTCTCTTGAGAACGCAAAGTCGCGGTCCGAGTTCTTTGCGAACTTAAGCGCGACTCCCTTTCTGTGAATGTCTCTGACTCACGTGAGAGAGAGTGGCGCTCCCGATCAGCAGACAGCCGAACTTCGCGTTCCTGGATATTCTCTTGAGAACGCAAAGTCGCGGTCCGAGTTCTTTGCGAACTTAAGCGCGACTCCCTTTCTGTGAATGTCTCTGACTCACGTGAGAGAGAGTGGCGCTCCCGATCAGCAGACAGCCGGTCTTCGCGTTCCTGGATACTCTCTTGAGACCGCAAAGTCGCGGTCCGTGTTCTTTGTGAACTTAAACGTGACTCCCTTTCGGTGAACGTTTCCGATTCACGTGAAAGAGCGATGTGCTCTCGGTTAGCAGATAACCGTGCTTCACGATCTTCTTCCGATTCCTGAGACCTACAAAGTCTCATCCTTTTCGCATTTCGGCTACGCAGCGAAAGGTTAGTTTTTTTTCTTTGAGGCATTTTCAAGGAAAATTAAAGCAATAAACAAAACTAACAACACTTATGACTGAATAGCCTACAAACTTAAAAGAACGGTGCGTCGAACAGTCTAGTGTGACAACGTATCGTCTGTTCGTGGTCGTGACTCAACGAATTGGCAACACTAACTTACTGTATAACGATTGGCACTATTGGATTCAAACTACGAAGTAAATCAAATACAATCTTAACTTCGTACTTCAAACCAATGACCAAAGTTGACCAAACGAAACCAATAAGATAAGCAAATACTTTTTTTTCGACCAATTTAGAAAATCGATAAACCAAGCAACCAAAGAACTTTTACGACACACGCAAGAACTTTTAAGACACCTAACGAAACCCAATTTGCCTAGTAAACACGGTGGACGTCATCCTCGCGCGGAAAATCTTAACACCGCGATTCAGAAAATGACGTCATTTGCACAACGCCATCTATCGGATTTAGATTTCAACTATCAACATTAGTTCTCGTAACGTAATATTTTACTTCTTGAACTCACTAAATTAATCATATCTTTTGATAGAGTGAACCGATTTCGATGAAACAAAAACTAAGTTAAACCTCAAGTTGCGTATAATTTTTGTATATAAACATTGTCAGCATTGAATTCGTAGATTTTACGTGATGTGCGCACAAACAAACAGACAAACAGACAAACAGACAAACAGACAAAAATTTCAAAAATGATGGAAATGGGTTCTGTTACTTATCTTTTCACACGCTGGCTATTTTTTGTTTCAATTTCTTCAATGTACAAAAATGACTTTTCTACAGATTTATTATATGTATAGATAAGATTTCACACAATTTGAAACCCATTATCATGGGCGGTTTTTATCTGGACATCGTGCAAAAGAAATCGCATTTCCAAGTGTTTGTTAAAACCAACAGTCCCGTATTTTCACCCAATTTCCATTCAATGCGTAATTTGCATAGTTAAGCATCAGCATGGGTCCCCTTTCAACTTTTAGAAGCTTTTACTGGTAAAATTACTTTCACAATCTTTTCAAAGGTGAGGCGTTTTAAAAGCTACGATTTTTTTAGAAAAGCGCTCCGTTTTCAGAAGGGGTTCTATATAAAGTGACGTTCTGTAAGCTATTAAGGCCAGGACAATACAATACAATATATTGACAGTATTTCATACAATATTGTCTATTTAATTTCGTGTTAGCAACAAACACTTTTTTTTTTGTTACTCTAGACGCTTTTACGTACACGTCTCTTTAAATCGTTCTCACATATATGTATTGTTTCAACAAGAATGATTTAACCAAAAACTTGTAATTAAAACTGATGGAAAAGAGTGTCCGTGGAGTTTCTTGCAAATTCTTCTCCATTGAGACCTACTGACGCTTGCGAATTTGCAACTAGAGTCATCTTTTTATTCATTTTTTGTTTGACAATTCAAAAGTACCTTTATGGTTTACTTGAAATAAACTAATTGATTTTGATTGATTAACTCTGAGTTAAGTTTTTCGTGCAAGTGGACCTAAGATTTTCAAAATTGTTATTTCGATAGTGCTTAGAACATTCTAAATTAGGTGCTAAACAGCATCGAAATTTTCAACCAACTTCAAAATGGAGGAGTCAAAGAAAAGTCGGTGTCAAAAACGAAAAAAAAATTGTACCAAAGACGACTTCCGAAAAGAAAGTTATTTTTCGCTTTGTACTGTTTTGTTTTGGAAGTCGGAATTTTTTTTTGTTAGAAACTTTTTTATACAAATAGGATATGTATATTTTGAACTTTTTGAAAAGCCGATAGATGTAACTTTGTCTAGAGTTCTTCTTAGGGACAGGGTTCAGTAAACCAATAAGTATCAACTTTAATTTATTTGTATTTTTAAAACTGAAATTGGAAAAGATCACATTTCCAGAAAATATTGGTGAAGGTTTAATTATGGAATCTGAGATTTCTTGGATTATAATAATACTAATAATATTATTGAGCCCTGACCGCCGGTAGCTTGGACCCTGTTCCCGATACCGGTGGGCCTCTATTTTTTATATTTATAAATGTTTTTCTTTTTTGTACGTGCTTTGTAAAAATATTTAAAAATGTAAATAATAAGAAAGATAATTAAATAAAGGACCTAATAATATCTAATAATACAAGTAAAATTATGTTCAAATTTTCAGGTCTCAAAAATATTCGTTATGCCTACAGTGTAGGTTACAATCGCCTTTTCCCAAGGTGGGTAAGGTTTTAGTCTATTCTGAAGCCACAAACTGGGACTTTTTTTTATTTGCGCTTTGGGCATTTACCGAGTTTCAAATATAAATAAAATAATTCATTAAAAAATATTTCTTAAACAAGCTTTTTTCGTATTCTTCACAGCAAACCCTTTCATTTGATACCCACATCATGGCAGGGCACAAAAAATAACTAGTTCACCATCTGGGGCCGTCCGTCATATTGGATTTAAAATGACGTCACTTCGCTAACCATGCATTGTCATCCAAACTAAATGTGTATGCAGAATTTCATCTTAATCGGTGAAGGATAATTGCTTTAAAATTCAGTTGCAAGATTTGACCCGAACACACTTACATACATTGCATGTTAAGGGTCTACATACGCTTTAGTGCCGTAAAACGGTAACTTTCTAAAGGATACTCCTTAGTAACGTCTAGGTTAAGAGGTTTGAAAAAATTGATTGATTCATGTACATAATTTTGAACACAAGGTTTTTTCGTATAAAACTAATAGTTTTCTTTAAAAAAATAATTAACAACACGATATTTTTGCAACATTTGGAAACTCCTCCAAAACGACTTGGATGTTTAAAAATATTTTTACCCAGAAAAATTTATGGCTGGAATTTCTTCATAACTAACATAGTATATGTAAATCAAATAATATATTGCAAACAAAACTGTTCAAAGTAGGTTCAATATTGATATCTTGGCATCGAGCGGGCGCACGGCCAGTACTGCGTTAACATTGGGGCGTATATATCGCCTTAAATAAAAGCTTGTAAAATCCAGTTTTCAGCTTTCCTACTTTAAAGTAACCGGTTACATTTTGTGCCCATTGCCGTTGAGACCACGGGCGGTTGGGGCAGCTTTTTGCCTTAGGCCAAGAAGCTCATTGCTACAGGGCACAGGCTCCTTGATAAAACCGCAGGCTTATTACGTATCTTTTGCAAGAGCAAAACGATAGCGATTTTTGCGCAATAATTGCTCTTCCATATAGAAGTTTTAGAGTTGTTGGCGGTTTTTTTTTTTAAATAAGTGCTCTTTACAAACAGTGAGCGATTAGCAAACGATTGTGTGGGACCAACCATACCTACACTGCAGGTAATTCCGACTTTTATGACATAAAGCGTTTGATCGCTATCGTTTTGCTCTTGCAAAAGATACGTAATAAGCCTACGGGTGACGCCCGTGGCAATCAAAATAAAAATCATTTTTTTTTATTTTACTTAGGCCTACAAGGGGCACTTATAAAACGTCAACAAAAGGCACACGGTTCGGGTTGGTCGTTTCCTATGAAGAAGAACCGGCAAGAAACTCCATGGTTTTTCTAAAAAATGTGGTTTGTTTTTACCCGACTGCCGAAGGAGGGTAATGTGTTTATCAGTCTATGTATGTATGTATGTAAGTATGTTTGTTCCTATGTGGCGTTCTAGAGACCAAACGCGTTGGCCGATTATGATGATGCTTACGTCAATCGATTCGTCTTTATCCTGCGAGTGTCACTACATTAAAATTGAAAAAAACAGAAATGGAGGCTTTTGGGCGCCATTTTGTAGGGAATTTTTTTTTTCTTCCAAACCCATCGTGTGGGAAAAAAAAGTAAGCAAAATAAAGGGTTTTAAGAGGCAATTTCAAAAATATATAACACTTATATGTTTAAATGTACCTAATTCTAAAAAAAAAACTAATAACTTGTAAATAAAATAAGTTAATTAAAAAAATCAAAAACCCGACTGCTTAAAAAGCAAACTAGAAAGACGTAAACAAGAAGAAAATCATGCTGTGCAGTCGGAGGATACATCTGGGTTTGGTCCGCCAGCTCGCGAATATCCTCCGACTGCACAGCATGATTTTCTTCTTGTTTACGTCTTTTTAGTTTGCTTTTTAAGGGGTTATTCCCAGAGGTCCACGATTCTATTGTTCCTCTTTTCCCACCGGGTCCATGAAAAATTAAAATAATGTTTTATATGTTTCTTACATGAATTCCCAACGGGTCCACGAGATATATCAAAAGTACAGTCAGTAAAATCAATTTATTGTAAGAAGGAGCAGCTTGTTGAAAACATAACAAAATAAAATGCGGTCTTGAATGGTGACGGCACGTAACCTGTTCTTTTGCTTTTTTAGTTAGATGTTGAACATTATAAGCATTTATACCCAAACTACCAGGAGGCCAGAATCATGAAGAAGTCTTAATATTTGCGAATCCAGCCCCGCAAAAATTAAGACTTCTTCATGATTTTTACCGACAAAGAGTAATTTAAGAAAGTACCAGGAGATTATAATCACGAGGAAGTATTTCCGAGGCTGGAACCATGAGATATAAAAAGAGTACCGAGAGATTTTAGATTCTGACCTCCTGGTACTCCGTTAGTCTCTACCGCTTATGGTTTCAGGCCAGCAAATACTTTTTCATGACTCTGTTCTCCTGGTAGTTTGTGTATAAATGTTCAACATGTAACTAAAAAAGCAAAAGAGGAAGTTATATTTGTATCATTTTATTAAACTCTCAACTGATTTTAATCAAATTTTTGATTCATCTAAAAAAATACGTCAACACTAGTACCTACTGATCCGTAGGTGCATGAAATAAAATTTTAAATAATAAATTATTCCGAAATAAAATTTTAAATAATAAAAATATCGATAGGAACCGTATGTGGAATACCTCAGGTGCCACTTGTGTACACTTTTTAATTGATATATAAGACTGATTATTGTGATTTATCATGTTTTCTGTTGATTGTTGTAATGGTATATTAAGCTTTATGTCTTTTAGAAAAATTGCCTGATTGTACTTAAATAATATAACACAAGGTGTACAGTCTAAAACTGTACATATTTTGCTGACGCGGTGCCGTGCACCATACGTGCGTCATTCCAATAATATTATAAATACACATGAAACACTTTAAATCAATGAGTACGATAACTGCTACGCGGTGACTAACATTAGAGAAAGGAATCGTCAACAGTATTACTTGTAAACACAAAAATACGTAATAAATCTAACAAAAACTGAGTGATCTTTTCTCTTCGTGCTTCAACCTCAACAACAACAACTCTGCAAGTGTACGAACCGTACATTTTTTGGTCCTTCGAGCCGGATATTTGGTGCCACTGTGCCTCTTTACGGTAGCGAATCGGTTTAGCTGGTCTCCCAGAAGCGGGTCGCCCCAGCTAGATTGAGAAGTCGCATAATATCGTGACAGAGGTGCAAGGGTGCTGAGTTCCACTGACCATTTCAAATCAAGTAAGTCAACGATTTCAAGATTTGAAACGGAGAAGACTACAAGCAACGCAGTAGCCTTCGCAATACAACGCAACGCTCTCCTGCCACAGTCAACGACGTGTCAGCAAGCATCAACATGGATATGCTAGAATTGCAGTCAACGTGCTTCGATAACATCAAAGCATTATGTGTCAACTATCGCAAGGATTCATCATCACGAAAATCTGTGGAATACCTGAAGAAACGCTTGTCGTCGCTAGAAAACCAATGGCAAGACTTCGAAGGCAGGCATGCCCAACTGTTGCTCGAACTAGAAGATAAGAACATAGCATATTTCAAGGACGACATCTACGAAAAAACTAAAGAAATGTTCTTATCAACTAAAACAGACATAACTAGCAAACTGACGACTTTGAACAAACAAAACGTGAAGTTCGACCTAGGTGGGACTTCAGAAGATGACGACAGCAACATACAACTCTTGCTTAACAAGCAAGAATGCAATTTCAACGCGATTCACCGTGTCATCTCCAAGATTGACTTAATCACTATATCGGAAAGATGGGAACTGGAAGACCACTTCGCAACCTTGAAATCGAAATGGGAACCCATCGATAAACTTCATTGGGAAATAGACTTTCAACTGAAAGGATCCAACGAACATTACTACAAAATGTTCACGGATATTGAACAACAATATGATGAGCTAAAGAGGAAAATCCATGCCAAAATCTGGTCCACCGTCCACTACCAGAAATCGACACCTAAGATCGAAATCCCTGAGTTCTCCGGCAACTACAGTCAGTGGATCTCCTTCAAAGACCTATTTCTGGAAGCTATTCACAAAAACCCTATGATCAACAACGCGCAGAAAATGCAACACTTAAAGACCAAGCTGCGAGGAGAAGCTGAACGCTTAGTGCAGCATCTGACCATTAGCACTGAAAACTATAACTCATGCTGGGATATATTAATTCAGCGCTACGACAATCGTCGCCTCCAGTTTACTTCATTTATGAACAACATGCTAAATCTGCCGATCATACAACATGCAGACTCATACAATTTGAAGAAGATGCATGACGTCATTACCGAATGCCTGAACGGCATCTCTAACATCGGTATTGATACTTCAACTTGGGACCCGATCATTGTGCACATCATGTCACAAAAACTGGACTCCAGTACTTTGAGTGACTACATGAAAGAACTTCAAGATCACAGAGAACTACAGAACCTCCACGACTTCCTGTATTTCCTCGAAACACAGTTCATGGCATACGAAACGATGAAATCAGCTAAAAGGGCGAACCCTACAGCCACAGAAAAATCATCCAACTGGAAAACATTCAACAAGCAAACCCAGATGAAGAAACATAACTATAACTTCAATCAAAATAAAACAAACAACTATCATGCTATTTACGGTAAATGCCCATTCTGCAACGGAAGTCACGTTCTGCGCCAATGTGACAAATTCCTACAAATGGACTTTGGCAAGCGAAATGACACCGTGTCGAAACTGCAGCTGTGCAAAAACTGTTTATTCAGCCACGGAAATGACGAGTGCAAATCCACGAAAATGTGCAAAGAATGTAACTTGAAACACAACACACTATTGCACAATCCGGACAACCAAACCATAACGTCAGCGACTAGAAAAAACAATGTTGAACAACGCCCTTCATCTCAACAACCAACATCTAACCATTTGTCTAAAGACAACATGGAGGTTCTACTGACTACGGTCCAGCTGAGAATAAAATCTGCAGATGGGATTTATGTAACACTACGTGCGTTGCTCGATCAAGGCTCACAGGTGAACTTGATAACAGAAAACGCTGCACAAATATTACGTCTTCCTCGGCGCGGGATCAACGCATCAGTATCGGGAATCGGCTCTGTTTCCAGAGAATGCAGGGGAAAACTGAAACTTACCTGTCAATCGATTCACTCCGATTATAACTTTGAAACTCAAGCACTTATTATGACGAAGCTAACAAACAACCTGCCTATGAAAACGTTCGAGAAAGGTGCATGGAGTCACTTGAAAAACTTGAAACTTGCAGATCCTGACTTCAACGTATCTCGGCAAATCGACCTATTACTAGGAGCCGACGTATACTCCGAAATTATCCTAGGAGGTGTATTGAAAGGCAATAACAGCTCCCCAGTTGCACAACAAACGCAAATTGGGTGGATTTTATGCGGAAAGATGAAACAAACGTTTAACTGCCACGTTACTGTAGTCAACTTAGAGGATTTAACAAAATTTTGGGAGAATGAAGAAATTCAAAAAACTAAAGATATCCCCAAAGATGACCAGTGTGAACAATTTTATAACGAAACTGTAAGAAGATCATTTGACGGAAAGTACATCGTCAAAATGCCTCTAGTTCCAGACTACAAAGAGAAACTAGGCAAGTCTAGAACAATTGCGGTTTCGCAGTTTCTACAGTTGGAAAAACGGCTAGAGAAGAACGAAAAGCTTTCCTCCATGTACAAAAAATTCATGGAAGAGTACGCGGATCTGGGTCACATGAAATTAGCACCTCAGATACCTACTGACGTCTACTTCTTACCGCACCACGGGGTCTTGAGAGAAAACTCGACAACAACAAAGTTGAGGGTCGTATTTAACGCCTCTCAAAAAACTACGACTGGCGTCAGCCTGAACAACGTCATGGAAAAAGGCGCCAACTTACAAAAGGACATTCAGGCCCTTATACTGAAATGGCGAACGTATAAATACGCATTTACGGCTGACATTGAAAAGATGTACCGCTGCATTTGGATTTCAAAAGAACAACAACATCTACAGAGAATTGTATGGCGGGACTCACGAGATCAACATCTTCGCGATTACCAGCTCTGCACAGTAACCTACGGGACCAAATGCGCACCATGGCTAGCTATGCGAACATTGAAGCAACTAGCCATTGACGACGGTCACAAACATCCGGCAGCTGCCAAGACACTCATAGAAGAATGCTACGTAGATGACGTCATTAGCGGCCATAACAACCTCACAGAAGCGAAAAAACTGCAAAACTCCTTGATCCAACTGTTAAAAGGAGGAGGCATGAATTTACGGAAGTGGACAGCCAATGACCGCGCTATACTGGAAGACTTACGCAAGGATCAAATTTCAACTCAAACCATGTTTGATTTTAAAGGGGAAGAATCAAGCAAAACGTTAGGCCTCGGTTGGAATCCAAACAGCGACAACTTCCACTTTAACTGGCCTGTGGAAAACTCCAAACAACTAACAAAGAGATCTTTACTCTCAGCCATATCAAGATTTTACGACCCATTGGGTTGGCTCTCCCCAGTAACGGTCAAGGCCAAACTACTATTCCAGAAAGTCTGGATGAGTAAACTTAGCTGGGATGACATAGTGCCCAGCAACATTGAATCTGAGTGGCTGAACCTAAAAACAGAACTGCCGTTCATTAATAAAATAACGATAAATAGATGGATTGGCGACACACAACAATGTGTCGAATTGCTAGGCTTCTGCGACGCAAGTGTAAAGGCGTACGCTTGCGTTATTTACAGCAAGGCGTTCAACGAACATGGCCAACCCATCGTAACTCTACTTGCTGCTCGAACAAGGGTGGCTCCACTGACTCAGAAAACAACACTACCAAGACTGGAACTGTGTGGTGCTCAGCTACTAGCTGACTTGATGGAGAAAACCAAGGAAACATTCTGTGGATATAACATATCAACACGGGCTTGGTCGGATTCTCAAGTGGTCCTCGCGTGGATTCAAGGCGAAACATCAAGATGGGAAACTTACGTAGCCAACAGAGTTACAAAGATCAAAAACGTCATTCCTGCAGCTCAGTGGCATTATGTCAAATCAGAGCAAAATCCAGCAGACTGCGCCTCAAGAGGTCTTTTGCCAAGCAAACTAGTAAACTTCAACCTGTGGTGGCAAGGCCCAGAGTTCTTAACAAAACAAGATCCGCCGGCAGATATGCCTTGCACTTTCCAAACGAATTTTGGCGGCTTAAACCACGCTAAAATCACGCAAGAAAATATCGATCATAATATAATTATCAATTTATTGAGCAAATGCAGCTCATTGACACAAGCAAACAGGGTCATCGCATGGATATTACGCTTCATTACAAATGTGCGCAATAGGACGAAATCGGAAACTACGTACCTAACAACAAGTGAACTAAGCGCAGCGCGCATTAGTATCATTATTCAAGCGCAGCGATTGCAGTTCAATTCTGAATACAAACAAATCGTTAACAACGAAACAGTATCAAAGAAAAGCGCAATTTGCAAATTGAATCCTTATGTAAACAAAGCGGGCATCATCTGTGTCGGAGGTCGTCTTAAACACTCAAGATTAACTGGGGATATGAAGAATCCAATAATCGTACCACATAAAGGTAGATTTACACAACTTCTTATAGAACAAGCACATTCAGCCACATTACATGGAGGAGCTCGGCTAACGCTGACTTATATTAGACAGCGTTACTGGATCGTTGGCGGCAACCGGGCTGTCAAGAACCAACTTCGAAGATGTGTACGCTGCCATCGCTTCAACAAGACAGATAGCTATCAACTGATGGGTGACCTACCACCGCAAAGGATCACTCCGTGCCGCCCTTTCACGCACACAGGAGTAGACTTTACCGGTCATGTGGATGTTAAACACAACAAGGGTAGAGGCGTAAAAACTTCAAAGGGATACATAGCCATATTTATATGTATGGCGACGAAAGCTGTTCATATTGAACTCGTATCAGACCTTAGCACAGAAACGTTTATGGCGGCCTTCCAAAGACTATGTGCGAGACGCGGCACCCCGAAACACATGTACTCTGACTGTGGTACAAACTTTATCGGCGCTGCAAAGGTGCTTCGTCAGGAATTAGAAGAGTTCTACAACTGCCTAACGCCTGGACATTTCCTTACAGGAAGCCCAATATTGTCCATGCCACTCTCGGATTACAGTGACGTAAAAAACATTGATTTACGCCGTAGATGGCAGCTTACCGAGCATATGTTTCAACAATATTGGAAAAGCTGGTCAAACGATTACCTTACCACTCTACAAACACGTAGTAAGTGGAACAAGCCTTCTAGAAACGTTAAAGAAGGCGATGTAGTACTGGTGAAAGAAAACAATCTACCGCCGGGAAAATGGGCCCTAGGTCGGATTCTGGAAACACATCCAGGATCTGATGGATATGTTCGAGTAACTACTGTTAAAACTCAAGCAGGAATCATAAAGCGCCCAATAACAAAACTGTCGCCATTACCATTGAACTCTGAAACTGAGGAAACCAAAGAAAACGAAATGAAAAATAAGCCTCCACAGAAATCGAAAAACGAACGGCGGAAGAAGTCAAAGAATCTTATCTCAACGTTACTAATAACAATGTTATCATTGTTTACATTTGTAACGGGATCTTATACCGCCACCGATGGCACGCGCGGAGCGCCGGCGGCGACCGCTCAGATTACAAGTCTGGAACGCGAGCGGCCCATATACTATGACACCGTCGGCAAAATGCAAGTAGTGCACGATGAATGGATACTAATGATGTACTACAACCTAACAAACTATTGGGATGGGACTCGTCGTACTCAAACTTACTTCGAGAATATTCACAACTTATGCCAAAAAACGAATCTACAACACTGCAGATCAACCATGGAACAATTAAATCATGAACTAGAACTTCTAAACTACTACAACTCTATACTTATAAATCCCCACAAACACCTGAGCAACAGGAAGAAACGGGGTCTAGTCGACGGAGTCGGCTACATAGCTAACAGTCTGTTTGGGATATTGGACCAACAATTCGCTAAGAAATATCAAAACGATATTCAATCTCTGCAAACCAATGAGAACTACTTACTTGAGTTATTAAAAAATCAAACAACGATTGTGGAGCTTGAGAATCAAGTATAGAAACAAACTGAAGACAATATTCAGCGTCAATTCAACTCCATTGATAACTTTATCAATCAAACCAATAAAAATATAGCATCCATCGAAACGGAAATGGAAATACTTTCGGCTACTACCTACCTCAACTCTGCTTCGTTAACGACGTACCTATTGATCAACAGCTTGAGGACGTTCCAGGAGATGCTGTTTAATACTCTAACTAACGTCTACCAAGGTCATGTAGATGTCCATCTGATAAGTCCGGTGCGTCTGATTCAAAAATTAACGGAAATATCCGGAAGCCTTCCGAAATCTTTATCGCTACCAGTTGAGAACTACAAAGAAAACATTAAAGATATCTACAAGCTGATCAATGTGAAAGCACGAGTTACTGAAAATTACTTTCTTTTCGAAGCACATATTCCACTTGTAGCTAACGAAGATTTCGTAATATACCAAGCGATACCTTTACCGGTTAACAATGCTAAGGAAACTACATATGTGCAGTTATCAAACGAGTACATCGCTGTCAACTTCAAGAAGAACATTTACGTGTCTATGTCCAAAGATGACTTGAAACACTGCATGCAACAAAAATCGCAGAATTTCTTATGCAAGAAAAACCTGCCATCATTTGACCTACACAGCAAAAACGCTCCTTGTGAGGCAAAACTGCTATCGCATCAAAACAATGAACCTTGTGACGTCGAACGCGCGTCATGCAAAGACACTTGGATAGAGTTACAAACTCAAAACAGCTGGCTGGCGATTTGCTGCGAAACGTGTGCATTACGAATCATATGTAGCAACGACGTCACATCACAAACCATTGCATTATCGAGCATAGTGACATTATCTCAGGGATGCGTACTGCAATCCAACGACTTAACCATCTACGCTCAACGCCGATACAGCAGTCATATGAAGATGGATTATGAGTTTACAGCTCCAACATTTGATACATCTATTAACAAGATAGTGAACTTAACATATCGTTATGCTCCAAATATCCTTCAGTCAAAGGCTACGGATCAGGAAATTGTAACAATTGATCAGAAAATTGCAACTCAACGGCAAAATGAAGCTTCACTACCAACACTAACAAGTCACGACATTCATCAATATGCCATAAGTTACTCTTTGCTGGCGATCGCCATCATAGTCGTACTTGTCGTGGTTGGGAGAAATCGTTGTCCACACTATTGCACACACAACGCTAAGAACAAAACTTCGAGTCAACCTGAAGATATTGAACTTCAAGTTTTCCGCAAAACAGAGTGCCAGCAGCATGAAACCGTCGCAGCACAAACAACAAAGGACTTGCGGCGGGAGCCTCAACCTGGGAACAGGAACATCGCCTTTCTATTTGATTGATTAATTACTTAACTAACTTTGTGATGACTTTTCCTTTCTCTTCTCGTTGGTTTCTTCTTTTTGGGTTGCCAAGATGTACAGTCTAAAACTGTACATATTTTGCTGACGCGGTGCCGTGCACCATACGTGCGTCATTCCAATAATATTATAAATACACATGAAACACTTTAAATCAATGAGTACGATAACTGCTACGCGGTGACTAACATTAGAGAAAGGAATCGTCAACAGTATTACTTGTAAACACAAAAATACGTAATAAATCTAACAAAAACTGAGTGATCTTTTCTCTTCGTGCTTCAACCTCAACAACAACAACTCTGCAAGTGTACGAACCGTACACAAGGTTTTTTTTCTAACTGTACAAAATTTGCTTAAAAATTATTAATACTAATAAATAAATAATAATAAAATTTAATAATTCCTGTTTCGACCAGATCGGGTGAAACTCAACGGCCGAAACGCCTAATAAGCCTGATTTTTTAATGGTCATGACCATTCAAGGGATACAGAAAAACTTTTATCCCTTAGCCAAGCTTCTATTGCTGACTGTACCAAACATTCTCATGGACCCGTTGGGAATGAAAATATTTCACATTTTAAAATGTCGTGGACCCGTTGGGAAGTAAAGTATGAATTTAAATTTTTCGAGAACAATAGAATCGTGGACCTCTGGGAATAACCCTTTTTAAGCAGTCGGGTATTTTGATTTTTTTAATTTACTTTATTTACAATATTTTCATGTTACACCATTACTCAGATGCAATGCAGCAAGCGTTATGGGCACCTTTCCGCCGGAATCAGTTAAGGGCGGGTTATTTGACTAGTTGTATGACGTGTTGTTGTGGCTATTGTTTGATTTAATTGAACATTTTTCAACTACTCGTGTGTGTTAATTAATGATTTAATTTACTTTCTTTAAAGTAACCAACCAGCGAAATTATCATTATCATGATTATCTTGCCTTTATCCTAATTTATTTGGGGTTAGTGCAAAATTGCTAAAATGGGATGGGCAGCACACGTCAGCCGCATGCATAGTGACCGTTGTTCAATAATTAAAAAATACCGGCCAAGTGCGTGTCGGACACGCGCATGAAGGGTTCCGTACCATTATCGCAAAAACGAAAAAAACACGTTTTTAGCATTTATTTATTTAAGTATTTAGTAACATTTAAAACATGTTTTGACTTATTTATCACCAAGAACCTACTTAGCAACTAACCTAGATTGTTTACAAACCGTTTGGCAAAGTTATCTCATTTAATAATTACAACGTTAAAAGGTTAGCTCGTTGCTATGGTGATTAATTAATAAAACAAAGTCGAAAGAAATCATAGAAGTGTATTAATTAACTAACGATTGTTTACGCATCCATTAAAATTGGAAAAATGTAGTCCTTGGGTTTTATAACAAGTGCGAGTCGGCCTCGCGCACGAAGGATTCCGTACCATTATCGCAAAAAATCACGTTAAAATATCCTATTAAAATATTTATTTTATTCTGTTTTTATTATTTGTCGTTATAGCGGCTACAGGAATACATCATCTGTGAAAATTTCAACTGTCTAACTATCACGATTCATGAGTTACAGCCTGGTGACAGAAAGACAGACAGACAGACGGACAACGGAGTCTTAGTAATAGGGTCCCGTTTTGACCATATGGGTAGGAACCCTAAAAAGGGCAACAACTTTACTTATTACTACGTTCTTACGTTCTTTTCCTTGTCCCCAGCTGATCCCCCGTCACCATGAGACTAGTCGTGCCTGGTTGTGTGCACGACGCGCGCAGCATCCCAGCGCTGCGCATCTTCGTGCTAATGTGGGCTATGGCGATATATTTGGTTATGGGTAAGTATGATTTAACCATTTCCAGTGGTTTCCATCGTAACCGCGGACAAAGCTGAAGTCAATATTTTACATGGAGTGTCTTCCCATCTGACTTCCAGAACCCAAAGATATTCTGAACCTTAAAATGTGGGGATTAAGTTATTAAATTTAATTAGCACTGCCACCACCGTCATCTATATAGAATACCACTGTACATAGTTTGTACTCTAGTGATGTATGTCGTAACGAATATACGTCGTCATTAGGTTGATACTCTCGAAGAAAAATAACATAACTTTTAAGTCTTATATTGAAAATAAATGTATAAAAAAAAATGTGTGTGTGTACCAGAGTACACAGGTAAGAAGTGAAACTTCTTTACGACATATCATTTTTCTACTATTTGCAACTTCATGAAAATGGGGTAGATAAGGCCTTAAGGGATTAAGCCTTAAGAAAAACAATTTTTTCCGTATTAAATTAAAGCTATTTTATTATTATAGACATGCATACAATTAATGAGTAATTTATATTTATAAATAAATTAATTTATAAATATTAAAATCATGCTCATACGTGTTGAATTTATAAAACGAAATATATAATCACTCACTTTTCTTGTAAATTCACTTAAATTTGAATAAGTCTTGAGAACTCTCTTTGATAAAAAAGCAACATGGCGCGTAACCGAAAAACGTGACGATAGAGTCCGTCCAACGAAAGAAGTCCCGTAGACGCGGCGCTAGTTTCTATGCGACTGTACGCTGTCCTCTAACAAATCTTGTTAGTTCCATGTATTTCCGCGGGACTTTTTTCGTTGGACGGACTCTACGTACAAAATTTTCTCCCATACGTCGATAAAGAAGTTTCACTTCAAAAATCAGAAACTCATTTAATAATATGAGTGAAATGCATGTTAATATAATAATGTTCTGGTTTCTTTACGTACACCAGTTTTAATTTTAAACCCATTTTTCGGTAAAAAAGAACGTGAATACGTTGAAGAACAAAAGTATTCACGTTGTCTTTAAGTACCGATTGCCCATAAAAAACGAAATATAATCCAACGCTCCACAATATATCAGAAACGGAATGTCCATACTCCATGCCGAATATTTCTTACCCAATCCACATCATCATCATAATATCGGTAACAGGTTAGCGGCTATATTGCATAAATATTCGGTTTAGGTGAATGGATTAGTTATTTTTAAATACTAGGATTAGGTGGATTAGGTATCGTTTTTACCTAATCCGAACCATGTCTATATGACGTCTATATTGGTAAAATCTCATTGATCTTACCTATTTAGTCTCCAAGTTAATCATGTTTCAGTATCAGTCTATACCCAAACCCGTCTGGATCTATATATACACATTCTAAACCAGCTCATTTCCCTAAGTGGGACATACATCCAAGTTCCAAAGTTACATTAGGTAAATTAAACCTCACATTACATTCGTTGCTACTTTCATTATGTACTACATAATAAAACATGACATGTGACATTGTAAGAACAGACTTTGAATTGTGTATTTTTAGAATACGTGCTTGAATAATAGATTGGACAAATGGGGTGAATGAAGATGAAAATTCTCAATTGTAATAATTTTGAAGCTTTGTTCACAAAATCATTTATTGTTACAGGTACTGTAGTATTATAATGATCTGTGGTATAGGTTAATTAGAGCAGTGGTGGCCCTGCGGTATTGTCCGTAACTTGCAAGTTGTACGTCGTGGGTTCGAACCCAGGCAGGCGCTTTACTTTGTGTAAATTATTTCATCACCACTGCTCTTAAAAACGGTGAAGGAAAACATCGTGAGGAAACCGGAATGTCCTAGAACCAACAATTCGAAGACATGTGACATCCACCAACATGCACTGGGTCCGCGTGGTGGATTATAATATAAATATACGCCCCATGCCCTCTCACAGAGAAGAGGCCTGTGTCTCAGCAGCGGGAACATTAATAGGCTGATGATGTGTGCTAGGTTAATTCGACAAAAATATTGGTACAAATAAAATTACTGGCCCTAATATGCCCGAATTAATAAGAATTTGTAGTTGAGCATTCGTCAAACTACTATAGTCGTTTTTGTGGGGTTATCCTCATGGATAGCTTCCGTCCGGAGTGGGGGTTATATCGGACTCTAACTGGTTAAAACCCCAGAGTACCTAACGCTACCGTGAGTCGAGGGCCCGGGATTCAATTAAATTCATGTGCATCTCTGAGAGACTATCCTGAAAATCTGTCAAACTTGTGGGACTCCCGTATCTACATACTTACGACACATGTAAACACTAGCCGCACGCTAGCACGAACAGACGACATGCCAGCCTCGGAACCAAATGCGTACTGAAGCAGGGCGTTTAATCTTAGTACAAAAAACTGGGGACAGCAATGGGTACAATGATACAAAATCACGAAGCATAATGTAGTCACTGTACAAAATATCTCATAATGTGTTTTTTAATTTTGTTGGATTATAATCGTGATTTTTTTTACCAACTTGTTAAACTAGATGGCGCTAAACAATATCATAATTTGTCAATATTGCCTAGTAGGTAGCATATTACTACTAAAATAGTATATTTTTAACCAACTTCTGTGATATAAAAAATATTTTATGTTATGAATAATTTTTACTGGTTTTAATTACATTTATCGCACAGTGTGACATTTTATTATTTTTTGATTAATTAAAACATATAGCAATAACTTTTACAATCATTTTGCAAATTTTCATTAGGGTGGTAAATTTCCCTTGGTGGTTTTATGAACCATAAACTGGTTACCCCAATTTACAAATGTCTGCTGATATCTGACGCTTGCGCCCGGTATTTTGCGATATTTTGTTTATTTTTGTGATCTTTCTGTGTTATTATCACAGGTTATGATCACAGACGACTTAGAGATACTACGTATGTTACTATGTTATGATGTGCATCAGTTAACGAACATTACAGTTCTATAGAATAAAATTAAACCCTTACATACACACACACACCTACGCATACTCGCACACGCACACACAGCTATATCAAAGGTTTAGTTCTAACTATATAGGTCAGATGGCGCTAGTTTCTTCAAGAACGCAAATGACGCGTTCCACGGAACGAGATTGGTCTCTATTTCAGTATATTGAAATGTACTCTGTGTACTGAAGGAAGAGATGCGCCAGCGCCGGTAATATTTATAGTGTGCGTACAGACGGCGCTATACGTCGCGCACGCGCGAGAGTGAGATGGGTGCGCGTTCATCGTAGATCATTGTTACAAGATTTGTTTAAAGTTTAGGAAATCAGTGTTCTCCCATTGGTCGATATAATATCGAAATATAGTGTAGCCCGCACGTACTGAATGTTCCAAAATAGTATGTAAGGAAGGATCTTTTACGAATAAATAAGCAAATTATTCCCTGCAACATTCGTGTTTAATTTCGCTATCCATATACCCCCAACCATTGTGTTATTTTACCATGCCCCCAACAACTTTAGCATTCAAGTTTTAATACCAAATACATAATTCAGATCATATAAGTTCGTGCTTTTACGCAGCATTTAGGATGCTTTTTTAGCTTGTCAACTTTATTTTAGAGCTCCATTCTAAGCAACTTTTACTCACGTTCATCACAATCCTAACACAAGATTGAGTTAAAATTAACTTAGAAAACTTGAGTGCTGTTTTTTTTTAATTTTGTTTCGCGTGTTATAAATCTTTTCGACTTTCAAACTTGTTTGACTTTATTGTTTCTTTTGTTTTTGTAAATTACCTTTTGATTTCACAATTCTTTGTTAAGGCTTGAGTTATGTTTTGATGAATTCTCCGGTGCTTTGTAATTATGCATATTGAATTGGGAGTTTCTTTGAAGAGTTTTTGTGGGTATTGTTATGGTTATACGGTTAAACTAAATGTATTGTTAATATAAACTAACCTATAGAATTTTCACGGTATTTAAATAAATTGATAAATACAATAAACAAAATTTTACAAATTAAATAAATAGGAAAGTCATCGTTGCATGTTTGGGTGATTATGAATCAATCAGCCTCAACAGCGGAACGAATTTGGATGAACTTGACATATGACAAGCCAAAAAAAAACCTTGTTTACGACTTATCATGCAAGTAGTACCTACGATTCCTTGGGATAATTACCATGGTTACCATGATTACCAACCTTTCTGAGTGGGCTTTGGTTTGGTCAAATATTGATCGTATTTGTAACTGCACTAATGACTTTTAGGTAATTATCGTAGGTTTCATGAAATATATTGTTTCATTTATTTCACGTTTCAAAGCCGCAGACACTGTTCTGACAATTAGCAATATTGATCTATTTCTGGGAATTTATTATTTTACAGAGCCGAGCAAGTACCATTGTGACTTTTTCAAATTCATATGTACTTTCTAAGTTTGTCTTGGACATCACAGGCAACGGTGATGGAAAACATTGTGAGGAAACCTGGACTTATACTAATTAATGCCTATTTACAGTAGGCACAACGGATCTTTGTGTCTCGGAAGTAGACTGCAAGACCCTGCGTAGTAGCTATTTTTGTGTCAATTTTGGTGTAGGACATGGTATTGTATAACTACCTTTTTCATTCGCTTACGTTTGTCGCATCGCCCTATCTCGCTTACTCTATGCAATATGATGAATGATGACAAACTGTTTCTTGTGCATTGGTTCGCAGAGCTATATACCTAAGTTTGAATTCTCCAACCCATCATGAGCAAGCGTTGTGATTAACGCAGGCAATACAGGCTGCTACGAGTATTATGTTTTACTGAATATGCAATAATAGTAGTTTATGTAATGGTCATTCATCAACCCTATTGGGTAAAAAAAACACGAGCGTGGGTTTATCACATGAGGCGATGCCGAATGTGATAATTATAAAACGCGAGTGTTTAAATACCTTATTATATGCCGTTGCATACACTATTTTATCTTGAATCGTATGAGTGAAAATATGAAAAAAAAAAAAAGTTAGTTGAAATAAAACAATAGTGAAAACGGAACAAATATGTGGTATGGCGGGCAATTTAGATTCTCATTGCGCACGACTGCGCAGCGCGCGCATCCATAGACAATGACACTATTTTTCTACATTAAGTCAAAGAGCCCGCGCCAATCTCATATAGGAAAGAAAATTCGTCTAGATTTGTTATTTAAATATATAATAAATATAAATTTAATAATCAAAATGAGTTCCAACGGTTCAGAGAGTGACATGGAGATTGATTGTACTCCACCAGATTTAAGATCAGAAGCCAAATTGGCAATGGAAAACCTACTTCCAGCGAAGTCAAAAGAAAAATACATGAATGTATAATATGAAAATATTATGATTTCGAAAAACGATAAAAATTGAACATTTTCTCCAAAACAGTATTTTTGTCGTATTTTAATGAGATTGCTAAAACTAAAAAGCCATCTACATTATGGGCAATTTATTCCATGCTGAAATGTACAGTTCCTCGCCTACGGCTCGGCCTTCAAACTCATACTCGACCTGCAATTGCCTATTTCCCGGCCTTTGCAATAATGTACTATTAATGAACACATTTACGAGTATAGTTCTCGCCAAACATCTTGGCCGCCCTGAAGTTGTCTACAATAGCTGCGCAGTAGTAAATCTCATACAAAAACAGCACCACGACGTGCCTTGCACATCGGCAAGCCAACTTAGAGCGACCAAGAAGTTTGGCAAGAACTATACCTACTCTAATCTGCATGAACCTTAATGCGCTTTTAATATTGTATAATGCAGTGCAGCTCATATTTTAATTTTAATGTCAGTAATGTATTACTGGCACAAGATCTGAAGAAAAAGCTTGGATGGTATCTAATAATGCTATTGCCTTCACGGGCAGAATGCAATATTACTTCCAGCACAATTTTTTTTCATGCTCTATTTGGTACAGAAGCAAACAAGCAGGCGATCCATCTGATGAGTGGTCACCGCCGCTTTTAGACATATGCAATACCCAGGATTGCGTTGCCTATCCTTTTTAACCGACTTCCCAAAAAAGAGATGGAACTGGTGAAGAAAACGACATATGGTCACTGGAACTCCTTAATCATGTCATAGGTATAAGATATCTCGAATAGTTAAGCGACTATGATGAAGCAAATATTTATAAGTAAATGGTACTGCTGAAAATGGTACCATTGAATTGACCTGATGATGAAGCCGGAAGGTAGGCACTGGAACTCCGTAATAAAACAATGTATCCTAGTCATGTTTGGGCTTATTGGAATTGAAATGAGATGTACTTTGGCTATAAATGATTTTCATGGTAATATGGGGCACCAACACTAAAAAGAATAAAATAAAATAAAAATTAACATAAAAATTAAACCGACTTCTAAAGCAAAAAATAACATTGTTTTGCTTTAGAAGTCGGTTTAATTATTTTTTTGATGAATGTTGGATGAAAATGAAAATCTTTCTGTAGGTAAAATAAGATGTTGTTTGCCCAAAAATCGTTCTAAAAATATAATCTGTAGTTATTAAAACTTTTTTGATTGGTTTGTGTAACCTTAGTCGCCAGTCTTCAGTTTCAGTTCATAAAAAGAAAACCTATAAAATATTTCCATATTAAATTGGTACCTTGGTACCTAAGGGCTTACGACAACACGTGTTGTAAATAAAACAACATTAGGCATGTCGATTGATTATTTAGAGTAATATAATCGATTTTTCAGATCGATTTTGAACCCTACATCGATTCAATGAATCGATTCATAAACCTCCCGAATCGGACCGATCCATTCAAAGAACTAGCGATAATATTCCTCCATTGGCTGCGGTATTTAGTTTTTTAAATTTTTTGCTGTTGTCGGACGCAAAAGCAACTGGTAGTACTTCGTCAATAATTTGAACGTATCATAGAGAATATATTTATGAACGCTTCCGAAGGTGGCGTTACTTCTTGCGTTAAAAAAAAAAATATTTTTCTATCCGGCTGTCAAACCTAACCTATATATAATTTCTTGTTAAATTTGTATTTAACTATAATAAAATTTTATAAACTTAAAATTTGATTACTTAGGCAGACTAGAAATTTAAACTGCCACATTAGTTTAGTGGTCGCAAGCAAAAGAAGCAAAAGATCCTGGGTTCGATTCCCACCTCTACCTATTCTTTCGAAGGAATATAGGCGTGATATTATGTTTATTAATTTAATAATACTTCTATCCAATTACTTGTATTTGCAGTAAATGGTCATCAATAATGTCCTGTATCTTTATTAGGCAATTAGTCATGTTTGAAATTTGCTCGATTAATCGAAAATCGATATTTTAATGCTCGATTTAAACAAGAATCGATTCTAGTATGTCCGATTTGAATCGAATCGGAGATCGATTTTTTTTAAATGAATCGACATGCCTAAACAACATTTCACTTATTACTACATTATACTTATTAAAGCCATAATTCGATTGTATTCGAATTCCAAATAATAGATAAACCAACATGGCCGATCATCCGATCATATCATGATTCGTCCTTTCAATAAACTGAGTATGGCAGGCCGTCGACTTCAATAAATAATACTAAATAGAAAAACATTTCGCATCAACTTCGCCAATGAAAGTCAAATCGTATTAGTCTGTATTTATTCGGCAGATTGCTTGAGATTGAGTACGGTTTGATTGTATTTCGTATCGCAAAGTAATGAACGATGACTGGCTGACTGACGGCTAATCTTTTACGCAGAGATTTGAAATTCGAACGCTGTTGCTGTCAGAATTCGTACCTATATTTAATTTGAAAGACATTCGAAAACCGAAAATAATGTTTGACGAAAAACAACGTACTAAGAAAATTGCTACGTATTTCAGAAAAAACAAGAAAAGGCAATCAGGATGTCTGGATGTCCAAAGTTTTACTAGTGAATAAACTTTTAAGTTTTGATTGGCAGCAGTGCAAACTTTTCGTGACTGGGCTGAATATTTAAAAATGTCGAAGGAACTATTCCAGGTACTTACTTTAACCACTCTGCTCGACAAGATTTTGACACATGACACACCAGCTGAGTCGACAGGTTGTTGCAAATTACGTCATGAAATTCAGGAATTTACTTGAACTTTCAAAATTAGAATTTATTCAGAAAAATAAGTTTACGCAGCTATCTTACACAGTAAATTTGAAAAAAATATCTTTATTTACATGTTGCGCTCGGTTAAACCGCGTCAGTCTACTGCAAAATGTGTACAAAATACGAATTACTACACCTTTCCAAACGGTAGACAATTTAGATTTGCTCAAAATATGTACATAAACAACCTTTTCCCTTGCTGAAAAGATGCAAAAGGACAACACAAAGATATACTCATTTTATTTGCGTCCTTATGTTCCTAATTTGTCATACAAAAATTCATAAAAAAACAAGCCAAAATCTGGAAAAAAATTGCTTAAAATTTTGATGCAACCTTGCAACATGACATTTCTTTGGTGTTGTTTTTTTTTGCTGTCCACTCACGCGTCTCATAATCGATTAAAACTGCATTCAGCCTAATCGATTAAGTGTATTTCGATTATTTAAAATTATTCATTTAAATAAAAAAGTGATTTTCAAAAATGTATTGTTTTAAAATTAAAATTAGTTTATAGGCACAAAATAAAATAACAACTTATAGTAATAATATATAGTAATAACTATACATAAATGCTTTCATAATGTTATCAGAAGAGTAAATTGAAAAAAAAATAGGATTCGTGGCTAATTTCGCGCCACGTGGCTAAATTCGCGGCGCGAATTCGCCGAACGTAAAAGAATTCAAAATTCAAATTTGGAATGCAGTCGGTATTCAAAATATTTTATCGGGCACATTTTAATATAAAAGAGAGTTTTACATTGATCATTTCAGACGGTTTTATACAGAATGACCAGTATAAATATGAGTATGTTTATGTATGACTAGCACTCCGCCCGCGACTATGTTCGCGTGATTTCGTTTATCCTATAAATGATTTTCTTATATGCAGTTAGTAAAGGCAACCAAAAATAAGATATTATTAAAACTATTAAAAACTGGGTATCGTGGATTTGGGTTTGGGGTTGGTGGGTTTATTGGATTGGGACGATTCGTTATTTGACTTAAACAATAATACATTTTAGGTTATCGCCACAAAGTAAAATCCTCCCCTAAAAACTTATCAACCCTTTTTGCGCCGTTGAGGGTCTAGTTTTGAACAACCTAAATATGCTATTCACTCCTTTGTTCTCTTTTTACTCGACTGCCGAAGGAGGGTAATGTGTTTATCAGTCTATGTATGTATGTAAGTATGTATGTATGTTTGTTCCTATGTGGCGTTCTAGAGACCAAATGTGTTGGCCGATTTTGATGATTCATACGTCAATCGATTCGTCTTAACCCCGCGAGTGTCACTGGCTACATTAAAATTGGAAAATAGAAAAATGGCAGATTTTGGGCGCCATATTGCGGAGGATAATTTTTTTTTCTTCCAAACCCATCGTGTGGGGTATCAAAATAAAGGGCTTTAAGAGGTGATTTCGAAAATATAAAACATATATGTTTAAATGTACCTAAATCTTAAAAGTTATAAATAAAAAAAGTTAATTCAAAAAATCTAAAAACCCGACTGCTTTAAAAGCGAAATAAAAAGACAAGGAGAAAATCTTGCTGTGCAGTCGGAGGATACATATTCGCGAGCTAGCTGACGAAAACCAGATGTATGCTAGATTTTTTGAATTAATTTTTTTTATTTATCATTTTATGTTAGTCAGATTGCGCAGTGAGTTGCCTCAAAAAAAACTTTAACACCCCTAAACCCAATCTGGGAGGGAGTTTTCAAAATGTTTTATGTAAATTTTGATCATCAACTTTATCCCCAAAGAATTTGATTTTACATACAAACTAATTTTTACCCTTTTCACTTCCTTAAAGGTTGAATTGCCGCAAAATCGTGCCTTAGTGCTTCCCAAGAAAACGTCAAAAACGAAACCCTGACCAGTAAGATTCTTAGCTTGAGATAGTTTCGAAAAATGTATAATGACCACCTTTATTGTTTCCTTAGGTTGGTATTTGTGCCAAATTTCAAATTTATTAACCCGGGAAATAAAATTCTTCAAAGCACTTTAACTTCCCAAAAATCGTATTTTGGGACTAGATAAGTAAAACTAATAATGAAAACCTTTATGGTTCACTTAGGATGGGTATTTATGTAAATTTTAAAATTTATTAACCAAAGAAATATTTAATATGTGATTTATGGGGTGTTAAATCATTTTTTAAATATACGATATTTCTAAAATAATTTAACACCCCCTAAATCATCTTTTGGGGGTAGTTTCGAAAAACTATTAATGAAATCCTTTATTGTTTATTTAGGTTGGTATTTGTGCCAAGTTTCATGTTGATTGACCCAAGAAATCAGATTCTTCCATACAAACTTCAACATCCCCTAAATCGTCATTTGGGAGTTTCGAAAAACTAATAATGGCAACCTATATTGTTTACTTAGAATAAGAATAATATCGGCCATAATTCTTGAAACTTAGCACAAGCAAGGAAGGAATTAGATTTTTCATACAAACTTTCAAACCCCTTTTTACCCCCTTAGGGATGCAATTTCCAAAAATCCTTTCTTACTGCACAATTACGTCACTTGAGGAACCTTTCTGCCAAATTTCATGCTTCTAGATGATTTTCAGCTTAGTTGGTTGACAACCATGCTATAACTCGCTTGGAAAGGAACCACGCAAGAAGATACGCACAAGGTTATTGATATTAATAGTTTTCGGGGAATGCAGATGTAAATACAAACCAAACTTATGTTCTTAAAATGAATAAAAATAAAATTTTAAAAGTATGTATAGAATAACCAATTTTCATAACATTACAACAAACTCGACCGAATTCAAAACCTAACCATACCATACTCTCAACTCATTATTCAATATATAATTATAATAATAATACCAGCCTATAATTGTCCCACTGCAAGGCAAAGGCCTCTTCTCATACAGAGAAGGCACGAACATTCATCACTACGCTTGCTCAATGCGGGTTGGCGATTTGAGACTATAAGACCAGGTTTCTTCATAATGTTTTCATTCACCGTTGTCAACGATTTCTAAAATATACTTAGAAAGTACATTAATGAATTTGAAAATGGAAATCATTGGTATTTGTCCAGATTTGAACCCATGACCTCAGGCAAGGCGAGGCCTTTAGCCACTGGGCCAGTACGACACTCATTGCAATATAACGAATAATCACAAAATCGTTGGTTCCCCGAAACTAAATTTATCTACACTTGCGTTACAAACTTACATAAAAGTATACTAGGCACTCTGTATACTTCTGAGACTATCAAACATAAAGACTCAATCATTATTATTTTTATACAAAATAGTTTTGAATAGCGAACGCATTCCGAATTTGAATTTTGAATCGGATAGATAATTCGGCGCGAAATTATCCACGGTTCGATGAAATTGTTTAGTTGGTTGTAGTCAAATAATGTCCAAAAATCTATTAAGATTACTTTAAGAAATAATTAATAGTAATAATTTAAGTACTAATTGTATTTTATGCCTAAAACAGGATTTTTCTATTTTTTAAGAATCGATTTGGGATAATCGCTCATTAATCGAGTGGATAGCATAAATAAAATCGATTGCTAAAATCGTTTTGTCACACAACTATTACATTAAAAAAAACAATCTACTTGACGAATTGGAAATTTAACAAAAATAAAGTAGTGGTAATGAATTTTACATAATAATGGACTGGTGTTTGTTAATTACGTTAAAATCAGGGCTTCTTCTTGTTGTTTATTATATTTAGAGACATAATTGTCATGACTTACTTGACTTAAGATCCTATGGCCCCTAGCTGGGGCAGAGGGCTTCCACAGTAGTCCTCCATCGAGACCGGTCTTGAGCTTCGCGCTTCACCTCGCTCCACGTCATTCCAATACTCGTCGCTTCAGCCAATACGGTGCGTCGCCATGTTTGACGGGGACGGCCTCGCTTCCTTTTTCCTTGAGGATTCCAATCCAAGGCCTGTTTAGGAATGTGATCGGAATCCCTCCGGAGCGTGTGACCAATCCAACACCATTTACGCCGCTTGATCTGGCGGTCGATCGGGGTCTCGTGGCATCTCTCCAACAGCTCTACATTAGAGATGATCTCGGGCCAGTAAATTCCGAGGATGCGACGAAGACATCGGTTGACGAAGACCTGGATTTGGCGCGAGATGTCCTTTGTTACCTTCCACGTTTCGCACCCGTAGAGCAGCACGGATTTGACATTGGACCCGAAGATTTTTAGTTTAACCCTTCGGGTCAGTTTCCGTGATTGCCACACAGGTCTCAGCTGTGCGAAAGTAGCTCGCGCTTTGGCAATCCGTGAAGTGATATCCTCTTCAGTTCCTCCAGTCTCTGACACGACGCTCCCGAGGTACGTGAATTTGTGGACGCGTTCCACAACCTCTGTGCCGATTAATATCGGAGAAGGATTCATCACACCTGTACGCATCTCCTGGGTCTTACGGATGTTAATTTTGAGTCCAGTTTTTGCCGCCTCCTGGCGCAGGTCGTTTAGTTTCGACTGCATGTCGGCGTGTGTATGACTCAGCAGGCAAAGATCATCAGCATAGTCCAGGTCTTCCAAGACGTTGGTCAATCCCCACTCAATCCCACGACGCCTGCTATCGTAAATGCGCAACATAATTGTCATATTTGTAATCAATTTTACATTTGGAAGGGTGATATTTGTGTAAAATAAAAATGTAAACAAACACGATTGGCGCCTAACTTCGACTTTGAATAACAAATAACTTCATTACCACTAATTATTTATTTTGAAATATGGATGAATTCGACCAATAATTAAACAATTAGCAAACCTTTAACCCTGTCGTGGAGTTTGGGTGTCCAAAATCTGCATTTTTATGTTTTTTAGCTTCGACCACCACTGTCGTCAAAATGGCGATTATCGTATTATTACACTTGTTTTTAACAAATGTAAATTAATAAACTTGCGCACTTAATCTAAAAAAAATATTTGCGCTAACATGTAAGCTTTTTATCCAACTATTTTAATTAAAGCCCCCACATAAGATTCGTTAGGTATCTTAATCAATAATTAAGTTATTAATTAGGAAGTCGTATGACGTAAATCTGGGGTCCAAAATGAGCCGCGGCTGAGCCAGCGGAGGTATGCTTGTCAAGCCCCAAAATGTACCCCGTCCGAACTATACGGTTAAAAGCCAATACCATTCGGCAAAATAAAATTATGTATTTAGCGTTTGGTAGATATTTTGTAGTCCGCACCTAAATTTTCTTTCCTTAAAACTTATTTACATATAACTTCGTGGCCTGCGTTAAACCAAAATAGAAAAAAATAATAAGATAGGTTATTATTTTTTTCTATTTTGGTATTGTATTTTGGTTGGAATTTTTTCTTGTTACCTTGTCACAACCTTACTAATAAGTCTAAAAACTTATTCAGGTTTTATTTACTCCTGTATTTTTTACTAGTTTATTTCCACACCTTTCGCTGTGGCCGGTCCTGGAGTGCGTGCGTTATTACGAAATAAAAAAGCCGGCCAAGTACGAGTCGGACTCGCGCACGAAGGGTTTCGTACCATTATCGCAAAAATCGGCAAATAATCATGTTTTTTGTATGGGAGCCCCACTTATATATTTATTTTATTCTGTTTTTAGTATTTGTTGTTATAGCGGCAACAGAAATACATCATCTGTGAAAATTTCAACTGTCTAGCTACCACGGTCCATGAGATACAGCCTGGTGACAGACAGACAGACAGACAGACAGACAGACGGACCGCGGAGTCTCAGTAATAGGGTCCAGTTTTTACCCTTTGGGTACGGAACCCTAAAAGTAGCCTTGCCATAGTGTATCAGTGAAAAAATTTAAGTTTAAACAATTTTTATTTCTCATAAGAACAAGATACAATTCACTTACACGAGATTTAATTTTTTACATAAAAAAATCGTCGTCTAATGAAGTAGGTAATGACGAGGTATGAAAAGGTAATATTATAATAATTATATTGGCTAAGTAAAGATTTATTCATGCCTTGTTACAACGAAACATTGACAGGTAAAGAGATTGTCGGCTTGTCGCCTGCGTAAAGTATAATAGCAATATTTTTCAAATATACACGAAAAAGCTATTAGGAGAACGAACCAATGAGTTGATTTTAACACTTTTTAGGTTTTCTCCTTCATTATCAATAATATCTCATGAAAATTAAAATGACACTGTCCTACTTATAACGTTAACGTATAATCCTACTATTAACGTTATAATTAAGAAAGTGTTGTATGTTTGTTAAATTTAATCACTGGCTGTCTCAACGGTCTCAACCAGGGTTACCGACATAGCCCGAACAATTGCTAAAGTGGGCAGGGCACATTGCTCGCAGAACGGATGGCCGATGTGGCAGAAAAGTTCTGGAGTGTCGACCGTGAATCGGAAGACGTTGCGATGGAAGGCCTTCCAAGAGGTGGACAGATGACGTGGTGAATGTTGTTGTCCGCTGGATACGAGACGCACGGGACTGGTAAATGTGTCGATGCTTGGGGGAGGCCTATGTCCAGCAGTGGGCATCTTTCATCTGATATGATGATAATGATGATGAGTCTCAATAACGGCTGGACTGGTTTTGGATGCAACTTATCAAGGCAATGCAGTTTGCAGTGGGACATAGAATTACTTTATAACCCAGTAGTAGGTTTTTGTGGGATGATGATAATGATGAAGACTCCCTTTTCCGCATTTAGTCCGTTATGCGTGGGGGTTCTGGCTAACAAAGCCAGCCTAGCTCCGCCCAAAGGCACAGAAGCTTCTTGGGAGCTTCACAGGCTTCGCGGAGCGACCTCATTGTGCCGAGGATTTCTGCACGTTAAGAAGCCACGGCCTTTATTTTTTTTTTGTTTGGGAAATCATCCAATGACTTCTCCCGCTCTGGGTGAAGCGGGAGGGCGTGTCAGACTTTTACTGACTAAAACCCACCCGTGTTCCTCCAGTTGCTGAAGGCAGCCCCTGCGTTTTTGTGGGTTAACTTTCGGTTTTCAGTGGAATGAAGCCCGTGGCGAAAACTAGTACAAAACATAGTTTCCAAATCTCAATGAATTGAAAATTTTGTTTTGTTATAAAGATATGACCAATCTAGGTTAAACTAGTCGTCATTATGAAACTCTTAATATTAATGGCAGACTCGTAAAATAATCATTTATTTTCTGTCGTCACGTCTTTCCCGGCACATGTTAAAGCCACCCCACTCTCCCCATGAGTAACGAGGGCAACGGTTGGAAATGTCAAAAGAATGGCCAAAAATCCGGCCAAGTACGAGTCGGACTCGCGCACGAAGGGTTCCGTACCATTATCGCAAAAAAACACGTTTGTTGTATATGGGAGCCCCACTTAAATATTTATTTTATTCTGGTTTTAGTATTTGAAATTTTCACAGATTATGTATTTCTATTGCCACTAGGCAATAGAAATACATAATCTGTGAAAATTTCAACTGTATAGCGATCACGGTTCATGAGACAGACAGACAGACAGACGGACCGCGGAGTCTTAGTAATAGGGTCCCGTTTTTATCCTTTGGGTACGGAACCCTAAAAAGACTTAGAAACATAGGCTAATAAAAATTTCAATGTTATAACATGACATTTTTATTTTCCATACACTGTTTTTCTGTCTATGTTCCACTTTACTTGGGGTCGGCGTAACACATTTTCCATTCCGTCCTCCGTCGTTGGAAGGCCTCCTTCTATGTGATCTGATAACCTGATCAGGGCTGTAGGAATCCGCTGGATCTAAGGCGCACTGATCTGATCGATGTGGTGATATTTGGGGGCGCACTATGTCCAGCTATGGACGTCTTTCGGCTGAAATGATGAACCAGCAGATACCTACAAAATCTTCATTTATTATGTCTTTTTACACATTCTTAACACTTTCCTATTGTTTCCAACAGGAGCATCAGTGTTCCAAGCCATCGAAGGTCCACTGGAGGAGAGCATCGGCGAGAAGCTTGATCAACTGAAGGCGCAGTTTCTTAACGATCATCCCTGTGTCACAGGTGAGTTTAGATTTAAAAGAATTATGAAACCACCGACCTCGACAGCCGCACTGGTCGATCATCAAGGTTTAACAACGCTTGACGAGGTCGGTCCGTGGATGGGTGACCATTTCAACATACTGAGTTTCCTCCGTGCCTCGGAAAGCATGTTAAGCCGTTGGTCCCAGCTGTCTTTTGAAGATCTTTGACAGTCGTTACGGGTAGTCAGAAGCTTGAGGTCTGACACCAGTCTTGCCAAGGGGTATCGTGTTACCCAGTTACTGAGTTGTGGAGGTCAGATAGGCATTCGCTCCATGTAAAACCCTGGTACTCAGCTGAATCCGGTAAGACTGGAAGCCAACCCCAATATAGTCGGGAAAAAGGCTAAGCAGATTGATGAAACCACCGACCCATATCACAAATGACATAATATGTAAAATCGTGTTATACCTATGTCAAAGTTAAATAAAACAAAAGTGTATCACAGATTTACCGGTGATGCATCAAAATTGGAAAACATAAGTACTCCATTTTTCTCTGCGAGGCATTGTTTTCGCGACAACCTTGAATCTTTTGGCTATTTAGTAACCCTCCATTTACAGGAGTACCTGTCGCTTGTCATTAGAAGAATCACTACAAGAAGAACAACTTTCTTCAATTGAAACCGTTTGATTTAATACTCCTTGATTTCTGTAGCTATACCAATGACGGTAATTGGTTTATCATAAATTATAATTAATGTACCTATTTAAGTCTAATTGAGTACTATTGATCTTAAGCCAAAGGTATTACAGACGTAGGTTCTAGCCTTGTCTATATTATAGAATTTTCTCCTAGATACAACACAAATTGGCGCTATATCGTACTTGTGTCAAAATACACGCGTTACAAAACGTGTTGGGCTAAAGTTCATAAATAATGATGTAATACACAGACGTCTACACTTCAGAGACTATCTAAGGTCTTGTCTAGATGGGCGTCTAGCACGCACATAGACTTAGGGCCAGTATTTGGAGTTACAAACGTGTAAAATTGTACATTAATGCCAAATTTTGACAGGTTTTCAGGCTCAAAATCTTAATTTAGATATCTGGGGATAGACAGTCAGAGACTTATAAATATCTTGCCATTGATCATAGTATAGAAAGAGCCAAAGTAACTGTGCGGCCAATTATGCAAAACTCATCCAAACATGCAAGCCTGTAACATGCACAATAAAAATTGCTAGAAGAGGACAATAATATTACAATCAATCAAACAGTTTGACAGCTTTATCTCTTACTTATACACTTTTCTATCAGTATTCACTTCAAACCTGGATAATGAAAGCTCAATCCATTACTTCTTCAAATACAGTCCAAATCAAGACAGTCTTGTCTAGATTTAGCGTCTAGAACTCGGAGGCGCCGATTCCCTTAAGTAGCTGATTTTAAAATGAGAATCACGTCTAAACAGCCAGTCGTAATTTTTTGAGAATAATATATATATAGAAAAATATATGTTACATTAGACCATTTTCTTAATAATTTTCAGTTTTATTCATATAACATAGTGTAATTCGGACAAAAACACGACAATCGCACCAAAACCGCTGGGCGTATTTGCATGAAATCGACACCATCTCAATGTCAAATTAATTGTCTACATTTTGATCTGAGGTTTTTTTTTAAAGTCATAGTATAATAAGGAAAGTACGAAAAGCTTCCAAATTTTGGGTCGCACGGGTGTGAAACGAGTCGCGTTTTGTTCCCTCAAGGTCGTTGGCGTTAGTCGTCGTCTTAACGAGAATGTGCGCCTGCAAGCGTGTGAGAATTCGGGTCAGAAATCACTTACATTGAAACGGGTTTGACAGGACAACTGATAATGAGATTAAATTGGAAATAAGTGAGCGAATAGGGAACACTAGGTGTCTTTGAAGGTTTGTTTAAGATAGACATGAGAACGGTATTGGTGGAATAAATTTTATACCTATTTCAATTCATTACATAATTTTATTTTTCGGGGCGCTTATAGTCAATATGTATATATAAATTTTATGTTTAACCATTATAGGATCTATAAAAAAACCGGCCAAGTGCGAGTCGGACTCGGGCACGAAGGGTTCCGTACAATTATCGCAAAAAACGGCAAAACATCACGTTTGCTGTATGGGAGCCCCACTTAAATATCTATTTTATTCTGTGTTTAGTATTTGTTGTTATAGCAGCAACAGAAATACATCATCTGTGAAAATTTCAACTGTCTAGCTATCACGGTTCATGAGATACAGCCTGGTGACAAAAAGACAGACGGACAGTGGAGTCTTAGTTTATATTGTCTGTGGTAAAAGGGCCCCGTTTTTTACCCTTTGGGTACGGAACCCTAAAAATGGCATTAACGTTTTAAGTATAGATGTCAATGACCATAATAAAAGGGAAAGATCAAAACACGTTAGATGCACTTATCGAATTAATGGAGAAGTGGAAGAAGAAGTGTGTTCTTCTACTTATTCATGCAGCATGTTGTACCGACCCAATTTAAATAAGAATAAATACTAGAGAATTATCAAAAAAGTACCTAAAGCATTGCCTTAGAACAGTGTTAGTTAACAGCAGCCCAATTGCGTAAGTGAATTCTGCAAAGCAAACAAGTCGGAACTTTCCGCAAACAACTTTAAGTATTGCATATTACACTCTGAAAAGGAAAAGTTATGCTCCTTTCCATTACCAATATTTTGACGTAGAATTGATTGTAAAGAATGAACGAAAGCGGAAGAATCGAGATAAAACTTCACTATTGGTATTGTGTAATGAAATATGTCCTAATGATTTGGAAATAAATCATTCGAGTTTGATGAAACATAACGCAGTAGATGAACTTCAACTCAAAGGAGGATGTTTGTACTCTTTCCAAATTTATTTATTTATTTATTTTATTTATTTATTTATTTCTACAACACTTAACAGGTTATCGCAAGATCTTAAGCATAATAAATTACAAAATAATAAGGCTGCCAGTATCAGTCACAATACCCCCTGTGCTAGTTGGTACTGTATTACAGTGGGGTATTATTCCTCATTACTGTGACCCAAAAGACAACAAACTAGTCAACACTGAGATCTTTTAAACATAGGCTCTTTAGACAGTGAATTAAAAAAAAAAAAACATAACTAAAATCTTAACAAAAATAATAAAACTTATAAACTAAGCAATAAGTTGCTACACTTAACACTAATTTGGCTTAACTGGCGTGTATGTGAGTGTGTGTATTAGAAGGTACCAGAACGTATGTAGTGTATGTAATGAATGTAGTTTATGTAGTGTAAGTAATGTATGTAGTGTCTTTATTATTGTGTGTAATGTATATTATGTAATGTATGAAGGCTTGCTATGTAGGTATTTTAAATGTGTCTTCAGTACTATTATAATTCAAGGTTAGTAGGTGTTTTCGTAAAATATTTCTGAATATGTGTGAACTATAATTCCGAAACCGTAGGATGACATTAAACTTATTATAAATATACGGAGCTAGGAAGAAAAGAAATCGTTGAGCAAATTTTGTTTTACAACTAGGTTGTATATATACCTTGTCAGCTCTTCGTACCGTGTCTGGAAAATCCGGTCGTTTGATATGTTGAGTACGTAAGATCTTCTCGATGTACAGTTGACGAACGCTGAGAACCGCGGTCAATTTGTACAGTTCATCGGTCGGAAATCTATATTTTTTAAATAATATGGTTTTTAAAATTGCCCGTTGCGCTCTTTCAGCTTTGATAAGATGTGTCTTAGCACATCCTCCCCAGATGGATATCCCATATACCATCACTGATTGGCATAACGCGTAATAGGTGGTGGTGAGTAGCTTTGAGTCACATACATATCGTAGGTTTCTGAAAAGGTACAGCAATTTTCTTACGCGCTTCGATAGGAGTGAGATTTGACTTTTCCAATTTAGTTGTTCATCTATTTGGATCCCCAGATACCTGACCGATGAAGCTACGTCAAGACAATAACAGTCACAATTTTGAATGGAGTTGCATGTGTGGGCTCTTACAGTTATAATTTCAGGAGGTGGTCTGGAAATTGCGTTTATGTAGTAGGTAATTACTTTTGTTTTAGATTGGTTGAGAGTTAATAGGTTGTTATCTAGCCACTTAGTAACGACATTGAACCCCTTTTCGGCATTATTGTTTGCTTCGTTCCAGTCCCTGCCAGTAAAAGTAATGACCGTATCGTCTGCAAAAGTAATTATTTTTCCGTTTTGTAGCCTTAAACTTGATAAATCATCAATATAAATAAGGAACAAGGTGGGGCCCAGGATGCTGCCCTGTGGTACACCATATTCAATAGATTCTTCCGAACTTGAGTAACTATCAACCCTGACTATTTGTTTTCTATTGGATAGGTAGTCAGCAATTAATTGCAACGCCAAACCCCTTATACCCTTGCATTCTGCCTTTTTTAACAGTATGGGAACAGATACAGTGTCAAAGGCCTTAGCCAAATCCAGAAATATACTCAGACATTTTTTGTTTTTATCGATACTATTTACTACTTCTGCCATAAGTTGTTGCATGGCATCATCTGTAGATTTGTTTTGTCTAAACCCAAATTGATGCCGAGATAATAGGTTATACTTTTCTAAATACTGTTTAAGTCTATTATTTAAAGCTTTTTCTATTATTTTTGAAAGAGAAGGTAACAAGGATATTGGTCTATAGTTCGACACTACATCTCTATCCCCACTCTTATGCAACGGTACTAAAATTGATTTTTTTAAGGCTTTGGGGAACTCCCCAAAGGTAAAACAGAGATTACAAATAATTGTGATCGGCAAGGCTAAAACGGGCGCTGCTACTTTCAGAAGGTAGGAAGTAATACCATCCCAGCCACTAGAAGAAGTACTTTTTAATGAGCCAATCAGTCTTAGGACCTCCAATTCGTCTACTGGAAGTAAAACAAAGGAATTGGAGGATGTTTGTAACATTCTTAATCTGTCAATAAGGTCACTTTCATTACTGTTGGTTCTACTTAAAATATCTGTAGCAAGCGTTTTTCCGACATTAGCGAAATATTTGTTAACCTCATTAAGCGAGTCCAACGGATTAATTTTTAATTTTAATAATTCAGAAGCCTTACATTGTATATTTTCGCAGTTATTTAGTTTTTTAATAATATCCCATTGTTTTTTAACATTACTTTTATTTTTTGAAATTTCTGATCTAAAGTATAATCTTTTTAATTTTTTTAGTAGTTTATTACATGTGTTTCTATATCGTTTGTAAGTTATTTGTAGAATGCTATTTTCGCGGTCTTTTTTTAGCTTTTGATTAAGTCGGTCTCGATTTCTCATGCAGCGCATTAAGCCTGGTGTTATCCAGGGCTTAATTGTTCTTTTTCTTCGTGTCACAGGTTTTATAGAGGTATGTTTGTTTAGTGATTGAGTCACGATGTGTATAAACACATTCGTAGCTTCTTCAGGGTTTTTGTTGGATAGAATAGATTCCCAGTCCAAAATGCTCAGTTCATTCACAACGGCTTCGAAGTCAATTTTGGTACACGTTTGAGAAATATGCTGGTATTTATTTTGTCTTTCATACATTGCTAGTATTACAGTTGAGTGATCCGTGACACTTGTTTCACAAACAATAGTTTTAATAGGAAGCAGAGTTTTAGCAAAACTGTGATCCAAGCATGTTTTAGTGTGAGTTGGTAATATATGTGTAGGTGCCAATCCATGCGAGGCTAATAAAAGGAGGTAATCATCTGATCTTTTATCATTATTGTCTGGTGTAATGTCCACATTAATATCTCCTGCAATTATGATATTTTTGAACAGTTTCAGTTCTGTAAGTATGTTATCTAGAGATTCAAGAAACCGATCTATGTTTGTGAACGACGGTGGTCTATATATGCAAAGCACAGCAAGATCTTGACCCCTAGTCATCAGTAGACCACTGGCATCATTCAGCTTTGGTTCTTCAACTTTACACTGAATGTTCTGTTTGACGTATAATACTACTCCATCGTTTTGATTTATATTGTTTGATGTTGAGTAGGATTGGTAATTATTTATTTGTGGAATATTTGAGACTTTTGACAGCCAACACTCGGTAAGTATAATCAAATCTATATCAGCGCTTAATCTTTCCAGAATAACTAGCATGTCATCAAAATTTTGATTCAAACTCCTTATGTTCTGTTGCAATATCTTCATACATATTTGGTGTTTCGCTTGTTTAAAGACACTATTGCACTCCTCGGGCAAGTCCACCACTACTGCATCACTGGCATTAATGCTAGCATCAATGTCATCTCCCAATGATAATATTTCGTTCATTTTTATTTGGAACTTTGGAAAATGTGGAGATACCAGCGCAACACCAGCGACAGCCGCAGAAGAGACAACCCGAAAGGCACAACAATGTCCTTGTGTGAATGTGTAAATCTGTGAAGCTTGTGTTTGATAGTGAGAAAAGCCTGTGTGTAACTAAAACTAAACTATATGATAACTTACTCGGTGCATGCGAACCTAGACTAGCACAAAACACCATGCATATACAATAAAAGATACAAACTAAATGTGAACATGAAAGAAGCGATAAACAATTTCTAAGTACATGATTATCAATATTTTTGTATAACCAAACTAGTCAATGCGATACAAGTAGTTCATTTAAACATTGTTCACTCTTAACACAGTAGACCTTTTTTGAGTCCTGTTCTTTTTTTAGGTAAATTCTTCCTGATTTAGACCAACAAAAAGACCAATTATTTTTCTTCGCAAAGTCTTTAGCCTCATGAAATAATTTTCTCGCGTTTCCAGGCAGATATTCGGATACGTAAATTGGAATTTGCTTGTCTTCAACACCAATGTGCTTTGTACTTAGCTTTTCTTCCTTGGTTTTATTTTTGTTGAAGTTCCTTATGTTATATAATGCGTCCGTTTTTAATGAAACTTTGGAGAACTCTACTATTATTGGCCGGGTCGTGTTTTGCTTGCCAGGAAGTCTATAGATATCCCTAATGCTGGAACAGTCAATGGACAGGTTAATTGTTTTTCCCAATTTTGAGACATATGACGTCAGATCAGCCGGCGATTCTTCTGGCATATTAGGTACGTTTCTGATTTCAATAGACGCTGATCGTGAGTTGACGTCCAAATCATGCAGTTTATCTTCCATGATTTGAATCCTATTCGAAAACTCTCTTCGTTCCTTTTCTAGGGTGTCGATTTGAGTTTTGACTTCAGTTACAGTTTTGGTTATCGATCCTAATGCAATTCCAATTTCCAGGTTAGTAGCTTGTATGGTTTTATTCTGAGCTTTAATCTCAATGACGTCATCCACCAATTTATTCAATAAGGCTTCCTGACCACTTTTCCAAGAGTTAAGCATTATCTTTACTTCGTTGAGTTCCCCTTTGAGGTCATCATATTGACTTACAGGAGAGAAGTCAAGCTTTTGCCGCTTATTTTGACGTGAAGTTATATAGTGAGCATCATTCAAAAGAGTTATATCAGACTCTGATGCCGATTGTAGCAGCATTGAGGATGACGCCGCCGGAGGAGTTCGGTCTGCAGGCATCTTGGAATATTTAATTGATGGTCTTAAAAGCTTTTGCTTCAATTTAGGAATTGTTGATGGCAGGCAACAGATTCTCAAAAGACTTGTTTTCAATTTCGTAATTGTCTATGGTAAACTGCCTGTTTGACAGTTGTCAACTAATCGAAACAGAAATTGATAATTACCCACAAAGACTGCTATATTATACTGGGTAACCCTTTGTTTACCCGTAAGGAGAAACAACAAAATAATTAAACTGATATTTTCTCACTTGATCCTTTGAAATATTGTCTTCTTTCTTCTCATTAACGTTGTAAACACACTTGTTCACTATTATTGCAAGTGTCAAAGCGAAAGCGTTTCGATTTATATTTATTTTTGTAAAAAAACTAGGGAGCCGCTAGCAATACGTTAATTCAGTTATTGACGTTGACAGATGATCAATTAGTTTCACAATACCGAAAAAGTTGAAAGAAATGATTCTAATTCTTTGAAGGAATCGACTTGTTTGCTTTGCAGAATTCGCTTACGCAATAAGGCTGCAGGTTCATCATCATCAGCCCATAGCAGTCCACTGCTGGACATAGGCCTCTCCAATTGCACGCCATTTGGTTCAATTTTCGGCAACTGTCATCCAGCTGTTACCAGCCACCCTGCGAAGGTCGTCGCTCCACCTAGCCTGAGGGCGCCCTACCTTACGTTTACCAGTTCGCGGCCTCCACTCAAGAACACGTTTACCCCAACGGTCATCGGTTCTACGACTTATATGGCCGGCCCATTGCCACTTCAGCTTAGGTACTTATTCTGTGAGCTATGTCGACAACTTTGGTTCTCTGCCGGATCACCTCATTTCTAATTCGATCCCTTAGAGAGACTCCGAGCATAGCCCTTTCCATAGCTCGCTGAGCAACTTTGAACTGATGAACCAGCCGTATTGTGAGTGTCCACGTCATCGCTGCAGGTCCGTAGGCACCGTAGGTCATCGCTGCAGGTTCACTGTCCAATTATTAAAACAATAGAATGAATCAAATATGATTCATTGGACAGGGAAACTGTTAATAACACTGATCAGCGGATCTAGAAAAGTGCTATTCGATGTCAACGAAGGCGATAGTCGAAATGTCAAAATGTAAGGGATTGATCACGTGAATTCTCGATATCAGAAGCTCAGTTAGCTGCAAAAAAGTTAGGGATTCTTGTGAAGGTGAGACGGTACTTCCCGTCTGAACAGCTGCTCAACTTGTATAAAGCGCAAGTTCAGTCATGCATGGAGTACTGCTCTCACCTCTGGGATGGATCTACCAAATACCAGCTTGATACCAGCTTGAGTCGATTGACAGACGGTCATTAGCAACGATACGAACGAGCAAAAGGCTTATTGGCACCGATGCACTGGTCGCCTTAAAGCTCCAGAGCCTCGAACATCGAAATCGAGTTGCCAGCCTGTCGTTTTTTTATCGGTTACATTTCGGGGAGTGTGCGACGGAACTGCACAATTTGATTCCGCCTAGCCCTTTCCATCATCGGACTACAAGACGTACAGCCATGCGCTATCGGTACATGGTGGACATCCCTCCCATACACACAAAGCGTTTTACTAATACTTTCATTGTGTGCACAGCTAAGGAGTGGAACTCCCTTCCGGAGTCTTTGTTCCGTGATAGCTAACCTTGGAGTCTTTAAGTCAAGAGTGAATAGGTTTCTTCTGGGCAAGCGTGCCTCACCGTAGACCACATCATCGCTTAACATCAGGCGAGATAGTGGTCAAACGCGAGCCAATAAAAAAAAAAAAAAATCGCTTGTCAATCCCATACAATTTTCCCTTTATGACAATCGCTATCGCCACGCTTTCGATGGTAGAATGTCACTGTCTAGGGCCTCGGACGTTTCCTACACTAATCTGTGATTTTTTATTTCGTAGACTAAACTGACAGCTGCCAATGACGTTATTTTTTTAAAATGTTGCAAGCGAGGAGCATAGTGTTGTAGGTAAAGCTCAATCATAAGTGATTCATCGAATCGATGTGATATGACTCCTCAATTTAATTTTACTAATTGGTGTAAATAAATGTTATATGAATATAAACGTAATATATTTAAATATATCAGTATTCATACACATAGTACATACATATTTATTGTGTTAAATATGAAATCAGCAATAAAATAAACGTGATCGATAAAATGAAGTCTGACATAAATGAGAATAAACTAAGTAAGTGCCGCTAGTTTCATAACAAGTGTATTTTATTTGCCGTGAAATAGTGCTATTTTAGATCAACTATCGATCACTCAGGATTGTCAGGGTACGACACTATTTTTATGTAACGATAAAGTGACAACCCCCCAAATGTCAGTTTAGTCTACGTAATTAAAAATCAGAGTATACATGGGTTACCCAGTACTGAGAATGCGGGGTTTAGCGTTCAAAACGCTTTATCTAGACTAGTTCTTATAAGAAATTATTATCTGACGCACCCATTTCTCTCTGCTGACTTGTATTACATCTCGTAAGATAAGAAGCTGCTTTCTACATGCATGTAATAAATATTGAGAATAAGGAACGTGTAAGGAGAACTCGCTGACAAAGTGAAATACTACATATTATGTCTTTTATACCAATATCTGCCGCTGAAGTATTGTTGTAGACAGTGGCGTAACAACAACACTTGAGACTTTTCTATTTAGTCTCTGAAGGTGGACCGAATACTGAGAATTTTTCGGGCAAATGATTCAGATATGTCTTTTTTATGTATTAATTATATATTGCTATCGAAGAAGATTTTCATTCATCTCCAGTTTTCGTTTGCGCTTTTTAGACATAAAAATCCGAACTTTTAAAGCAAAAATACATTATATTATGGTCTTTAGTTTTGTCTCACTTTAATTGTTTTTAAGTACATAATATTTTTTTTTTTTTTTGTTAAAAATATTAGGTTACTTCTGAGCTCCGGTTGCTGCCCGTGGCATTTGGCAGCCCTGTCACCCTATATTTACGCCACTGGTTGTTGATATGTTTTGGGTTAAAGCGCGATTAACATCGGCAAATCTATTATATTTTGATCGATGATAGCTTTACATGCCTTGGGCATGTAAAGCGTAAATGTTTTTAAGTGTTTTTCCAATTAATTAATTAAAATAGTTTCAGTGTTAACTAGAATTTGAAAATATAGACGCTTCCTCTTCATTCTCTCAACGCTGAGTATCATGACCACATTTGACACGTCTTAAGATGACGACAGTCGCCAACAACCTTGACGAAACAAAATGCGCACTCGTTTCACACCCGCGCGACCCAAAATCCAGTAGCTTTTTGTACTTGCATTATTATTCTGACTTAAAAAAAGGCCTGAGATCAAATGTAGATCTATATTTGATCTGTGAGATAGTGACAATTTCACTAAAATACACCCGGTGGTTTTGGTGCGATTGTCGTGTTTTTGTCCGTGTTAGACAAAAATTTACAAATTAATTACACTATGTTATACGAATAAAACTCAAAATGTTCTTAGATCAAATTATTAAGAATATGGTCTAATGTAACGTATTTAAAAAAAATATTACAACTAGCCATTTAGGCGTAATTGTCATTATAAAATTAGCTACTGAGGGGGGCTATCTGCGCCGGCGCCGGCCCGCTCGGTACATGCTGCCTCCAACAGCCTTCTTTATGGCGTCTGACCGAGTTGCCGGTGCTCTGCCTTGTGCGCGTTTTCCTTGCACCCAGCCCAGTATGATGAGTTTTTCTAGAGAATACTTCACACCATCACCACACCATCACCCTATTAATGTTCCCACTGCTGGGACACAGGCCTCCTCTCTGTGAGAGGGAATAGGCCGTAATCCACCACGCGGGCCCAGTGCGGGTTGGTGGACATGCTGGTTTCCTCACGATATTTTCCTTCACCGTTTTGAGAGCAGTGGTGATGAAATTAACGCAAAGTAAAGCGCCTACCTGGGCTCGAACCCACGACCTACAACTTGTAAGTCGCGGCCGATACCACTGGGCCACCACTGCTGAGAATGCTTATGTGCAAGTAAATCACTTATGTCCAGAAAATCTGCGGGTACACTATTAGCAACTATAAGAATAGGAGAGAAGGAAAACCCAAGACTTATCGTACCGTAGATAATCACAGTGCGAAGATCAATGCTTTATCTTATCAAAATGAGTGCATATTGCAATCTTTTGGGATCATTGCTTGACCTTTTAATACGCTATCTCCTGTGATCGATGTACCAAAGTGCATCATCCTTTAGATCATTTTGACCTATGGCTAATAGCAGTACTAATTAATGTACCTACTTACAAGTAAATACCTCTTGTACTCGTGTAAGTTGATGATAGGAGAATCATTATTTAGGTCAAGGTTCCTAAAGATATGTTAACAAGTAAGTACTCGTGATCTTTCACACCCAGAACTTTTGTACTTACCTAATTATCTCTCAAAGTTCGGGACACCAGCGTTACTACACTTTTATTCTAGGGTTTTGGAGTTTCAGAGCTGGTTATAGTTTTAAAGTTCATTTCAAAGCAGCTTTTTGTGTAGGACAGGTCCTAGGTACCCTTTCAAGGGTTACTCCAAAACGCCTAATGAGAGAAGTTATTTTGTCGCAATGTTTTTGTGGGTTTTTAGGTTTCCGTACCCAAAGGGTAAAAACGGGACCCTATTACTAAGACTCCACTGTCCGTCTTTCTGTCTGTCACCAGGCTGTATCTCATGAACCGTGATAGCTAGGCAATTGAAATTTACACAGATGATGTATTTCTGTTGCCGCTATAACAAAAAATACTAAAAACATAATAAAATTAATATTAAAGTGGGGCTCCCATACAACAAACGTGATTTTTGCTGATTTTTGCGATACTGGTACGGAACCACTTAGCCGTTTTTTTTGGGAATAAATATAATGACCACCAAAAAAAACTTTGTGACGATAACCCCTAACCACCAAATCTAGTAATATACTGACAAAAATAGTAAATGATCACCAAATTTAGTAAATTGATCACCAAATTTTAATAGCAAATTATTGCGCTATTTAATGTTGTAAAATAGGTTAGGTTAGGTTAGAACTGTGACCAACCGCGCGCGAGCCGAGCGAGCAAAGCGAGCGGTGCCGCGGCAGCGGCCGGCGAGCGCTACTTCCAAGTTGCTCCCAGAAATTTTATAATCTTTTTGGTCATTGGTTTAATTTTGGTGATCATTTACTACTTTTGGTGATCATTTACTACTTTTGGGTTAACAATGATTTATTTGGAGTCATTTTGCCTAAACAGGATAGCGAGATGTTAAAACTTTGGTTATAATTTTACAATAAGATGCGGGTTTAATTTTGGTGATCATTTACTATTTTTGTCTGTTATATGTTACTATATCTGGTGGTAAGTTAAACATAAGCCGTTTTTTTTAGCTTTTATTTAAGATAAAGAGGTTACTTTTTTATTGAAAATCTCACGTTTGATCACTATCTCACCTGTTAGTGAACGATGATGTGGTCCACGACGAAAACTTAGAACTAACCTATTCACTCTTGACTTCAAGACCCCCAGAGTGCTATCAGGCAACACAGATTAAAGCACTCCGGAGTGCTAAACTAAAATAATAGGCTTAGTAAACAAATTGCCATTTGTTTTCAATGTTTACCCGACTACGGCGAAGCAAAAGGGAGGCTTATGTTTTTGACCGGTATGTGTGTATGTATGTATGTTCATCTGTTCCCTCTTAACTACTTATCATAATTTGACAAATGAGGTGTTGTTGGAAGCGTCTTGTTTGTCCGCTGGTTGTAGGCTATATGACGTCACATTAAATTAAATATGTCGCCAAATAAAGTCAAGAACAAAAAATAATTTTACGCTTCATGTGTGGTATCGTTGAACAGGGATTTTAAAATAAAGGTTGTTCCAAGACATATCCCGTCAGTCATGAAAACTAATTATTAACTCTACTGTGGCGTCGTAAATTGTTTGTTGATCGGTATTTAATTTGTATGTAGGTATGTATGCATTTATGTTAATTTGTTCCCTCAGGCTCAGCAAAAACCTCAAATTTTTTTGAATAAAAAATAAGTTCAAAAACTAAAACTTGACTACTGAAAAATCACGCTCTAAAAAGTATGAAACAAGAAACTATTCTCGTATCTAAATTTACCGTGCTTTTATGCTACTTTGCAGTATGTATTGTTTTGTTACGGTGGGTAGTAGGACATGAATCTCGTAATATCGGAATCTCGGAATCTCGTATCTCGTATCTCATATTTTAAAAACAAATGAGATCGCTTTCAACTTAAGTACCTTCCGTCACAAAGTAAGGTTTATTCCCGACCTACGGTAACAAAACCGTATAAACATATTACCTAATGGCAATACGTGACCTAAGTGCAACACCTATAGGTAACTAAGTCATTCAGTCAATCAGACTATGTACTTTGTTGCAACAGCTGCACATATTGACAGACCTCCTGCATCTGATAACAACTGATACGTGATAACGTCGTGTCAGTGTTTACTGATAAGGGCGTGATGTAAAACGGATACCTGTTCTTATGAGTTGCGGGCAAATAGGTAACTCAGAAATACGAAAAAAAAAAAGATCTTTGTAACCGACTTTTCAAAAAGGAGGAGGTTCTACCTATGTTCGACTGTATGTACTTTTTTTGTGTGTATGTTCACCGATATCTCCGTCAATTGTGGGCCGATTTTGAAAATTACTTTTATTTTTGGTTCTAAATTCAAATTCAAAAATAAAAGTATAGTGTAGTGTACAGTTTGAAAGCGTATGTTCCTGAATTGGTCCCATTTAAATTTGGTGAAGATCTGATGAAGAACTTCGGAGATATACAACATAACTCTTCAATAAATGACGGCCAATCTCTGCAAGCGCTTGTCTGTATGTCATTCAACGTTAGGTTCAGTTGAAAACCAGCGTCAGGCAACTCCTAGTTGTCTAGCATTTAGGTACCTATTTGGCGCAGCCACGGGGCACACTATATAATTGTTTTAAAATTAATTTCCGTTTTATTTGTACCTACATGGTATCTGTGTATGCCAAAAAAACTTGTTTTCTCTCTTTTCTTTTTTCTTTCGTTTTATAACATAATACCACGCCGGTACGCTCGAAAGGGGTAAGCAGATGTATACAGTTGACCCTGGTACACACTTATTCCACCGTGTAGTTGAATACCAGTATATAAGATGGAGCTACTGCCTTCATGACCGCCACAACCCGGTAGTGTGGTACCACGATACCGATACCCCTTATCAAGACTGGTGTTCGATTTATCTGGTTTCTGATTCATTACCGGTACCAACGACTACGTTACCGAGATTCCTACGTGCCTCAGAAAGCACGTTATGCTTTTTGAGTGACCTCGTCAAACGTTGCTTAACAAGACTGGTTCTACACCCACTTACCAGTTGCGCTTATTAAAAACTAGCTTCTGCCAGCGGCTTCGCCCGCGTGAATGTCGAAATTTATCCCAAGGGAACATATTCCCGGGATATAAAGTATCATATGTGCTATTCCAGACTATAATCTATCTGCGTGCCAAATTTCATCCAGATCCGTTCAGCTATTTGAGCGTGAAGAAGTAACAAACATACAAACACACTCACAAACTTTCGCCTTTATAATATTATATTATATATTATATTAAGTGTGATTTGATTGTTGCACAATATTTTAACACCGCATACTTTTGGAATGTACTGGTCAAGACTTAAGACAAAGGTCCAGTTCTTACAAGTAGCGCTTCAAAATCTGGTTTTCGGCCATCCGGATCTGTTTTGATGCTGCAGCTGTGCTTCTCTCAGGTCATCGGCCCACCTGGTGGCAACATTATAATTTCAAATGTCATTGTAAACTAGTTTATTTATAGATCTAATAAAACCAACTTTATTGTGATTGCTAACAATAGATCTTCCCTAGATTTTATACCGATAAAATAATCCTGCAAACATTATAAATGTGGCAGACACTATGTCTGGATGTTGAGAATCAAACACGCCTCTCAACAGGCGGTACGGATTTGAATTTGGAACACGGGTAGATTATGGTCCGAACAGTTTTTTTTTTATACTTGACACACTTTAACACATAACATATTAGGACATGAGATCGAAGTATGAGATATTACTTTTTAATCCCGGTAGTACATTCTCGTGGGGTGATATTCGACTGTCACGCGGTCGAAGACGCTGGCTGAAGCTAGTAAATCTTAGTCAACAGGAAAACCAATCAATAACTTAAAGATATGTAACATAATGGACACAAGTGGCCATATAACTAAGTACATACTCACCAAGGTATATGAACTTTTACCGTATCAAGTGTCGTGAGCTACAGCGCGTGACTGCTAACTCCTAGGGTTATCATCCATCAGGATTTTACTTGACATTTCTAGTTACCTACTTCAGTTGGTAAGTAGGACATCTTCGTGAATGTCTGACTTTTTGATAAGATGGTAATGAGGGTTGTAATTTGGAGGTGTGAATATATTATAGGTTTACTAGCTGTTTCCCGCGACTTCGTCTGCGTAGCGTTAGTACTTCGAACAGCATTTTCTTTATATCGCGCAATAATATTGTAGGTGTGTGGGCCGCGTTACTTGAGAAATTATTATTTCACCATATAAACTTCCATTCCCTTAAGGATGATTTCTTGGATAAAAACTATCCTATGTTCTTCCCAGGGTCTCAAACTATATATCCATTCAAAACTGCATCTAAATCGGTGAAGCGGTTTAAGCGTGAAAAGGTAACAGACAGACAGAGTTATTTTTGCATTTATAATTTTAATTAAATCCTGTGTCTACTTAAACGTCAGTGATAGCGTGATGTTTCTGCACTTAGACTCCCATTCATTAGGTCCGTTGTGCTTGAGGGTACTGGCTAAAATAGCCAGCCCAGCTCTGTCCAAGAGCACAGAAGCCTCCTCGGGGCTTCACAGGCTTCACGGAGCGAAATCACTGTCCCGAGGATTTTTTCGCGTTGAGATGCCACGGCCTCGCTTTCCAGGAATACGGACGACCGATTCTTGCGCGTTAAAACAACCCTTGCAAAGTGGGCTGTCTGTGGCGCCTATGTTGAAAAGATGTTTGTTAAGAGGGTGTGGCCCGTTATACATACATCCCGGGACAGGACGGTATAGAAGATGAAAACGTGTTGCGCCGACCCGAAGTAACATGGGATAAGGGCAGGAAGATGATGATGTGTCTACTTAAACGTTAATTTGAACATACAGTCTTTTTAATAGCCTTGTGTTTAATCAATATCACACCTGCCCGGCGAGCACGGCCTACTGTGACATGGCCTGAGTCACACTTTTTATCACAGTTTGGGCGATAAAGCCATTTTGTCTTAAATGCTAGCACGGTGGCGTGAGATATTTTCTTGACTTGTGGCATAACTTCTTGACATTTATTTGTTTTCTTTTTCGGAAATTTGCCAATTTTATGGCAGTTTCGGTTTAACCTTGGCCATAAAAACCATTTAGGTTCAGAGAAGCATAGTCCTACGACGCACTAATTCCGAATTATGGGCCTCCGAATTTTATTTTATTTTACATAAAACGCTCTATATCTCAAAAACGGTATGTCCTAGGAAAAAAATAACCAAAATTTAGCCCCCCGCTTTAATACCCCCATGCTAGCAGCGTCCCAACATGAAATGATGAAAATATATTTTTTTTTTCTTCTTTGCTTGATTTTCGACTTGAACTACAAATTCTTAACAGAAAATATTTTGGGGCATGACAAGTTATGATAAAATATGTCATGACTTACAATTTGTCTTAAATACTATCTTAAATAGAGATAACCATGTGACATAGTTTCAAGACGCGACATGCCTTTCTTGTAGCTGACTTCATAGTGCGACATTATCTGAATAGACGACCAAATAAAATAATACTTATAAAAGTGTGCCGTTCATACTGATAAAATACTTTTTAATTTTGTTGGGAACAAATTAATATTTGACCCACGACCAGGGGGGTGTCACTCCGCAGTTTAGGTACGATCGGCCGGCGGTACCTTGCAGAGGGAATAACGCATTAGGTTGCCGCTTATCGCTCGGCTCGCACGTTAGCCACGTTATTTATATTATGCAGCAAATAACGATGACTTCTAAACGTACTTCTAAGGCCTTTAAAAGATATTGTTGTGTTTACGGGTGTTTAAATAAAGCAAAGAACAATGAATCGATATTAAGTTTTTTTAAACTACCGAAAGATTTTGAAAGGTAAGCTATTTTGTTGTACCTATTTAAATCATTACATAAATATTCTGTAACTATCGGTAGTAGGTGCATAATGAGTACGAGTTTTGTATTAAAATTTAAGCATTTTGGTGTTCCTAAAATAATGAATAGGTTTGTGAAATACTAATAATTAGGTACCTACCTACTTAGATATTTTAGATTTTCGTGTTGTTCACAAATATAATTTGATTTCTTTTTTTATTGAATGGTTACCGTTTTGTTAACATAAAAATAAACGTTTTAGATCCAGTTTAAAATAAATTATAATTGCCTAAGTAGTTACCTACTTAGCCTATAAATTTACCAATAGCCTGAGTAAGTGTACGCACTTGTTAAAGTTAACGTTTGTATATAAAACTAGGTACTTACTTATACCTAACGAACAAACAAAAAATATTTCCTAAGAGTTCTTCAATCCAACTTTAAATAAACTAACAAAAAATATCACTAAAGAGTAAACAAAGAGGTAGGTACCTATACTCAATTTGAAATAACATTAGACATCTTTACAACTCGTTTTACAGTCCGTTCAACCGATTTTGTTTTCTATCTCGTACACATAAGGATGATATAAAAAGCACAAATCTGTTACCAAAACCAACTGTTTACTACAGCTTCCATTTGTCGTATCACCAACGCAATAGAAGTCGACCGGGCTGTAAAATGGGCTTATTTAAATGTCTAATGTCATAGTAAATGAAGTTTAGGTAACCTAGTTTTCATTTGTTAAGTACCAAACAAAATGACGGTCTATAATATTCATTGTCTATCTACCTACTTGACCGTGTAATCATAGGCATCAAACATAAGAAAGATTACGTGGTTAAGTAGGTAGATAGTGGATGTAAGCGAAAGCGGCAAGTCGACAACCCTTACGAGCCGAGTCAAACCGCGCCAGACAGCGACGGAGATACGCGTTAGAAGAGAGCGGCAACGTTTAGGTGAATATCACGTTAAGCACTGAGCGCTTATGCGAGCTGAATTGCACTTTGTTGCTAACTAGCAGGAGTCTCTATTTCAATGAATTGTTGCACGAAGTGAGTCTTCTGTACTTGTACTATTATTTATTCTGTGCCACGACCATAGACTTATGCACACTTTATTTTTCTTTGTTTGTTTGATAACATATTAAGTGTTTGTTAGAAAGATATAATTATTTTGAAAATTTTAATTATCACTTAAAAATATAATAGCCAAGCTATTATATTTTTAAGTAATTATTAAAATTTTCCAGACCAGATTTTTAATAACCCAGTTCCCGATACCGGTGAGGCCCTATTTTTTTTATTTTAGTTGTTTTTTGGGGGTTTTATTTAAGAAATAGAAAGTAAGAAGAATATGGAATATAAGAAAATAATTATAAAAAAGTAGGTTAGGTTAAAACGGGCTGGTTTATAAAAAAGTAATAATCAAAATAAAAATAATAATTAAAAATAGGAATAACAATAAAAAATAACAATAAAAAAAGTAATAAAAAAGAATTAATTAATAATCCTGTAACATTTCAATTAATTAATAAGCATTGATAACCACACACACACAAAATAAATTTATTGCCATTTGGTGCAGTAATTAGAAGGAAAATATTTTATTTTTCAGCTATAAAATTTTATCACCACCTCCGAACGAAAGTGATACATTTTTCTTAATCATCTGTCAAAATGTGAAATTTGTGACAAAATGGGTGCGCCCGTATTAGCAACTAAGACCCGATGAGTCCCAAATAAACGTCAGGAAATTTTCTCACGCCGCCGGTACTAATAATTAAGACAAAACGGCTTTATCGTCCAAACTGCGATGAAATGTGTGACTCAAGCCACGTCACAGTAGGCCGTGCTCGCCGGGAAGCAACAAGAAAGGCATGTCGCGCCTTTAAAATAAGTCACATGTTTGACCCAGCTAGCATTTAAGACAAATTGTAAGACATGACATAATTTATCATGTCTTGTCACAAATGTCTTGGGTACGCCCATGCTCGCTCCGCTGGAGGGGCTACCGTAAGCTCTTAGAGCAAGGTTATTTTCATTGTGCGTAAAGCACAGATGTTAGATACCGCCAGATGTCCCTTAGACACTTTGCTCTAAAAGATCATGGTTGGGCCCCTGATGGTAGGCAATGTTGTGTCATTTTTAGAAGTAGTTTTATGGAGATCTTTTATATTATTAAAATTTTAGTAAACATTTGAAGAAAGCTCATCAAACTTTGTATACGACTTGTTTAGCTACCTAAGTACACATGTATGTAGATTATCTTTTGATTATACGAAGCCGATTTTACTTTACCTATTTGAGCGAAGTTCCACTTCTTCGTAAACCGAAGCATCTTAAAATTACGAAAGCAAACAAAAACTTGAGCGATTTCAAGAAATCCTGAAGATTCTAGTTATGCTTCTATATTTATCTTCCTTACCGACTTCAACACCCTAACTTACGTGCTCTTCAGCTGAAACTTGAAGCCGGTAAGTATCTATTCAGTTGAAGTGAAGTATCTCGACGAAACCAAACATTTCTTTGTGGGAACGTGCCTCTTAAAATATGAGGATGATGAATATACTCTTATACTTACCTGGTAATAATATTAAGAATAATTTAGGCATTCCACAAGGGTCATTTAATACGACTACAAATAATTATATTAGTATGAATTAATTCGTTTCGGATATACATTCGAGTTCATTTGGCAATTGATATTGAATCAATGAATACCACGTTCTGTAAATGCTGTTTACTTTTACTAAAATTAGGATTAAAATAATATATCTAATCAGCTACTTATCATTTATATTTAAGTATTCTGTTTTATATTTTACATCTGTCACAAACGAAATATAAGAAGAAAATAAAAAAATAAAAAGATATATAAATAAATAAAAATAAATAAATATACAAATAATAATATAAATAATAATATATAATATAAATATACCTACTGAAGCCGTTACATCGTTAAAGGACATTAAACACTATTAGAACGGTGTGTGGGTAAACAGTGATTATCACAATCACCATTATCTTGGGTACTTAATAAACAAGAAGCGATAACAACCAATACGAGAACTACTTCAATTTATCGAGTGAAGAGGTGAAGACTCATGCGCTCAGTCTACTTACGGTCACTGTCGCGATCGCTACGCTACGCCTACACCCACCAAAACATTCGTACGGCTTCCGCCATTTTTAAGTGCCCAAGTGCTTCGAAAATGCATCAAAATGGTGATATTTAAACTTGAACGTTGTCGCCGGGATACTAAAAAGACGGAAATATTCGCGCTCTTTGTTGAACCTAATCATCCGAAAAGGTTTTTCAAGTACAGTTGACCATAATCCCCGTGCGTTCCGGGATTTTTGGTTTGTGTTCTGGAACTCTGTGGACTACCTACCAACAAGCCGTATATCTAGATAAAACGTGCTAGTGTTTTGTTTTTGGTGTTATTTCGAATTTGGAATGTGTTTTTGAAAAATTATTATGGATTTTTGAGTGGATTTGATTAAAAACTTTTTATTGGTTTCGCGCGTAAAAATTTATTGATATTAACTTTTCAAAAATGGAGAAGCATATTAGTATTGGTGGAAGTGGTGCACACAAGTACAAGCGGATTCACTCCTATGGGAGCATGCAGAGTTCTAGGAGTGACGATGACATGACAGTACACAGCCAGTTATTTCCTTACCACAAGAAAATGGTCGTTGAAAGAGAGATATTGTATGAAGAAGAAAATCCTCCGTTTCAACCTTTGATCGCAACGACTAGATTATTCGGTAAGGCGAGGTTCACATGTCTGCTGCTAATTTACGTAATATTCTATGTGGTATACTTGGCTTCGGGTGCGCTGGTCTTCTCAGCACTGGAGGCACCTCTGGAGAATCAGATCCGGTTGGAACTCATAAGGGCGAAATCAGACTTCCTGTTGCGCTATCCGGATATCATAGGTAAATATTATTCTTTAAACTTACACATATTTAATAACAACAAAATGTTATCACCGCTTGTCAGCAAATTACTGCAATTTTAGCAATCATCGGAAGGCAGATCGGTCAGTGGGTCGTGGCTTTACGAACTCAAATGAACAGAAAAATATTTTCTTTTCATCAATGAAAGCACTGCAAATACATTACACATGTGTAATTTGCTCGCGAGGTAAATGTATAACTACCCACAAAGCTAGTAGGAATTTTGCAGAAATGAGCGCTATTGTGCAAGTATGGTGAATATTTGAAATGCCTGCAACACAGGCACACACAGGCGTAGGCGGGCACTGCAGGTTTCTATTCATAAAGGATCCAAGGAACGATATTGCAAGAAGGCATAAAAATGTAGAATATTTTTCTCATGTTATGGCTAGTTTCATAATAGGTCGGTACATTTACTTGGTTTCCTTTTCTCTGCCTTAAGTTGGAATTGGTACCGAAATAGTAATAGAAAAAAAACCCTCCAAGTGAGTGTCGGACTTCGCACATTAAGAATTCCGTACCAAACCACAAAATTAAGTTGGTAGATTACTACCAACTTAATTAACAAATTTTGTTCCGAGAATTTTTTGATTTCCCAATGACCTATGAACTTGGTGATAATGTTTATCTATGTATATTTTACTGACCCAATACCAAAAATTGATAGAACAGATTTTTCTTTAAAATTTTCTCATTTTACTAGTAGTATTCTACGTAGATTACTACTAGGAAAATGAGAAAATTTTAAGTCTAGTAAAATACATAGATAAACATTATCACCAAGTTCATAGGTCATTGGGAAATCAAAAAAATCTTCGGAACAAAATTTTGTAACAGATTACAGAGAGACAAACGGATACGTGAGTGACAGCAATAGCGCTCCGTTTGAACCCTTCGGGTACGGAACCCTAAAAATGCGGAAATTTTGATTTATAACCGACTTCAAAAAAGGAAGACGTTGTAAATTCGTCGAAATATTTTAGTATCTAGATAAACACATACCTACTCGTATGTTACCTACAGAATTATTATCTGTGCCTACGTCATGTCTTTCAAAAAAAATCTCGTCTTGGCATTTTAGTAATATTTAAAACATGTTTTGATTTATTTATCACCAAGAACCTACTTAGCAACTAACCGAGATTGTTTACAAACCGTTTGGCTAAGTTATCTCATTTAATAATTACAACGTTAAAAGGTTAGCTCGTTGCTATGGTGATTAATTAATAAAACAAAGTCGAAAAGAAATCATAGAAGTGTATTAATTAACTAACGATTGTTAAGCTTCCATCAACACTGGAAAAATCCTTGGGCTTTATACAAAGCATATGTACCTACAAAGTGAAATTCTACCAGCGATTACAGTTGTCAAAAAAATACAACCGACTTCCAAATAAAAACACTACAAAGTGAAAAACAACTTCAGTTTCGGAAGGCGGTGTCAAAAAACGAAAACAGGAACACAACTTCCGAAATTTAAGTTATTTTTCACTTTGTAGTGTTATTAGTTGGAAGTCGGTTATATCTTTTTGTAAAATGTTTTTTTTTTCTCACTTTTTAGTGGTACATAATGGCCAAGCTTTATAGTAACGAATAACATGTAACTTGAACATAACTGGTGAAATGAGAGTGTACCAGGGTGAACTGTACACATCTACGTATCCGTTTATAGCATACTGGCGTGATGGAATGGTGTAAACAATAAACAGACATGCGATTGCAGCAATCCCGAGAGATTTGCCGTCATTTATTGAAGAGTGCTGTTGTATATCGCCGAAGTTCTTTATCAGATCTTTACCATGGGGACATTACGGAATAAACTACTTTTGAACAAAAAAAGAATTTTGCAAAGTCTTGAATATATGACGGAGTAAAGCCCGAAAAAAGAAATTATAGACATCCGAATTGAGAACCACCTCCTTTTTGGGAAGCCGATTAAAAATTTTGTGACATTTAGGAAGCGCGTGTCAATCTCATTCATTTTGAATTTATTGACAATCGTTGTCGCTGAGAGAGTGTGATTGTCATTTTAATATTAATGCCTACCTGGGCGACCGAGCTCTGCTCGGGTGAAAATAGAGAAAACGACGTTTTCTAAAAATGGAACCTAGCTAGATCGATTTATTGCCCCGCGAAACCCCCTGCATACTAAATTTCATGAAAATCGTTGGAGCCTTTTCCGAGATTCAGATTATATATATAGAAAGAAAGAAAGAAAGAAAAGAAAGAAAATATATTTATTTGGCACAGACTAAAAGACACAACATAATATTATACATCAGATAAAATACAAATAAAATAAAAATATAATAAAGTCTGACGTAAGAAATCAGTAGGAAAGTATGCCTCACGGCTGCGCCAAAAAGGCCCAGTTCAGCAAAAATGCCAGACAACTAGTGCCTGACGCTGGTTTTCAACAGGACCTGATGTGTGAGGTGACGAATAATACATACATATATACAAGAATTGCTCGTTTAAAGATATTAGAACACCTAGAAAACCCTATTAGAAAACCTTCCTCGTTTATTGTTATTTCCATGAGTGAAAACCGTATCAAAAGCCATTGGCTTGTTGGCCGTGGCTTAGGCCCAGTTTTTTTATCCGTAGTTAACTCGTTAATCAATGGTTAAAAAATTCGGTAAAACGCGTTTATTCGTCAACTGTTAGTCTAACAAATGGTCAAATAATTAACTCTCCAACTAATTTGACCATTTGTGAGGCAAACAATTGAAGAAAATGGTGTTTTACCGAAATTTGCAACAATTAGGGGTCGGTTCCCAGTCTTACCGGATTCAGCTGAGTACCAGTGTTTTACATGGAGCGACTGCCTATCTGACCTTCACAACCCAGTATAGTTCTCGCCAAAGTTCTTGGCTGCCCTGAAGTTGGTCTCATACAAAAACAGCATCGTTTCGTACCTCGCACATCCAGTTAACCAAATTCAGGGCGGCCAAGAAGTTTGGCGAGGACTATAACTGGGTAACACGGTACCCCTTGGCAAGACTGGTGTCAGATCTCAAGCTTCTGACTACCCGTAACGACTGTCAAAGATCTTCAAATGACAGCCGAGACCAACGGCTTAACGTGCTTTCCGAAGCACGGGGGTAACTCGGTATGTTGAAATGGTCATCCACGGACCGACCTCGTCAAGCGTTGCTTAACCTTGATGATCGACCAGTGCGGCTGTAATTTTTTTGGCACGAGCTCCTCTAGTTAGCATATTTAACTACGGATCAAAAAATTGGGCCTACTGGAGAAACAGAAATGTCTTCGACAGACGCGGACAGAGACTTTTTTATACCATTTAGATTCGTAGACCGTTTTGGCTTACCATCAGATGAGCTAATCAGACAAACGAGAAACTATTTTAAAAAAACCGGCCAAGTGCGAGTCGGACTCGCACAGGAAGGATTCCGTACCATTATCGCAAAAAACGGCATAAAAAACACGTTTGTTGTATCGGAGTTGTGTCGTGTTGTCGTGTTGGATTATTCTGTTTTTAGGGTTCCGTACCCAAAGGGTAAAAACGGGACCCTATTACTGAGACTTCGCTGTCCGTCTGTCTGTCTGTCTGTCTGTCTCCAGGCTGTATCTCATGAACCGTGATAGTTAGACAGTTGAAATTTTCACAGATGATGTATTCCTGTTGCCGCTATAACAACAAATACTAAAAACAGTATAAAATTAATATTTAAGGGGGGCTCCGATACAACAAACGTGATATTTTTGCCGTCGTTTGCTCGATATTAATAACGGCAACAGGTAGACGCTTGAAATATTCACAGAATATTTAGTTGTATATTCTCTTCAAAAAATAAATTTATTAAATTAAAATAACATAAATTAAGGGGGGCTCCCATACAACAAACGTGATTTTTTTGCAGTGTTTTGCGATAATGGTACGGAACCCTTCGTGTGTGAGTCCGACTCGCACTTGGCCGGTTTTTTTTTATTTGTTGTTATAGCGGCAACAGAGATACATCATCTGTGAAAATTTCAACTTTCTAGCTATCATGGTTCATGGGACAGACAGACAGACAGACCGTGAAGTCTTATTAATAAGGTCCTGTTTTTACCCTTTGGGTACGGAACCCTATAAATATCCGCCATTTAAACTAGATTTTTCTTAATCTCGTTTTATCTATCTCATCGATCAATTCTGTTTATCTTACCAACGTTGATCAGCAATAAAATAATTTGACCTATCCTTATCTATCACAAACATATTTAATTCTGTATTAAATTAACATGAACAGATTACGTTATCAGATGAGAAATCTATTTTATATCTGTGTTAATTCAAAATTTCCATCGTGATATAAGGTTTGTATCATTTATATTCGTATTACACAAGTGTGTTGCCGCCTTTACACAGTAGATTGTGTGTCATACTGCTGTGATATTAAAATTAGATAAAATAAATGATACGAACGATGGAAATTTTGAATTAACTCAGATATAAAACAGATTTCTCATGTGATAACGTAATCTGATCATGTTAGTAATTTAATACAGAATTAAATACGTTTGTGATAAGGATAGGTCAAATTATTTTATTTATATACTAATATTTAGAACAACGTTGGTAAGATATGAGTCGTGTCGTGGCGTGGCGCCTTCTGACGCAGTTGATTGACTACAAAACTCGTTGTGTTATAACGACGCGCAACGCCACGACACGACACATAAGTATTTTTCCGTCTGAAATACTGAGTTAGGAACAAACATAACTACCTCGTTGGTCTTGTGGTAGCAAGCGCTACTGCTGACCATGAGGTTCTGGGTTTGATTCCTGGGCCAAGCAAAGTGTTATTGGATTTTTCCATCTGGAGTTTCTCAAAACCAAAAAGAAATCTTCTTTATTTCAATTGGGCCACTAAACGACACTTTTGAACGTCAATAATTTACATGAAATAATAATTGATTCTACCGTCGATTCAGCAAAGTAGCTTGTTATGGAGAAGAACGGACAAGAAACTCCATACTTACTCTTTTAAAAAATGTGTTTTACAACATTTACATACATACATTAATTAATTTACGTGAGGACGATGCACCCAAACTAATACTACTATACTACGTATAGATATAAAGTATTACAAGCACTAACTGGTAAATTCATTCATTTCATAAATAGGACATGGTTCTCCCATACTTACAAATATTGCAAACATAGGTAAATTCAACAACAACGGAACAGTATGCGTGTCAATATCTGAAACAAAAAAGAGAAGAAAAATATAAAATAAAGCATTACTATAATTATAATATCATGATCAAAATCATCATCATATCAGCCAATAGACGTCCACTGCTGGACATAGGCCTCCCCCAAGCGTCACCACATTGATCGGTCCCGTGCGTTTCGCATCCAGCGGATCCCCGTAACCTTAACCAGGATATCGGTCCACCTGTTTGTTTCTTTTCTTTTTTTTCTCTTCTTTTAATTGGACTTTTTACAATGGTTCTCAATCATCTTAATAACCCTTTGCTAAGAATAGTTACAGCACTGATAACTACATTTATGCCACATGTTAAATTTAGTCATGTTATACAATTTTTTTTTTCCTTTTTATAGATGCTTTTACCGATTGTTTTGTGAATGTGTGAACATTGTAGGCCTACGTTGTCCCCCCTTATCTAAGTGATGCTGTAACATGGAAATATTGTAAAAAAATAAAATAAAAAAGGTTTATTGTTTCTCATACAATTGTTCTACAGCACAAAATTGAGGCAGCCCCGATAAGTTATAAGGATACTTGTAATGGGGTTACCTCGAGTATACATATTTTTAAAAGAGTAACCATGGAGTTTCTTGCCGGTTCTTCTCCATAGGAAACGACCAACCCGAACCGTGCGCCTTTTGTCGACGTTTTATAAGTGCCCATGTAGGCCTGTGTAAAATAAAAAAAAATATTTTGATTTTGACCTGGTGGGAGGCCTTATTATGGATATAGCCAGTTTGATTTTGTCTACACTAAATATTGCCCTATGGAGCAGGACCAGCATGTTTCCAAGCATTCTTGTCTTGAATATAGTCATCTAATTTGTATTATGCTTGTTTACAATAGCGGCAAAATTATCAAGGTATTGAAAATTCGAATACACAGATCGATAGATATTTGTTTCTCAAAGTTAAAAATCGACTAGATGTCGGATAACGGCATTTTAGTTATACCACGGCAGTTTTATAGCCTTTTCACTTGATTTTAGGAACTCATTAAGAATTTGACCCCTGACGCGTCGTTCGCACACCATGTGTGCGTAAGTTATTGTTTTTATATTGTCACTGCAATTCAAATTCAAATGTATTTATTTGCTAGAATGTAGGTTTACAAAGTATGATCTTAAATCTATGACGGTCCCTTTACATTCTACCATTAAATATGGTGTGCTAATATTTAGTTTTAGCTTGTACTATCATCTAAATTTATTTTTATTGAATTAAGAAAATAGACAGTAATAACAAAAAAATAATAATTTTGCATTAGGATTTATAAGAAACAAATTAATTAATTGATGTCAGAGTTACATTATTATACCGATGTCAGTTCAAACAATGTCAGCTGAAGAATACAATTATAAATTATTGTAAATTTAATTGATAATGTCATAACTATTATAAAAAATATTGTAAATTAATTAGACGCTCAATGGGTTAAATGTCGTAAAAATTGCTTAAACAATTATCTACTGTGATAAAGGGACACGTTTCAACAAATGACATAACTAATTAGTTTATTTATTTTGTTTAACTAACACGCTCTTGACATATTTTGTTAAAGTACCTACCATTATGGCAATTGTGATTTAATTACAAAACAAACATGTATTTTGTTGCATTATCTTAATGCCATTTTGTTTGTTAGATCATACACAAACGGAAATCAGTATTTTACTTCTGTGTAGTTTCATAGAAAAAAAACGCGACGTGTTATGGTAAAAATAATATGAAACTACCTTTTAAAAGTCTGTAAAAACCTTTTAAAAACGGTTTTTACTGTGCAATCTTTAGAAGAAAGTTTCTGTTGAAAAATATTTCCTTTCAAAAAACGCTTATCATTTTCTTTTGTTATTCATTTAATTTGATTGCTTTATTTTGTTTGATATTAATTTACTTTTTTCTGAAACCGAACATATGTCAAAAATCTTTTAAATGTTTACCTTCAAAATTGGTTCCCAAAATACAGGCTTGCCTAGTTTGGGGCCAATGTAAATTTTTTTTTGTAATTCTGTTCTTAAAAATAAATAAATTTGAATTTGAATTTGAATTTGAATTTATAAATATAATTGTCTAACTAATTACATAATTATTCTCGATTGTTTTTTTTTTCGAAACTTTGTATCTTTCCTATAAAAATACATGTAAAATAAACAAATATGTCGTTCGTCTGAAAAATACGAGTACAATCATACACGTATACTCGTAATAGGTACATAATGTATATTTTAATATTTAAAATCTTGCTTTTTAATATTATTGAACATTTACCATCTTATTATATTATTTTAATGCGAAAACTACACGGTAAAATATACGTAAACACATAAACTTGCGCAAGGAAAGTTTATGTACATTATTAATATAAATCATACAAGGGTCGTTTGAAAGATACGTGTATTTTACATGTTATTTTCAACGCTATTACTAACCCATTAAACCCAGTAAAACTTTTAAATTAAATCATTCATTCATATTCAAACATGCATTTTACACATTAATGTTTTAAATATAGTTAGTTAAACTTAGTAAGTAAATAAATAAAATAGAAAACTGTGAAGAAACAAACAGGTTTGTCAAACAAGGCCTTGTCTCAAACACGTTAGTTATAAGGTCATGGGCCTCATCAAATATTTGAGACTGTAACCGATTCGTTACTTTAGAACCGATTAAATAAAACTGGTTTAAGTAACCACACTAGTCTTGTGCAATAGTTTTGTGGTTGAGGAATTTGGGAATCGTTGTAAATTAGTTTTCAACAGTTGTTGATATTTAGATGTCTGCAATGTAATTAGTGATCGTGCAGTTTCTTGCACGTTATTTTCCATAGAGATCGAGCTGCACTTGCAAATGTGCAACTAGCCTCATCTTTTGCACTGACTTACTGCTTGACATTTCAAAAATACCTTTAATCTATACATATAATAAATCTGTAGAAAAGTCATTTTTGTACATTGAAGAAATTGAAACAAAAAATAGCCAGCGTGTGAAAAGATAAGTAACAGAACCCATTTCCATCATTTTTGAAATTTTTGTCTGTTTGTCTGTTTGTCTGTTTGTCTGTTTGTTTGTGCGCACATCACGTAAAATCTACGAATTCAATGCTGACAATGTTTATATACAAAAATTATACGCAACTTGAGGTTTAACTTAGTTTTTGTTTCATCGAAATCGGTTCACTCTATCAAAAGATATGATTAATTTAGTGAGTTCAAGAAGTAAAATATTACGTTACGAGAACTAATGTTGATAGTTGAAATCTAAATCCGATAGATGGCGTTGTGCAAATGACGTCATTTTCTGAATCGCGGTGTTAAGATTTTCCGCGCGAGGATGACGTCCACCGTGTTTACTAGGCAAATTGGGTTTCGTTAGGTGTCTTAAAAGTTCTTGCGTGTGTCGTAAAAGTTCTTTGGTTGCTTGGTTTATCGATTTTCTAAATTGGTCGAAAAAAAAGTATTTGCTTATCTTATTGGTTTCGTTTGGTCAACTTTGGTCATTGGTTTGAAGTACGAAGTTAAGATTGTATTTGATTTACTTCGTAGTTTGAATCCAATAGTGCCAATCGTTATACAGTAAGTTAGTGTTGCCAATTCGTTGAGTCACGACCACGAACAGACGATACGTTGTCACACTAGACTGTTCGACGCACCGTTCTTTTAAGTTTGTAGGCTATTCAGTCATAAGTGTTGTTAGTTTTGTTTATTGCTTTAATTTTCCTTGAAAATGCCTCAAAGAAAAAAAACTAACCTTTCGCTGCGTAGCCGAAATGCGAAAAGGATGAGACTTTGTAGGTCTCAGGAATCGGAAGAAGATCGTGAAGCACGGTTATCTGCTAACCGAGAGCACATCGCTCTTTCACGTGAATCGGAAACGTTCACCGAAAGGGAGTCACGTTTAAGTTCACAAAGAACACGGACCGCGACTTTGCGGTCTCAAGAGAGTATCCAGGAACGCGAAGACCGGCTGTCTGCTGATCGGGAGCGCCACTCTCTCTCACGTGAGTCAGAGACATTCACAGAAAGGGAGTCGCGCTTAAGTTCGCAAAGAACTCGGACCGCGACTTTGCGTTCTCAAGAGAATATCCAGGAACGCGAAGTTCGGCTGTCTGCTGATCGGGAGCGCCACTCTCTCTCACGTGAGTCAGAGACATTCACAGAAAGGGAGTCGCGCTTAAGTTCGCAAAGAACTCGGACCGCGACTTTGCGTTCTCAAGAGAATATCCAGGAACGCGAAGTTCGGCTGTCTGCTGATCGGGAGCGCCAGTCTCTCTCACGCGAGTCAGAGACTTTCACAGAAAGGGAGTCGCGCTTAAGTTCGCAAAGAACTCGGACCGCGACTTTGCGTTCTCAAGAGAGTATCGAGGAACGCCAAGCACGTCTGTCATCTGACCGAGAGCGACACGCTCTCTCGCGCGAGTCTGAATCTCTCTCCCAAAGAGAAGAACGATTAGAAATAGCTAGACATAACTATGTAGGTGTACAAAGAAACAATGAAAGTTATCTTGCATCTGAAAGGGAAAGAATAGATGAACTAAGACGAGCAGAAACAGCAGAACAACGTCAATCTCGCCTAGAAATAGAACGAGCTCGATACCATATGAATAGAGAAACAAATAGCGGAGCTGATGAGTCCATGGAAAATGACGATGCAAATATTTTATTACCTTGGGACAATAGGGAAAAATCAGGGTTCACATATTCGTCTAGAATTAATTATGCTGGCTTTACTTTCGTGGGTGACATGAGAGAAATTTGTAATTTTTGTCATGCTTTGAAATGGAGGAAAGAGACAGATGGAATGTGCTGCTCAAATGGAAAAATTGTTCTTCCAAATTTCCAAGATCCACCACACTTACTTATAAGTCTCCTGAATGGCGATCATCCCCAGTCGAACCGTTTTTTGGATAATATTCGTTTATATAACAGTGCTTTCCAAATGACTTCCTTTGGGGCAAAACAAATAACGGAAGGACCGTTCATGCCAACCTTCAAAGTACAAGGTCAAGTTTATCACCTTATTGGATCTTTGCTGCCAGAAAATGAACCCAAATTTCTCCAAATTTATTTTGTATCCGATTACACGCAACAGCTCAATGTTAGAAATCACAATTTTCCCCAGCTCAATGCTGAGCTTTTGGGTCAACTTCAAGAATTGCTGCATCGCGTTAACCAGTACGTTCGTGAATTCAAAGCTGCATTGGAGTCAATTCCACAAGGCAGCAATGATTTCAAAATTGTTATAAGTGCCGATAGACGTCCTGTGGGTGAACACCGTGGAAGACACAATGCACCCGTCGCAGATGAAGTTGCAGTTGTTTTAGTCGACCAGGAGTGTGAGAGACGTGATATCGTGTTGCGTACACGCGACGATCGCCTTCAACGCATTTTGGAAACCCACCGAGCTTACGACGCCCTGCAATATCCACTAATCTATTGTCATGGTGAAGATGGGTACAATTTTGGGCTGTACCAAGTGAACCCTACTACGAGAGTCACTAATTATCAAAAAAAAATATCTGCTCAACAATACTATTCCTACCTTTTACAAATAAGGCAAAACAGTTTCGTATATTTGCAACGATTTCGTGGTTTGTTCAGCCAATTTATTGTGGACATGTACGCAAAAATAGAAACTGAACGTTTAGTGTATATTCGCACTAACCAGCGACGGTTACGCGCTGAAGAATACGTGCACTTGCGGGACGCCATGCAATCAGATAATAACGTCGAAAACTTGGGTCGATTGGTTATTTTGCCATCCAGTTTCACAGGCGGTCCGCGGTATATGCACGAACGAACGCAAGATGCTTTTTGTTACGTCCGTAAATACGGCCGGCCGGACCTTTTTATAACATTTACAACAAATCCAAAGTGGACGGAGATTTGCCAGGCACTTCTCACAGGACAGGCGTCATACGACAGACATGACATTATTGCTAGGATTTTTCATTTAAAACTCAAAGTCTTGATTAATCTACTTACAAAGGAGAAAGTTTTCGGTTCAACTCTTTGTTTTATGTATAGCGTCGAGTGGCAAAAGCGTGGTTTACCCCACGCGCACATTCTTCTGTGGCTGGAAGAAAAAATTCGTCCCGATGCTATAGACAGTGTCATAAGTGCAGAATTTCCGGACTATAATGCAGATCCGATTTTGCATGACATAGTAAAAACACATATGGTTCACGGGCCATGTGGCCTCTTAAACAGGGAATCACCGTGCATGAAAGATGGTCAATGCTCAAAAAAATACCCCAGAGCACTGAAAGAACTAACTATGGCTGGGGAAAATGGGTATCCGCAATACCGGCGAAGATCACCGTCACAAGGTGGTTTCACAGCTACTGTCAGATTCCGTGGACAAGAAATAATTCTAAATAATAGTTGGGTGGTACCGTATTCTCCAGTTTTGTCAAACGCTTTTCAAGCACACATTAATGTTGAAATTTGTAATAGCGTCGAATCTATAAAATATATATGTAAATATGTTAATAAAGGTAGTGATCAAGCCATGATAGCACTAAGAAATAACAACCAATTTGATGAAGTGACAAGGTATCAATCTGGCCGATACATAAGCTCTTCGGAGGCAGTTTGGCGCATTTTGAGTTTCCCTATTCATGAAAGGTATCCGCCAGTCATCCATCTTGACGTGCACCTGGAAGGCGGGCAGCGAGTTTACTTTCAGCCAGAAAATGTGGCAGAAAGAATGAACAACCCAAGACAAACCACCTTGCTCGCATTCTTTCGCCTTTGCGAAAGAGACAATTTCGCTAAGTCTCTGTTGTACAATGAAGTGCCACATTATTATACTTATAACAAGCAGCAAGGTGTTTTTAATCGCAGGAGACGTGGAACTGCTGTAGAAGGCGAGTCCGGCATTTTTAAAGAACACGTGATTGGAAGAGTATACACGGTGCACCCAAATAATGCAGAGTGTTATTATTTACGCCTTCTTCTTCACACAGTGCGAGGACCTACTTCTTTTGCTGAGCTCCGCAAAGTGGACGATATAGAATATCCCACATTTCAAGCTGCTTGCCGCGCACGGCATTTATTAGATGGCGATCAGCATTGGGATGATGCTTTAGCCGAAGCATGCGTCAGTGATAGTCCACATCGTTTGCGCCATTTATTTGCCATTTTGTTGACATTTTGTGGCCTATCGGACGCTGGGCAGTTGTGGCAAAAATATAAAGACGCGTTTGCCGAAGATTTTTTGAGACAGCAAAATATAAATAGTGAAACTTCTGACCAAGTACGTGAAAGCTGCCATAATAGGGCTTTGCTGGCTATACAAGATATAGTTACAAGTATAGGAGGGAACCCCCTCAGTCAATACGGCTTGCCGACACCGACAGTTGGTGGGGAACGAATTAATAGGGAGTATACATCTGAAATAAATTACAACCCCGAAGAGTTAGCAGAAATATTGCGAAATGGCTGTTCAAATTTGACGTCAGAACAACGTCAAATCTTTGATAGAGTATGCTGTAGTGTAGAACATTCATTAGGAGAAATGCTGTTTTTAGATGCACCTGGTGGAACAGGTAAAACTTTCCTCACTAAAGTTATCTTGGCTCAAATAAGGAGCCAAAACAAAATTGCCCTTGCCGTCGCTTCCTCAGGAATAGCTGCCACTTTATTACCAGGAGGAAAAACTGCACATACAACATTTAAAATACCAATCGACTTGGACCGCACAGAAAACCCTGTTTGCAACGTGTCTCGCAATAGTGATAAAGCAAGGGTTTTACGCGATTGCGCCCTTATCGTTTGGGACGAGTGTACGATGGCAAATCGTAAAGCTGTGGAAGCTGTAGATAGAACGTTGCGAGATATAAGACAAAATGACCGACCGATGGGAGGCTTAACGGTGCTATTCTGTGGAGACTTCAGGCAGACACTCCCTATAATACCCAGAGGAACGAGGGCCGATGAAATAGGTGCCTGTTTAAAGAGCTCTATTTTATGGCGTAGTGTCATATTAACTAATTTGAGCTTTAATATGCGAGCATATTTGGGAGGTGACGCAAACGCGCAGGTTTTCTCAAATTTACTACTTCAAATTGGTAACGGCACATACCCGACTCAAGAAGGAGGTAAAGTAACTTTAGTCGAAAGCCTGTGTTCTTCTGTTGCCTCACAGCAGGAACTCATTTCCTCTGTATACGGAGATCCATCAGAGATCTCGAACCATGACGCTGCTTGGCTATGCCAACGAGCTATTTTGGCACCTCGCAACGACCAAGCAGCAGCAATAAATTCTCAAATATTGGTACATGTTTCTGGAGAAAGTAGGGAATATTTATCTATTAACACGGTTTTAGAAGAAGGAGATGCCACCCACTATCCAGTAGAGTTTTTAGACTCTCTAAATACACCAGGTCTTCCAGCACACAAAATTTATTTAAAAGTCGGAGTACCAATCATTCTACTCAGAAATTTAAGCCCACCAAAACTATGCAATGGAACTCGGTTGAGAGTAACAAATCTCCAACGAAATGTCATCGAAGCCGAAATCTTAACAGGTTGCGGCTCCGGTGATGTTGTTTTCATTCCCAGGATACCCATTATCCCCAATAATTTTCCGTTTACTTTCAAACGTGTGCAATTTCCTGTAAGCCTCTGTTACGCTATGACTATTAATAAAGCCCAAGGCCAGACGTTATCCGTTGCGGGTGTAGACCTTACTTTTGATTGTTTTTCACACGGCCAACTCTATGTTTCTCTATCACGTGTTAGCAACCCAAACAACCTTTTTGTATATGCTCCGGGTAATTCCACCGCTAACATAGTATATAGAGAAGCATTAACGTAATCAACTATACCAAAGTCAGGACTCTTATCTAAATCATCAAAAAGGTGATATACTCTTATCTAAACGACGTTGTTTTGCTCTCGACAACCACGCGAACGAAGTCGCGGGCACAGCTAGTATGAAATAAATGATTTGAATCTGAGTTTGATCAAATTAAATATGTGAGCGAGACTGGCGAGACTCCGCAAACTTATATTCGATATCTAAGGGCGGATATATTTCAAACACATCATTTAGTAAGGGCTTATGGGCCTTAACACATAACCGCGTTGCGGCGCCGCAACGCCGAAATCGGCGTTTGTTTCGGCTTTCGGCGCGTTGCGGCGTTGGAAATTCTTTGGTTAGCTATCCATTTCTATGCATTTCGGGCCGAAAGCCGAAACAAACGCCGATTTCGGCGTTGCGGCGCCGCAACGCGATTATGTATCGCCCCTATTGTATGCACATGGAACTAGCGTTGCGACGCCGCAACGCCAAATCGGCGACGCGCGCCGCCCGCCTCTACGCAGAAATTCGCGGCATTCAACGCCCCGCGCATTCCGGCAGACAACAGTCGTTTTGGGCCTAAATACATCACCGCGGCCGCGTTGCGGCGCCGCAACGCCGAGATCGGCTTTGTATTTGGGCTCGAAATGCATAGAAGAAATGCAATGTGTTTCGGCCCTTATAGTCTATAGGACGTTTGGGGACAACCACGGGTCAACACGGTAACAGTTAAAATATCAGACGATGACCCTGAAATCTTGATATGATTTATAGAGGAACACCCCGTTTTGTGGGATACGAGTGAATGCGGCATATTTGCATAGGCCTTAACTACCTACATTACTGGTGGTATAGTTCTCGCCAAACTTCTTGGCCGCCCTGAAGTTGGCTACAATGGCTGCACAGTAGAAAATCTCATACAAAAACAGCACCGTTTCGTGCCTCGCGCATCCGGTAAACCAACTTCAGGGCGGCCAAGAAGTTTGGCGAGAGCTATAGATGTCCCCGTAATTAGCTGTAGGTACCTACGCTTATTAGAATGAGACGAGATTGTTTTTTTTAGAACGTCGAGTTCGATATCCATCACGTGTTTGGACTTTCGCCAGATAAGTAAATTAATTTGACCACGTTTACTTTACCAGGTAATTTGACCGTACAGGGTTTAATAGAGAATTAATTGATGCCTTAATTTTAATGTGTAGGTATATAGTTATCCTATCCTCCTCCTCGTGTCGTGTTTCTCATTACTGAGGGACGTGATTCCCCCGTCAAGAGATCAACCTTTCTCTTATCATGTTCCTCCATCTGAGTTGTCCAATAAATCAGTTTAAAGCTTGTGAAATAAATAAAATATAAACATGAGTAGTTAAATTACAAGGGCACAAAACTAATAACTTTATAACCGTCGATTTGAGTCTAAACATGAATCGAACTCCCATGACCGACTTACCATGAACTGATGAACCACACCATTATTTATAAGTTGAAAACAAAAAATGTTAAGGCGCCGATTCCCTTGGGTAGCTGATTTTAAAATGAGAATCACGTCTAAACGGCTAGTCGTAATTTTTTGGAAAAAATATATGTTATATTAGATAAATATATGTTGCATTTTCTTAATAATTTTGTTGCGTTGCGTGCATGCATTTTGTTCCCTCAAGGTCGTTGGCGTTAGTCGTCGTCTTAAAAGACTGTATGAACATTTTTGTTTTTTCGCTTGCCATTATATCTCAATTTATTTAAAGTGGATTCAGCATGTTTTTTTTTCATATTTCTTTATTAACCGTCATCTCAGTAGTCTGCTTATTGCTAGACTTATGGTTCTTTACATAGTCCAAACATAGTTATTTTGGTCTTCGCTTAGTCTTATAGCCATCTACATTCAGAACTTGTCACACGATATTTTCTTCGTTCATTAACAACATTCTATTTTTGAACACAAAATAAATAATTCGATAACATTTTTGTAACATAATAAAGTCAAATGCAAATAACGTCGATCAAGAAACACGTGGCTTCGAATAAACGATGAGAAACCGGTTTATTTATAAATATTATACTAGTATTATATTATCTGTGTCACTACTCAATAGGTAGAGGTAATACATATAACTTATTTTTTGTTTAGAAATCTTTCTACTTATGTACCTTATTAAGAATTTAAAAAAAGACAATAAAAGGAGCATGGAAGGAAATCGGGCTTATTCGGGTGTTTGCCTCGTCTTATACTTTTTTTTTTTTTTTTTTTTTTTATCTATTATAGGCTCGCGCTTGACCACTATCTCACCTGATGGTAAGCGAAGATGTGGTCTACGATGGAGCACGCTTGCCTAGTAGTAACCTATTCACTCTTGATTTAAAGACCCCTAGATTGTAGCTATCGGGAAACACAGACTCCGGCAGGGAATTCCACTCCTTAGCTGTACGCATAATAAAAGTATTCTCAAAAGGTTTAGTGCGTATGGGTGGGATGTCCACCATGTACCGATGGCGCTTCGCCGTACGTCTGGTAGTTCGATGATGAAACGGGCTGGGCGGAATTAGATCATGCAATTCCATCGCACACTCCCCGAAATGTAACCGATAAAAAACCGACAAGCTGGCAACTCGGCGACGATGTTCAAGGCTCTGGAGCTTTGACTTAACCAGTGCCTCATCGCTGATGAGCTTCTTGGCCCGCTTTTCAATCGACTCTAGTGCATCAAGCTGATATTTGACTGATCCGTCCCAGAGATGAGAACAGTACTCCATGCATGATCGAACTTGCGCTTGATACAAACTGAGCAGCTGTTCTGGCGTGAAGTACCTTCTCACCTTTGCAAGGATCCCCAGCTTTTTGGCAGCCAGTTGAGCCTTTGTCTCAATGTACGGGCCAAAATTGAGCGTCGATGTCAACGTAACGCCAAGAAGCTCAAGATGGTCAGTTATTGGCACGGTAACATTTCGGAAAGTTGGAGCCGGGTGAAATTGGCTCTTTTTAGCGGAAAAAAGACACGCCTGAGTTTTAGCAGCATTAAACCTGACCAGATTGGCATCGCCCCATTCGGAGACTGCCTGCAAGGACAGGTTCAAGCGCTCCACCATGGCCTCACGGAGAGACTGGATCTGAGGCCCGGTAGCACGAGCGTTGGACACGTATCTCTCAGCAACTGTGCTGTCGTCTGCATACCCAAAGGTGCCGGGTTTTAGCAGATCGTTAATGTGCAGCAAGAACAAAGTTGCTGAGAGCACCGACCCCTGAGGGACCCCGGCATTAATATCCAAGCGGTCCGACGAGCAGCCATCGATAACCACTCGAATGGACCGATCTCTCAGGAAGTCTGCAATCCAATCACACAGACCACCGGGCAAACCGAATGAAGGAAGCTTACCAATAAGGCTTTCGTGCCAGACCCTATCAAAAGCCTTCGAGATGTCTAGGGAGACGGCAAGCGCTTCCCCGTGCCTCTCAATGGCCTCACTCCAGATGTGAATGGCATACGCTAGAAGATCCCCAGTAGACCGATTTCGGCGGAAGCCGTATTGGCGGTCACTTAGGATATCGTTTGCTTCTAGGTATGCCAGGAGTTTAATATTAAGTACACGTTCCATACTCTTACAGAGTATGGAGGTTACAGATATGGGTCTGTAGTTGGCCGGGTCAGCTCGACTTCCCTTCTTGGGCACGGGCTGTACGTTAGCCTGCTTCCAAGCATTCGGCACTTTTCCAGCCTCATACGAAAGGCGGAATAGGCGTGTCAAGATCGGAGACAGTTCAGGCGCACAGGTTCTAAGAACAATTGCTGGTATTCCGTCAGGGCCGCTAGCTTTGTTCACGTCGAGGTTGCGCAGCACCCTACGGACGTCCTTCTGATGGATACGAATTTCCGACATACTCGTCTCGCATCCATCAGAGGAAGGAGGGGGCCGCGCGTCACCAGGATTTAGACGTGAAGATTCCGCAAAAAGAGAGGCAAATAAATTTGCCTTCTCCTCAGCGGAGTGGGCCAGCGACCCGTCGGGTTTCAGCAGTGGTGGTAGTGAGGGACGGCAGAAGTTTGACTCGACTGACTTAGCCAGAGACCAAAACGCTTTACTACCTGATGGGTAAGAAGCAAGTTTGGTCCCTATACGGCCAATGTGGTCGAACCGAGCCCTTCGCAACACCATCTTGCAGGACTTGGCAGCCCTGTTGAAGGCCTTCTTCTTCTGACCCACGTCACCCGCCTTACGCGATCGAGCGTCGACCCAAGCCAGGTACGCCCCATGCTTAAGCGCGTCGGCGCGTTTACATTCGGCGCCAAACCATGGCCGGTCTTCGCTAGACATTGATACGTCAGAGAACGGAATGTAGTACTCCATTCCCTGACGCAACACATCCGTTACAGCGTCCGCGCACGACGATGGATCAGTCGAAGAAAAGCAAGTAGGCTGCCAAGGATAGCATGCGAAGAAAGATCGCATACCATCCCAATCTGCTGACTTGTACCGCCAAACCCGCCGGGTGCCTCTTGGGCTGGGATCGGGCGGGGAATAGACGGACACAGACTTCACCAGACAGTGGTCAGAACTACCTAAAGGTGAAGCTATCGACACAGAGTATCTGTCTGGATCTGTTGTCAGCAGAAGGTCCAAGCAATTCGCCGTGTGCGAATCAACGTCCGGTACCCTCGTTGCCCCCTGGACCAGCTGGGTGAGGTTTAGCGCTAGCGAAAGCTTACGCATCTCCCGTCCAGTATGGTCAGTGCACTGGTATGGGAAGAGCCACTCCTGGTGGTGGGCATTAAAGTCCCCCAGTAACACTAATTGGGTGGAAGGATACCGCTGCTGTGCCGCGTCAGCAGCCTCACTGAGGTACTCTGTGAGCCTGGTTGTCTCCTGATCTCCGCTATGCGAACGGTAGACACAGGCGTAGATAATTTTATCCAAACCTGTGTCCACTAAAGCCCACAGCGTTGAGAATCTGGAGTCCTCAAGGTTACGGAGACGCCGATAGCAAGTATCGTCACGGGCGTACATACACACACCCGCGCGCGGTTTAAAATTGTGCTCCAGGGTAAACCCTGGGTAAGACAAGTACGACACGTCTGACGGACTCGCTATCTGCGTCTCCGTAAGGAAAAACAGCGCTGGTTTCTCAGTCTCCAGGTGGAAGTGGACTGCAGAGAGATTTGAGTGCAGACCTCGAATGTTGGTGAGGTGCACTTTGTGGGGGAGGGGGTGCAGCCGCTGTTTAACTCCAGTATTATTTTTCTTTTTCATGAAATTTTATATAAGAGTGAAAGGAGTAGAGGAGAAGGAAGTGAGACGAGGTTCTACGCTGCTAACCTTCAGACACGCACTGAAAAGACGACATCAATGGGGAACTAGTCCGGAGACTGCGGGGACGCCCGAGCCCCCCCGGAATGACCATCGGGCCCTCCCCATCTGGTCGCCAACCAGCACGATGATAAATACTTAATTGAAAGATTAGTACGCAACAAAAATATGATTGTTTAAAAGATTAGTATATGTAACGAAAATGATCGCAAATTAATGTGACATATTCTCAAACGCGCGTTAGCTGCTGTGATTGGTTAAAAATTCAAGTATAGAACAGGTAAATTTATTTCCAAGCGATGATTACTATTCCTTTTTCATTTAACAGCTGCAATGCTGCAACAAATCAAACTGCTTCCATACAAACAAACTAATCTCCAGAATACGCTTGAATGCAAAGCTACCAGAGCATTGGTAACACTGCGATGTGGTTAGAATGTTGCCAGCTCAATGACTCGGCACTAAGTAACCGGGCGATCGAGCTCACAGCTAGATTCCTTTTATTTCCTATTTTTATTCAATTTTAAGACAGTGGAAATATCTTGTTTTATCGCAAAAAAGGTAGTCAAAGGTATTCTTTTCTGAAAAGTAAATAAAAGACTTTATGCCTTTAAACGAATTACCATTGCCTAGAAAAAAAATAGTAAAAAAATGGCGGGTTAGTTAATAATTTACAACAGAAAGTTTATAAAATATAAGTACATATTTTTTTAATCTAATACGTTTTATTTTTGTTGTTCATATAAAATTATGTAGATAATAGCTAAGCGTACATACCTTGTTTAATAAAACTAAAATAAAAAAGCAAGCATCAATTCTCTCAAAACTAGCTAAGTGTGTTGTTCCTAATGAGCGCCCACCTGACCTTTACAGACAGACTGGCTGGAAACAAGACTATCTTTTTTTTTTATGTACAATCAGCATAAAAATTTGCTCAGAAATCAAAATAATCAAAAAACCACATCAAAACATATATCATACATCTGGTTTTGGTCAGTCAGCTCGCGAATACGTAACCTGCACAGCACGATTTTCTTTTCGTTTACGTCTTTTTAGTTCGGTTCTTAAGCAGTCGGCTTTTTAGATTTTATGCTTTAAATTTTTTTAACTAATATTTAGGGTGTTTAGCTGATGTTCAAGCATACTTTGAACACTTTTGTTGTGTAAGTAGATGTCATATTTACTTAGAAGTGCAGATTTTTTTGAATGTATTGCTTGCTCTTTATAACTGACTTTCCAAAAAGTAAGAGGTTCCATGTTCGTCTTTGTATTTTTTTATATTTTTTGTTTTTTTTTACCGATTACTCCGTCAATTATGAACCGCTAATATAAGGTACCTACCAAAACAAAAAGAAAAAATAAAAACTTTTTAACAAAAAAACTTAATCGACTTCCAAAACAAAACTTTTGCAAAAAAGTTTTTATTTTTATCCATGTAAATTTTATGGTTGATTATACCTATCACTCTACGAATACATAACATTGATGTTTAGGTATTTAATTTACATCACGTGTTAATTAGCTGTATAATCTAATTTTACAAAGCAAGTGGTTTGACTTTGAACAACACTGCCAGATGTCTCATTAAATTCAAATTTTGTAAGACAAAAATAATTATGATAATTTAAATTTGCAGCTGAATCTAGCTGGGGTCATCAACTTAGCTGATTTTTCAATGTCCTGTCGTACAAAGCCTGTTTTATCTTTAATTAAAACTTTTTTATCTAATTTTTCCTTTACATATTACATCTTAGAAACCAACATCGAATCTTATCGTGTCCATATAATCTAGACAAGTTTTATTCGATGTAAGCAATGGCAATGGTTGAAATGCCAAAATGTAAGGGTTTGGTCACGTGACATTTCGATGCCGTTTGACATTCTTGTCATTTTTTCAATCGCTGTCGTTGATAGAATGCCACTTATGGCTTCGAAAGAACCTCTCCAGCTATCAAAGTTTATACTTTTGTTTGTAACTATAACTTCGTTCATTACAAAACTACAGCCAATTGAATAAATTTAACTATTAAACTACAAAAAAAAAACTATTAAACAAGCTAAGCTAATACTTCAAGTTTCTTACTTAGAATATAATCTATCTCTATATATTTATAATATATCTCTATATATTTATAATAATAAAATCGTTTGTTTTATGGGAGCCCCACTTAAATATTTCTTTTATTCTGTTTTTAGTATTTCTTGTTATAGCGGCAACAGAATTAAATCATTTGTGAAAATTTCAACTGTCTAGCTATCACGGTTCATGAGATTCAGCCTGGTGACAGACGGACAGACAGACATGCAGACAGACGGACCGCGGAGTCTTAGTAATAGGGTCCCGTTTTTACCCTATGGGTACGAAACCCTAAAAACAAAGTTGCTGTCCGCTTCTCTCTAAGTCATCATTACCGTTTCTCCGCTAACTTCTTCATTACGCAACGGATTTTGATTCAGTTTTCTCTAATGGATAGAGTATAAACAAGAAATCATTGACATACATTCTGCCGATAGACAAGAACATTCATGGAAACCATTTGTTCAAATACTGATGAGTTAGAACTAAAGTTCGCTGCAATGCTAAGCATTATTTATGTTGTCAAATCAAACTATTAAAACATGCAGCGCTTGCATCTAGCAAGAAAGTATTTAATTTGTCCCGTGCGAAGCCGGGTCGCTGCTAGCAAGGTTAAGTTTAGATTGACAAGAATACCCAGAAACATAACCTATCAGCTTTTCTAAGTCTATTTCACGGTTGTTTTGAATAACTTAGTTATCGCGTGGGCAAGAATGTGGGCTGTACTTAATATAATCCCAGTTTTGGTAATAGATTTAGCCGTTCCGTTTGTTCGGGTCTGTGTACTTACCCAACTAAACCGCGGCACGTGATCTAGTTATAATTAAAACAATGTGTTATAACTTATTTGGCTAACATTACGTAACATTTATGTCTCCGCCTCCTCGCATCTTGTTCCTCATTACTGAGTCGTGATTCCCCGGTCTTCGTGGAAGATACTTCTCCTTCACCAATTCGCGCCATCTGCTTTCTGTCTTTGGCGTCGTGGAGAGCATCGTGCAGCTTGGTGTTTACCGATGTGCGGACTTGGTCTGACCGTGTGATTGAACTTCGACCTCTTTGACTTTGATCTTGCTAGTAACCATCAGCTGTTCGAGGTTATGTCCGTCCTTCCTGGCAATGTGACCAAAAACTCCAGAATCCTACGAAGGCAGACCGTGGAGTGTCTGATCTTTATGTTCAGTTCCCGAAGCATAGAATCATTGGTGCGAAAGGCAGTCCAGGGGATACTAATTTGGAGATTCAGAGATTTTTTAGGAGTCATTAATTATTAGACATCATACACAAACACATTTAATTAAAAAGCAGACAAAAACAAAATTATAACATTTATGCATTCCAATGTTTTAAATTGACTAAAATAAAAAATGTCAACAATATAAATACAAATATATGGATATATTTATTTGCTCAAAAACGTGTATACATGCAAGAATAAACAATACGTGCATGCAGGATATCATCAACAAACACACAACAAATGTATTTTTTTTATCCTGAATGATGATGATTATACACTATCCGTGTTATCTAGCAGCTGGATTGCTTCCACATTCACGTGTCGATGAAGTCTGTGTTCGTGGGCTTCAGCAAAGTTTTGGATAACGGTGATGACGAGTTTCATTTTAAGGTCGCGGTGAAAGTCGTCATTTCTGATGTACCATGGTGCATTATCAGCATCTCTGAGTACTTTATTTAGTAATTGTTGTATAATTTTAATATTGCTTTGTTTAGTACAGCCATAGTTGGATACCATACGTCCAAATTGGTATAAGAATACGCTTGTATATTATGTTTTTATTGTGTATTCATAGACAGGATTTCCTTCCGAGTAACCAATACATATGTTTGTACCGTATATCGAGTTCCTGTCTTTTCTTTTTGACGTGAGATTTCCAACGCAGCTTGGCATCAAGAGTTATGCCAAGGTATTTGGCTGTATTCGCATAAGGCACTTGCATGCCGTTTATATAGACTGGGTGGTAATCGCAGCGTTTATTAGTGAAGTCAATGTGAATCGATTTTGACTCATTCGGTTTGATCTTCCACTTTTGTGTCCGTAAACTTTGTTCACAGCTAGTTGAACTTTTTCTACTGTTTCTTTGTGGTTTGAACCAGTAGCCATAATAGCAGTATCATCAGCAAAGTCGCTATAGTGTTGTTTTCCAGCTCTGGGATATCAAATGTGTATACCAAGAACAGGATTGGGCCTAACGCACTTTCTTGTGGTACTCCGGCCTTAAAAGTTTTTAGCTCAGAATATGCGTCCCCTTGCTTTTATCCTAAACATTCTGTTGCTTATATATAACTCTAGAATATCTGAAAATTCGGGGAGCATGCGTCTGAGTTTATATATCAGACCGAATAAAATAAATTAAAATGTCAATAACTAAAATAAAAACGAACAAAAGCAGTATGTGAGGATTGTAGCAGCCGCAGCAGGTAACGTTCTGTTTCTGCCTACCCCATGGGAAAAAGGCGTGAGTTTATGTTTGTTTTTATTTAATTAGGTACTTTTATAATCGCCGTGCCTATGACAGTCCTATCATACCCTAAATACACACTATTATAGATATCTACATACTATACATGATTTGGGTCACGAATGTTTTATTTAGAAAACCCTTAATGTTACCAACCTATAGCTATCCAGTATTTATTTTTCTCTTTACACATAGATCAAGAGAAATAAATGGAACTCCTCACGTAGAAAATGTTATGTTGATTGAAAGGATACCTCCATCGTCTTTAGTTTTTGTTTTTACACAAACCTTTTTCTTTGTTTGATATCTTGTCCTTTGTACCTTAAAGTTTGTTTGTTGTCAACTCTTTCTTCTTTTTTTTATATGTAATATGTAGGTTATCTAAGTATGTATTACGGAGTCTTTGATCTTGTATATTATTAGTATTACCTTAGGTTTTGTTTTCTCGTAGTGGGTTGCTTCACGATGCTACATAAAAAGAAATTGATATACCCTCGGATTCTGTAAACCAAAAGATGTAATCACTTACTTAAAAATGTTCAAAATTTGATTTCTATTCTGTCGATGATTCTTGGTTAGGAAAATCTGCTGAAATGATAAAAATAATATAGGCCAAAGATTTATAAATACTTATGTTGATTTATACTGGTGGCCTTTTTAAAAGTTTTAAGCAGGTACAATGCTTCTGGTATCATTAAATTATCAAGAAAATAATTTTTTAAAGCATAATTATTTAGAATTAAATGTGATATCATATATCAATACACATCCAATGAGCTCAAACACGATGGTGCTATCTTGTCTGGTTGAGGAGTTGCTATGGTCACCTTCCGGCTCCATCATGAGACCAACTCCATAGTATAAAATTATTTAAATGTTTACAAAGTTATATAAGTAGGTACGTTATTACTGTTTCCAGACAAACATACGAAAGCAAGGTTCTTGTAATATAAAGCTTGTAAAAATATAACCAACTCACGACGAAATCTACGTACACAGCAAAACCTTGCATCCCTAAAAAGCCTCATACCGAGTTAGATCACACGTTAGATAGGTACGGGCACACGGTGTTCACAGAGAAGCCCTCGCCGATAGCTCGCAAATGACTCCTTTGACGAGGGTAGCTAATTTGGACCCTGTCTCTCTTTGACGTTGGCGCCAGATTATTAGATTTTTATATACCTTTACGTAAGTCTAGGTATAAAACTGGAGCGTGATTGTAATCGGTGTGATGTTTATTTATGATGCAGGGTTTTAGGAGCATTCGGTTTCGATATTAAATTTAACATTTACTGTAAGTACCTATATGTCGTTCGTTAACTTTTGTGTGCCCTAGCAGTTGAGTGTGTCTCTCTAATGTCTCTCTGATGGTGGCCAATGTTTGAGCTGAGTGGTGCCAATCCATGCGTCATGTTCGTGAATGGGCGCCATCAGTTGGGATGGGTCATAACTTGATTGGCTCGGTCTGTTTTTAATTAATTATTGTATTTTAAGGTTCATTTTACTCTAGACTCTTTTACGTGCACGCCTTTTTACATCGTTCTCACATATATGTAATTTTCTAACAAGAATAATGTAACCAAATACTTGTTATTAAAACTTATTGATGAAAAAGAGTTTCCGTAGAGTTTTTTGCACATTCTTCTCTATAGAAACCAAGTGTCAAGTGCTAACTTGACAGGCTTACAATAACATACACGTCAGTTTGACATATGACGAAGAGATCAAGCTATCTTTTAAGAAATATAGAAGGTTTAGTTGAAATAAACTATTTTGAATTTATTTAATTTAAAATATTTAGGCTTCATGCACAAAGATCTACTTTTCTTCTACAACTTCATTCTATCAAGAGCGGTAAAGAGATATTCAGGTCTTGTTATATTGCTGTCTAATTTTTTTCACACTCTGTTTTGGAATAAACAGAGATTTAGGCAGATTTAAAACCTTCAGTTTTAAGAATAAAACCACGATCTTAGCGCTACTAACGTCTAGGTCTGACCAAAACCTTTAGATGGAGACTATGATATTAATCGAATTAATAAGATAGTCATAGATAGTGTAATGCATACATTACTCGATTAGAAATTATTAAAGCTTTCTCTTATATGTCATTTTATCAAACCTGTAAACTAAACGTACTACCAGGCAAAGTATATCAAAGGAAATAATAATCAAATATAGTGCAGCTAGCCAGAATTCATCAAAACCAGATTCCTAGTGTCTAAAGTATACATCCGATATTGGACTTTGGTACCTGGAATCTGAGATTTAATTACAGATTCCAGATTCCTAGTACAGTATCTGCAACCAGTATTGGTAATTGTTACTGGCAATCTAGGATTAGTTTTCCATGGAACTCATGACAATTAGAGAAATTAGATTTTTCTTGCCTTGTCCAGCGCTATCTTTCTCGATATCAGAATCGGCCACCTCTACTTGTTTGGCCTTATTTTATGACCAAAGGTAGATATTAATGTACCGCAACTGATCAAGTCTGGCTTGAATGGTTACCCGGCTCTCGACAAGGTATTAAACACAACTTGGTGAACTTGGGTTCTCTTGGTGTGGAAGTCCCTATGCATATTTCCTCTGCTTGGCTCAAATAACCCTATAAGTTACAATGTGTTTCGTTCCAAACTAGGGTTCCGGAGGTATATTGGATATAAAATTTAGTTCCTGATAAAATGATGATCTAGGGACCTCCATGTGATCTTAACTGTTGCGCACTCAACAATATTCATTGAGCTGGAACATTGACCCGCCAAAGATCCTTCTGATAAACTTGTATGAGCGATAGTAAATGTCACTGATCTATAGAGAGATCGTGATTTATTTGACCAATTTTGGATAGAATAAAATAGCGATCCAACAAGCCCCCGAGTAACTTAAGTCAATTGGTTACAAACATATTGTCTTTAGACTGACCAACTATTGCCGAGGGCCATCCTGTTACCCAGTAACTGGGTTGTGAAGAGTTCAGATAAGCAGTCGCTCTATGTAAAATACTAGTACGTAGCAGACTCCACATGTTATATGTTTAAGAAAATGCTAGGCAGATGATGATAAGCTTAAATTGACCAAGAAACTTAAAAACCGGCCAAGTGCGAGTCGGACTCGCACACGACGGGTTCCGTACCATTATCGCAAAACACTGCATAAAAATCACGTTTGTTGTATGGGAGCCCCCCTTAATTTATTTTATTTTAATTTATTAATTATTATTTTTTGAAGTAAATATACAACTAAACATTCTGTGAATATTTCAAGCATCTACCTGTTGCCGTTATAAATATCGAGCAAAAAACGGCAAAAATATCACGTTTGTTGTATGGGAGCCCCCCTTTAATATTTACTTTATACTGATTTTAGTATTTGTTGTTATAGCGGCAACAGAAATACATCATCTGTGAAAATTTCAACTGTCTAGCTATCACGGTTCATGAGATACAGCCTGGAGACAGACGGACAGACAGACAGACAGACAGACGGATCGCGAAGTCTTAGTAATATGGTCCCGTTTTTACCCTTTGGGTACGGAACCCTAAAAACGAACGAAGCCCATAAAACTGCAGTGTCTAGCAAGTAATTAAAGCATTTTGGCCCCAATATGGTCTAAAAATTTACATATTTCGGCGGCCCAGTTTCGTATATTTTCGTGTAAGTTACCAGGAGTGTATAGGTGGGCAGGAAGAACGATAACCGGCAAGCGTATGCCAATAAATCATCGTCTGCAGTGCGTTACCAAGCGATAAAAGGCTTTATGATTCCAATATAGCCGGGCCTTCACCACACTGTCACCATGCCTGGCCCACTTACACCTGCATATTATTCTGATGTTATCTACCAGGAGTGCAAGCCGAATGCCAATAAATCATCATCTGCAGTGCCTTATACCTACCTAGCACAACAACAAAAAGCTTTTTGGTCACAAAATGTTGCTTTACCTGACCAAGTTTCACCTATATATTCTCTTTCAATCTACCAGGAGTCCATAGGTGGTAAGACGGTAACCGCAAGTCGAAAGCCAATAAATCAATAAATCGTCATCTGCAGTATCTGGGCTTCATATGGCCGTCCCTTCACCACAAAATGTCAGTATTTTTGACCCAGTTTTACCTACATATTCTCTTTCAATCTACCAAGAGTGCATAGGTGGTTAGGAGGTTACCGCAAGCCGCGGTAACAAAATATACCTCGCGTATCGAATCTACTGCCACACCCCCGTACACTCGCTGACCTCAAGAACTATCTCGTGACAAGGGTCAGGTTTTGTTGTGTGAGAGAAGCGAAGGAAGAGGCAAGCGGAAGAGTTTACAGATATACTATATACTCATAGAATGTGGTCTAGAATAGAGTAGGTAATGGTCAGCTGTAACAGCAATATGAGACTGTCTGTAGCGTAATTATGGTAATTACGGATATATTTTGCATCGCTAAATCACCTCCAAAAATGTACCGAAACGATATGATATTGTTATACTGCCTGCAATTTTGGGCTCGTTTTCTTTTAGCTGACAAAACTCGCCCCCGCTCCTCTCATCACCAAACCGTTACTCAGTTGACCTAGCTAGGGAGCGTTAGCATAGATCGAGCGGGAAATGCATCGACCCCATCTGTTCGCAGTTACAAACTAAATACATATAACAATATAGCAGCAATTGTTCACTTACCCGCTGATTTATACCATTGTGATAACGTCGCCTGATACGAGATAGCAATGCCCTTAGGACCGAGTTGTATACGTAGTAATAGTTTTGTAATCGCTGGCTTGTGTGATGATACAACTCACACTAACGGGGGCATTGTTTGCTCTTAATTAATGAGATCGTCAACAGAGTAATACCTATTGTTTTAATTGATATACTGTTGCATCTCTATTTGTGTGAATACAAGTTCTTTTTTTTCCGAATCTTTTTTGTTCTAATTTCATTTTACCGAAAACTATTGACCGACGGCGACGTCTTTTTTGCTATATGCATTATTTGACATAATTTCAGATCATCGAAGTATCAATTACCATAGGTATTATTTTACCGAACTATATTTCGCCGATTTACAAAATAACTTTTTTCTTTGGGCCGTATTTACATTTGCCATATTTTCACCAAACCGAAACAACATTTAGGGAATATTATTTAGCAACAAATATATAGCCGGTAACTTGGTAGCATTTTCAATTTTAAATTGAAATAGTGTCATAAAAAGTCAATATGTTGTGCTAGAAAATTTTGTGACAGAAACGAATCGCTGCAAAATCGACTTCACGCAGTCTTGTCTGAGTTTACGTATTTATTTCGAATTTTCATGCAAATGATTTATTAATAGCTGTCATGCATTAGACATTTTTAGTAATTATTTATTTCAAAGAATTTGGGAATTTAGGGACACCCCGGTTACTTTAGACCCTGCAACAGAAATAGGAGCCCGACATTTTTTTTTTCAAGTCCCTGTTTTAAACATTTGTATTCGCCCACTGTTTCTCTCTCACTTAGTATTTTGATATGCGTTTAAAAATAAATATTTTAAACAAATGTTATTTCGGTTATAGCTTCGGTAAAAAGTTTTTCGACCAAGTGAAACGTCGGCGTAAAGGAAAAAAGCGAATTGATAATAGGTCAACTGAGACAGTGGCAGACGTGATTTCGATGAAGTAAAAAAAAACGAAACGATAATAGTTGAAAAGTTTTAGGTGAAATGATATTCGGTCAAATGTTTTTCGAACTTATGATAGGTAACCCTTTTTTCGAAATTCGAAAGTTAAATTCAAAATTCATCATATAAATTTCAAATTGAAAATTTTATGCCGCGTAACTGCGTAGATGCCGAATGCGATGGCATGCAATGCTTTTAAAACAACATAATTCTTTCTTATCTAACAGCTACCAAATAAACATGTATGTATATGTACATTGATGTTTCATGACGTTATATATCATTGAAAGTAAGATAATTATATATTCTACAATCTAATATGTAACACTTGTACTTATTACGTACCAACACTCAATTATTGAATCACTGTTTACTCAGATCGATGTTCTAAGCAAACAGAATTATTTAATAATTCTATGTAAAAATTCTATATACGAAACTTGTGCGTTGCAAATAAAATGCCGCGTGCTTATTTCCCGATCCTAGTAAGATGAAAGCACCTAAGGAAAACAGAATGAATAACCAATATTTACATCTATACTAATATTATAAAGAGGAAAGATTTTTTTTGTTTGTTTGTTTGTATGTTTGTTTGTTTGTTTGTACCGAATAGGCTCCGAAACTACTGGACCGATTTGAAAAATTCTTTCACCAATAGAAAGCTACATTATTCCTGAGTGACATAGGATATTTATTTTATCTCGAAAACGGGTCCTGTGGGGTGGTCCACGGGAGCGAAGCCGCGGGGAACAGCTAGTATCTTATATTGATAATGTTACATGTTTCCTTACGGCATAACTAACATCCTTCAAACAGAACATTCTCGTCATACATCAAATAGAAATAGATAACTTAGAATATCATATCTTAACAATAGAAAATGATGTAATACAGAAGCAAAAGTACTAGGCAATCATGAATACACAGCTGATAATCTTACACAAGAGCGTAACATGTAGTTATGTACTACCATTTATGATGAAACACTGCCATATACCGACATGTTATAAAAGAGAGGAATCATCCAGAAAATAAATAGGCTTTCTTGTCGAAATTAAAGGAAAAATACACGCTGTGTTATTATTTGTTACATTCAGTGATTGTATATCAATTCTGAAATTAATATTGCCTACAATAAAGCATGTATAGTGCTACGTGTGCTTTTCTGTTTAATTTCGTTGCGGAATACAAGACAGTTGAATTTGAATCATTACTTCACGACTCGTCCAGCTTTATTAACTTAGCCCTTTTTGGTGCTCACCACTGTTGATTTTGGGTAGTTTCAGGAGTTGCAGTGGTTGGGAATAGCTTGGCAGACTTGTCTTAATAAAGAAGGCAGTCAGACAAAAATATCGGACTATTTTCTAATTTTGTTCCTGAAAGTGTTTTAATCCTAATTACTAAAACTTTAATTTCACTGATCGTTTATTGATATAAACTAAAAATTGTTTATTGAGATAGACATCAGTTTAGAATTTGTATTATTAGTGGCTTTAAACTAGCGATCAACTGCAGCCAAAGCAGCCAAACTGGTGAGAGCCTGTATTTTGACATGCGTTTGAAAATAATTGTAAAACCGTACGCCTTATCTGATTCATTTGTTAAAAAAATTACAAATCCCACTAAAACTATAAACGGGCGAAGCCGCCAGAAGCTAGCTAATACATAATCTATATATTTAAAAGCGAAAGGTCACTCACAAACCTATCACGAAATATTGAAAACCGCTTCACGTATAAAGATGAAATTTGACAGGGAGGTAGTTTATAAGTTAGTAGACATCAGCTAAGAACGGATTTTGCGACAGGGCCGGATTTAGGGGGTCTAAGGACTCTCGCAAGTTTATATGAAAGTCCTTCAATTTTTGAGCTACAAACTTAAAATTTGGCAGGGAGGTAGTTTATAGTTAGTAAACGTCCACTTAAGGATTTTGCGACAGACCCGGATTAAGGAGCTTTAAGAGCTCTCGCAAGTTTGAAAGAAAGTCCTTCAATTTTTGTGTTACAATCTTGAAATTTGGCGTGGAAGTAGTTTATAGTTAGTAAATGTCAGTTAAGAACGGATTTTACGACAGGCCCGGATTAAGAAGGTCTAAGCTCCTTAAACCGGCAATACAGAGCTTCGTTTGATGATGAAAATTCAACCTTAAAGAGCGCGAAACTAAAAAGTCATCTGTAGGATAAAATATAGATCACGCGAACGAAGTCGCGGGCGAAGTGCTAGTATCTAATAAGAATCGTGGAGCCGTGTGGTTTATCAGCCCAGTAAATTGCATATCGCTGCTGAAGCCTGAAAGGGATGTCAAGTTCAGACACAATGGAATGCCGCAACAACCAATTTTCTAATCGACTTTAGAATTAAATGAGTTTTCTTCGGTCTCGAATCGACTTGTGAATTGAATCGAAATAGGTTCTGTTTACAAAGGGAGTAGAAATAAAAGTCAAAGTAAAAAAAAAATTGTTCACAAAGTAAAAAAAAAATTGCGATGGTTTCATTTTACCACTTTGTCGGCGTGATTAATATGTATATCCATGCCAAATTATAGCTTTCTAGTTTCTAGTACTAAGAGTCTCTGAGCTAAGCTGCGGACGGATGGCCGGACAGATGGACATGGCGAAACTATAAGGGTTTCTTATTGACTACGGAACCCAAAAAATAAGTGTCTCGTGTTTAAATATATAAAATATAATTGTCAATGTACGTTTGGAAGACAAAAATTGTACACTTCATTATTTCTGTTGACGAGCACCTAGTTTTAATTTTGGTCTTCGATACGATTTCTAGATCGGACAGCACTGTTATTGCATTTTCATTAAAAATATCTCAGTAGCAGCTAACAGACCGCCCAAGTAACACAGGAAGCATTTTAACAAACGAATAGTAAACTTATGTAGAACTTAAGGTCCGTATAAACTCTTATATAAGCTCACCGAGCATCTTGATGCTTTATACTGGCATTTTTAAAGGCTTATGTTTAACAAACCACCAAATCTAGTAATATACTGACAAAAATAGTAAATGATCACCAAAATTAAATTTAGAATCGCAACAGAGTCGACGGAGCCCCGCTGGGCGGGGCTCCTATTTCTGAATACAGGGTCTAAAGTAAACTAACACGAAGGTGATGACGGGAGCTGAGTTCGCTCGCTTTGCTCGCTCACTTCAGCTCCCGTCATCTCCTTCGAACCTAACCTGTCCGTGTCGGGGTGCCCTTAGCTCCCGAGCTCACTTCGCTCGCTCTTGGACTGATTCATTGACCAAATCACTAGATTTGATATCTTACGGTTTTAGCACTTATGAAATTTGGTGATCAATTTACTAAATTTGGTTTAGGTTTATTTTTTTTGCTGATTAGTATATATTTTAGGTGATAGGGGTTATCGTCACAAAGTTTTTTTTGGTGGTCATTATATTTATTCCCATTTTTAAACCATTATGATGCTTTACACTGTATAACGTTTGGATAATGGCATATGAAAATGCTTTTGTAAAGCCTTTAGTTTTAGTGCAGCAAACCACAACGCAGCTGTACAGCTTTCAGCTGCTTTTAGTGCATTTGGATTTACAATAGCATTTTTAAGTAGTAAATAAATGTTTAATGCTGTTTAACAGCATATACATGAACCATTATAATGCCACGTAAATCCGCTATACAGCTTTCAGCTGTTTTTAGTGCCTCAAGGTCTACAATAGCATTTTTAAGTAGTAAGATAATGTCTAATGCTGCTTAATAGCATGAACTTGTACCATTATAATGCACCGTAAATCCGTTATACAGCGTTGAGCTATTTTTGGTCCCCGTTGTTGTATAATAGCACTTTTAAGTGGTTAGTAAAAGCCTAGACCTGCTGAATAGCATAAACGTGAATCAATTTAAAGCTTGCATTTTTAAAGATTAACTGAGTTCTGTCGTATAGCTAACAGCTCTTTAATCAAATACAAGTGAGTTATTGTAATGCGTAAAGCTATATATAGGTTAATTTTACTATATTCGTAAAACCATTTGAGGCCATTTTGAGGAAAAGCACAATATTCGCTATAAACATGTTTTTTTTTGTTGACGGCAGCATAATTATTTTAATAAGCCATGCGCAGGCATATGGAGATCATGCGTTCAGAAAGCTATTTTGTCAACAGACTCTTGGCAAACGGATACAAGTTGTACAAAAATCCTGAAATTGTTTTTTTTTGTTTTGCTCAAGGATCCCCAAAATTGCGTTCAAGTAATAGCACTATTTCAGTCTACATCAATTCTACTGGTATACTGGTGAATCCATATAGAACTACTTTATAGACAATAGCACTACAGTGGTTCATCAAAAGTCTTCTATCTGCCCTCTGGCTTAATAATTGTTCACGTGTAATTATTTATACTGCTGGCGGCATTAATTAGCCTTTTTAAAGGCTCAGCGGGCTGCTACAGACCGACACCATTTTGTAAATATTTTATAACCAAAAAGAATTATCATTCGGACCTATTTATAAAAGCATTAGGCCTATATAGTAATAATATGACTTAATTTAATACTGTCCAACCAATACTATTATGTAAATTATGCAAAATTCGTTCTGTACTAAAAATACAAAATTTTTTTGGTTATTTTCCGCATATATTTATATAACATTTTTTAACAAAACCACATAATATCGAGGGCCCGTGAAAATTTTCAATGAAACTTATATAGACATTTACAGTAAACTACATTGCGCAGTAATATTTGAAGGTATGAAATAACAAAAGAGTCAAAAACTTAAACAGTATTATATATTTTGTTTTGATGCAACAAATATTGAGTCACTACCTCAGTTTTGACCCTCTTCGTCCATATTATATTGCGAGACAAAGTAGTTAAATTACAACGATAATTGTATTATAACATTTGTACCGTGGTATTAGAGATGTTTTTGCAATGATGTAGGGTTTAATTAAGTTCTAACTGTGAACACTTAAATAGCTCAAATAATTCTTTTCCTACATTCTAATGCTAGTCTAATGCTTTTGTAATGCAATTAACATCTTCATTATCAATAATATTGCTAGTATAATGCTTCTGTAATGCGATTGGCAACTTCATTGACCACAATAATGCTAATATAATGCGCCTGTAATGCAATTAAACAACTCTTGTGAACCTATTTAGGATCTAAAGCCGTATAATTTGTGCCCAAATAAGCATTACAGTAGTCGTATAATCGTTTGTAATGCTACTAAAGAACTAACTCAAAATGCGAAAACGATACAGAAATGCTGTAAGTCGGCCGTTATACTGCTTTGATGTGTTACTTGGGCGGAGTCTTGATCTGTGCTTATTTGATGGCAATAAGTTCGTCCCTCTTTTACTTAGGACTTGAACATAATTATGTGGCCGGCGAAATGTGAGCGTGCTTAAGGAGACATCTCTGCTTAGCCTTTTTTAAACACAAGGCGTCATAAAAGAAAGAGGCCACTTATGAGTTAATCATTCAACACAAAAGGTTATCACCATCACCGTCACATCTTTATCACCCTTAATTACACATTCACGCATTCTCAGTGACAAATGTCAAAGGTGACAGCAAACGCATCCCACTTTCCCCGACGCCATTTTGTGACGTCATCGCACTGTATACTGTATGTCATATTAACCGACCCCAAAGTCAGTAGGTTATCGCGAGCGTACCCCCAGGATCGATGCACGACAGTGTACGCGCACCGCGTAACGTGTTTACAATTATCTTGCAATTAATTGTAATAATTTAGTATTACATTAAGATAAGGGGAAATTATTGTTGGGTTTTTTTTTAAGAGTTGCAATGTATGAGTATTTATATACATAGGCTATATCGGAGGTCAGGAGATGTCTAATGTCATTGGGTTATCGGTTTTGTTTATGTTGTAAAAGCATATTAATCTTTTTATGGGTACTTTTTTTCAATATAGTACTTTTCCTTAAGAAATAACTTACATTGCGTATGTTTAACCTCTAGTGTCTACATATTATTAGGGATTATTATAATCATCTTAGATTGGGGTTATCAAGAGCTTTAGAAGCCAATTTTATTGAATCCAAACAGCTCCTACATAATATCACGCCTCTTCGACATGGTGGTGTATGGAGACAGAAAAGCCAGAGCTTTCTACTAACAAGAATATGCTCATGAACTCCACGACCTCATCCCACCGGCCCCCTTCTACCATCGGACATCTAGACGCACTGCAAGTTACCGTCCTCACCTAGTTGCCATTCCACCAATTCGCACCAAGCGCTTCCAAACATCCTTCATAATGCGCACAGCAAAAGAGTGGAACTCACTGTCTGCATCTGTGTTTCCGAACGTATACAACCCGAATCTCTTCAAAGTTAGAGTGAACAGGCTTCTTCTGGGTAAGCTCACTCCATCGTCGACTTTGTCTCTGTCAGCTCTGACCTAGACTAGAGTCAAGAGCAAACACATCACAAAAAAAAAAATGTCTTTAATTTTCAACCACAAACCACAACCTAGTTATTCTAACTTGTTTCAGAAAAAAATATTTATTCATCTCACAGAAAACGCCTCCTAATTGATTTTAGAACACAACTAAACCTACAGTTACACATTCATAAAGTTAATTAATTCCAACCACGAAAATGTTACATAAAATGGACGCCGAGTGGACGGAATTACTTGAATTTTTCATTCGTCTATGCTTAGAGAGGCCAAGGCACGAGGTGTTCAGCCAACGAGAAGTAAGCCTCTTAATGAAATAATACCTAGTGCAGGGATGGCGGACCTTTATTGGTGTTCGAGCCGTTTTTACAAACTTTTATTTATAACACTTCTGCCAGCGGCTTCGCCCGTGTGGTAGTCGAAAATTATCCCGAGGAAACATATCCCCGGGATAAAAATGTCGAAAATTATCCCGAGGAAACATATTCCCAGGATAAAAATGTCGAAAATTATCCCGAGGAAACATATTCCCGGGATAAAAAGTATCCTATGTGCTATTCCAGACTATAATCTATCTCTGTGCCAAATTAACGAAAGAAAACGGGACCCTATTACTAAGACTCCACTGTCCGTCTGTCTGTCTGGCTGTCTGTCTCACCAGGCTGTATCTCATTAACCATAACATAAAAACAGAATAAAATACATATTTAAGTGGGGTAACAACAAAGGTGATATTTTTGCCGATTTTTTGCGATTATGGTACGGAAACTTTCGCGCGCGAGTCCGACTCGTATTTGTTTTTAAATACCGGCTTTTCTCAGCACTTTTCTATTTCCGAAATGGTGGGCCTACAATGGTGGGAAAATGTGGACCAAATCTTTCAACCGTTTGAGCTAAAATTTTGCATACACGTCTGGTTTGGATGGCAGGTTAGCTAAAAGCTTCTATTATAAAACTTTTAAATTAATAATAATGTGGCCGAGGTGTGCCAACAAAGAATCTTGATTTGATGAGTCATAATTGTAAAAAAAACAGTAGGTAATAAAATAAAAATAAACCTGCAGTATCAAATAAAATGCTAATAACTAGATGATAGATATTAACAACTTTCAGCTGGAGCATAAAAATCTTGTAAACCTCCGAATGATTTTGCTATGTTTCACTACTGGCTCGCTTGTTGTTGGATCGCCATCCCTGATCTAAGTAGGTAGTGAGTACCTCCCGGACTTCCAGTCGTATGTAACTTTTAATTAGTGTCCTTTGAGCAAAAGATTCGGTCGGAAATACTAAGCTACTCGTGCGTATTCGGTTTGTGGTAAAAGTAAGTAAAAAGGGATTTTATGTCGTCTAAGTAAAATTCTCGGTGTATGTTTCTGAAGTTGTACAAGATATCACGTAAAAGAATTGTGTAAAACCACTAATAAAGCAAGACGCGACTTCTTAGAGTTACCACAGATAATATAATACCTACTGGAGTTACACATGTTCTGAAAAACACTAAACTTGACAAATTATACTGCCAACTTTTAATTAACATAATTTTTTGTCTTGTGATCTCGTCATTTAGAGCTTGAATATCCAAAAATTATAAACAGCATTCCAATAACCTTACATAGCGATAAAGGCGTAGGCGTAGCTATTGGTGCATAGCGACTAGCGTAGTTTCGTAGCCGCGTTGCGAAATAGTGTAACCGCGTGGCATTTAATTTGAACAACTTAGCTTACAAAAAAAAGTTAATTATATCAAAAAACCCAGTCGGGTTTAAAGGCACCTAAAGAGCGAACTAAAAAGATGTAAACAATAAGAAAATCATGCTGTGCAGTCGGAGTATACATATTCTCGAGCTGGTTAACCAAAACCATTAATTATATCCTCCGACTGCACAGCATGATTTTAACGATACCTTAACTGTCAAAATACATCCAGTCGTTTGGAAGATACGAGGTATAACGAAATTCACATACAAGATATGCACGAAAACATAACCCTTCCTTGGCATTTGGGTAACAATACCAACATACCAACAAAACGCAACTACAGTTTTTAGTACAAAAAAACCTCTATTACCATCCACACTGTTTCAAACTAGAAAATATATTATAGCCATTACAGGCAGCTTTAATTTTCATCAAAGCACGGTCCCGTTCGGGTTCTCAAATGAATAATGCATGCGCACAGAATGAAATACACATTCGCGGGCAAACGGACCCGCCACAAAGTGCTGCGAAATTGCCGACATTGTTCAAAACATGCTTTATTTAGCCGACGTATTGTTCATTATTCACCGGTTAATTAAACGTAAATACTTTCACGTAATGATGGCTGCGAATGAAACGTGTCAGCGATTTGAATGTGCTTCGTACCTAATTGTGATTAATGGGCAGCTTTATTTAATTTGAATTTGGAACGATGATGGGTTGCCAATCCTTTTGTCTTGTCTATGTTAGCAGTAATTGAAAATGATGTTTGTGTATCAGTATTGCAAGTGTAATTAATAATTGATGTTAGTGAACATGAGAGGATGAATGAAAGGCGAATGTCTAAAGGTATTATATTATTACAAGGCAAACGTGAATAGAAACGCTGAGAGGTGACGCCCTAGAAGGAAAGACCGTATTGGTGATGTTACTCATTAAGGCCAGATGCGTAGCACTAAAAACCGGCGTGCTTATACCGAGCGTAAACTAAGCTAAAGGAGAGTTAGGATAGGATCGTATTCACAGCAGGTGGTGCTGTAGTTTCTGCTTACCCCCACGGGTAAGTTAATAAACATACAAGTACCAAATATCTCGATGTACTTAGTTAATTAAATTATGGAAATCGAATGCCAATTTCTATTTAATTACAAAGTTAATCGATGCAAATCTAAGATCCCGCGAGTAATTTACATACGTAACGTAATTATCAAGAACGAACAAAGGCCTTTCAACATTTTATTTACCAAGACTTGCCTTGTAAAAGTCAACTGACAATCTTTAGCAAAACAGACTTGACAACGTGTAATGAAAGTCACAAAGTCGAAAACTAAATTTCTAAAGCGTTGGAGTTGAATGTAAACAAAGGTATATCCAGGGTCGGGGTTTAGAATAATCTCTTCGTTGAAACCTGTAGATTTATGTCGTATCCAGTTTTGTATTTATAAACTGAAATTTCCTATTTATCTTTCACTAGCTGCCCCCAACGGCTTCGCCCGCGTGAATGTCGGCAATATCCCAAAAGATCGTATCTACTCCCGGGATAAAAAGTCTCTTATGTCCTTCTTCGAGGCTCTTTTTATCTATATGCCAAAATTCATCAAGTTGGTAAAGCAGTTTATTATTACATGGAACTAACTTGCGAAAGAGTGTTTCTGTAAGTGAAACCTCCCTCTGCCTAACCCCAGAAGAATACAAAAGTGATCTGTGCATTAAGTTGCCTATAATTAACCATTATTTCTTTTTCCACAGATGATGATCTGGAGCTGCTCTTGGATGAGGTGGTCCGCGCGTCCAATCGCGGCGTATCAGCGTCTCGCAACATCACCGGAGGGCCCAACTGGAGCTTCGGACAGTCGCTGTTCTTCTCATCTACCGTTGTTACCACCATCGGTAAGTTGTCTAGTCTCATAGCAGTGTATCAGTCTCGCGCAATATCATCGGAAGAGCCGACTGGAGCTTCGGATATTCGCTGTTCTTCTCGTCTACTTTTGTGACTCCTCAAACAACAACTGAGGCTTAATAATAGGTAGCGGAACTTGCTTAACATACTGTCAAAAATCGTATCAAAAATGTCTCTATACAGTACCTAATAAACTAAACCTTTTCAAAACTTAAACGTGAAGCAAATAATTAAACAAACCTTAAGTACGTTGGAAGGGATCAACTGTAAATAAATTACGATCATTAAGTAACTTTGAGATTTGGCAGACTTGAAAGTTTAGCAAGTAAAGGTCAAGCTCAAGATCAAGGACAAGCCCCTTGTACGTACGGCGTCCCGTCTAATTTGCCCGCGAGTCTGTCCGTTTAGAATAATAATTAAAACTAAAAATATTTATCTACACTCATAACGTAATGTTCCAAATATTATTATTATTAATTCAATATTGTATAAACACGTAATTTTTTCGTGGATAGGCAAAATTATAAAAAATCAGTACAGTGCAACATTTTCCTTCAATTTTTAAACAACTAAAATTGAAAACTAAAATCATAAAATAACTTTGAAAAATTGACTTAATTTAGAAAAATTGTGTCTTTGTCTATGGATGCGTGCGAGAATCTAAATTTCCCACCATACCACATATTTTTCGTTTCACTCACTTCGTCACTTTTGTTTTATTTCAATTATATGAGTGTAGATAAAATAGTGTGTGCAACGGAATATAATTAGGTATAAAAACACGGGTGTGGGTTTATCACACGAAGCGAAGCCGAGTGTAATAATAGTATCACACGAGTAATAACCCCTATCATAAGACCATTGCATAAACTACTATTTTAAAACAAGCTATTAACGCAAAAAATAGGTAGGTACGAAATGTAATATCGCTTGTCAATACATAACCAATGAGCCCAAACACGATGGTGCTATCTATTCTGGTTGAGGAGGCGCTATGGCCACCTTCCGGCTCCATCATGAGACCAGCTCCATAGCACCATATTATTTCAAATTTTTTAAAGTTACATAAGTACGCCATGTTACAGCTTCATATGATGCCAGGAAGTGCATGAAAAATGGAATAATACTAATTGCCGGACACACTTACGAAAGCAAGGGCATAAAAGCTTGTAAAAAGTAAAAAAATCTATGTCTGCAGCATTGGTGAAGCTTTCTATTAAAAAAGGACTTTTTTATAGCATTTTATCGGATCAGTAGGTACTGTACTGAAGTACTCTCAGAGAGATACATAATACGTAAACTCCTTTCGTCATGGAAGTAGAGAAAAACAACAGAACGCCATCTGCAACGATTCTTAAATACTCCTTTTGCTTTACCCGACTGCCTACTTTATGTTTTTGTCAGTCTATGTAATGTATAAGTATGTATGTGTGTTCCTATGTGGCGTTCTAGAGACCAAACGCGTTGGCTGATTTTGATGATTCTTAATTCAATCGACACGTCTTAACCTTGCGACGACGTAGAGACATTAAAAAACACAGATATTGATTTTTTGTTACAATTTGTAATTTACATTAAATGCTGGCGCTGAGTTGGCAGTTTGGAACCCACACTAACAAATTTTACAAACATGCAAATAAATACAAATTCATTCCTTTACAGGATACGGCCACGTAACGCCCCTCTCTAAGCCGGGCAAGCTGTTCTGCATGATGTACGCCCTCCTCGGGATCCCGCTGACGCTGGTGCTGCTGTCAGCTCTGGTGGAACGGCTTCTGCTACCAGCGACCGCTCTGCTACGCTCTCTAAACGCGGCCCTGGGCCATTTGTACCGACCGTTCACAATACGTTTGGTGCATCTGATGTTGATTGGTGAGTTTTAGTATTTTTTTACTCCCTCTTGGTAAAACTTGGCATAACAAAGGCATAATCAGCTAACGTTCTGACTATTGGGACGCAGGTCTTTTCTGTGTGATAGGAAGTGACCCATGCATACTTTACAACGCGTAGGGATCCAAAGCAAGGTCTTGCACACTGCGACACTGCACAAAATCTCGTCGAATTTTAGTTTTTGGGACATATCAGTTTCCACACTATGTTTTCTTTTACCGCTTAAAACAATGGTAATTTCTATTGTGTCTGCTAATTGACACTTGAATCATTAAAGAGTAGTGATGATGACATAAATTAGACAAAGTGAGGGTGGACAAAGGATGAAGGGTTCAAACTCTCGATTGATGTCGCGTAAGTTCGGGGCGTTACCGCAGGGCGCTTAATTATATTTTTTATTATATTTTGTCAACTTTGCTGAGGACAAAACCTTTTATGACCATTATAGTGATGTGGAAATACTGAAACCCGTGTAAAAGGAGTTAAATTATAATATTTATCATAGACTAATGATCCGTAGGCTTACTGCGTAGGTATTATAGGTAATCGACGTCTGGTACGACCAGCGGTAGCGGTGGGTAGCCATCAAATATTCATTAGGCTCTTTGAGGCCTTGAGGTTCTATGTTCGGGAAAATATTATATCTACTAACAACATTTTAGAGGGTTAAAATAACTCGTCCACTTATTATACTGCTCGATGGGCGTTATTTGAAAATAAAACTCGCTTTCCGACTGAAAATTTACCGAAAAGTCGATATAATTATGTAGTAGATATGTATCAAAGTCGCTGAGGTCAATAGAGTTACATTTTTTTATAAGATAGTAAGAAGAATAATATGGTATCTAGATACTTACCTAGTTTGAAAAAAAACGCTTGTCAAAAAATATCCTGCCTACGCAAAATCAAAAACTAATTCTCTCTTTTTATTACAGTGACAACCCTAGTGCTGTTCTTCTTAGTCGTCCCTGCAACCGTGTTCGCGTACCTGGAGCCTGACTGGGACTTCCTGGACTCGTTCTACTACTGCTTTATCTCGCTGACCACCATCGGACTGGGTGACTACATCCCCGGAGACTCTCCCGGTCAACCCTACCGACCCCTCTACAAAGTTGCTACCACTTGTAAGTATTTTTTTGGGTTGGCAACATTTTCAAAAGTTTGCTTTTGGCACGTATTTGAATACTGATAAAAAGGCCATGTCATAACCGCTTTAAGAGTCTTAATCACCAATTTAAAAAAACTATACAGTTTTAATTTATCACTATCAGCCAGTATTTTTAATGATAACATCAATGGCTCATCATTAGAATAATAATTTGTTACCAGTAACTTTAGACCAATTAAAAAATATAGGCCGCGGGTAAGCTCGTATTTTAAGCAATTAAGCTTAACGAATTGTGTACAAAATGATTATTTATAAAGAGCGCAGTTTTTAATAATTAATGGTTTTTAAATATTTTATTTGTGAAACACAAATACTTACAAAACGACGCATTATCCAGCAGAATTCTGCAGACCAAGTTTAATATTGGCTAAATAATGATGAAGATTGATTATATTAATGCATTGTGTCTTTTCTTTTTCCAGTTTACTTGCTCATCGGCCTGACATTCCTGATGCTGACTCTGACGGTCTTCTACGACATTCCGCAACTGAACCTGAGCACAGTGTTCTCATCCGTCAAGCTGGACGATGACCCCGAAAAGATGCGTCTAAGCGGTTCCGGAGTCATGGGCCCTGGGTATGGAATCGGAGGACTGGTGATGCGGGATGATTACAATCATCATGATCAGCGCCGCTCTGTGGTGCACATCAGACCACACCTGGATGATAGCCCCAGCCCTGAGGACACCACTCCTGTGCATGCCCGCGACATACGAGTACACTAAACTGCTTCCCCTAAAAGGTCTTAGTCGTGATTCCGTTGGCTAGTTGGTGCTGTTGGAAGAAGCAATGTGGAACGAACCTTTTTACCCACCTACATTTGTTTTCTTTTACAAATTTAGAATGTGTCAAATTAAAAAAAAAGACTTAAAGGCGTTCTACATTGTCTTTGGGTCCGAAAAATAGCAGCCAACGTTTCTAAACGACGTTTGCTCATGTCAAAATTCCTTGAAAATGGAATGAAAATTTAAAAAATATGATGAACAGGCGCGGTAAAATTGTAAATTACTTTACGTTAGGTAGTGTCGTTATAATTTTAGTTTATAAGTTAATTCACTAATGTTTAGTGGTAAGATAATGTCCGATTTTATCAATTGTGTATCTACCATTAGTTTCTTTTTTCGGTCCCTTTGTCGACTACCGTCCTAAAAATTTGCGTAAACTTTAATTTTGATTTCATGTCTTTAAAGGAGAATGTTGCATTACCTATGTCTGCTGGTTAAAGCTGCGATGATAAGACTGAGAGGTTTTTCAAATTTTCAAACTTTTCTAATTCATTTTTAAGAGTTTTGTACCTGCATTAATGCGTACCTTACGAACTATAACAAAACAAAATGACGGAAACAATGTAGTATCCAAACAGACTGACTAACAACATGTCCTTCTATATGTATACGTTTTACATTCCTAAATTGTAAGTATTTTCTAAAGTACCTACCTAATATCCATTTCAACAATCCCAAATCAAGGGCATATCAGAAACGTTATCAATTCAACAAAAAACATAAGTTCTATCCTTGCCATATCAAAAAAATCAAGACTTTGTAACGTCGTTTAAATAGACCTGCATAAAACTGTACGTAACTGAGTTTCATGATGAAAGCTATTATGAATATTATATTACCCTCCTATGAATGATTGCGCTATGGCGTCACTATACCTGCTACTCATATTATGCTAGTTACTTAAATCAAATAAATATGCATAGATATAAAAATTTGACGTATCAATTATGTGTGATAGATGACCAATAACTTAGTAGATTCATTGGATTTATAATATGAAATATTTATATATCTATAGATATAAAAAAATTAAATCTATATTAACTTTCAACATAAAATGTTTTCATATAAAAATAAATAAATTTATTATATTAGGATGGTAGCGCATAAATTATATTATGTAAAATCAATATTCGAAATGGTATAATGTTTATAGTTGTGTACATAGTTTAGTAACTGTTGCAAATAGAGATGTTTACATTGTTGTTGGTAGTCCAGTTTTTTTTTTACTTTTTTAACTTTACATAACTGTGTGGCTATGACTTTTTATAACTTCAAATCATTTAAAATTTGAGTCATTTTGCTTTTCCAACCTTTATATTATTTTTTATATTCGCAATAATTTTGAATCGAAATGCAATCAATGACAATATAATAAAACTTATGAAAAGATTTAAAAATATAATTATATTCATACTAAAATTATTTTGCTACTCTGAATAAATTACTTTTATATAATTTGTACCTTTTGTTTCTCCCTTGTATGTACGAAAAAATAAAATCTAGATAATTAGACTCTGGTTATTATAACTCTGCAGAACTCTTAATTGGTATCCCCAAAAAGTTTTAGTGGTATTCTTTTACATCTGTTACTTTCGTGTTACTTGAGCTGTCAGAATGCAGCTGTACATTGCTTTTCACAAATCCAATTAGAAAAATGGTTAAACCAGAAGTGGATTGCGGGAGATTTACATGTTATGTAAATTACAAGATGTGAAGAAACAGTACGATGTCATTCTTAGCCAAAACCGACAATGTTTACAAGATATCGCAATGTTAACGTTGTGTACGTCGAGCTAATGATTTTGATATTTTGATAAAACTGCACCAAATCCACACTGCATTTTGTTTGCTAAAGTGACTATTCTTTACCAGGAATGAATCAGAATAAAAACAATATAACCTAACAAAAACACCAACAAAATACAAATATCAAAATCAATTTTCATAGTACAGACAGTGTTACCTTCCCCAAATTTTCGGAATGCCTTATTTTTTGAATAATGTATGGTTCTAATAGCCAAAGACTACTACTCTTTATTTTTAAGAAAATTATTTACAGGGAGTCTTTAGCACTACATCGTTTAGAAAATAAATACCAAGTATCTTCGTACTAAGTATGTAAACTATCAAACAGAATGTATTGAATGTTAGAATTAAAATATAATATTTCTAAGTTTAAAACTAAGCATGCTAACCTATTATATGTTCGTACATCTCCGTAACAACTTATAGAAAATAGAGAGTAGTGCGTAGTTATAAAACACAAAATGCCTTCAATGGATAACCGCATTATAGAACAAATCTGTATCAAGATTAATTCGTAAATAAATCAGCTTGAAAAAAGTAATTTTATTGTTTTATTTATTACGTGACAATTTTACAAAAGTATTCGTGTTCTCGAGCCGACTGTGAATGTAATTTCGTATGGGACTATCCCTAAATACTAGCAATACTATGCAAATATTGCTCCTGTATTAGAAAGCCAGGAATATATCGGATTGTTACCACACGTGCCTATCGTTTCCTAAATATCAACAATATAAAATAAACAGAATTATTTAGTGTCTTTGAACTTTTCAATGAATTGGCATAACAGCTTAGGTACGAATAGGGATTGCAATCCAGAAATTAAGATTAACGTTTTTTTCGGATTTATTTCAAAACTAATTTTAACGGATAATGTTTGTTTTTATCCACACATTTTCATTATATGTAATCGGAAGATCGGATTGGCGCATTAGATATTAACTATTCTAATGCGCCAATCCGAATAATATTTGAATTGGTAGGCTTAGGTTTTATTCTTATTCTATAGATTAACTGAATAACCGAAACAGCTTTTTCTACTGCTGGCATGTTCTGTAATAAAATAAGACCGCGCCTTAACAATGAGACACTTGACGCGATCATGTGGGGAGCGCTTGCCGTCTCCCTGGACATGTCGAAGGTTTTTGACAGGGTCTGGCATGAAAGCCTATATATTCCTCAGGGTTACTCTCGGCAACATTGTTCTTGCTTCACATAAACGATACCCGGCGGCACCGTTGGGTATGCGGACGACAGCACTGTTGCTGAGAGTTACGTGTCCGACGCGCGCGTTACTGGACCTCAGATCTGGTCTCTCCGAGAGGTCATGGTTGGGCGCTTGAATCTGTCCATGAAGGCAATCTCCGAATGGGGCGATGCCAATCTGGTCAGGTTCAATGCTGCTGTTCAAAGCTGACCCTGGAGTGTCTTTTTTTCCGATAAAAGGAGCCAGTTCCACCCGGCTCCTTCTTTCCAAGGTGTGACCGTGCCGTTAACGGACCGACTTGAGCTTCTTGGCGTTACGTTGAATGGACCCCCAATTTTGGTCCATTCGTTGAGGCAAAAGCTCAGCTGGCTGCCAAAATGTTGGGGATCCTTGCGAAGGTAAGACGGTACTTCACCCCAGAACAGTTGCATCAAGCGCAAGTTAGATCATGCATGGAGTACTGCTCTCATCTCTGGGACGGATCTGTCAAGTACCAGATGGATGCACTTGAGTCGATCGAAAAACTGGCCAAGACCCCGTTCCATCATCGGACTACAAGACGTACGACAATGTGTCATCGGTACATGGTGGACATCCCACCCATACGCACCAAACGTTTTGGGAATACTTTATTATGCACACAGCAAAATAGTTGAATTCCCTGCCGGGGTCTGTATTTTCTGATAGCTACAACCTGGGAGTCTTTAAGTCAAGAGTGAATAGGTTTCTTCTAGGTAAGCATGCTTCATCGTCGACTACATAATCGCTTACTATCAGGTGAGATAGTGGTCAAGTGCGAATAAAATATGCACATTTTAAATAATTTGTGCTATTTTATTTCAGTTTTATCAAATCAACTTAAGAAATGGGAGAATCCGGATTTCAATCGGACGAGAACACAGAAATCCGAATTTAAAAAAAATCCGGGTTTTGCACTCTAAGATTCTACTAACCAGAATCGAAAAAATAAACAATTAGTCTTTTTTCATAACTATGATGGGATCGACTTTAGGTTAACCAGATGCTGCTGAATTTTACAAGGAGTGACTGTCTATCTGACCAGTAGGTCACCTTCACATGAAATAAATGTGTCAACCAGTGGCAGACATATTGGGCTTCTGATATACCTGTTCTTAACACAGCTGAGACCAAAAGGAGTCTCGTTAAGTAGGTACAGGATAGTCGTTCAAGACGAACGTCGTTTGGAAGTCGTGTCGCCCCCATAAGGGGGCGAGGCGAGCGGTCACGGAGCTATGCTCCCTAGCCACGAGTGCAACACCGAGGCCCACTACGGTGGGCCCGTCCCTATGGTGTCCACTGGACCTGACTTAGTGCGAGCGCATTAACCTGCGATCGCTATGTTTGGCTTGCTGTAGTGACGACACACCTCTTCTTCACGGCACCCTGGCGGTCTACCAGGTAGGCCTTATGGCGAACCATACGAGGCCCAGCAAGGGCAACCAGCGTCAGAAGTGCCGATTTAGACGAACGTACAGTTCATTAATGAGAGACACCGCTCATGCGTTGCACCAATAGCGAGCGAGGTACTCGCTACGCTATTCGGTGCGTGTGTACTCGCGACTGTAGTGTAGTGATTGGCTGTCACGCCGGGATGTAGTGTGGGGTGAGCAGTATTATTGTATGAGTAAACCAAGTGTAGACTGTTGCGGTTTGCTCAAGCGTCAGATCCGGGAGGTGGATGGGGTCGCTATGTCGTGTAGCAGATCACGTGGGAGGCGTCTTCTGTCGGGCGGGCGCGCGTGCCATGGCGTTATATCTATGATATGGGGCCAGGCTGAGGCGTCAGCCCGCGCGAACATGTCCTTGGCTAGGCGCCCCACGAAGCGAGGAGCTTTCAGGATGCAGCGTAGCGCCATATGCTGCTGCGCACGGAGTTTTCGTCGGTTTGCCTCGCCAGTGAGGACGAACGAAGCTGGGGCGGCATATGTTAGGATTGGTATTATATATGTTTTATACACCCAGCTTGGTGCGGGCGGGAAGATGGGATGAGAGCACTGGACCTAGGAGGTGGCGGGCTACCTTACCTTGATTGGAGGGTGACCTTTGCGACATGCGGCCCCATCAAGAGCCGACGGTCGATGGTGACGCCCAGGTATTTAGCCTAGGGGACCACTCGATGTCGACTCCCTGTAGTTTAAGTCGTGGTGGGAGGTGTGCTGCTCCTGTGACGAGCGCCTGCGTTTACTCACATTAATGAGAGCCGCCATTTGGCCAGCCATTCGGGAAGCAGGTAGAGGGCGCGCTGCATCTTGCGTGCCGCGTGCTTCCCGTTGAGTGAAGTTGTGATGTAGGCGGCGTCGTCTGCATATAGTGCGAGCGACGCCTCTGGAGTCGTCGGGATGTCATCTGTGTATCGCGAGTAACGCGCAGGCGAGAGGCAGCTGCCCTGCGGCACGCCCGTCAGTATTGGGTATGGGGACGGACGGTTAGTCGACCACCACTCTGAATGTCCTGTGTGCTAGAAAAGATTGGACCAGTTTGATTGCGCGTCCGATGTGGACAGCTTATATATAAGACCGTCGTGCCATACTCGGTCGAAGGCCTTCTCCATTTCGAGGAATACTGCAACCGCGTATTCCTTCTTGTTCATAGTTGTCGACAGCAGGTACAGTACCCTCAACAACTGGAGCGTCGTACAATGTTCCACTCGAAACCCACACTGTTCCTCGCGTGGGGTGATGTGCTGCGTTAGGTGTCGCAGCAGGAGGGACTCGAACATCTTGGAGATGGTAGGCAGCAGGGTGATCGGCCGATAGCTCTCCGGTTTCAGCGTGTTCTTCCCCGCTTTTGGCAGCAGGATGACGCGCCCTTCTTCTGTAAACAGGCGCGCCAGGGCCGCTATCATTCGGTGCGGCAGGTGGCGCAGCGCTCCGTTTGTGATGCCATCGGCGCCGTTGTTCAAGATTTAATCGTTTGGCTTTTATTATACTCTCCCCCACTCCGTACTCAATGAGTACACACTTATAGTCGGTTACTTCGGATTGAGAATTTGGAGCTAAGCACTTGACAAACCCTACATTAAATGGCAAAGATTTAGGCTAAATTCGAGTTGTACATGATATAATGTTTAACTTCAAATTTACTACTGAGAAACCTGCCTTTAACTGATGCCATTTAGTTTAGCCCATGTCGGCCACAGCGACCGCATTACCAGGCTCCTCACTGTGGTTGCCTTTTGTGACTTAAGGCGGAAAGATACTTAGGTTACGTGTCGTGGCGCCTTATGTCGCATTGACTACAAGACTCGTTGTAATCAGTGTTGCCAACTTTATTTTTACAAACCCACCAAATGTGGCTTCGTGACCCACCAGAAAACCACTAAACTTAACGGTCTCTCAAACCACCAGAAAACCACTAATTCAAAACAAAAAAATCTGTAATGATTCCTTAAAATTGAATCACATAATTTGCACTTAGCTACTGGGCAAGCAGTGCTTTCCACCACTTGTAACCAGTCCTTTAATTCTGGTTTACCTAACCAACAATCACGTTCCGTTTTAGGCATACTGTGGTTTTGGCATACCTATTAGTTTCACAAAATTTGTGGAAATAATTTAAACTAGTAAGTAAGTAACCTTTACCGAACTGTACTGTATTGTCCGTCCGTTGTATTTGTGCACGCAAAGGGAACAACATAAACAAACCAGAGAATATACACAAACCCTTGAAATCAAATCAAACTTGACCCAGTATTCATACAAATAAAGTCCATAATCAAAATTATTCAACTAATTTCGTGGAATCCCCGAAAATCACTACCTTAGTTCTGTTGTGTCGCCTACACTACAAACAATTCTACACTTTTTTCAATAGTTCTTTTCTTTCCTAACTAGTTTTTTGTAAATTGTACTAGTGGTTCAATGGCGTACCACCACTAACTGAAGCAATCAAAGCCACTAAAAAAAACCACTAGCCACTAAAAGCAATATTTCGCCACTAAAAGGGAGGTCGAAACCACCAGTTTTAGTGGAAAATCCACTGAGTTGGCAACACTGGTTGTAATATGACGTAGTCTTGAACAGATTCGTATGACTGGTATATCCCACGCCACGACACGACACGGTAATGTATAAGCGGCTTTACATATCCAACTTTGGCCGAAAACCTCCGAACATAGATCATATACGTCGGAACACCATTGACGAAATGATAAATGGGAGCTGTAGGTGGTCTAGCTTTCAGTTTCAGGTCGTCGCGTTAATGGTCTAATTCCGACCTTATTTTATCTTCGAAGGCCTGCATCTGCCGCTGCATACGACGTCACTACTCGGGCCGATTTAGTGTCTGCTTCACCTAAAGTGTGGATCAGTGTTACATCTGTTCATGTGTCTATTCTCAACATACTTGAAGAGTAGACATTGCCCACCACGCTTCGGTTTCTCTTCCTGGAGAACAGTTCTGTTCTACAGGAAGATAGTCTCTAGTCTCGGTTCCTGCATCATAAAGACAAACACACACAACCTGTGCTGACATCTCATCATGTAGGCCATGGAATTTTTCTAGCTTAAGGTCATTTGTGTAATTTTGTTTCTGTCAGAACTCTAAACCTGGGCCTGCCGTACCGTCTCGAGATTTGATAGGCACGTTGACACGATAACATGTGCCAATTAATATTTATAAACGAAATATTATTACTTGTGCGCCTATTTGGAACGAAACGTTTTACGTCAATGTCAGTGCCATGCCGTGAGAGGTGTCAAAACTCAAATCGATAAATAAATTCTAACCTTACTTTTTTCCGAAGATTGTGCACCAGCACCGCCGGCCGCCGCGACTATAAACTAGAAAGGCGGAGCAGGCAGTTTTATTTTCTCTAAAGAGTAAAGAAAGGTCGATTCATAAATAGTTTACCTTACCCGTGGCAGTTGTAATATTGTTACCTACAAAAATAAACGGAGAACAGAATTCACGTGTGCAGTGCCATTATTTACTTTTAAGATAATGGATACTCCCGTGTCCGCCTTTGCTATATACAAAGCCAATACTTCAGCAAACAAAGAAAAAAGACACAAAAAAAGGAATAAATCGAGTAAACAACCAATTTCCCCGAAACCACTACCGCCACAGTTAAGTGATGAGAAAAAACAAATAGAACTCGCCCAAAAACTTAAAAAGAAGAACAAGAAAGTTAAAGAATCGAAGAACATCAGTAAGAAGAAGCAACACAAAAAGAAGAAATCTAAGCACGAAAGTGTGCACGGTGGGGTTACAAAAGCAATTCCAGATATCAAATCATCAAACAAGAAACGAGTTGTAGTAGTTGAAGAAGAAGAGATACCCACACTTGTTGCAGCACCCAAGCCGAGAAAAAATTATGATTCTAATCCAGTAATAGAAGTTTGCTCACATTCTAGTGATGGCAGTGATGGTAGCATTGAATTCACACCTGTAGAAACTGACAGTGCAGAAGAAGGACTTAAAGTATTCCGGTGGATGATCGCTCCATACAATGAAACGGATTTTCTCAAAAATGTTTGGGAAAAGAAACCTTTGCACATTGCTAGAGGAAAACCTGATTATTACAAAGAAATCATAACCACACCAATTATAGATGACATGCTCCGTAATGAAAATATCCAGTTCACCAAAAATATAGATGTTACATCATATGTAGATGGACAAAGACAGACCCACAATCCAGATGGCAGAGCTCACCCACACTTGGTATGGGACTTCTACTTGAATGGATGTAGTGTCAGATTGTTGAATCCACAAACTTATATTCCTAAATTACATTTAATGAATGCAACTATGCAGGAGTTCTTCAATTCTTTTGTCGGAGCTAATGCTTACCTCACTCCACCTGATAGTCAAGGGTTTGCTCCACATTACGATGACATTGAAGCATTCATATTACAAACGGAGGGTAAGAAACATTGGCGTATTTATAAACCACTGAATGAAAGCGAGGTGCTACCTCGAGTTTCTTCAAAGAATTATCAGCAGGAAGAAATAGGAAAGCCCATACTAGAAGTGACTTTAGAAGCAGGTGACATGCTGTATTTCCCTCGTGGGTATATTCATCAAGGTGTCACAATAGATGGAGAGCACTCCCTCCATGTTACAATCAGTATGTACCAGAAGCATTCTTGGGCTGATTTGTTTGAGAAATTAATTCCTGCTGCTGTACAAGTGGCTATTGAAGAAAATGTTGAGCTGAGGAGAGGCCTTCCCTTTGATATCTATGATCACTTTGGTTTAGTTCACTCAGATTCAAACACACCTCGCAAACAACAGATAAATAAAGTGATTTCGGGTCTTTTTGACAAAATTAAGGCATCACTACCACAAGTGATAGATGCAGCTGTAGATCAAATGCATAAGGATTATCAGCATGCAGCACTTCCACCTATCTTGAATGACCTGGAGAAAGCAGTGACAGTTTTCGGAGATTCTGATGTGATGATAGAGAACGGTGTGGTGACTAATAGGGTGGAAATAGCACCTGATACTAGAATAAGGTTACTGCGTAAAAATATACTAAGAATGGTGTCAGAAGACAAAATTAAGTTATATTACCATGTTGAAAACTCCTTGGAATACCATGGAAGTGAACTGACATATTTAGAAATTGAGGAAGAGTGTGCCCCAGCAATAGAGACATTGATAACTTCATATCCTGAGTATGTTGCTGTAGAAAATCTTGAGCTCCCGACTATTACGGATAGGTTAACCTTAGCAGATGCATTGTGGGCTAGAGGACTTCTTATGACTGAATACCCATTGGAGAATGAAGACGATGATTAAAAAGTAATTTATTGATTATATATTGTTTTTTTTTTATTTGAACCTAAACAAATTGCCTGTTGTTCCTTTTACCTTAAGCTTTTTTGTTGCTAATATGCTATAATAAATAGTCATCTTCGTTTCAAGACTAATGAATGCTGCTCAACCGCTATAACATCAGGGAAGCCAATTTAAGCTTGGAATTTCACGCGCTTGAAATATAACTATCGGTGTCTTAGGAGTCGCAGATGCATAATTATGGTATGACAGAAATAATAAAAATTAATGTACCAAAAAATTTACAGATTACATTTTTCTGTTGGTTAAAGTAATAATAATAAAATTATTAAATAATTTCAATAACAAATCATATAATTACATCGTTGGTAGAAGAGATTTAGAAAGGCGTTGCAAGAACAAGATCTGTACGCAATTAGAGAACCCTGCTTTTTAAACTGAGGCTCAACTAAAGGGCTTATTACACTACACGGTATTCAGGGCCGTAAACCCTAATTTAGGTTAGTGTAATAACTGTTAGGAAGTTAGGGTTCTCATAATATCGACCTTATTGCTTCGGAATGATTTAGTGACCCGGTATTCAGGGCCCTGAATACCGTGTAGTGTAATAAGCCCTTAAAAATGGTGCAACCAATCTCTTATTATTCGAACTATTTTGTTTTTAATAAATTTTTCAATACTTTAAAATAAACTTAAGTTTAACGCCATATTATATTGTAGGTACTTTATCGTTTCGAATATCTCTTTATCCCCCAATTTCTAATTAAGAATTTGATGTTAAGTATTTGTGAAACTCTACTTTAGCCTTTGGGTTTCACTTTCTTAACTTAACTAATACTCAATTCTGAAATCGGCCCTAAATCGCAATTTGCATAGCCCTCGCCAAACTTCTTGGCCGCCCTGAAGTTGGCTACAATGGTTGTGCAGTAGTACTCATACAAAAACGGTGCGTTTCGTGCGTCGCGCATCCGGTAAACCAACAGTTCAGGGCGGCCAAGAAGTTTAGCGAGGGCTATACACTTATTCCAATTACAGGTTGATTCAAACTTAGAGGTTGCTGTGAAGTTTGCTTGTCACTCGCATCGTGTTCCGAGCCGCCATTAAGTTTGATTCTACCTACACAAGGAACTTAATAAGACTTGTACTATTATTTATTCTGTGCTAATAGTAGCCATAAATAATACTATATTTCAAGTAATCCGTAGCATATTTTATGTATCGCCAATAACTACAATAATGAAAATAAATAAAGCATTTAATCCAAGTAGCTGATATCAGTGTATTTCGTACTTAACTATCCTGATGGTCCTTGTGATCTAATCTAATGTCTTACCTACCTACTTGTTTTAATTTATAACATATGGCTATAGATAATGCTACCTACAAATATGATTCATTAATTCCAAGAGCAAGTTTGCCATAGCATTTTCACATAAGTACTGTACTAGACAATTCTATTACTAGGGATTTGGGATTCAAGTCGAAGGAAAACTCTTTAAATATTTTGCAGCCAAATAGGTGGTCACGCCAAGACGACGTAACAGTGTTTCGAGAACTGGCCTTCTGCTTCGAGTTGTAGCAGTGCACCTTAAAAGCTATCTAATGTAATCCTAGGTATTTATGATTTTCACAGTGATCTGTTGATGAGAAGCGGTTGATTGAGTTTTGGACGGGTTCTGGTAAAGGGCATTACTATCATAGTATCTTCTAAGTGATTCGAGTGTCAATGTCAATTTATTTTCAACCTCTGTGAAGGTAGATTATTACGCCGCCAAAGCAGGTCATCCGCATAAAATAATCATTCAGTGTGCTGCGGTGAAGGCTGGTCATAGCTGTATATGCTAAACAGAGTGAGGGCCCGTACACTGCCTTGAGGGAGCCCAGTTTTTTGTCGGCGCCATCTGCTCTTGACTGTTTGGAAGCACACTTGAAAATAACAGTTCTGCATTAGTTCGCTCAGAATACTAATAAACCACTGATCGTTAGTTAGATCACTGAGTTTAACTAGTAGTTTTTGAATATTTATGGTGTCGTATGCCACTGATAATTCCACAAATATGACACCTTTGGCTTTATTGGCCTCCAACATAGCTGAAGTGACATATATATCACGACAAATTATTATTTAAACATTACTTTAGAACAAAAAAGGCTTTCACAGACAAGTACGGTGTCGTCACCGTGCTTTTTTCAAATAAACCGAAGAATTGTAAAAAGATATATTGTCGTATCGCGTCTATCTACCAGCCTTAAAGAGGAAACTGTGGAATGTTAATGTCACAATAAAAACACTTATAATTTTCTTAAATCATTATATTTATTTTAAATTGCATATAAATTTGTGGACTTTCTGTTACAATAGTACTCTCGAACTGATATCTTTTTGTATAAAACGCTAAAATTATGTTTTACAACTATTGTACCAGAGTGCCAGACAATGTCGCAAACATTCAATCCACTCAGGTAGGTACACGTTAGAAACAGAAAATACACACACAATAATTTATACTCTAAGCTTATTCTTTTCTCTTCAAGATATTAACCTATTTAAAAATACCACCTAAAATTTAGGTACTTAGATTTCCTAATGTTTCACACACACTCCCGCTCGAGACGAGCAATTATATTGATAACAACGTAAGGGTACAATGGAAAACAATTTAACAAAAAAATATGCGGGGACCTCACCACAATGTATAAACAATCTTAAAATAGTCATGTAACTAACAAAATGTAGAGCCAACGTGTCAACGTGTTCCTACGGCAGCTAAGTTCCAGATGTAAGTACAAAAACTTGTATCAAACCACTGAACTGTGCAATTTGTATACCCAGCATTTGCCTAACGGTGGGGCAGAAGTAAGGCAACTCGATGAACATAGGAATTCATATAGTGGATTGAGCCAATCGGGTGCCCTTGGTAAACCACATGGGGCAACCCGGTACGGTACGCAAAAAAGATTAAGAGAATGTCAATTATAAGCAGATACGCTAATATCAGACGGTATCAGTTATTCTGTCAAATAACACAGAAAAGAAGAGATTGTAGGATACAAGACCGAGTGAAGTGAGCATAAAAGGTTTTGCATACTATATGAGTAGCAAATTTTTTTTTTTACTCATAGTGCGTAAATTTTACGCTTCATCAGGGTGGTTGTCCCACTCTGCCCCATCGTGGGTAAGCTCATGGTGCCAGCTAGTACATTAACGACAAACATGACAATGTTGTAATAGCAGTAAATATATATCATTTAACTACAACACATTTTATATTTCAAGTTATTTCTTCACAGGCAGTGATAAATTTATAACATTTGGTATACAACTGTACATGTTATAATCACAGCTTCACAATAAGAAGCTTGGTCCAAACAGTTCATAAAAAAATCATAGTGCTATGATGAAGATATTTTAGAAATTTCTTCTAATTCATGAGTTATTTGAAACATGTGACAGATTAGTTCCCAAAAACCGCGACAGCAAACTTTCACTATCTTAATTAGAAAATAAACACTGATCATATCAAAATATACTTTATGTGAAGCAAAACGTCCAATGATAAAAACATTATCTGATAAATTTTAAATTCTTTGTACTGATATACAAGATTTTCGCAATACCTTATCCAATTCTACGCAAACTTTAGAATGTTTAGCCTAATCTTATTTTATTAAAAAAAAAACTTCTAAATCTATTGCCTAATTTTTCAGGAGGCGGAAAGACCTCCTTTGTCGGATAAGGGATTAACTACATTTACACATATCGTCCTATTTTAAAATGTTAATAATTTGTGAGAACATTAATTTTACGTTAAATTGAATTAATGTTAACTACCATTTGGCTATTCTACTAACATGAACTGTACAGTGACAACAATGTATCCAGACAATTATTTTAAAACGTTAAAAGTTAACTATATTTCAAAATGTAAACAGAAGAATAAATGTAGCTATCCCCAAAAATGATGTTGTTAACATTTCCTTAAATGTAAATATTTACACAGAATGAAGTTTCTTACAGTTATTAGTTAGTTCGCGTTAGTAAACTATATTAACCTGTTAATTCGCTCTCCGCTTGCCTTATCTCTACCGTAGAATATCAATACATTGTGATGTCAAACTTGCACTATTACTCTACCGCCATCTTACACTACACGATTAACTCTTATAATTCTTCTAAAATTTGAATTAATATAAAAATCCATCATTTTAAAATGCCCTAAATATAATCGAATTCCGAGGTAGAACATTATTCTATATCTAATCTCTCAAAGTTAGCAAAATATTGCTAAGAAAACTTTCAAATATTTTCTCTTTGTCAATTTCAAAACGCCATACTAAGCGAGTCCGTAGTCATGTAGTGTAAGTTCGCACAAAATTTCATTATTGCTTTTTTTGCTTCAGGTTTTAAACATCAGAAAGTTTTTGATATAAAATTAGACATAATTATCCCAACATGGCAACATAGACTGGGTTCTTACAAAAACATAGTCATGCATGTTAAAATACATTCCATTTAGACCATTTTTGCCGCCAAATATAACAGAGGTCGGGCGTTAAAATATTGTAGATTTCGTTGCCATATCATTACAGAACCCAAAACATTGCTTTATTTTTAAAATCTTATAAAGAATAACTTATCAAATAGATGTATTAAAAGCATAATACACAAATTGTGCTATCTTTTATTACTACAATGTACTTCATTTCATTAAAAGAATAATGTTTAGTAAATATTATACCAGATTCCAGCAAAATATAAAATTACAATAAAACATGATTATGCGACAGAAGGTGACACCTTAATAAATATCTATTAAAAAGATACAACTTATGATCCTTGCTAGAAATGGAATTTGGATAGTGAATCAATTTTATACATTGATTGCATTATTTTTGTAAAATTGACACTTATTTGTAGTTAGATTTTATTATATTTAACATTTGATAAACAAGATATTTTATTAGACACAAACTATTTGACGTTACAAACTTTTGCATCTACAACCTAATACACCAATCGCTAACTCTTATCCAGCAGATAAACACGACGAGATATTTCATAGATAAACTATCAAAACGGCATATTAATCAGTAGGATAACAGTTTACCGACTTGAATTAGTACAACACTCAAAAGCCCGCTACCCAAATTCCATAAACACAGCATAACAAAATTGAAAAAAAAAAACAGACCATCCTTTATTCCAATCCTCTTCGAATTTTAAAAAACGGCCCGGGAACCTAAGATTACCGTTAAGACACTTAAAAGTACATAACATACGTACTTGGTCATAGTGTTCGTGCATTGAACTGTCGGTGATCGACGGAGTGGCACAACAAGTATTATTTCTTCGCGGGCGGTTTTCTCGGCGTGCGGGTAGTCTTACCCGTAGATGTTGACGGCGTCGGGACAATTGGCGTCGGTTTTACTTCTGGAATAGTTGAATTTGCGTTAAATAGAGGATCATATTATTTTTCAACAATATCGTTAAGGCGCATTTGTTTATCATTAAAAGTTACAGATAGAAGCCACTGGACATGATTGGACAAATGTTAAATTACATGGGAATGTCAAACGCTATCGAAATGTCTCATGATCAATCCCTTACGCTTGACATTTCTACAATCGACATCGCTTCGCTATCATTAATGTTAGAAAATTGATACCAGTCTTGTCAAAAGGGTATCTTATTAACCAGATACTGGGTTGTCAGTTGTGGAGGTCCGCTCCATGTAAAATAATGGTACTCGGCTGCATCCGATTGGTAAGACCGAACCAACTATGCAACAAATGTAAACGCATCTTGTATGAAGTATTTCTACTCATACAAATAGGGTAGTTAACAAAAAAAATATTTATTTAGTCCGCCAGTTAGATAACCTAAAAATATTGGATACGTATTTTTTCTTTTGCCACGTAAACAAAAAAAATACGACGATTAGACGATACAATGCGTTGAAATATCGTGTGACGTCACGGTGTGCTACATTTTATAATGACGTGACGTCACAAAACCCCACTCCTGAACTTTGATGCACTTTATCTTTGTCAGTTTTTATTTATTGGATAAAGCAGAAATACGGGTCCAATGTTATTTGATAATCTCACTAACGGACTAAATAGAATTATCATTTTTCTACCCAGGAAACATCCCTAATACATGTGCTTGTAAAACTCTCTCTTCTACTCCTCACACACACATAATGACATGTTTAACACAGAATATATTAATGTATATCAATAATAGGAAGTCTCATTTTCCCTTAGATAAATTAACATACTAGACACTACTGTACCAAAAAAAGTGTAAACTCCGTGGTACCCCTTACATTGATGGTCCATGATCTGCATCTAACGTTCCCACTGCTGGGACACAAGCCTTCTCTCTGTGAGAAGGAGTGGGCCTATGATGTACATCATTAGCATTTCATCCGAATGACGTCCACTGCTGAACATCCGAAAGACCTCCTCCAAACGTCGCCACACTGATCGATCCTGTGCGTCTCTGATCCATCCGATTCCCGAGGCCTTAACCAGGTCATAGGTCCACCTAGCCTAGAGGTCCTGGGCTAGATGGCCTTCCATCACTATGCTGGTCCATTATCAACTAATTACAAGGTTACTTTACCGGATCTCCTGCCTTTGCGCGTAGGCGTTGGGATGGGCGTGTCCACTTTCTGTTTGGCTGGCGTCCGCTTAGCTGGTGTACTCTTCGCTTTAGCTTTCTCACTCACTGCTGTTGCAGTCTGATGAAGGCAATAATTGATTTAGTATTGACGAAATAAGTGGGCAGGAAAATATTGGGACCAAAAATTAGGGGTAACTACTCGTATAACGAGTCAAAGCTATTATGATTCCTCTGTGAAAAATGGATTGTGCTATTCGTTCTATACAGGGTGTCTGACACCGACGCGAAAAAAAATACAATGGACTCAGAACATGATTCTAGACCCCCAGTGTTGGCATTTTTCGTAGGTTTTACCATAATAAAAATTTAGATTAGCAATTAGATTTTTTATTATTCTCCTGTGTCGGCTCGCGGATAAAGAGAAAAAGTACGGGGGCGCGTGTAGGTACTAGCCGGCGGCGTTGACCTCTATCATGAACTTTAGGAAATCAGCTGATAGGTATAATAATAGCTGTTATTTTTTTTAGTTATCTAATGTATTTTTTAAATTATTTTTATTCAAACATTGGAAAGAATCTACGAATAATTCCAGCGCTATCCAGTATCATGTACTGAATCCATGTTTTTTTTTTCGCGTCGGTGTTATACACGTCCCTTATAGCTGTCTCTCTCACAGTGGAACCATGACAGTTCAGACACGTCAGAGTAAGGCTCCTGGACTAGACTTTAATAATTTTACAAGACTCCCAGGGGGCCTGAGAAGCTTTGTGAGTTTGATCTCTTGGTTTATGATTATTTTAATTATACTGCTTTTTTTCCTGCACAGTATAAGCTTAATAGTTTATTTGTCATAGTATTTGCAATAAATTTCTTATGCCCACTTCCACGAAAAACTTAACTAAGAGTTAACACAAGGTTAAATTGACAATATTTTATGTCAAACTGTCAATTTAATCTCGTGTTAGCAAGAGGTAATCCTCTGAGTTAAGTTTTTCGTGCAAGTGGGCCTTAGGCCCAGTTTTTTGATCGGTAGTTAACTCAGCCAATGTTTAAATATGCTAACCAATAGTATTAAATTTCGGTAAAACGCGTTTATTAATTAATTGTTAGCATCATGAATGTTTAAATACGTTGACGATACGTTCAATATAGCTGTTACCATACCTGTTTTACAAAATAAATGACTGATTGAAAAGAGCTAATTATTTGTCAATTTTTTGGACTAAAACTTGATGAATAAACGCGTTTTACCGAAATTTAAAACCATGGGTTACCATATTTAACCATTGGTCGAGTTAACTACCGATCAAATAACTGGCCCTTAGAGATCTAGAAATTTTATTAAATGCACTGTAATATTTTTATTACTTGTTCACTCAAATTAATCTCTCAACACAAATAAAATTAAATACCATGCAACACGCGCATGCGAAATATAAATTGAAAAGGCAAATAATAGAAGAAAACAGGCTAAATAAAAAGAGGAAATTATAGTAAAAATAAATTTGAACACAAAAGCAAGCGATGAAATGAATGAATATGAATGAATACGAATATGATACGTACATATCTATAGAATACATTTTCTTGTTTCTTTTTTTTTATAATAGAGAAAGATCTAAGGTTTTGAGTTAGTGCATGCTTTTCCAATAGGCATTTTTTTCTTTTAATATCTACAGAGAAGTACAATCTATTAAATAATAAAGCAGAATTACATTTTAGGAAAAGGTCTTATTGCACTAAATTAAGGTATTTTCTTGATTACTTAATGTACCCTAAAAACCTAAGAGCCACCTTGGCCAAAGATAAAACTAAAATATAATGCCATTAAAACAATATAATGTAATTTTAACTTTTTTCATAGTATAACCATGCAATCACCATGCATACCGGTCACCCATAATATAGTTTAAGGTTAGTGATTAATATTTGATTAACGTTTTATTATAGTTTACCTATCATCACATTTCATTTTCATCTAATTTCATCTTAGTTAAATCTATGATAAAACAAAAGGAAAATAATCTATGATTTTAAGTTTCGAAAAACTGACAAACTTTTTGTTGTCATTTTTTAGGGTTCCGTACCTCAAAAGGTAAAAAAGGAACCCTTTTAAGATCACTCTCTTGTCCGTCTGTTCGTGTGTCACCACCGAGAGTCAAGTTGAAATTTATACCAAATACTGAGGTCTATAGTCCCTATTCGACGTATAAAAATCATTTATCATTATCATTTAACACGATAAAAAGATATACGCAAATTTAGATTTTCGCAAAAACTTGTAAGTATCAAAATTTACCTTAATTTTCAACTTTTTCGGCATTTTCCCTTTATTTTATAAATCTTGATAATTCTTAATGTTTTTAATTTAAATCTTTAATTTTCTATAACTTTCGTAACCTCTAAAGTTTCAAAGTTAAAGTTGTTGAAGTTTTGTTAAGTTTATTTGTCTTTTGATTTAAAATGGAACTAGTGGTCCAAGATCCCAGAGACCCCAGATAATTCTGAATTTTTCTACACAAAATGTGTGCGGCTTTTGTCCATATGACAATATAGGCTAATTTAAAAAAAATACTTATTCCATCCGTCAAAAATTCAATAATCCATTCGAAGGATTATAATATACAGTCAACTAAACGAGATTTCCTAAACGTTTCGAATGAAAACAATGTGCCTGAATGCGTGGAATGACGTATGAATAATAACTAAAATAAATTAATACCTTTACCCAAAATAAGGCCGACCACTGTACACTGGAATTTTAACTTGCATCATACAATATACCATAGATAAAGGATCTGTCAAAACTGGCGAAAGTGTCATCAATCTCATATAATATTAATGAGTTTGTTTACTATTATTATAGATTTAAGTTCTTCAAACTTAACAGACAGATTTGTTGCTGAGGAGTTTGTTGCGCCACTATTTCTTCCCAGTTAAAACACTGGAAGTGCTGACAGGCGGGCGTTTTGGGGGACTGTGTGTATGTAGAACTTTGACGTTAAAAAAATGGTGGCTCTCAGCCTATTTGGAATAAATGACTTTAAGACTAGAGAAATTATTGTACTCACAACTTAAACTCTTGGTGCCTTATTACAAAAAGCAGTTTAACTAGCACTTGGTATTTTTTTTTCTGTTCAGTTTGAATTTATTCAGAACCAAAACATTTGGGCTTGAGAATTATTAAGTGAACAATTGAAATGATGTACAAAAAAGTTATTACATCTTTTTGTCTTTTTTAAATTAAAGATTGTTTTTCAAAACAAACGCATAGAAAGGCCATGTAATATTTTTTTTTATTGTTGAATTTGAAATTACTACAGAAACTTATGTCTTGTAAGTTTGTATTCAAATCAAAAGGCATCTTTTGGGTATTCAACAATTTTGACAAACACCTCCCCATGGTATATTGTAGACATCCTTAACGCATGCATAAAACAATAGTCCATCGATATCTGTCAACACGCAATAACATAGTAATATAGTACTTTCTTCTAACTAAGACATTTTCACTTATACAACACATACAGTGCTGTCTGTTGGGGCTCATTTAATTACATCTATCAGCTAACTTTATGTCTTTCTAGTTAGTACTAAGGTATGCTTGTAGATAAATAATAACAGCGGCACGGGTCAATCGTCAAGGTTAAGCATCACTTGCCGAGGCCGGTCCGTGGATGGGTGACCATCTTAACATAACGAGATTGTTCCGTGCCTCGGAAAGCACTTTAAGCCGTTGGTCCCAGCTGTCATTTGTAAATTTTCACAATCGTTAAGGGTTGTCAGAAGTTCAGAACCCAGAAAATCTGACATCTGTCTAGCCAAAGTGGTATCGTATTACCCAGTTACTGGGTTGTGGAGGTCAGATAGATCTGAGCTACAGTAGTCAGAACTTCAAGAGTCCTGGGCGAGGGAATTTGACGAACTGTGAAAGCACTCCCGACAACCACACCCGGCTTAAGATAATTGGAGAACATACTGGTTTTAATAGTAAAGTCTGAAAAATCCCTCCGCCTCAGAATAGAGGACATTCATGAGGTTTCCCACACGCCAAAAATAACTTCAAACGACAGCATACCATCGTACTACACTAGAAGAACATCAACATAAAATTCAAAAACTGTTCTAAAAAGTTCAAGCTACCCCAACAGACATATCGCCATCCCGCTCGCACACACACGCGAGCGCGAGGGCCGACGCACATAGCTACACTCGTACTCACTCTCACACATGAATGTAAATGGCTGGTGATGGCGGATACGTACATTTCTATATATCCGTTGTACTATGCCTACCTTGCTTGTGCTCGCCACTATGGGCGTACTACCTGATGATTTTCTCTTATTGTTTGTCTGTGATTTTGTTTGTGCTTTAGTTTTACGAGCGCTTTTTGGACTGCGCTTTGGCGTCGTCCGCGCGCGTTTCACGGGCGTCGCCGATTCCTGGAACAAATTGCGGATTTATTAGATTGTTCAGAAGTAAGGGATAGAAGTTTACTTTTGAAGAAAGAAATCTAGGTACCAGGTATAACCTCTAATAAAGATGTTTCCTAGGTAGAATAATGACAATTATATTTAATCCGTCAATGAGATTATGAAATAATATTGGCCACGTATTTTTTGCTTTATCAAATCTTTAAAAATTGACAATGATAAAGCGCATCAAAGTTCAGGAGTGTGGGCTTGTGACGTCACTAAGGCAGTATAAAGTGTACTAACGGCGTGACGTCACACCATATTTCAACGCACTAAATCGTCGTCACTTTATATTTACGTGTCAAAAGAAAAAATACATGACCAAAATTTATATTTGTCTACTTGACGGAAAAAAAAAATCCAGTTAATATTCCTATTATGCTCTAGTGATGTTCTAAATCACAGAAAAACAACTACTTGACTATGTTATTTTTAATTCTAGAAGCAAACTGAATAATACTGCTTTGTAAATATTTTATTGAGACTAATATTCCTGCTTTTTCAAGTACGTAATTACGAAGTATACAATAAGATTTTTTTCTTTTAAATAATATAAATAAGAAACTCACCTCTGAATCATTAGAGCTATCAAGCTTGGCCCGTGGGGACGACTTGGAACTGTTCCGTTTGCGGCCCTTCTTCTCAAGCTGCGACTCGTCTTTGTACAGGGAGAGGTCCACTGTAGGCATCAGATGGGCTAGGTCAATATTAAGGTCAGTTTGGTGAATATTGAGTTATAAAGTGAAAAAAAAAGAAAGAAAAAATAACAAAACGTCAGTGAAGTCCGAACATAAATAATTTTAAAATTGGTGATAGCTGGTTAGAAAAAAGCATGCTATTGGATTTACGACGGTTAGAACGAAAAGATACTATTGGATTGGAAAAGGATAGCGTGCTTCGTTTGAACCAATCAGAAAGCAAAAAGGTAACCAAAACTTCTTCCAAAAACGGATGTTCTAATGTTGGTTTCGAATTATGCATGTTAGAACTTCACAGACGAAAAGGAAAAATAATGGAATTGTTAGTACAAAAAAATATACAGATTTTTTTGCCTCTGACTTCAACCAAAATAAATAAGAGTGATGCAAAATCAGAAGCAAAATAAATTGTGAAAGGATTGTTTGTAAAACTACTACTAATTACTAAATTCAAAAAAAGAATGATGTTGATAGGAGGGGACTAAAGAAAATGTTCTAAGTTTGAAAAATTTAAAGTGTGATGAGTTGTTATTGATAGAGTTCTAAGTTCAAAAAAACAAAAGTTATCACTCACGTCCATCGGGATGTTCCTCAGTAAGCTGCGTGGTGGCTCGGTCGCCAGTCGTCTCGGCTTGCAGGGCACGCTGCAGGATGGAGTGTGCGCGCGCCGCCTCGGCCGCGCGAAGTATCTGCGCGCCGCCCGAGCCGCGCACCAGGGACAGCGTGGTGAGCACGCACTCCATGTCTGTCGGGCAAGGTGGGGAATTACTTGTGATGACGAAAAAAAGCCAGGGGTTCTTTGCGAAATACTACTACTACTACTTATAATGTTCCCATAGCTAGAATACAGGCTTCCTCCTTGTGAGACGGAGTTTCCTATCCTTCACCGATGTTTCCCGATATTAAGTTGCTAGCAAAAAAAAACTTTTTAACAAAAAATTCAACCGACTTCCAAAACAAAACACTACAAAGCGAAAAATAACTTTCTTTTCCGAAGTTGGTGTCTTTTGTACCCATTGGTTTCCGTTATTTGACACAGACTTCGGAAAAGAAAGTTATTTTTCGCTTTGTAGTGTTTTGTTTTGGAAGTTGGTTTTCCTCTTTTTAATTTGGTTAGGTACCTCCTTGAAAAGCATTTATAGCCAAAGTACATCTCATGACGATTCCAATAAGCCCAAACACAACTACGATACATTGTTTTATTTCGGAGTTCCACTGGCCATTGTGGTGTTCTTCATCAGTTCCACTTCACCAAATGATACTTTCTGAGTGCAAATGATTGCATTATTGATGATAATACCAAAATCGCTATATGTATGCCTATAATATTTGAGGAGATCCCTAGATTTCTCTAGGATCCCATCATCAGCTCCTGGTTTCCTTATCATGGTACCACCCTTGGGATATCTCCTTTCCAACAAAAAAAGATTCATCAAAATCGGTTCATAAAAGACGAAGTTATCCGCGAAAAAACATTAAAAAAACAAAAAAAATCGGTCGAATTGAGAAACCTCCTCCTTTTTGGGAAGTCGGTTAAAAATACCAATATGTCTATCAAAACAATGAAAACATTTGTAGATTTTATAAGCTTTTTAGGGTTCCGTAGCCAAATGGCAAAAAACGGAACCCTTATGGATACGTCATGCAAGTCTGTCTGTCTGTCTGTCCGTATGTCACAGTCACTTTTTGTCGAATCTATAAGAACTATGCTGTTGAAACTTGGTAAGTAGATGTATTCTGTGAACCGCATTAAGATTTTCACACAAAAATAGAAAACTAACTAACTTCTAAAATAAGAGATGATAAATCAAAAAAAAAAATATGATTTACATTACCAAGTAAACTTCCACCGAAAATTAGTTTGAACGAGATCTAGTAAGTAGTTTTTTTTTTAAATACGTCATAAATCGTAAACCGCAATTTACCAAGTACCCTTCAAGCGCGAGTCCGACTCGCATTTGGCCGGTTTTTATTAACTAGCAATGTATCATTGTATGTATGTTCGGATCAAATTCTGTAACTTAATTTTAAAGCAGTTATCCTAAACTGATTAAGATTTTTGATGAATTTTACATACACATTTGGTTTGAATGAAAATGCACGGTAAGACAAAAAGGTAGTTAAAAAAAACCGGCCAAGTGCGAGTCGGGCTCGCGCCCGAAGGGTTCCGTACCATTATCGCAAAAAACGGCAAAAAAAACATGTTTTTTGTGTGGGAGCCCCACTTAAATATTTATTTTATTCTGTTTTAGTATTTGCGGCAACAGAATTACATCTGTGAAAATTTCTACTGTCTTGAGTCTTAAAGCCAGGTTTTGTTATTTAATTTAGAATATTTACCACTAGCTGTTGCCCGCGGCTTCCCTCCCGTGGACCACCCCACAGGACCCGTTTTCGGGATAAAAAATTAGCCTATGTCACTCAGGAATAATTCAGCTTTCTTTTTGTGAAAGAATTTTTTAAATCGGTCCAGTAGTTTCAGAGCCTATTCGGTACAAACAAACAAACAAACAAACAAAAAAATCTTTCCTCTTTATAATATTAGTATAGATATAATTCAGACTTCTACATCCGATTATGAACGAAATGGGATAAGAAATAGGAGCAGCAGTCCTACTGTTTAACAACTATAAAAATTATTGAATAATCTATGTCTTTTAGACTTTACCAATAGGTTCTGCTCTGTGAGCAGTGGTGGCCCAGTGGTACCAGCCGCGACTTAAAAGTAGGTCATGGGTTCGAACCCAGGCAGGCGCTTTACCTACTTTATGTAAATTATTACATCACCACTGCTCTCAAAACGGTGAAGGAAAACATCGCGAGGAAACCCGCATGTCCTAGAACCAAATAGTTCAGAGACATGTGATATCCACCAACCCGCACATTCCCTCTCACAGAGAGGAGGCCTGTGTCCCAGCAGTGGGAACAATAAAAGGCTGATGATGATGATAAATAGGTTCTGCGAGTAGTCAGTTGGCACTGTATAAAGCTGGTAGCAGTTCTTGCAGAGCTAGTATGCAGTCCAAATATAATTATAAAAAATTGTCTTGGCTATGCAAGCTTAGCGAACCAAGCCAATCTATACTAATATTATAAAGAGGTAAAGTTTGTGAATTTGTGATGTTGTAGGGGGTAATCTCTGGATCTACTGAACCGATTTTGAAGGGTAGTTAGGGTAGGTATGGTAGGTACGAGTAGGTAGGTAGCCAATTGACAGGAACGAAGCCCCGGGGGTCAGCTGCTAGTCTAGCATAAGACTAGCTCTCAGTCTGCAACCAGCTTAAAACTTTAATTACATCTTACCTGTGACATCATAGAAGTCCGGCTTGTAGGTCTCGCCAGCTGGATCAGCGGTCTTGTCTTGCGACAGCCAGCGGATCTTGATCTTGCGAGTAGTGCGGTACACGTTCTGCATCGCTTGGCACACGTAGAACCCTCCCTCAGCGTTGCGCACTGCTAAGTACTCGTTTCTGTTGAAGAGATGATGAGGGTGAGTCTTTGATGAGAATTTGGTTTTGTAATAAACTTTACTGAAAATGTGACTTTGTAAGATATTTATCGTTTAGACCTTTAGGTTGTAGGGACTTATAACCAACTGTCGACGAAGTTTGAAACAAGCTAGTAATCTCTTCTTCTTAGCGTGTCGATGACAAACAGACTCTCTTTATTTAAATGCCTTGCCTGGCCCAGAATAATAAGAAGCTAGTAATATGGGGACACTTGGGAAGACTGGAGTCATATTTTCTTGCTTCTGGTAATTGCAGCCGACACCAACAGCTTCTCCGAAGCATGGAGGAAGTTTGGTAAAATTGACATTGCAAACAGTTATAAAACTCCAAATTTTGCCAATTTTTGGTTAAAGCGACCTTAGTGCTCGCCAAACTTCTGGACCGCCCTGCAGTTGGCTTTCCTATGCGCAAGGCACGAAACCGTGTTTTTTTTTTGTATGAGATTTACTACTGCCAATGGCATTGTAGCCAACTTCAGGGCGGCCAAGAAGTTTGGCGAGAACTATACCCGAGTACACAATCTATTGAGTGCCTTCCGTTAGGCCCCTGCAGTTCACGTCCCAGTGGCAGGTGCCCCAGGGGTTCAATCACACTGCGGTGGTACTTACTTGTAGATAATGATAAGCTTGTCATCATTGGGCTTGGTCGGCGTGGAGCGCCCGGCCGAGGCGGACAGCTTAGTCGCCATCGCCAGCTCAGGAGTCGGCGACTGGTATAGCTGCACCTGGAATATTATCAGGGGATTAGATGGGGTTATAGTCAGGCGAAAATTATGATAAGTCAGAGCATTAGCACATTTATGTTGTATAGGGATAAAAACTGGTAGAAATAATAAATGGTATGAATGAAAAAGGAGAGGTTCAAACTGCTGCCAGTTTTGCTAACTATACATTTTCATACATACATAGACTGTTAAACACATTACCCTCCTCCTTTTAAAGTAAATATAGCTCTGGCAAAACTTCTTGGCCACCCTGAAGTTGGCTCTAATGGCTGTGTAGTAGTAAATCTCATAAAAAACAGCACCGATCCGTGCCTTGCGAAAACTTCTTCAGGGCGGCCCAAAAGTGCCCCAACGGACATCAAAATCAACGTCGTACAAAAACTGCTCGCAAAATCCTCGTCATGTGTAAATCGTTAAAGTTTACTAGCTAATAAATCTCAAATAGCCGTACATTGAGTAATGTGCCACCTCCCTTGCTGGAATGATGACATATAAATATTTTAATGTTGAACATTCAATGATATTCATGAGATACTTATGTGGATGAGGTGCTGGTTGGTGTTGACTCACAGTAGCAAGCCAGTATTACATGGAACTTAACCCCTTGAGAACCCGAAACGTGGATCCAAGCGAGATACAATGGCTTTTTTTCGGTAATAAAGGCATTCAACTGGTTAATCACCATTATTATATAACAAGCAAAAAGTTATAAAACTGTAACCTGACTTTTTTTAGCCTATTTCACTCGGGTCATAATAACGAATCGATTGACACCTTATTCATCAAAATCGGATGAGAAGTTTAGGCGCTACGGAGGAACATACGTAAATACATACATATACTGCTAAAATCATAACCCTTCCTTTTGGCTTCGCCGTAGTCGAGTGAAGTTTTTTTTATTAGGAGTTTTGTTGAAAAATGCATTGTCACGCAAAAAAACGTGTGTGCAAAGTTTCATCTAGATCAAACACCGGGAACGAGGTCAAACTTAACTTGCAAGTTTTGTTTACAGACACCGGCAGGCTTATTACGTATCTTTTGCAAGAGCAAAACGATAGCGATTTTTGCGCAATAATTGTTTTTCAATACAAAAGGTTTTAGAGTTGTTGGCGGTCTTTTTTTTAAATAAGTGCATTTGAAAAACCGCGAGCGATTAGCAAACGATTGTGTGGTACCTACCTCACCTACCATACACCTACCTACACTGCAGGTAATTCCGACTTTTATGACATAAAGCGTTTGATCTCTATCGTTTTGCTATTGCAAAAGATACATAATAAGCCTACGCGACTTGTAAAACTAAAAGCTTGTAAAATCTCGCCACAGTTCAGCGAATGCTTAGCACATTCTATATTCAAATGCTTGTAGAGATTAGGATAGATAGACTCCCTTTTCCGCACTTAGACTCGCATTAGCTGTTCAACCTGATTGTGACCACCTTTTGTACAAACGTTTAGTTTATACTATAACCTTGTGTTACTGTTTTGTACAATAAACTTATTTTGCACTACGCGGGCGTGTGCGGGTTGGTGGATGTCACGTCTTCGAGTTTTTTACCCGACTGCCGAAGGAGGGTAATGTGTTTATCAGTCTATGTATGTATGTATGTATGTTTGTTCCTATGTGACGTTCTAGAGACCAAACGCGTTGGCCGATTTTGATGGTTCTTACGTCAATCGATTCGTCTTAACCCTGCGAGTGTCACTGGCTACATTAAAATTGGATAAAAAAAGTTCATTAAAAAAATCAAAATACCCGACTGCTTGAAAAGCGAACTAAAAAGACGTAAACAAGGAGAAAATCATGCTGTGCTGTCGGAGGATACATCTTCGCGAGCTGGCTGACCAAAACCAGACGTATCCTCCGACTGCACAGCATGATTTTCTCCTTGTTTACGTCTTTTTAGTTCGCTTTTCAAGCAGTCGGGTATTTTGATTTTTTTAATGAACTTTTTTTATTTATAACATTTTAGTTATTTTTTTTTCGAATTGGGTACATTTAAACATATAAGTGTTATATATTTTTGAAATCACCTCTTAAAATCCTTTATTTTGATACCCCACGCGATAGGTTTGGACGAAAAAATAAATTTGGGCCCCCTCAATATGGCGCCCTAGAACCGCTATTTTCCTATTTTACAATTTTCATGTAGCCAGTGACACTCGCGGGGTTAAGACGAATCGATTGACGTAAGAACCATCAAAATCGGCCAACGCGTTTGGTCTCTAGAATGCCACATAGGAACAAACATACATACATACATACATACTTACATACATACATACATACATACATAGACTGATAAACACATTACCCTCCTTCGGCAGTCGGGTAAAAATAGAAAAATGCCAGATTTTGGGCGCCATATTGTGGGGCCCAAATTTTTTTTTTCTTCCAAACCTATCGTGTGGGGTATCAAATAAAGGGCTTTAAGAGCTGATTTCAAAAATATATAACACTTATATGTTAAAATGTACCTAATTCTAAAAAAAGATAACTAAAAAGTTATAAATAAAAAAAGTTAATTCAAAAATTCATAAAACCCGACTGCATAAAAAGCGAACTAAAAAGATGAAACAAGAAGAAAATCATGCTGTGCAGTCGGAGGAGACATATGGTTTTGGTCAGCCAGCTCGCGAACATGTATCCTCCGACTGCACAGCATGATTTTCTTCTTGTTTACATCTTTTTAGTTCGCTTTTTAAGCAGTCGGGTTTTTTTAATTTTTTTCGTTCTTGAACAAGCTGGTATCCTCACTATGATTTGCTTCACCGTTTTGAGAGCAGTGGTGATGAAATAAAGTAAAGCGCCTTGCCTGGGTTCGAACCCACGACCTACAACTTTTAAACCGCGGCATTTACACCTGGGCCGCCCTGAAGATGGCTTTCCGATGCGCAAGGAACAAATCGGTGCTGTTTTTGTATGAGATTTATTACTGCGCAGCCATTGTAGCCAACTTCAGGGCGGCCAAGATGTTTAGCGAGAATTATACTTAGCGTTTATAGAGATTTTGAATAAAGAATCTGCTAATAAGTTGCTTAAACAGCTCAGATTTTTTTTAAATAAGCCCCAATATAAGTGACGAAAGTATGTACGTAAGTAAAGCCCTACAGGTCTTACCTTAGGGTGGTAATATTATGTTATTCATGAGAAACAGCGTAAGTAATGTAACGGAAAACTTACTTAGGGGCTTTTTATACCCGAGCAAAAATAGAAGTGTTGTTTCTTGTAAGTTGCTATAACTATCTTGTTCTAGACGTACGTAGTACAGGAATAACGGAAAATATCCCGCCCTTACATTCGCTATTCAAAAGGGGATTGTTAGACAGAAAAAAGGCCATTGTTTTTGGCTTCTACACAGGTAAAGACAAACAATAAAAAGTGTGCCCCGTACCTGGTTTAATAAGTCGAATAATTCAGACAACAATAAGTCCATTTTTAAATGTGCCTCTTCTTAAACTTTTTCTTGTCTTCGAAGTCGTTAAAAAAAAAAGTAATTTCCGAATTTGTTAAAACTACATCTGGTTTTGGTCAGCCAGCTCGCGAGTATGTATCCTGCGACTGCACAGCATGATTTTTTTCTTGTTTACGTGTTTTTAAACAGTCGGGTTTTTTGTTTTTATGAGTTAACTTTTTTTATCTGCTTGTACAATAAAAATAAGCTTCAGAATCAGAAGTTATATTATACTAACTAGCTTTTACCCGCGCCTTCGCTCACGTAAAACGTAGAAAAGGAAACACAGAGTAGTAGTACAAAAATAGTGTATTTTGCGTTACATAAAATGCAGTAGGTACTAATTTGATTTTTGATTCTTATAAATATTGTTTAGGTCGATAAAAGTGTGCAAATGGGTTGTGAACACAGAGTTGTAATTTTTAATAACTTTTTTTAACACAGTCGTGTAAACAATATTTTGCTAAAACATATTGATTATGTGGACTTGATACTCGTGAACACACTACATACAGTTGCCCATGGGAAAAACAGTTTTTTTCTAAATGCACTCCTGCAACTTTCAGTGTTTGCCCTTGAGCTTTACTTATGGTAATCGCGAATGTCGCTTTAATGGGAAATTGCAATATTTTAAATTGGAATTGCATATCGGTTGGGATTATCGGAATACGTGAAATCATTACATTTTCTCCCTTTGCTATTCCTGTCATAAATGTTGCCCTTACTATATTGCGTCCCATCTATATTGTGATATTTGTAGTCGAGGTGCCATTACATAATTTTGGTGCGTCCAGATTTCTCATTAACAGGACTGGGTCACCAACTTTCAGCCTCAACGTATGGGACGGTACCCCTGATAATTCTAAAGAGTTAAGAAACTCTACAGGGTAGAGTTAAGGGTGGTAACTCACCCTGTAGAGTTTTAGGGTGAGTCACTCTGCTGCCACTTGCATCAAGCTTGCTTGTAAGCATGTATTATATTTTCTTATTCTGCTTAAAAACGGCGCTATTCATCATTTCATTCATCAAGCGTTGGAACTGAAACTTTTCCACCAGAGCAACACATACCCGGTGTCACATCATTCCACTTGAGTGCTTCTCAATATCTACATTTTTATCCATATTCCGTATGAGAACTAATCGATGGTTAGTGTAATCAATCAATGAGTCATAATCAGACGCAGCGTTGTGGAACGACTCCCATGTATTTCTTGCAAACGTACGTCTCCTTTCAGACTGCCGTTGAGCTCGTAAAATACGCCGTATTTGGGTTAGTTCAGGCGTCTCAGCAGCAATAGATGACGCGTGACGTTCGGCATCTAAAATCCGACGGACCTGTGTTTGCTCAAAGGTCTCACCAGCCCTTTGAGTCTCGTGACGCTCAGCATCTGCGAGTTAGCGAGCCTGAGTCTGGTTGAAAGTCTCAGCAGATCTTTGAGTCTCGTGACGCTCAGCATCTGCGAGTTGGCGGGCCCGAGTCTGGTCGGAACTCTCAGCAGCTCTTTGAGTTGCGTGACGCTTAGCATCTGCGTGTTGGCGAACCTGAATCTGGTCTAAAGTCTCAGCAGCTCTTTGAGTTGCGTGACGCTCAGCATCTGCGTGTTGGCGAGCCTGAATCTGATCGAAAGTCTCAGCAGCTCTTTGGGTTGCATGACGCTCAGCATCTAAAATTAGACGGATTGAGTCTGCTCCACTGTTTCTTGGCTTTTAGCTACTCTTGCTGTTCGAGCTCTGCTAGAGCTACGGCTCAGATGAGATTTACACTTGCGAGGCATATCCACAGCATAAAAATATCCCCCTAATAAAAATAAGCAGTAGAATATTTTTAATTTTTGCTTAAATTACCACTTTCACGGACACTGACATTAAGTTGACTTTTTTCAAATTGACACTCAAATCTTTCATAAACAATTATATCATGCCTACAGCCGAATAAGAAGGACGCCATAAAAAGAAGTTTCATATTATTTTCATATTTTATAACTACTCCACCCCATTTCCCCCGCACAATGTTTTATACAAAAAAGTAGGCTATGTCCATCCCAGGGTCTCGTACTATCTGCATACCAAATTTCACCTAAATCGGTTCAGTGGTTTAAGCCATAATAAGAAGTTTCATACAAATATAACCCACCCCCTTATTTCTACCCCTTTGTGTTTTATGCAAAAAAGAAGTAGTTTAAGTCCTGCCTAGGGTCTCAAACTATCTTCACACCAAATTTCATCTTAATCGGTTCAGCGGCTTAAGCCATACTAAGAAGTTTCATTCAAAATTAACCCCCCTCCCATTTCTCCCCCTTTGAATTTTTTGCAAAAAAAAGTAGCCTATGTCCGTTCCAAGGTCTCAAACTATCTTCTTACCAAATTTCATCTAAATCGGTTGAGCGGTTTAAGCGTGAAAAGGTAACAGACAGACAGACAGACAGACAGACAGACAGACAGACAGACAGACAGAGTTACTTTCGCATTTATAATATTAGTATGGATTAATTAAAAGATTTAAAGAGGATCCTTATTGGAGCCTCTTTGGTCCCGTCCCGAACTTGGTATTTTTTTTTTAAATATATTTTTTTGTTTTCTTTTCCTTGTCAGTATCTGCTGTGCGAGCCACAAATATTTTGTTTTTCTTTCTTTATCATACCAATTTACAACTATTTTAGTGATTTTCATTTTTATTCAATGTGCACTTAAATGCATTTTCATCTTTATTTATTTACAAAATTTTGTTTTTTTTTCACTATGTTATAAATAACATGAGCCTTCATTTTTAATTCAACTCGTTTCAGCGGTTTATCTTCGCGTCCACTCGCGAGGCTCAAACCGGAGGAAATAGATTATTTAGGCTGATAGGAGACAACACAAAAAAAAATACATAATTATTCGCGAGCTGGCTGACCAAAACCAGATTTATCCTCCGACTGCACAGCATGATTTTCTTCTTGGTTAGGTCTTTTTAGTTCGCTTCTTAAATAGTCGGGATTTTTGATTTTTGAATTAACTTATTTTATTTTAATAAATTTTTATCTACACTCACAACGTAATGTTCCAAATACGAATTCAAAATAGTAGTTTATGCAATGGCCATATAATAGGGGTTATTAAAACACGAGCGTAGGTTTATCAAATGAGGCGAAGCCGAATTTGATAATAATATTACGCGAGTGTTTTAATACCTAATTATATGCTGTTGCATACACTACTTTATCTTCACTCATACAGTTGAAATAAAACAAAAGTGGAAAGGGAAAAATATTTGGTATGGCGGGCAATTTAGATTCTCATTGCGCAGCGCGCGCATCCACAGACAATTAAACTTCTTTACTACAGCCCATACGCGCCAGAAAATTAAAAAGTTAAAGTGTGCTATAAAAATTAAAAAGTTATTTTATGATGCAGTTGTTTGAAAATCGAAGGAAAATGTTGAACTGTAATGGTTTTTTTTTTAATTTTACCTATCCACGAATATAAAGTACGTGTTTAATCAATATTTTTTGAATTCGTATTTGGAACATTACGTTGTGAGTGTAGATAAAATATTGTATAAACACGTACTTTATATTCGTGGATAGGTAATATTAAAAAAAAAACCATTACAGTTCAACATTTTCCTTCGATTTTCAAACAGCTGCATCATAAAATAACTTTTTAATTTTTATAGCACACTTTTACTTTTTAATTTTCTGGCGCGTATGGGCTGTAGTAAAGAAGTTTCATTGTCTGTGGATGCGCGCGCTGCCCAATGGGAATCTAAATTGCCCGCCATGCCAAATATTTTTCCCTTTCCACTTTTGTTTTATTTCAACTGTATGAGTGAAGATAAAGTAGTGTATGCAACGGCATATAATTAGGTATTAAAACACTCGCGTAATATTATTATCAATAATAAACCTACGCTCGTGTTTTAATAACCCCTATTATATGGCCATTGCATAAACTACTATTAAATCACTTCTTAAAACCTTTTACCACACACGATGGGATTGGAAAAACAAATTGGGCCCCCACAATATGGCTTCCAAAAGCGGTAATTTTTCTATTTTCCAATTTTAATGTAGCCCGTGACACTCGCAAGGTTAAGACAAATCGATTGACGTAAGAAAGAATCATCAAAATCGGCCAACGCGTTTGGTCTCTAGAGCGCCACATAGGAACAAACATACATTTATACATAGACTGATAAACACATTACCCTCCTTCGGCAGTCAGGTAAAAAGGCCATTGTTTTTGGCTTCACACAAACAAAAAAAGGTGTGCCCCGTACCTTGTGTAATAAGTCGAATAATAATAATAATTTATTTAAATATTTGTATTAAAAGTACACATTTTCTGTATCTCCTGTGCGAGTCACAAATAAAATATTTTTCTATGTGGGCACCACTTAAATGCATTTTCATCTTCATTTACTAAATTTTGAAGAAATATTTTAAATTATTTTCTAAATAAAATGTGCCTTCATTTTTAATTCTAATCGTTTCAGCTTCTTCGCGTGCCACTCGCAAGTCAAAAACTGGAGGAAATAGATTATTTCGGCTGATAGGAGGCAACCTGTCGCTTATGCTACCGTTAACATTCACTTGTTGAGTTGTTGCTAATGCTCACGTCATTCTGTTGTTATTATTGTACCAGGAGATTTGTTTAAAGGTACCTCCAGTATTTATAACCTAGGGTTGCCACCTGTACTCTTCTAATATAGAGTATTGTACTCTATGTTGCATAAGCTTACTTAATTTCCGACATATTTATTTTGTGTCATTCTAGTTTTATAAATTTTATTTTATTTTTTGACATTATTATTCTGAGAAATTTTTACTTTTTGACAACTTTAAACGAAATTTAAAATTGTGACATTTTTATTTAATTTAAACTTGGATCCCTGTAATTATTATAAATTCATTCAATTGCTTTCGTGTCATGTACTGATTACTAACATTAATTACAAGGTTGTGTACTAACAAAGAATGGACTCCAAAATTGTCTGAATTTGAAATAAATTTAATTTAATAATAATACCAGTCGGTTATTGTCTCACAGCATGGCGAATGCCTCTTCTGATTCAGAGAAGGCACGAGCATAAACCACCACGCTTGCTCGATGTTGGTTGACGATTTCAAACTTATAATAACTAATATACATTAATGCAATAGAGCACGATATAATACTATATTTATATTTAACTCGGCTATTCAATTCAATTGATTGAAATATTGTCAATTCACTGAGTTTTTGTCTTTACTATCATAATTGCAAAGAGATAGGAAGCGAAAAACAGGACTTCATTGAAACTGGTATCTAGCAATCGTACAATTATTTTCAAAAGATCGAAAAATACTTAATATTGTATAACTTAACAGACCTTATTGGTTCAACAAAAAAAACTGTTATTAATTCTTTATTGTACTTACACGAAAACAATACATTCAAACAAAGTGATAACAAAATTCATGTAAAAAGTTTAGGAAATGAAGGTTTCAACCATTTCCTTTGAATGATAACAGAATGTTTTTTTTTGTTTGAAAATTTAAAGTAACTTTAAGGTTTATTTGAAACTAGCTTCAGCCCGCGGCTTCACCCGCGTAAAAAGTGTTTTATCATCCCAAGGGAATACAAATCCTATCCTATGCTCTACGCCAAATTTCATCTAAATCGGTTCAGTAGATCCAGAGATTACCCCCTACAACCTCACAAACTTTACTTCTTTATAATATTAGTATAGATAAACATTTTTGATTATATTAGAGGGCATATAATCCCGAGCATTGTTTAAAAAAAATGTACTCTTTACTCTCCATTTACTCTCTAAAGCAAATATTCCTACTAAATATATTTAAAAAAAATTGATAACCCTACCCAGACCTACTACGCCACTTAACTCGGTCTGTGACAAGGCATGTCGCAGATTTTGTGGGCATTTGTCCCAAAACGTTCGAATAGAGCAGCGTGTCAATTGTTTTCTTTTGTCATCGTATCGTAGAACGGGATAGAAACTTTAACCGCCTTTTGTTTTCACTTATTTAATGTTTATGTTTTTTTTTAATAGGTCTTCCTTTGTTGTTGTAATAATAATAAAACCATGGACTATTTGTCTCCGCAAATTAGAGGTATGCAAAATTAAACTAACCCTTAAAATTATTTCTAAGACTTAGGATAACGAAAAAGTTTTAAGTGCAGGTAAGCGGATCGACTTTTTTTTAAACAAATAAAAAAACTAGCTTTTTAGCTTTGTCGGTTGGGGATAACTGTTTTAAAATTCAGTTGCAAGATTTGACCCGCACATCCTAACTAACAAGGTAAGTTATAAATATAAAAGCTTGTAAAATCCGATAAAATAGTCTTTTTTCTGGAAATATGACTACAGTTAGCCATAGAAACAAAAACTATTAATTCTGATAATGAACTAGGGACCAAAGCGTCACTTTAAAACGATGACAGTCGCCAAGGACCTTGACGGAACAAAACGCGCACTCTTTCAAACCCGCGCGACCCAAAATTCGATAGTTTTTAGCAGGGATGTTACGGAGCTTCGACTCCGGTTCCGTTAAGTCGGAACTTCCGATTATTATTATACCTTCGGTTCCGACTTCGGCTCCGACACTTTTAAATCGAAGGTTTTAATCGGAGGTCGAAGCATAACATAGCGGCGGCGGCGGCCTGTGTCAACTGTTATGAACAGGTTTTTTTTCATTGTTTGTGTTTTATTATATAATTGAAAATTGAAATGAAAAAAAGTTTACTAAATAATGTTTTATTTGTCCCTAAATAAAAAATCTCTCTCATGCCACAACTTCTGATCCTGCCTCCGAAAAAGCAAATTTAAAAACTCCGACTCCGCCTTCGGTTCCGATAAAACTACCTCCATTACATCCCTGGTTTTTAGTACTTTCCTTAATATTCTACGACTTAAAAAAAAAGCTTTAGATCAAAATGTAGATAATTAAATTGTCTTTGAGATGGTGAAAAATTTATTAAAATACACCCGACGGTTTTGGTGCGATTGTCGTTTTTTTGTCCGTGTTAGACATAACTTTACAAATTAATTACAATATGTTTTACGAATAATACTCAAAATTTTCTAAGGTCAAATTATTAAGAAAATGGTCTAATGTAACATGTATTTTTTTCAAAAAATTACTACTAGCCGTTTAGACGTGATTATCATTTTAAAATCAGCTACTGAGGGGTATCTGCGCCTTAACGCTAAAAGATTATGACGATCTATAATGAGCAGTCTTTTCGCGTTGTAACCACGGGTTGGTGTATAAAACAATTTTGAAAATCACTTGGCGCTTTTTCGAATCGCCAACCCACATTGAACAAACGTGGTGATTAAATGCTCGTGCCTTCTGTGTATGAGAAGAGGGCTTTGCCCTGCAGTGAGACAATTACTTGACGCTTAGACCAACAATTGAAATGTATCGGAGGGAAGGAAACTCCACAGAATGTACAAAATCGGGGATTTTTACGATATAGTCAACGTTTCCTGTACGAAATAAAGTGTCCATTAAATATGCGCTTGATAAGAATTGGTTCGATTGGTTAGGTTTGGGTGGATTTTTAAAATAACTTTGGGTTCGGATATCGGTGTCTTTTGTACCTCTTGTTTTTATCGTTTTTCAACACCGACTTAAGAAATGAAAGTTATTTTAGCACTTTTTAGTGTTTTGCTTTAGAAGTCTGTTTATTTTTTGTGATAAAGTTTTTAATTCTCTTTTTGGGTTTAATAGGGGAAATAGGCAACATGTTTTTTTTGATGTCGTCTGTAAAAATGAATGATCACTATCCGACAAATAATTTCGGAGAAATAAGTGGACAAACAAACATACATTTATGAAATATGTAAATATTGTGCAATTCCAACAATATTACATACATACGTGTCGAATTGATTATCTCTTTTATTTTGAAGTCGGTAAAAAAAGTCCATAGCCAGAAGTCTAACTGCGCGGCGACTCTCTCCTATACTATGCTATGTATTGCTGTCACTTCGCTACTTCAAAACGCCCGTAATACTTCTGAGACAGATCTTTCTTGCTTCGTTTGTAGTGTTATGAACATTGTATAGGCACTTCCGGATGCTCGGACGAGCCCGGTAAACAAGCGACGCCGCCTAAACGATTCCTAACCTAAGCATTTTCATCTTTTGTTTGCAATATTTATTTTTCAATGTGAGACTACATAACAAGGTTTAAAAGTTCAGAACTTATTTTTTTTTGTAAACATGTAAGTATAGTTCTCGCCAATCTTCTTGGCTGCTCTGAAGTTGGCTACAAAGTAAATTTCATACAAACAGCATCTTTTCGTGGCCCAGAAGTTGGCGAGCACAATACCGTGAATAAAATACCTAAATTATGTCAAGTTAATCAGCTATGATGTTTAAGTAATTTGTCAATGAAACAAAATTAAGTTATTATTAGCAAAGTTAAAGATTGTTGTTTTAGATAATGATTACGATCTATTTTTTTTCTAAGTTTAACTGGGACGTCGCGAGCAACGGTGAAGCAAAAAATCGTGAGGAAACCTCACCCTAATTGCGTATCTATGTTTTAACAGCACAATTGCGTATCTTTGCTTGATTTACGCTGTCGAGTAGACGAATTTTTGAACATATGAAGCGGTGAATGCAAGGGAAACAAACTATGCACTTACACAATTAGGGTGGGACTTATAGTAAATCTAAGTTAGAAATCGCCAACCTGCCTAGAGCAGGCGTGGTGTTTATTGCTTGTGCCTTCTCTGAATGAGAAGATGCCAACAGTGGGACAATAACAGGCCAGCACTACAAGATAGGCAAAATGCCTCAAATTAAATGATAGGAGCTAATAGTATTATTAAAAGATAAATAATAATCAAAAGAACGTTGGGACAAACAAAAAAACTGGAAAGTTAATTATGTAAATTGGAATACATAGTTAAGATCTTACCACACTTGGCAGCATCTATATAAATAACACATGGTGATAAAAAAAATATGTATCAAAATAATACCTAGAAAAGATTAGCAGAAATATCTAAAGATCTTAGCTTAGCACATACAAAACGAAAAAAAAAGATAAAAATATACTAAATGTTTTCTGTTCTGTTCTATTCTGCAATAAGATGATGCTAAGAATGAATTGAATTAGGTAAGACATGTTTAGATATTTCTACTATCTACTTTATATACTATCAAGAGGCCATAATAAAGGCTGCTTACCTTGGTCCTATTCCGTTTTATCCTTGTATCCGGTGTGGACTCTCCCTCAGCTGACTTCTTGGCTGGACCAGGCCCCTCACCGATCTTGCTCGGAGACACCTGCCTCCTCTTCCGCATTGGCGGAGTCACAGTCGCCAACTTCATTGTTGATTTAGGCTTAGTCTCGACCTTAACAGGTTTAGGCTCCGGTTTCTTTTCCTCGACCTTTACCACTTTCTCTTCCACCTTTTCCACCACTTTTTCAACCACTTCCTCCTTTTTGGGCGATTCAGTTTTCTCCGGTTTGTCCGCTACAACTTCTTCCTTCTTTTCCTCAGTGGATGTTTCTGGCTTCTGCTCAACCTTAGGCTCCTCTATCTTTTCCTTTTCAGGTTCTGGTTTAGTTTCTGGCACATTTTCTACCTTTGCATTTTCAGTAGGGGGAGGGTCCTGTTTTACTGGAGTTGGTGCCTTCTCTTGTAATTGACTGTTGTTTGCTGATTCAGGTACAGGTTTGCTGTCACTCTGGGTTGGTGCCACATCTGCAGCAGGTGCAGGCTTCAATTCAGGGAGCTTTGATGGTGATTTCTCTGAAGTCTCATTAGCTGCAGCCACTTTGGGTTGAGCTGGACCATCAACAGTGCTAGCAGGATTAGCAGCATCCGTCTTCTGAGGGGTACTCGGAGCACTGGACGGCTTTTCTGGTGGTTTTGTTGTACTTGGTGAGGTCTTTGCAATGTCTTGTTTGTCCTTATTAGCCTCAGGGTTCTGAGGTTTCAATGCATTGGGAGATCCAGACTTAGGTGAGTCAATAGTGCCGTTTGAATGACCAGTGGAATCTGGTTCATTCTTCTCAGGGGTTCTGGTGAGGGCGAGAGCTTTATCCTGGACGAGACTGAGGGGAGTGATCGGGTTCCCACTTTTACTGGGGCTGGCGGCTAGGTTGGAGGGGCCGACGGAGTTCTGGGTGACGTGAGAGAGGTTGCCATGGTGACTCATGTTTTGTGCCATCTGCGCCATGTTGGCAGACACGGGCGCCATGGGAGGCGGCGCGTGCGGAATGGGCGGCGCGGGCGCGTGGTGCGTCAGGTTCTGGCCGACGAGGTTGTTGCTGGCGTGGTGCAGCGAGTTCTGAGCGCCCTGCGGGAGCCCTACGCTGTGGTTCGCAGTGGCCACGTTCGCCTTCGCGGGGCTCGCCTGTCCACCCGGCTGCGGCACTCCCGGCTGGGGCAGCACCGGCTTTAAAGCAGAATTCATTTCAAACGCGTCTAAAACTCGCCTCCTGACCGTACACAAGCTGAAACACAAAGTTAGCCGGGTTTATGACACTGTTTTCGTAGCAGGTTAACACACCGCGATGTCTTTGACCCACAACAATAATTCATACATAATAAACGTATAAGCAGTACGCGCGTAAGAACGCGGGGACCGATCTGCCGCCTTGTGAGTCCGCTTTCTACGTGTGGCCTAATGAACGGTCAATAGATAGTGTTGGGGAGTTACCACTAGCTGTTAAAGCGAGAGAGGCCCATGAAATAAGTCCTGTGTGGCGGTCCGCGGCAGAGATAGCCGCAAAAAATATGCGTTGCTATAGCCAAGAAACTTCCGCAAGATATGACCCGCCGTTGGCGAAGTCTCCGTGATGTCACTGTCTTGTTCAATCACTGTGAACACACACTTGATCTCACTCGCGACTATGTAATTCCATGATTTATTCACACTTTTTACCACGAATTAGCATTCACTTTACTCTAGAACAAGTACATAATAGGCACAGTAGTTGCAGAGATGGCGTCGGCATAACGCGCATGCGCCACCCTCTTCTACTCTTGTCCAATGAAATCCCGTGACGAAACGAAGCCTAAACGAATTTTTACGAGAACGCTATCTTTTTCTAACATGAGTCATTTTGATAAAGCTGTCTCACTCTAACATTGGTCGTGTTTGGAAACGTTCACTTGTTCACGTTGTTGAACTAAAATGATGATTTCAAACATTTTGATGGTGTTTGGTAAACGGTTTTTTATGAAAAAAATAACTTTATTTCTATAATGATTGTACTTTTGCAGGAATAATGATTCATGAGTAGAATTTTGGCCTTTGTATATTGAAGCAGAATAGAACATGGATGCATTATTGGTTATGTTGTTAGTTATACTTGCAGCATTGAATATTCGCCGTGAACAATAATTGAAAAAAAAAAAACAATATTGGTCAGACAAATGAATAGACAGATATACCAGTATACATATTAAGTTTTATTTTCGTTGGCTAAAATGGAACTAAATTGTGACAGAGGAGGTTCCTAGGAGTGGAAAAAGGAACAGTGGAAGACAGAGAAAGATATGGGAGGACGAATTTAAATTGACAGCAGGCCCTAATTGGCTTTTCCAATTAGGGCCTGCTTTCAATTTTAAGTCGCTAGAGACAGAAAACGGTGGAAACTGTTAGAGGATCGAAGTAAAACTGAGTAAAGAACCGAAAAGGATGGAAAGGCCTATGATTATTATTATGTAAAAAATAAAAATAAACACATTACCCTCCTTCGGCAGTCGGGTAACAAAATAATAAAAGCATCACATCACAAAAGGTCGTTTAAAAAAATTTGCCAGCCAAAGTTATCATAAGCTTACTTGAAGCTGTAAAGTGGATTCAAGGTTATGGGAAAATGCCTTTTAATGTATGTAATCTCCATTCCATGCTACTTCATAGGTATATCTTGCGGCTTTTAAAGCGAATACTACTATTTTATACTACTATTATACAGGGTATTTTAAAGACTGCTCGAAAATATGCGTACTTGACTAATGTTTGATAGACTCCAAAGTTGGGTAAAAGATAGGTCAAACATCATACATTGATTTCGAAATTGAAAAAGTGGTTTTGTAAACAGGTTGAATCCACCTTGCCTAATAGTGCAATGAGTGCAATCCACAGCAAAGGCATGACAAGGGCAGCCCTTCTTTGTGGAACTAATAGATACTAAAAAGGCCAGTCTGGCAGAAAATTATTTTGTAGGAATGAATGATTTTTTATCTGTACCTATAAAACAAGTACTTGACATTTTTGACAACTGACTTTTTCAGTTTACATTATTAAAAATTGAGAATGTTAAGCATGATCAAAACCTAAATTAGTTTTTGCTCTTTTCGACATTGGTCAAAAGCAAAGGATGAATGCATCCATTCCAAAAGTCAGAATTTCAGATTGATAAGAAATGGAACGTGCCTAAAGACATTTTCATTATCCCATGTGCATTATTTAGGAAATTAAATTGAGATTGATTTGTGCTTTTGTGACTATAATTATAATCTCTATAGCTCGAAAAAATCTCCAATATGGTAAGTTTGTAGCTAATTATATAAGTTGGTAAATTTTAACGTGCTCGTTAAAACTAAGGTTGCGGTGAATACGCACATTTTGTGGTTCTTGCAATTTTAATTTATATTGATGAATATACGACTTGGTTCGATCATTTAGTGCTTGTTTATATTCAGTTGTAGTTGCACAGCGCTGGGGCTAAAACCGTAATTAAGCACAAGAGACAAAGTGTAGAGGTTTTTTATAAAATCGAAATCTTGGTATGTTCTAGGACGTCTTGTCGCGACCAGCTGAAGAGTTTGGAAATGATGAGACACTGGAGCGGTTGTGGGCCGCGAAAGCGATGGAGCACAGTGATATCTACTTCAATGTAAGTATTATTTTGGTTAGTACTTTGTGTTTAAGCAGAAGTAAGCTACTGTCGTGATCTATTGTTGATTCCGATTCTTTTGTGTCCTAAGGAGACTGCTTAAAAAGTAAAATTTGATACTAAACTTTGAGCAAGTACAATAGCTGCTCACAGTATCAATTTTTTACTGTTTTAGTGTGATGATTATTATCTAGCTGTATTGGGATTAATAAAGGCAGAATAACCATTCTTATTTGTTTCTTACATACTGCTTGCCATAGTATAATAAGATAGTAACCTCTAATCAAAGACAATCAAGGATAATTGTAATAAAACACAAGAAACTGTTTACATTTGTTTTTAAATCCTTTTTCAGATGCTTTGTTCTGTAGACACCAGATGGCTGCAGCTAACTCCAAATGATGACCTTATCTACACACACTTTAAACAAGACTTTCCTGACATGGATGTCTCTTTTGTTAATGAAAATGAAATTAAGAACAGCATGAACAAGGCGAAGTGGAGAATATTCTGCGAGAAGTTTAAAAACATTGTTGAAGACTACAGTTTTGGGACTCTTATGAGAGCAGATGCTAAAGGAGATTACTCAGAAATAAACACAATGCTTGTCCCTAGAGTCCAGTTCTACGCAATTGAAATAGCAAGAAACAGAGATAACCTAAATAATGAAGTGAAGAAAAGATTCAAGTGCACTGCAAAACCTACCATAGAGGCTCAGGAACACACCAAAATTGCCACATAAAAACTATACACATCTGAAACAGGCTAGTATAGACAAGGAAAGTTTGTTTTTAAACAGTTTGAAAATGGATTAGGCAGTAATATAAAACTGCCAAGCTTGGAGTGGTGAAAATTAATATTAATACCTAATTGTGTAGGAATCGAAGACTTGTGATATTTATGCATTAATTGAAGTAAAATTATTTGTATATTTTAATAATAATGGCAATAAAATGTGAAGGAATGTCTTTATAAAATAACATTTGATGGAGAACTACCATAATGCATTTCTGTAACTGAATGGTTCTGTTTTAACTATAAAAGATGTTGATAATTCATAGCAGCTACATGATAATTATGTAACTTAGTTTTAAATTTGAAAAGTTCTGTTCCCTTACTTTCATAAGCTAAAGTACTCATAAGACTCTTCTTGTGTAAACTAGCCTAATTTATCGAAAACCTAAGCATTCTCAAATAATGATCATATTATTACATTTAGTATGTACTCTCAAAAATTATACACATACCTACATGACTACTGGCCATATAAGGCCCTAGCCACCGTCCTAAAAGTGACTATAAATGATATTTGTACTCAATTTTGCCTGCTTCTCACTATAGACAAAACTTGTAGAATAACATAATCAGCAGTACTATTACATACATATTTAGATTTAAATATTTTAACAAAAACAATTTTTTATATTTACAAAATAAGTTTTATATAAGGCAGGCCTTTCTGTTCATATTGAAAGTTGTTCTTGTCAAAATGTACCCCTACCGATTAGTAAGTTGTGATTGTCTTAATTGAAAAATGAATGAGGTGCTCTATTGCTCATACATTTTTTATATTAAAATTTATACTATCATATGAAATAGTTTTATTATGGTAACTGCCTATCTACTTGTACTTAAATCTACTTCCAGGCAGTAGTAGTCAGTATATTTGCTATTGCTATCCGCAACATCAATATAAGTATTTATCTATGAGAAATTTAAGGCAGTCGGTATCTAGGGTACCTAATAGATACATACATAAACTCACACCGTTCTCCAGTGGTGGCAGGCAGAAATTATGGAACGCTGCCTGACAAGGGCGTACCCAGCGTTTGCTTAGGGGTAGAACAAACGTAAGCATACCTACTCGATAAATAGTAGAAATTTTAGAGGCGGACTAAGCCTGTCGAGGATCCAGGCCGGCAAAACCAACTATGATATGACCTAGCCTTCTATGTATGCAAAAAAGCAAATGGTTTGGAGTGTAGCCTTAGGGACACTGGCGCGAGGACTTGAAAAAAATATAGTTTTTTTGGTATATTTCCAATTTTATTGCAGTTTCGGGTTAACATTAACCATAAAAACCATTTAGGTACTGAGATGCATAGCCCTACGACGCATTGTTGCCGAATTATGGGCCTTCCAATTTTCTATACTCTTATTAACTAGCTGTTGCCCGCGACTTCGTCCGCGTCAAACTCGTAAAAAATATATTTTCATTTTTTTAGTTTCCCGCCGGAATTATGAATTTTCTCGTGATCAAACGTAGCCTATGTTACTCGTTATTACATCAGCTATCTACCAGTGAAAGTCCCGTCAAAATCGGTCCAGCCGTTTCGGAGATTTTCCGGCACAAACAGACAGAGACAAAAATCTTAAAAATTGCTTATTTGTTGTTAGTACCGTATATAATTTCACATGCGTTCAATAAAACGTTGTTATTTTGATATTACATACAGACACTTCAATTTTATTTATTTGTATGTATATGTAGATAGAAGATATTAGATATCTAATATATATAAATCTCCTGTCACGATGTTTGTCCGCGATGGATTCCTAAACTACATAACCGATTTTAAATTAAATTGGCACACCGTGAGCAGTCTGGTCCAACTTGAGATATAGGGTAGGGTAGGTAGGGTAGGGTAAGGCAGGTAGTTAGGGTAGGGTAGGTAGGGTAGGGTAGGTAGGGTAGATGAATGTTTGGTGTTTTTATGGCAAAACAAAGTTTGCCGGGTCAGCTAGTCTATATCTATACTATACTATATAATCTATACTTAATATTATAAAGAGGAAAGATTTTTTTGTTTGTTTGTACCGAATAGGCTCCGAAACTACTGGACCGATTTAAAAAATTCTTTCACCAATAGAAAGCTACGTTATTCCTGAGTAACATAGGCTATTTTTTAATCCCGAAAACGGGTCCTGTGGGGTGGCCCACGGGAGCGAAGCCGCGGGCAACTGCTCGTAATATTATAAAGAGGAAAGATTTTTTTGTTTGTTTATTTGTTTGTACCGAATAGGCTCCGAAACTACTGGACCGATTTAAAAAATTCTTTCACCAATAGAAAGCTAAATTATTCCTGAGTGACATAGGCTATTTTTTAATCCCGAAAACGGGTCCTGTGGGGTGGCCCACGGGAGCGAAGCCGCGTGGAACAGCTAGTAATATTATAAAGAGGAAAGATTTGTTTGTTTGTACCGAATAGGCTCCGAAACTACTAGACCGATTTAAAAAATTCTTTCACCTATAGAAAGCTACGTTATTCCCGAGTAACATAAGCTATTTTTAAGCCCGAAAACGGGTCCTGTGGGGTGGCCCACGGGAGCGAAGCCGCGGGGAACAGCTTGTATTATATATATATATATCCGAATATCTCGAAAACGGTGTGTCTTAGGCAAAAAATAACCAAAATTTGCCCCCCCCTGTGGTGCCCCCATGCTAGCGGCATCCCTACATGAATACTATATTACCATTTTGGAAATCCGACCGAAGACCGTTTTATACAAAATTCAATAAAATTCGGAGGCCCATAATTTGGAAACGGTGCGCCACGTGTCTCAGAGCTTAAATGGATTCTATGGACAAGGTTAATAAGCTGACGAAAAAAAAATGGCTGAGATGTGTTAAAAAAATCTTAGAAAATTTTACTAATTCCACTGCCCCTATGGCAACGCAACTTGAAAGATCGACACTGCGTCATTTTGGGCCCACTTTTCAACATTGATGAATTATATGTCTTAAGAAAGCTCTTGAACTGTACTTTATTTCATTATATGGCAGCTAAGTTCAAATCCAGCGCGAAAATGGTGTTTTGGTGCGTTTTAGAAAATCTGTTTTGTTTTGATATTACATTATAGTTAGCTGTCAGTCAGCAGCTCGGATTATAAATAGCTCTTATTTGACTAAAAATACAATAACAAGATCAATATATAGGCTTAGAGTGCCCTGGTAGGGTAGGTTGACGGGAGCGTCATGTCATGTACATTTTTTGTGCCCGCAGCTTCACTACCGTCAACCCTATAGCCCTCGCCAAACTTCTTGGCCGCCCTGAAGTTGGTTTACCGGATGCGCAAGGCACGAAACGGTGCTGTTTTTGTATGAGATTTCCTACTGCGCAGCCATTGTAGCCAACTTCAGGGCGGCCAAGAAGTTTGGCGAGGACTATACCTACCTACTGTAACTACCCTACCCTTCATGTTTTATATTTTTTTGTTCCGGGGTGCAAAATCTTCATTGGATGTCCTCCGGGGGCGGATCCATCTCACACCTACGCCGAGGGTCGCGGGAACTTACGATCCTTGCGCAAACCCCGGCCCGCATCTGCGGGGCTTGACCTCGTGTTGGGAGTGGGGTGTTTGACTCACCTCGCGACGCCTAAGAAGAGGAGCACATGTGGAACACTACGTGTTACGACTTCGTGTGAGGTGACGGACGTTCCAGAGTCCGTTGCCCCTGGACTCATTTCGGAGGGGGGGGAGGGCTGTAAGAAGGCGTTTCTGCCCTCTGCGGCTTTCGTAGAACAGCCAAGGGCGTCGCCAAGGGGGGGCAGGGAGGGGCAGCTGCCCCCCCCCCTAGAGATTCTAAAATATTGCCAAATGTAAAGCAACCAAAGTCCTAAGTAGAGCGATCGTTTAGCAGCCTCAGGAGACTAAAAACCTGGCTAATAAGTACTATGGGTGAAAATCGCCGCAATGGTCTGGCCATGATGAGTGTGCACAGAAAACTTATTCATGGAAACTTACAAGATTTTCATAATAAAGTGGTCGAAAAGTTTTCAATAAACCTCCGAAGATTAAATTATCCTTATCAAAAAAAGAATATTTGTCGACCACTATAATATTAAAATCTGGTACCTAATTACAAAAAAATACACTGTGTATTCAAATTCAAACTCCCAAATTATTTTTATTCTATTTTTCTAACAGTAATAACTTATTTATAAGTTTTATTTATTGTACAGTCAAAAACTCGTGAAGCTTTACAAGTTGGACTCTGTACCGTTATTATTACAATCGCTGTAGATGTAAGGCTCGTACTACAAGTGAAAAGTTTCATTTGCTCTCGACTTCAACTACAATTCATATTTTTCTCATTCTCCATATCAACTTGCCCCCCCCCCCTTGGCCATCGGCTGGCGACACCCTTGAGAACAGCGATGCTGCCGGCCGTTAGGTCAGCCACGCAGATTGGGGCCCCGTACAGGGCCATTGATCGCAACGACCCTACGTATTGCCGCCTACAGGTGGCGCTTGGGCCCCCAAGATTTGGAAGCAGCGTTGAGAGCGCACCAGCCGCGCTCAACAACTTAGGCGCCAGCAGCCGGAAGTGCGGGCCGAAATCCCACCAGCTGTCGAGCATCAATCCCATGTAATTCATGATTGACTCAATAGCGATTCGAGCACCCGGCGCTCGCCGGTGGACATGAAAAACCATGGCCTCCGACTTTTTGAGGGCCACCTCCAGGCACTGTATGTGGCTCATCACCTGCGAGACCGCAGCCATCGCCAGCAACGCTGCTTCCCTGTACGAACTCCCCCGAGCGGTGACCAGCGTATGTGCCGCGTAACACGTCAGGTCTACGCCCGATTGGAGTTCGCCCCGCAGCACCCAGTCGTACCCGATGTTACACAGAGACGGGCCCAAGGCCGAGCCCTGTGGAACACCGCACGACATGCGGTGCTGATTTACGACGCCATCAAATCTCATGTAGGTGACACATCTCTCCGCCAAATAAGCCTTATCTACCCTACCTAAAAAGTCATGCGCATTTTTCATTTACAATATATTTTTTTGAACATACCAAACCGCCATTTTCGCGCTGGATTTGAACTTAGCTGCCATAGAATGAAATAAAGTACGCGCCAAGAGCTTTCATATGTCATAGGTTTCATCACTGTTGCACAACTTTGAAAAATGGGCCCAGTGTTCATACAAAAGTGCCCATGGTACTTTCTCAATTATATTTTTTTTTTAATTTTCTCGGGTTTTCTTACATCATCTCAAGGCTATCGACTAGAGCAACAATTTCTTTCCTGAAAAGATTGAAGAGTGAAGCAAAATAATGTAAGGATCTTAGCAGGTGGCGTTCTGTAATTTCTGCCTACCTCCATGGAAAAAAGCGTGAGTTTATGTATCTATTATTGTTTTCTTTTGTACAGTAATTTTTAGTTTTGGTTGAGTGAAGGTTCCCTTCAAAGGTGGGGTTGCTCAGCGTGGAATCTCCCACGCCACATGCAACGATTCTTACTTATCTTCTTCTACTTGCTAGGGTACCTAACTCCTAGGAACAAAACTTTGAAGGGAATTCCACGTTATTTAAATATTATTTGCAGCATTTTAGTAGTTACTCCAATAGATTAAACAATTATTTAAAAAACACGAAGCTTTGTTTGAAAAGAGGTTTCAAAGTTAAAATCCTAATCAACGTTTTGTTCCCATTCACCCCGTTATATATAAAAATTAAATTATACGTCTTGCGCTAGTTCATAATACTCGAATAATACCCGAGCGCAAACAAGGTTCGTATTCGTAGTGTTCCTATAATACTCACAACGGATCTTTGTCTCTGAATTTGCTGCAAGAGCCTGTACCTGTGTGTATTTTTGAGTCAATATTGAAGGTGAAGATTGCATTGTATAACTGTCTCTTTCACTCGCTTACGTTTGTCGCATCGTCCTATTTCGCTTACTCTATGCAGTATATAAACTATACTCGATGACAAACTGATTCTTGCGCAATGGTTGGCAGAGCCAACTTCAGAGACAGATCCGCGGTGACTATTATACCTAGGTATCAGCGGTACCCGACTTTACGAGTTGTAGGTTCGAGTCCAGGACGGCGTTAAAAGAAAACATCATGAGGAACATGTCATTAAAACAGGACTGACATTCTAACAATCCACACTGAATCCGCGTTACACCCTTCCTTACATAAAAAATGTGAGAAAGCTTGCGTCACATATTAAAGGCCAATTTTACTACCAGGGAAACAGAATTTTAGTATGATTCTTAAGCACATCCTGTCTGCCCACTTTACAAAAGTGCTAAGTTGCTAAAAACAAAACGGTCACTGATCTTCTGCCCAAATCTGCAAGACATCATTACGATTATCGTAAGGCAGCGCGCGCCTGCCTATATAGATACTTTTTGGTGTACAATCAATAAAGTATGTTCTATTCTATTCTCTCTACCTTTCAGCAGTCAGTCTATCCCTGCACAGTGTAAAACTTATAATTGTAAACAGAATTTGAAAATAGTTGGCTTTTTGTGTTTTTGTGTGACTTATCGCGCGCGATAACTTTTAGCAGTGTAAGATAGATAGACCTTTATGGGAAAATAAACAAAAACAATTTAGGAATTTTACTTTTTTATTTGTCTTAAATTCTATATTTACGAGGTCTCCATGGCGGTAGTGGCAGTTTCCTCTGTGTACTTGCCCTTGTCCTTGCCGAGGGCAGCCAACCTTCCCTTCGCTCTGCGGTCAAGGATGGACTTGCGGTCCTTGTTCATCTTGAGCTTGACAATCACGCACTGTGGAACATAATAAGATAATTTTAGCATGGTAATGGACACAAAGTGTAAGCAGAGAAGAGAATCAGGTGATCAGAGCCATGGAAGTGTATCAGCAGTACCCGTACCCCTGCCATGCATCGCAAAGCTTCAGTACGACATGAAGGCACAGTCTCAGTGACCGTATTATCATCATTTCGGAAGTACTTTAATAGAAAGTTAGTTGCATTGTTAGTAAGCTTCAAGCATTTTTTGTTTCCTATAAGTTTTTGAGATCATTCTAACCAAGAGATTGATTAAAAAATTGTACTATTTTTTATAATGTTATTTTTTTTAAATACTTTGTCATCTAAATTATTGAATAGAATGCATAACAATGTTAATCAATTGTGTTATTGTATCAATCAACATTATTATTTATTAAGAGCTGATGGACAGCCAAGAACTGAGGTTTTGACAACACAAGAACTGAGGTTTGACCATTGTCAATCTTCTCAGAAAATACTTTATTGGACTAAGTATGCATTCAATTCATTTCTGCTGAGATGGATGTCATAGTTAAATGTAGAATTATTTTTGTAACAAATAGTGCCTTATTACAAAAAGCGGTTTAACCAAAACCCAGGTTTAAACCTTGTTTTTACCATCCATTATAGAGGTTTAAACCAGGGTTTTTAGTAAAACCGGTTTTTGTAATAAGGCACATAGTGTTTAAGTTAGCCTTTGTAAATGAGTAGTTGGCCTTTGTTAGTTGATTAATCTTGACCTTTGGAAATATCAGCATGGGATGCCTTATTTCATGGTGTGCTATCCTAACCAAATCAAGTTTGTAGTGCAAAAGAATCAGAGCCTTAGTTCCACCATGGCACAGACTAGCAAACCGCACTGAAGACTCATATGAGAAAACCTCAAATTCGTCGGAAGCACGGCAGCAATCGTCCGTGGTCTAAGAATGGTTTATTCTTCATCATATTGATTTGCACATAGAATAGATATGATGTGATTAACCAGATTAGTCTTTGATAATGTTAGTATATCATTAGTTAATTGATCAAGTTTGAAAAATTTTAAGTTCATGCAGTAAATTGCTGACAATTTTTAGTTCATGCAGTTATGTGGCAGTTTTACACAAAACTTGGTAGATTACCTTTGAAGGGTGGATGCCGACGTATGCGCTGGCACCGTTAGCCTTCTCCCTCTGGATCCTCTCGATGTAGACAACAAACTTCTTACGGTATACCTGCACTACTTTGCCGACCTGCTGGCCTTTGTAGTGTCCGCGGACAACCTAAAACATGGTGCAAATTGATTAATATATGATGTTCATAATCAGTTATTCTGTCATAACCTAAATAAAACCCTAAAGGAGAGCTGTTGGTTTGTAAATGATTGTGTATTTTTTTGGTAATAGTTTGTTGGTGGGTTCAACTTATGAGATTGGAAAATAAGTACTCTGTCAAATAATACCAACCCTAATTGATTTAGCAGCATTTTGACAAAGTTACTTTATGATTGTAGTTTGGTGGCTGCCTCATCTGTAAGTACCAGAATTAACTTACTGTTTGGCCTAGGCTGGCTGTTTCATATTCATACTTATAGAGCAGTTAGTAATTAGAAAGGCTATAAAACAATACTGCCAAATATCAAAATATACAAGCCAAGTCCAGGTAAATGTTGGATCCTGTGTGAAGTTTAATTCAAAACTGGATATTTTTTAATATATAATACAAGAGGATTAGTTTTGGAAGATTAGAACTGAAGTAATCATAGATACACAATGATTTGTGATACTTGTAAGTATATGTAACACATCATTGATAAAATTAGCTTAATGTATGTTCAGAAGAAACCAGAACAAGTTCATTTCTAACCTTTAATAATATTATATTATCATGAAGAGAGCATGGCATGCCTTATTTCATGGTGTGTTTTCCTAACAAATCATGTTTGTAGTGCAAAAGAATCAGAGCCTTAGTTCCACCATGGCACAGACTAGCAAACCGCGCCGAAGACTCATGTGAGAAAACCTCAAATTCGTCGGAAGCACGGCAGCAATCGTCCGTAGTCTAAGAATGGTTTATTCTTCATCATATTGATTTGCACATACAAACATAACCTACAAATCGAATACAAGTTAATACAAAGGAGATTTGCAATGTTAGCTTACCTGAACTTCATCATCCTTGCGGATGGGCATAGACTTGACGTTGAACTTCTGTCTCAACTCCTTGGATAGAGGTGCAGACATAAGCACTCGCCTAATATGTGAAGGCGCGCTGAAGTGCCTCTTCCTGTTTTTCCTCCTCGAGGATGTGACTTGCTTATTGTACTTCATTCTGTCGCTCTTCACTGAAAACCCAAAATAACACGTTTTACTTCACACACTAAATGTTTAGGTTACTGTTTCCTGCGTGCTAAACGTCAAGTTGCCGCGGCGATTATTTCGATAAACAACAAATACTAAATTGAAAATATCCATCGGTTATGATGGTGAATAGAGTATAAATTAACAATATAACAATTTTAGTCACAGAAATAGCAACAAATACAAGATTTTCACGGATTTATCAACGTACCCTGAACAACTCGGGCAAAGAACCGAAATAAAAAGAAATTATAATAGTGTTGCCAATTCAAGAAACCTAAGAATTTCTGTCAAAACAAAGTATGGACAAAAAAATTAAATATGCTTATATATAAACTGAATATATTACCAAACAATATATACGTATATTATATTACAATTAGTACTATAATTTACAAATAAATCAATTGTAATTCTGTTATTTCAACTTACATTTTTAATTGAACTTTGAGATCGATAATTACTTGGCAACATAATTTTTAAGTCAGATTAGGGATGTTCCTTTTTACGCAGACGTAACTAAGAAGAAGTCGTAAATCTTTGTTAAGTTTTTGAATAAAAACTTTGATCTATAGATCTATTATTTTCAACGATCTCTTGCTTTGTGACGGCAGCAGTGGAGCATTTAGGTTTCGTGCAAACATGCTACAAACATAAACTTAACTTTTTTTACGAATACATCGGCAATAAAGTCACTGGTCAGTGATTTGTGGTATTCGCGCCACTGCCTCTGCTGCTTGGGGTAGTATTGTTGCAACCACAAAATCTACGGTAGCAATGTGGTTTACCCTCTGAGCGAGTGAGTCATAAGTGCTGGGTTGGGTTTTGGGCTGCATTGCATAAACGGCGTCGGTATCGTTACTACAATAACATAGTTTTAGCCAAACTTCTGGGCCGCCCTGAAGTTGGCTTTCCGATGCACAAGGCACGGATCGGTTCTGTTTTTGTATGAGATTTACTACTGCGCAGCCGTTGTAGCCAACTTCAGGGCGGTCAAGAAGTTTGGCGGGAACTATACCTACGCGATTGTAAACTGCAGTACTTATTGTAGCGTAATCGCTACAAGACTTTTTGTTTTAGCCTTTTTTAATTTGTCAAAGCAGGCCGGTTACAGTTACTAAAATTTTATAATTCGTTTGTCAAGAAAACAGAAGACAATTTTTCTCGGACTGACAAAAAAGAATTTATAAAAAATGTTTTGGCACTGAAATCTGCTACCAAATTATTGGTACTTCCATATTTTTACCCGACTGCCGAAGGAGCGTAATGTTTATTTATAGTTTATTTATAGTAACTGTTTAAAAGCGTGTTTTTAAAATGGCAAGCAACAATATGACCATGGCTATGTCAATTCTTGTGCGGGAACGGCAGGAACACAATAATTGTTGTTAGGCAGAAGGTACGTGATGCACGAGCCGACGAACGCACTGGAGCTCGCGGAACTGTTGCATTAGCATGCAGTAATGTGCTAGGCCTAGTTTAGTATTAAAAAGAGAAAAAATATTAGTTAAAAATATACTCTATCACCGGAGTTTGTCAGGAGTTACACATAAGAAACAAAAAGGTTAGAAAATGTCATCATAAAAAATAATTCAAACACTGAACACAAACTGTAAAGAGTTCTTGTATCTCATCTACCTCTTTACCTCTTTCAACACTCCTCTTTAAATGAGGTACTAGAAGTCAGTCCAAATCCTCCTCAAGCTTGCATTCCTCTCATAAATCTTTCATGACGTTCACTGCAAAGTCCTTTTGTTAAAACATCAGCAGGCATCTCATTCGTACATAAATAACTGAGCTTTACCTTACTAATTCGCACCATTTCTCCAATGTAGTGATGCCTCACATCAATATGCTTGGTTCGCCTATGATGCATGGGATTCTCTGCAATTTGGACTGCAGATTGACTATCACTAAACAGTTCCACAGTTTCAGTAATCCCAGTCAACTCAGTTAGTAGTGCACTCAAAAATGCTGACTCTCTACATCCCTCTGAAAGTGCCACATATTCAGCTTCTGCACTTGACAATGACACTGTCGTTTGTTTCCGACTTTCCCACGACACGGGACCTCCTCCAAGTGTAAATATAAAACCCGTATATGATTTTCTATCGGTCACATCTCCTGCGTGATCTGCGTCTATGTAATCAGCTTCTTACCGGTTTTCTTGAATAACAGTCCAAAGTCTTTTGTTCCGTTTAAACTTTCACACTCTTGCAGTCGCTCATTCCAAATCTCTTCAGTACTTTCTCAAGATACTCAGTTTGATTGAGTCGTATGGCAGTCTCCTCTTGCTTTATTTTCATACCTAGAAAGACATCCACTTTTCCTAAGTCTTTCATTTCGAATTTTGTTCGAAGTTCCTTTTTCACTGATATTCTTTAATTTTCTTTATTCCAAAATAATAGAATATCATCGATATAAACTGCTATAATCATCATTGAGTTCTGTTTCCTCCGCATGTAGACACAGGGTTCAGTTTTACATCTCTTGAAACCCATATCTAACTGAACTTTGTTCAGTTTTTCATACCATGCTCTGGGAGCTTGTTTTAGTCCGTAAACAGCCTTCTTCAATAGACAAACATAGCCTTCTTTACCTTGCTCTTCTAAGCCTTTTGGCTGTCTCATGTAAACCCTCTCTATTAAGTCTCCGTTCAGAAATGCAGTTACCACATCCATTTTGGTCAACTTTTAGATTATTTTCCATAGCTAGGGCCAAAAGTAATCTCAGAGTACTGTGACGTATTACGGGCGCAAAGGTTTCATTATAGTTTAAACCTTTTCTTTGCTTAAAACCTCTGGCTACGAGTCTCGCTTTATATCTTATCTTCCCCGGCTCATTTTTTTATTTCTAAATATCCATTTAGAATCCACGAAGTAGCCATCAGCTTTTTCTACTAACTCCCATGTTTGGTTTTTCTTAATAGCATTAAGCTCTTCTTGAATAGCTTTTTGCCATTCATCTTTATCGTCTCTTGAAAAAGCTTCTTCTATGGTTAAGGGATCTTCCTTTATATCTTTTTCTGCATAATAGAGAATATAGTCATCGAAGTTTCTAGGCTTCCTTTCTCTTAGAGGATATCTTCTTTCAGGAATATCATGAGTGTTTTCTTCTCTATCTTCAACGATACATTCAGATATTTCCACTCCTTCATTGGGATACGCGTTTTCAGTTTCATTTCTCACTTCAAGTGACTGTAACTCTTCTTCAGCTATATTTTCCACACACTGCTCTTAATCAACATCTTCGCAGTCGAAGAACTCATCATTTCTTTTTCGCCCTTCATGTTGTTCTACTCGATGAACATTATCATCATCTGAAAAAACGATACACATACATATTATACGATGAAAACACTTCTACTATTTCATCAGCGTCGTTTGCATGTATCCTTATTTGATTTTCAAAGAAAACAACATTTCATGCTTTGTGTAAACCTTTTGTTGTTTCGCAGTAGCCGACAAACAGCAGTTCTTTGTTCTTTGAGTCAAACTTCTTCCGTTTTGGTTTCGGAATATGCATGAACGCTCTACAGCCGAAAACCTTTAAATGACTGAGGTCCACTTTTCTGTTAGACCATGCCTCTTCAGGCGTCATCCCTTTTACAGCTCGTGTTGGACACCTGTTTTTCAAATAAACTGATGTATTGACCGCTTCAGCCCAATACTTCTTACTAAGTTTCGCTTCTTCAAGCATACTTCTGGCTCGTTCAACGATAGATCTATTAGACTTCTCGGTTACCCTATTTTGTTGCGGTGTGTAAGCCACGGTTAATTGGTGAATAATCCCATTATTCCGAAAAAAGTATTCACTTGTTTATTGATGTATTCGGAACCATTATCGGTTCTTATTTTCTTTAGTTTTTTACCCGGTCAGTTAGATATCAACGCCGGAGTCCCTCAGGGGTCAGTGCTCTCGGCAACATTATTTTTCAACATTAATGATCTGCTAAAACCCGGAACCTTTGGGTACTCAGACGACAGCACTGTTGCTGAGAGATACGTGTCCGACGCACGGGCTACTGGGCCTCACATTCGGTCTCTCCGGGAGGCCATGGTTGAACGCTTGAACTTGTCCTTGGAGGCAGTCTCCGAATGGGGCGATGCCAATCTGGTCAAGTTCAATGCCTAAAAAACACAGGCGTGTCTCTTCTCCACGAAAAAGCGCCAATTTAACCCGGCTCCATGTTGCCGAGGTGTAACCATACCGATAACGACATATCTTGAGCTTCTTGGCGTAACGTTGACATCGACACTTAATTTTGGACCATACATTGAGGCAAAGGCTCAACTGGCTGCCAAAAAGTTGGGGATCCTTGCGAAGGTGAGACGGTACTTCACGCCGGAACAGCTGCTTAAGTTGTTTCAAGCGCAAGTTCGATCTTGCATGGAGTACTGCTCTCACCTCTGGGATGGATCTGCCAAATACCAGCTTGATGCACTTGAGTCGATTGACAGACGGGCCAAAAGGCTTATTGGCAACGATGCACTGGTCGCCTCTTAGCTCCAGAGCCTCGAACATCGACGCCGAGTTGCCAGCCTGTCGGCTTTTTATCGGTTACATTTCGCGGAGTGTGCGACGGAACTGCACAATTTGATTCCGCCTAGCCCTTTCCATCATCCGACTACAAGACGTACGGCCGTGCGCCATCGGTACATGGTGGACATCCCTCCCATACACACAAAGCGTTTTGCTAATACTTTCATTGTGCGCACAGCTAAGGAGTGGAACTCCCTTCCGGAGTCTTTGTTCCCTGATAGCTACAACCTTGGGTTCTTTAAGTCAAGAGTGAATAGGTTTCTTCTAGGCAAGCGTGCTTTACTGTAGACCACATCATCGCTTAACATCAGGCGAGATAGTGGTCAAACGCGAACCTATAAAATATAAAAAAAAACCTCTCAACTAGCATTTTAAACTCAACCAACTTCGAAAAAACTTCACTTTTGTTTCTCAAAAAATAAACAAAAGATTTTCTCGATTTATCATCAATAAAAATCAGAAAATACCGGCACCCTGTAAATGAGTCAGTCTCCATTGGGCCACATACATCACTATGTACTAGTTCAAGAACTTCAGTGGCACGCGTACTCTTCTGTTTCGGAAAAGGTAATGTAGTTTGCTTACCTTTCAAGCACGGTTCACATTGCACTGAATTTGGGTCCTTGAAACATACTTCTAGCAAGTTTGTCGCGTAGTATCTTCATGTTGTGAAGTCCCAAATGTCCTAATCGACGGTGCTATAGTTGAACTTCATCATCAGTATTTGTTTTCAGAGCTGAAAATATGTGAGAATCAGAATTGGATTTCAGTATATAAAACCCTTTCTCTTCCTTGCATAACAACTCAACCTTACCGTTCACTTGACATTCATTTTTTTTTCATTTTAATATATTCGTACCTACACTTAATAAACAACTTGTTTAGTTTGAGGACTCATCTTTGGTTGTGAATACCGTGTGCGTTTTACTTGAAGCGACCTGTCCAATTAACAGGTGTTGACGACAGCAAGCCTGACGCTCAACTAAAGTTACGCGTCGTTTGACTTTTCATAAAAACACCCCTCCCGTACCGCTCCCATACCTCAGGAACTGACACAGTTAGGCCACGTTAGGCGCTAGACCTATAGTACAGTTGTTTTTTGTTTGTTTGTTTTGTATTGTTAAAGAATATTTTTATATGACGAAGGTAAGTAGATGATGATGAAGTGAGTTTTGTATGATGATGAAGTTGAGTAGGAGTTTTGTGTTGATGAAGTTGAGTAGGAGTTTTGTATGATCATGAAGTTGAAGAGGAGTTTAAAAACCATACCATGTGAAAACTTCACATGGTAGCAGAGCGAAAAATGTAAGTTTATATATTCGCAAACAGAAATTCAAATTACGAAAATGTCAAGCATAAAAATTCAAGCCTTAGGAAAAGATAATTATGACACATGTTGCATACACGCCAAAGCGTACCTAGTAAAAATAAACTGTGGAAACATGTGAACAATTACCCTAAGGAAAATGCTACAAAAGACGAGTTCGACGAAGATGAACTGGCCAAATCAGAACTGATGCTGCTCATCGCACCTTCGGTGCTAAAACAAATAAATAAATGTAAATATGCCAGAGACGTATGGATTACACTGGAAGCAACTTATGTTAGTAAGGGTCCTGCCAGAAAAGCTACCCTACTCAAGCAGTTGATCTTAGCCAAACTTGAGGAAGGCGAAGATGTCCGTGCACACTTAATTAAATTCTTGGATACCGTTGATAAACTAAAAGACATGGATATTGACATTAACCATAGATATATTAAACAAGACATTAACATATATTTCTATGACATTAACAATGATTTGCTGTCAATAATGATGCTCTACAGCCTTTCGAAAGAATTTGATACGTTCAGAACTGCAATTGAGTCTCAAGACTCCCTACACAAGTGAAGAGTCAGACAGACTAACAGAAGTGAAGAGTCTCAAGACTCCCTACCAGATCCTGAAAAGCTAAAGATTAAAATAATTGAAGAGAGTGATGCCCGTCGTCGTGAAACACAAAGTACCAGCGCGACACATAATGAAGATTGTTTTTACACTTTCTGCAAGAAGAAAGGCCACGGTGCGTCAAAATGCTGGTCAAAGAACAAAAAAACTGGCAAGAAAGCAGAAAAGCCTAAAAGCAAGTTTGGCAAAATTAAAAAAAATATACAAACCTCTTAAGTTGCTATTTAGTAATTAAAAATTTGGAAAAAAGCTGGATACTGGACAACAATGAAAACAATGAAAACATGAAAACAATGAAACAAATATAGAAGTTGATGCTCCGGTCCATGTTCCAGAAGAACGGAGGACATATAGTCTTCGTGATAGATCCCGAATTGGTACACCAAAAATATTTGAAGATTTTGTAATGGCCGCCATGGATATGGAGAATGAAATAGAACCTCAAACATTTAAAGATGCTATGAATAGCAAAGATAAAACCAAATGGTAAGATGCCATGCACAACGAAATGACATCTTTGATAGAAATGAAGACTTGGGAAATGGTTGACCCGCCCGCTCAGAGTTTGTACGATCTTATCACTACATTCTGCAGCATTGGCTTTGTGTCTGCTATGATCATTATTTTTAGTTTCTACATGGTACAGGCCATCATCTTTTCTTATTGCTTCCATTTGTACTCCTCGCTTGTGATCTTTAATGATTGCTTTCTTTTTATTGCATAGGATAGTGAGTCCTTGGTCAGTCATCTTTCCAACTGATAAAAGATTAGCACACAAACTTGGTACATACAGTGCATTTGTTATGCCGATTTTTCCTTCTTTAATTTCTATTTCAGCAGCGCCGTGCCTTTTATTTCAGCAGTTTTGACCTTCGACGCAAGTTTAAGTGTTTTCAAAATTTGTTTTATCTCGGTGAAGGCTTGTCCGAATATGTCATGTGAGACGTGCATCCACTGTCCAGTATCCAGCTTTTTTCAACATTTTTATTTACCTACTAAATAACAACTGAAGAGGTTTGTATAATTCTTTTCAATTTTGCCAAACTTGCTTTTAGGCTTTTCTGTTTTCTTGCCCCACACTAGGAATTTCTTCCTGTATCGTGGGTGCGTTTACAAACATATAAACTCACATACAAAAACACCCAGAACAATTATCTGTAGGTCATACAAATATTTGTTCCGTGCGGAAATCGAACCCGCGACACGCAGCGCAGCAGTCAATCGCTCAACCACTGCGCCAACCGTGCGCCCAATATTCTGTTCAGCCAGTACTTGAAAGAGTTTGATAATCAAACCTCATTCCAACATACTTCACTTGTATGCTTAAGCCATCATTAAACCGGTTGCAACTGCGTTGAGAATAAGCACGTGTGCACCTTTAAACCTTGCTAAAATTTCTCTCATAAGTTATTGTCACTCCGGAGCCGTGGTCCCACTGCGATGTCCCATTGGTGGGACAAAACATTTTCATGGTCCCACCAAACACACACTTGACCGTTTTGTTACAATGTGGTATGTAATAGTCGCTACTTTCTTGAAACAAAATAAAATAATAAGTAAACGAGATAAAATCATCATCATCATCATCATATCAGCCGAAAGACGTCCACTGCTGGACATAGGCCTCCCCCAAGCGTCGCCACATTGACCGGTCCCGTGCATCTCGCAACCAGCGGATTCCCGCAACCTTCACCAGGTCATCGGTCCACCTGGTAGGAGGCCTTCCAACGCAACGTCTTCCGGTTCGCGGTCGCCACTCCAGAACCTTTCTGCCCCATCGGCCATCCGTTCTGCGAGCAATGTGCCCTGCCCACTGCCACTTAAGTTTGGCAATTCTTCGGGCTAAGTCGGTAACCTTGGTTCTCTTGCGGATCTCTACATTTCTGATTCGATCACGCAAGGAAATTCCGAGCATAGCCCTCTCCATTGCCCTTTGAGTGACTGTAAGTTTTCTGATGAGGCCCATTGTAAGCGACCACGATAAAATAGTAATAATTAAAAGGCAATAAAATTTAAATTAATTCCAGCATTTATTTTTCCGCAAAGCTTGTAAATAAGGCCATCTGAAATTTCGCCGTGAACTAACTGCATTTGCAGTTCTATAATTTCGTCGTCTTTTTCTATTTCGAATTTTTCTTAGTTTTTGGTTTTTGTAATGTTTTATTATGATTTTTTATTTTTTAGATAGTTACGTTTTGTTGGGGCACTTCAAGGAGTTTTGCCAACGTCACATAGTTTTTGTTTATGGACTTGTTTAATAAAGAATGCCAGCTTTCCATAATGTTATTTGTCCTGTGTTTCTCTTGTGCAACACACCATTCATTTATAAAAATAATATTTTTCATCCATGTTTTCTTTACATGGCATGCGCCATAAAGATATTTAATTTTTCATCTCCTTTATTCAAAGTCCGTGATGGATGGGAATATATCCATTCCATCCACCGGTAACACTGCACATAAACCAACTATACGTCTAAAAAGCTTGTGTTTGATGCCCAACGACTTTGCCTTCTTCCAGATAAATCAATCTGCCTAGCCTTTTCCCTACTATATTGGGGTCGGCTTCCAGTCTAACCGGATTCAGCTGAGTACCAGTGTTTTACATGAAGCGACTGCCTATCTGACCTCCACAATCCACTAAATGGGTAGCACGGTATCCCTTGGCTAGACTGGTGTCAGATCTGAAGCTTCTGACTACTCGTAACGACTGTCAAAGATCTTCAAATGACAGCCGGGACCAACAGCTTAACGTGCTTTCCGAGGCACGGAGGAAACTCGGTATGTTTGAAATGGTCACCCATCCACGGACCGACCTCGACAAACGTTGCTTAACCTTGAAGATCGACCCGTGCGGCTGTTATTCCTTGGCCTAAATCCTTCTTCCAGATACAATTATTAAAATGATAATAGCATCTCTTTATAACCACAGCAGGTAATTTTTTTTAAACCATATAATATATGGTTTAAAAAAAATTACTATGCAGCTATTTCCAAGTCCATATGAATCCTTATTGGGTTCCACTCGTTTTTAAATACGGTCTTTATTATATCAAATATCGTTGACATCGACCCTCAACTTCGGTCCATTCATTGAGGCGAAAGCTCAGTAAGCTGCAAAAAAATTGGGGATTCTTGCAAAGGTGAGACGGTACTTCACGCCTGAACAGCTGCTCAACTTGTATAAAGCGCAAGTTCGGTCATGCATGGAGTACTGCTCTCACTTCTGGGATGGATCAGCCAAGTACCAGCTTGATGCACTTGAGTCGATTGACAGACGGGCCGAAAAGCTTATTGGCAATGATGCACTGGTCGCCTCAAAGCTCCAGAGCATCGAACATCGGCGCCGAGTTGCCAGCCTGTCGGTTTTTTATCGGTTACATTTCGGGGAGTGTGCGACGGAACTGCACAATTTGATTCCACCTAGTCCTTTCCATCATCGGACTACAAGACGTACGGCCATGCGCCATCGATACATGGTGGACATTCCTCCCATACACACAAAGCGTATTGCTAATACTTTCATTATGCGCACAGCTAAGGAGTGGAACTCCCTTCCGGAGTCTTTGTTCCCTGATAGCTATAATCTTGGGGTCTTTAAGTCAAGAGTGAATAGGTAAGCGTGCTTCATCGTAGACCGCATTATCGCTTAACATCAGGCGACATAGTGGTCAAACGCGAGCCTATAGATAATAAAAAAAAAACTTAAAAATAAATAAAGCAAAATAAAACGTTTCTTTTTTATCGCTCATTTAAAAAATTTGGACTGCTAGGATTGAATTGGGCAAGCTACCTATGTCACCGTGTATACTGAATAATTGGTAAAACGGACCAGGAACACTCTTAAATGTTGCATCTAGTAAAAAATCCTTTATTAGTTTATATAATTATTACCTACACTCCGTCCTCGCCGTTGATGTTTTGTGCTCGATTTGTTGAATTACTTTGTCCGTCTGTCAGGGAAAATAATATAGGGAAGTTGTTATTTACCCCTCTGTCTCTTAACTAATATAACTTTCTCTGCCTGCGATAAATATCGGACCCTGACTGTACCAAATGCAACTATGTATCTAATTCGATATGGAGACCAACACTCATCCTTAACGAAACCTGCCTCATCATCATCATATCAGCCGAAAGACGTTCACTGCTGGGCATAGGCCTCCCCCAAGCCTCGCCACATTGACCGGTCCCGTGCGTCCCACATCCAGCGGATACCCGCAACCTTCACCAGGTCATCGGTCCACCTGATGGGAGGTCTTCCGATGCAACGTTTTCTGGTTCGCGGTCGCCACTCCAGAACTTCGAGCAATGTGCCCTGCCCACTTAATTTTGGCAATTCTTCGGGCTATTTCGGTAACCCTGGTTCACTTGCGGAACGTGACTGTTCTTTGGGCATCTGTCGGCTTAAAAAAAGACTTTTTTCAAAAAAATACTACCGACTGCCTGATAAAAAAACTACAAAGTGAATAATAATTTTATTTTTGGAAGTCGGTGTCTTTCGTAGGTACCATTTTTTGCGTTATGGACACCGACTTCCAAAAATAAAGTAATTTTTCACTTTGTAGTTTTTTTATTGGGAAGTCGGTAATATTTTATTGAAACAGCTTTTTTTTTCACTTTTTAGCTGTACCTACCTAATAGGCAATCATCATCAGATCTTCACCAAATTAAAATGGGAACCAACCAATTTTGGAACATACCTTTTCAAAAAAAAAAAGAAATTATATCGGTCCACAATTGACGGAGATATCGGTGAACATACACAAAAAAAAACATACATGAAGTCGAACATAGGACCTCCTCCTTTTTGGTAAGGCGGTTAAAAAGTAGCTGAGACATCGATTAATTACATGGAGGCCATCTTACTCGCATGAGATATTAACGCTAAAGTACTGTAATTGCCACAGTCTTTTGAAGAGCCTTTTTTATGTAAAGGAATAAACACCGATTCTGTCGAGTCCTTTAGCCATCTTTCAGTATTCCAGAGGGTATTACAGATTTCGGTGATAGCCTTTGTACCTCGCTGAAAAATCATCCTATGACTTCTCCCGCTCTGGGTGAGCGTGGTGGCGGGAGGGCGTGTCAGACTTTTACTGACTAAAACCCACCCGTTTACTGATTGGTGTGTACAACTGCCCATAGAACCTCTCGAACTCCCTCAGAAGCGCCGCGGGTTATCTAATAGTAGTTATTTTTTTGTATATTTTATTGAAAACCAGCACCCTTCTGGCACCCAAGCCTACCTATGATATTTACTTATTGATAGAAAGCGGGCACACGATAAGGCGGAACATAAAAGAAACAAGTAGACACAACCAATAAACATGATCAGTCGGATAACTTTGATGTTCTTAACAGCTGCTTGTCGGTGTTTCACATGTTACTAACAAGATGGGGGAGAGAAAGAGCGGTCCTAATGACATATGATAGATTTATAAGATTGTAAAATCATACCGTATTCATATTTATATAAATTCATTACATATTACAAGCAATATGTACAATCGGCACAGGCAAGGGAGTGTATTCTTTGGCAGAATGAACACAATATTATGTTGGATAATGTACAGGCTGCATCCGGAGTTATTTATTATACGGACCTTGTGGAAACTAGAACAAATTTCCGTGTGTTCAAGCGTTTTTGCCATACTTATTATTGGAGTCAAATATAAAAAAGCTCACAATGTTAGGACCAATTATTATTAAAGTTAATTTTTATCCGTGGTGCTAGGCAACTGGGCTTATCCCAGTTGTAAACGACCATTTGTGCCTATTGGCATTATTTGTTCTATCTCCTGCTTGATATGGAGGGAAGTGGAAATTATGTTTTTGTTTTCTCCTTTATTCTTTTCTGATTAATTTCGTTGCGGGATCCAAGACATTTAAATTCATTATCCGAAACTTCGTCGAGCTTCGTTGCCTCGGCGCTTTTCTGGTGGTCGTCACTGTTGATTCTGGCTTTCAGGAGTTGCATTGGTTTGGAAATAGTGCAGTGGGATATTTCAAGCCCTAGAAGAACATACATGGATCTTATAGGTGATGTTCTTCAGGAAGGTCAGGTGCGCTTTACTCATACTCGTAACAGGCGTGAATGAATCAAAAGAAGTATGTAAGTAAGGATCGTAGTAGGTGGCGTTATGTAGTTAGCAGTTTTCAGTGACAGGGTCTCTAAGCTAGCAAACCAGCGCTGTGGGCAGAATATCTTTTACCAATTCCTACCTACCTACCTAGTGCACCATCAGTGAACTGGGAACTGGTCAGTTGATTGAGTTTTCTAGCTACTACAAATATTTACTTAAGGTCTTACACAGAGTACTAACCTAGATTTTAAGGAGTTGTTATTATTCGTCTGTGGTTGTTCAGATATCGAATAGCAAGCAAACTTCAGTTGCGTTTATCTCGTGAAATAAAAGATTTCTAAAAAAGGGAGTTTTCTCGTTTTTAGTATGGGCACAGATAAAGTTCGTAGCACAAAGATAATTTCCAAATGTAACTTTCATTCAATTTACAAGTGATACCAATATTAAAACATTTTATTTTCCCGCTCTACAAATCTAACAAATAACCCACTTAACGTCCTGAACAGTCTCATTAGTACCACTAATATTAATTAATACAAATGGCGGTACTATAGAGAACATAATTTCCCGCTAGTATCACCGGTGGTACAGTTCGGTGAAACTAGTGGGAACAAAGGGACTGCATTCCCCTGCAAGCTAAATGAAACTCGATTCCCTTTCCTTGAGAATTCGTTTCATTGACAAACCACACCGGAATCGTTTCAGGCCGCGATTCAATCCCACCGAGTTACCGGTTATCGGATGATCTGCTTACCGCCACAATATTGCATCTTGCTCAACGATGTTGCTATTTGACAAATACTTGAACCAGAATGGATTTTCTTCAGGAAGATTTAAAGAAAAGCCGGTTCTTTTCTTTAAGGAAGGTTTACTAAACTCTTCGGTTTTCTCGTCTTCTTTTTGTCTTTGTTGGTTTATTGTTTTTTTTATCTTAAGTCTGGACTAGGTATACCAGTCAATGGAAGGCCCTAGGTTCAATAAATTAAAGAGAGAATATATGAGTATATTTCCAACGCTTTTTGTCGGTGTTCATTTTGCTGACTCCAAATGGTTCTACGCTAAATTAACTCCACCCAGATAAGCATGAATTTATAAATGAGGAAGGGAGGGAAACATTCCATTGTACGAGTAAATGCAAAAGAGGTAAATGAGCGAAGAAGTATTCGGGTCGCATCGTATCGTAAGAAAGTACGAATAGACATCTACGAGTGTAGCGCAGCCTCCATTCCAGTTTGCTCTGCAACCGATATGAATCATCTCCGAATCCATGGCACACACTGTGAGCTGTGAGCCCACATCGCCGTCGCAATGTTTACAGTAATTGTGTCGCTATCAATTTACCTACGACCTTGTGACCTCTGAGTCGGCATCGGGTGGCATCGGCGTGCCCAAGCCCAACCCGGCACGGTGCGTGGCCGACTAACAAAACAGAGGGAGCTAGTTGCCCCCTGAACGCATGTCCGAGCCTGCGCAATCCGAACACGTCGCCCGGGCCTTTCAGTGAATGAACTGCGGCCGCGGGGAGCGCACGCCAGCCGCCCGCCGACTACATCGGAGCCCACGGATCCTGATATGAGTGACGTTGAGTGGTGTGCGTAGTGATAGTGTGATGGTACGCGCGTGAGAGTCGCTATGGCCGCGCGCTCGCTGGAGCCCGGCCACCACCGACTATGTGCGGCGTCGTAGGTAAGCGTTACCCGGGCTTCAAGGTCACCCCGTAAACAATTCCCTGGTGACACCCTCCAGTTTCCACACCATGCTGAATCTGCTGCCGTTTCGATCGGTCAGCTCTCCCTGAACCGACCTGTATCTGTCTCGGGGTGGCTGTTCACGTCTTAATGGCAGACGATCTCTGTGAGGAGCACCCCACGTTGTGTGCTTTAGTGATCGTTTTTAGTGGCGTAAATGTTGTAATGTGTGATTTAGTTACAAAAAAGTATATTTAATCTACCCCTGTGTCTAAGAAAAACCACAAAAAAATCATCCCAAACCATTGTAACCTAAAAAACCTAAAACGCCTTTATCAAAGTGATTAACATACAGATTACTCTTAAACTAAAAACGGGAGCTCTATTCAGCTCAATTTTTATAATTACAGAAAATACACAACCTCTTGAAATCCGAAGGTAGTGACTGTAATTAAAACCTTCAGAGGAATCTCATTAGGTGACAGGGGAGAATCAATGATCGTCAGGGGCCTTAGTGTCAAAGTGTATGAGAGATTGGAGGCTGGGGAGCCATCACACTCTTGTGAAGGCTGTTCCATTATCTCTAACGCCTTGTGATTGTGTTAACGATTCAACCTGGGAGGATTATGTCCCGTGGAAGGGCGAAGACGGGTAGTAAAAGTTTTAGAATAAGATTGGCCGGGGTGATATCTCTAGTCTTGTTATGTCATGATATTGGAGTCTGTGCGTCTTAGCGAGTCTGGGTCTGATACTTTGTAATGTTTTAGTTATATTAGACCTTTACAGACCGAACATTTCATAGAAAAAATACGTCATGTTTTAAGTCATAATTAATTTGTTCTTCTAATTATTTACTAGAGGTAGCATAGAAAAATCAAAAGTTACATAGGTTAAATAAATATAATTGCGTATACCTTACTCAGTGTTGAAAGCGAGGACGAAACACCTAACATTATGTTAGAAATAAGTACTTAGATTTAAATTCGTCTAATCAAAGCGGTAGCAATCTATCACATTTTGTACTTAGCGGTAAGCAGACTAACTAAGGCCCATTTAACTGTTGATTTCATAATTTTTACTGACTTGCTACTATTTGCAGGATTCTCTTATAATTTTCTATCTCTATAAACAGCTACAAAAATGGCTTTAAAGATGCTAAATTTACCCGTGCTCTTGTCTGCGATAAAACTGTATGAAGATTATAAAACGAGGTGTTTACAGCCTCCTGCAATTTTCTTCAAACATTTTTTATTTATCGAATACTTACTCTAAGTTACGCCTACCTATAAAATAAACACCGGTGACATGCTTTTCATCTGACGAATTGAATTTCACGTCTTCTCATATCGAGGATGATAAATTGGAACTCAATTTTATAGCCTCAAGGTTTTCAGTTAGGAGTCTTCGCTTTTTATATCATATTGAGAAAGCATAGTCTGAATGGATCGTAAAATAAGTATTCTGATCAAGTATGTCATCAATTTTTATTAGAATACTGAAAAAATCACTTATGCCTGATATTTTTTATTTTAAATACATATTTCATAAGAGCCTCCTTAAGTTTTCCTTTTGTATTTGAAATGATTTTGTGTAGAATGAAGAATATGAATATGAGCCTTCGCAATTTTATATCTTATAGATAATGTATAGTCTGGAGGGCTACTAAAATAAGAATTTTGATCTAGCAATCTTTAAAACGATTGGAGAGGTGAAAAACTATTCATGCTTTAGGTAGAATTTTAATATTGACACCCTCATTTAGAGAAAGGAACTTTCCTTGGTAAACAAGCAATTAAATGAATTCTAAAGAATTGGGTGAATGGTGAAATATATAATAATAATGCTATACAAAAATAAGTAGTTTAAGGCGATGATAGCTCAGTGGTAGTGACGTCGGATACCGAGACGAAGGTCGCGGGTTCGAATCCTACAATGAGCTTGAGCTTTCGGTGAAGGAAAACATCGTGAGGAAACCATAGCACGGTGGTAGGGTACTTTGTAGTACCCGCCTGGCTGGCAACCACCCTCAAGTTGAAAATCTGTCGCCAAGCACCTTCCGGTGTGTTCCGACAGCAGCATTTGAGAGCCAGTTCCCTTCTAGGCTTTGTGTGCTTACCACCATCGGCCACATCATCACTGACCACGGTGAGATTGTGGTCAAACACAGGCCTATACATAGTAAAAAATAAAAAAAAATAAAAAAAGTAGCAGGAAAATCACGGATGAGTTAACAATGAACAGGGAAGGAATCGTTTTAAAGGAAGGTATGTAATGGAATTATAACCATGCGTCAGGAGAATCTTGAATGTAAAGAAGAATCTTTACAATCAAGATTCTGTTCTTGCTATAGATAAATCCTTTGTTAGTTGAGGTTTTCTTGTGGAATTTAAATTATTATCAGTACCTATTTATTTCGTTGTATTCAATATTCTTTCTATTCACATATTGTAGTTAACTAGTGATGTTGGTTTTTGGTCATGAATAAACCCATCAAGAAAATTTTTAAAATCTAGTCCTGACGTCAGTGTCAAAGAACAAAAAAATTGTAGGAAGTTTCAAATTAATTGCAAGAAAATTTATAATTACAAGGCTTAATCCAAATAAATCGAGATACGGAAAGGTGGACTCGACGACGATAATGCGGCATAGGAATTTTGCAAAATATCTTAACTAATAAAAAGTCTACAGAAAGTGAACTAATTCCTTAGCATCTCCATCAGTTTTTCCAGCGGTACAGCAAAGTTTATTTTTATGATAGACAAATATTGCAAAGAGTTATAATCGCATATCATTGTATTTATAATAAATGGAAATACAACGTTTTATCAGTAGTAGTAGGCAGTGTGAATATAAAGCTGAGGTATTTGAAATACATAAGTACCAGGGCTACATGAATCTACAGAGATTGAAGTCGTTAGCATCCCCATCAATACATACAACGATACAGCTGATTTATATTCCCAGACCAACAAAATCGGATGCTACTGGATACTGACAAATGCCGTTATATTAAACAAAAACTCGTAAATTCTAAGTTAAATACTCTTCTAACTCCAAATAAATTGACTTATGGAAAGGTAGAGTGGATAACGATAAGTTTGCATACCATGAAATAAGTACCAGCCGTACCAGGACTATATAAATCTTCAGCAAGAGAACTCATTAGCTCAATCAATTCCTCCAGTAATACAGCAGACCTAGTTCCTAGGCAAAGATTGCAAATCGTAATATTTTCTCACCAATTTATTCAAATTAAAGGGAAATTCTAAGTGATACTCCACTAACTCCAACTTCAAAATTTAAGGTGACAATAATGCTGCATAGGATCGTCGAGAATTGCAAATCGGTACCAGGGCTACATATATCTAAAGCAAGTAAACTCATTAGCAATACTCCAAATCTTTCCATCGATACAGCAGTCCTAGTTTCACAGACCAATAAAATTGCTGCTGCTCGAATAATGAGAGGTAAAGATTGCAAAGCGTAATTGCATACCGCTGTACTTTCCCCTTGGAACTAAGTCTGTTGATTAAAGTTTTAAATAACGACTCTTTCGTCTCGCCCCGCTTCGCCCATCTTTCCTCGTTAGAGACAATCACTTTGTCTCGTGTAACCATCCTCTTTTAATTATGGCTGCCTAATTAAAACTTAGCATGTGACGTCACGTCTTTATTGACGTGTTTTTATGTTTTAATTTATTTGTATTGAGAAGCACTAAAATGGGCTGTATTATTGTCGGATGTTTTAATATATATATATATTTTTTTAATATCTGATTCTTTGAGATTTACATTTAATTATGGTAAGTAAGTAAGTAAATATTTATTTCTCAGTATATGGTACATTGAGGTTTTACATTTAACATTGTTTCACACATACTACCATTTGCTGGTGTAGAAATATTCAATAATAAGCTAGCATGCAAATCAAAACTTACATTATGATCATTAAATAAATTTATAAAATTTTGTATAATGTCAAAATATAAATCATAATATCCAAAAATAAATCATTATGTCAATAAAATTAATCATAATGTCAAAAAATTAATTAAAAATGTCAAAAAAAATAAATCATCATGTCAAAATATAAATCAATAACGTCAAAAAAAATTAAAAAATTACAATGTTAAAGAATTCATAATAATGTCAAATTACTAATATCATTATTAAGATTTTAATTACACTATCAAAATTAATGATTTAAAAATTCATTGATGGAATAAAAACACATGTCTCAGAGCCAAGCAAACATTTTACATTTAAATTTATTAATTGGTAGCATTCTCAGGGCAGGTGGTAATTTTTTTATAAATGTTTAATATAGGCGCAATTTTTTTACCGGATTATGGTATAGGCGCAATTTTTTTTTTAAATCTCGTTTCAAGGTTTTTTTTGGGATGTATAGATATTATATTTTTATAGTTTCGTTGGTAGAATCTGACCTCAAAATAAGTTTTGTAATCAACATATCCGTATACTCGTTACAGTGTACAGCTACGAGTATTACAATAATTGTTTCCGTTTTCATTATTTTAACTAACTATTTTTCCACTCGAGAAGAACCTGTAAAACTGTCTGAACAATAAAACAAACAATGTCATTGTAAAAAACGAGACCTACTTAAGTGTTTACCCAACAGTATCTAACAGTCTCAATTTCACGACAAGAAACGGTATACATTCAAAAAGCTCATGAAATCCTGAATTTCGATTAAGCAACCTTCATAAGTAAGAAACGGCAAAATTTTAATGAGATGTCTTTGAGGCCATAACGGAATTTAATTTGGGGCCTTACTTTATTATGATGTTAGATATCAAAAAGATGTTCTTTGGACCAGAAAATTGGGACCCTCGCGCGCAAAGGGCGTGTGTCTGTGGAACCGGACCGCAGCTTTATGTTTTAATCATGTTTTTTTAATGACTGTGTGGTAAGGGACCCTTGAATTTACACTATACAGCCTTATGTAGACAAGAATGTTATAATAACAAAGTGGAGAACGTAGAAGTACTGTTATCTTATTTAGTACCTAAGCTATTACTTTTGGTTTTTGGTTTCTTGAGTTCTTACCGCAAAGTGGCATTGATTGTAGTCATGGTTATTTTGTCTTATTTCACGTAGGTGTAGCAGTCAATGAGAAGTTTCCGCAAAGTCGTCATTGTAGCGTAGTCATAGTTATTTTTATTAGTCGTGTGTAGGTGCAGCAGTCAAATCCATCTAGATTCTGAATAATAGAGTACACGTGACTTACTATTTAATGAAGTTTTATTGCCACGACAAAAATTACCGCGACATATTATAATCGGTTGCCAGTACCTAAGATATCCGCCATGGTGTGGTGTATCAACATTTTAATTTTTTACAAGCTTTTATTTAACTGCAATGTATGTATGCATGTAAGTGTGTTCGGGTCAAATCTTGCAACTTATTTTAAAGCAGTTATCATCCACCGATTAAGATGAAATTTTGCGCACACATTTAATTTGGATGACAATGCATGTTTAGCTAAGTGACGTCATTCTAAACCCAATATGGCGGACGGACCAAAATAGCGGACTAGTTATTTTTATGCAATGCCATAATATGGGTATCAAATGAATGGGTATGCTGAGAAGAAAACAAAAAAGCAAGAATAAAAAAAAAAAAAAAAAAAAACTGTTATTTGGCTCCCGTAAGGCCAGTCTTTCAAGCAATGATGACATCGACGGAAAAGCACACACAAGGGAGTTTTCCGTTATTACGTATCACAACAACCTCGTAATTCTTACAGTACAACATAACTTGATCCTTTACCATCCTGAAATATTACAATTTAAAACCGAACCATGATTCCGTTATCTCTGCCCAACATTCATGATCCTTCGCCCTGATGATTTCGTCACGTACCGCTCTGCTGCCTACTGAAAACAATCGTGCTACTGTTTATATAAACATCTGACCTTTTTCAAGTAGCTCTGGCAAGGGTGGTATGTAGGTGTATTTAATTAGGAATTATTTAGCATTATTGATTCGTGCCCAGGCGAGTGAGCTTGGAAGAAGTTAAGGAGTATTGATTGAGATGTATCGTCCCTCGTACGTTGCTAATGATTGGGTCTATCTACAGTATAGGTACTTGTGTGTGTGCAGTGTTTGTATCTTTTGCGATACTCTTCTTAGTATAAGGAATATCGGAGACTTTGTTGTTTCGCTTTTTCATTTTTAGTGGCGGCGAGAGGGTTTAATTTGTGGTCCCAGAAAATGTTGAGTACCATAAGATTTAGATAAGAGATTTTTTCTCATTATGTTACAGAAATTGGAACCAATTGAAATAACAATCAGTATTCTGGGTGTCTTAGGCAATATGGGATCTTATTGATAGGCTATTACCGACATAAACTTCCATACTAGTGACTTGCGTGAAAATGCGATATGTTGCAGATAAATAGAGGAAAAAAATATAACAACCTTAATTGGGCACACAACAAGATATAAGTAGACGGACAAAGTAATGACCTAAACAACAAAACAAGATAAAAATTGCACGTTAATAAACTAGCTGATTTTTACATATCGGAAAATTCGGCACTTCTTTTTCCGTCTCGTCCCTGTTTTACCTGTTAGAAAAAGACGGAAGACCCATTGATTCAGGGTAAACCTGTTCTATATCAGCACAATAAATTCGACCACCCACTCAAAAGGATCCATGTGTAAGGACATATAACAGCCTCCTTCCTGGTCTAATAATAATTTTATTGGCTCTCCCAACCTGCCAGCATTTGTATTCAGTTGGCGCGTTCTTCATAATGTCGTTGACCTAAACCCTTCTTATTTCAAAAACCTGTGGCCATTTTGTTCCTTATTTTAGCTAATAACGTTACATTATACGTTATGTAACTATTTTATTGTAACCGTTTTTCTTGTTATGTTACGTTATCGATCGATGGGAGTTAGTTTTTATGGTAGCGGAAAAATTGGAGGAGTGCTAACTGCTAACGGGTTCGAAGAAAAGTGTTGTATATTGGGCATTACATAAAACGAAAAGTGCGAAACTGCGAACTCTTTTCCGAGAATTTTCGAATAATGAAATGGAGTACTAAGGTTTTGGAAGTGTTTTTATATTGGACGCAGAGTTTTCTACTGTCGTAGAAAATAACGGTTTCTCCTTATGAAAAAGGAGAAACCACCCAGGAGACTACATTATGTAAATTATGCATAATTTATAACTTAATTTAATTCGTAAAACATGTCTCTGTGTGATAGTAGTAACAATTTTATTTTACTTTTTTTTTTTACTTTTATGAAAAACTTAATTTAAGCATATTATTATGTCAAGTCATTTATTAGATGAACCTATTGTCATATAAATTAGGAGCTAATACATTTTTAATAACTAGGGTAAAAACGTTGTTTCGAATTACAAGGGATAAAGATCACAGTGAGAAAACACATAATTATAAAAAAGTCAATACAGACCGTTCACTATAACTTGTCCCTTGCCGTCATGAAGTATAGTTGCTTCTGTCGACAGCTGCAGTTGCCTCTGTCGACAGTTGAAGTTCGCTCTGTCGACAGCAAAGTGCTGCTCGTCTGTTTGACGCATTAGTTTCAACATTGAAACTAATAATATCTCGTAGTAACAGTGCTACCAATCGGGTCGCGGGACAAGTTATGGTGGACTAGTTGTACCTGCGCAAGGGCATAAAATCAATGGTCATACTTTTGTTTGAGAAGAGGTCATTGCTCTACAATGACACAATGCCACTTATGAATAGCGACATCAATCGAATCTATTATTTTAACTTTTCAGAATTCGAATACCTTTCTGCACTGCAAAAAAAGAAGAAATGAACAATTTTGTAACTTATTTAAGCAAACTTTATTTATTATAACTTTAAAACAATAAAATATCACAAATCTAATAAAAAAACAAATAGCAAAAATTTTTGTTGCTAGTAATGCTAAGTGCGCAAGTCCCAATAATTTCGTAATCAGCAACTAAAATATGTTTTTCAGTGTGTTCGAAAGCATTAAAAACAAATTTATGTACGTTTTGGGACACAATAATTGTGATCTGTCATAATGAGGCTCGAAGAAAACTTTACAAATTGTACCTGCCTTCTACAAAGACGAAAATGTAAATTTATGCACATAAAGTAAAACCATGCATTTTGTATGTATTCCTTAGATCTTGCTGCTAGCTTGTATGGTAATAGAGACTTATTATAAAATATTCCGTGTGTAATTCTCGTTGATTAAAACATGAAAGGTGACATAAAGACGCTTGGAAGAAGATATTCTGACATTGACGGGTCTCTTTGTGAATTGTTTGTTTTTGAGAAGATTCGGAGGTGTGATAAATCTTGGGGGTTATGAGACGGTTTAGGTAATCCAATTTACTATAGTATGTTTCTTTGAGTAGAGAATCACATTGGCATGATAGCTTGTCTGATTTTCAAGCAATTTCTGAGGTCACATATGTAAATACTAAGGAATGTTCAAAGACTCACTGCATTGAATTGCAGGGAAAAAAACCGGCCAAGTGCGAGTCGGACTCGCACACGAAGGGTTCCGTACCATTATCGCAAAACACTGCATAAAAACCGGCCAAGTGCGAGTCGGTCTCGCACACGAAGGGTTCCGTACCATTATCGCAAAACACTGCATAAACATCACGTTTGTTGTATGGGAGCCCCCCTTAATTTATTTTATTTTAATTTATTAATTATTATTTTTTGAAGTAAATATTACACTAAACATTCTGTGAATATTTCAGGCGTCTACCTGTAGCCGTTATTAATATCGAGCAAAAAACGGCAAAAATATCACGTTTGTTGTATGGGAGCCCCCCTTTAATATTTACTTTATACTGTTTTTAGTATTTGTTGTTATAGCGGCAACAGAAATACATCATCTGTGAAAATTTCAACTGTCTAGCTATCACGGTTCATGAGATACAGCCTGGAGACAGACGGACAGACAGACAGACAGACAGACAGACAGACAGACGGATCGCGAAGTCTTAGTAATAGGGTCCCGTTTTTACCCTTTGGGTACGGAACCCTAAAAATGGCCTCATGTACCACAGAGTACCAAGACATTTTAGTGGGCACGTCGAAGAAAATGTTGCATACAAAATAAGTGTGTCAGTAAGTCCTCCCGTTGACGGCCCGTGACAGTTTTGGCTATGGCTATGACAGCTGAAAATTGCTCAGTGCTCGAATATTAGTAATAGTGCTAACACACGTCCGTATTTGGTCCGGCCGGACTAACTCCGCTCACAAATCCGTTCTCGCTTAACACCCTCGAACCTGGTTCGGAGGACCGACCGGACGGCAGTTGCTTCACGTACGCCTTCAAGTGCACACCGTTGTCGTCATGTCGTAGGATACAAAAATTATGGTGGTAGCGGTAGCGGCAACAATAGCAGCAACTTTACAGCCACCACGTAAAAAGCGGAAAAAAACAGAAATAGTATTTAAGAGAACGCGACCAATTTAGTCACATGAAGTCATGAAGTTGAGAAGAATTTTAGATGAAGATGATTTTAAAATATATCTGCGAACGAACCGCGAAACCTTTGAAGAATAATTAAATTTAATTAAACCTGTCATCACAGAAAATTATATATAATGTTCAGCGGACCACTCTAAACACGTTCGGATATGGTACGGCCGGACTAACTCCGCCCACAAATCCGTGGTTCGGCCAGACCAAATCCGAACATGCGTTAGCTCTATAATGGAGTCTCTAGTTGTTGCCAGCGCGGTGATTCTATGCTCTATGGTACCTTTCAATCAGCTGTTTCATGACGTCATATATAACAGTGCGATTTGATCCCTTGCATATAAAATAGTCTAAATTCGTACCAAAAACATGGTTAATCCTAATACAAGTACAATAATAACACCAAATATACTTAATTCCTTCTATATTGGGACTTTCTGGGCGTGTGAACCTTTATTTGTATTCCCATCTGTCACGTACAGGTCTATGACCTTCATGTCTTGGAACTGTGTCTAACGTATGGATAGGTTTTCGATGTAGCACCTGGGTCTTATTACTGTTATTGGAAATCCGTTTGGAAACACCTACGGCAGTAAATTATTGCCTTACCTTCCGAAAGAAGTTTCACATTTTCCATTCTTTTTATCTGATGTTCAAATGAATAGGTTCTAAATTCAAATACTCCATAGAAAATTTGAATTAAGAAACTGTTGAAACTAATCAGTGTATAAACTATAATCGTGACAATCTAAGAAACGTCATCGGACTAATGACGTTTCTAATTTTACATGCCGTGTTTTATCTTGGTACGTAAGAAATTAAAAAATCAAATTCATAATACTAAGTAATTACTATGTAACGAGTATCATTAGTAAGCATCAAGTTTAATTATTAGTAGTACCTGGGCAACCGAGCTCTGCTCGGGTGAAAAGAGAGAAAACGACGTTTTCTAAAAATGAAACCTAGCTAGATCGATTTATCGCCCCCGAAACCACCTACATACTAAATTTCATGAAAATCGTTGGAGTCGTTTCCGAGAATCAGATTATATATACATGTCGCATCAAGACTGGCCGATAGATGCCAACCATCGGGAAGTCAGGATGCATTCCCTTAGGTAAAGACATCGTGTGTGGGCAGGTCGGTGGGTACAATTGTGAAAATGAAATCACACAAATTATTAGATTCACTGAGTATATTCAAATAGACACAAGTTACATTCCTGCTTACTAATATTACGGATCGACACTGATTCTACAACGTCTTAGCTCTAAGGCTGTCAGTACTCAACTGCTATATTCTATTATCCCCACCACGCAAGTGGTTAGAGAAAGCGCGCCAAAGCGTAGTCGTTCTTGCTTTGCCGCCAGATGGCGTGCTTGCGATTTGTTTAGACGTCCGTACTATTGATTAAACCCTACATATGTATACAATAATTGCTCTTTTAAAGGTATTTTATATATATGTTATAGATTAGATTAGATTAAATATTGTTATAGCTGTCAAATCTGACTTCTTAGATTGTCACGACTTTAATCATAATGTTTTAGAAAGGTTTTAAGATAAGATAAGATAAGATATTTAATTTTGTAAAACATGAGTGTACAATAGATTTGCATGGTCTTAAAATAACATTTGGTAATAGGATCTACATGTTTTGCCTTTCAGGGCGTACAAAATATTGTAATTGGTCATATTAACCGTTTGAATTTATATAATTAACAAAAAACTATTATTTAACCTGCTGTCATGCAGTCGGATATAAACAATCTATAAAAAAACCTTAAAACTAAAAAATGGTACAGTTTTGAGATTGAGGAAATGTCATAATGATAGGCACTAAGTACGATCATTTAAAAATTCTGTTAAGCTATAATAACATTTGGCTATTAGGTATTTTTTTAGATGTTTTTTAAATAGAGTTGTGGGCATTTGTCTAATAGGTTTAGGGATTTTATTGTAAATATCTGGTGCTAAAGAGAAAATATTTTTACGCATGAGTGCCGTGGTTGATCTTACTGCCCATAATTTATTGTTATCTCGTCGATTGCGGATTGAAACATCTGATAGTCTTTTAAACAGTATGGGATTGGATTGTACGAAATTAGCCACTTCAAAAATAAACAGGGAAGGCAGATTTAAAATATTGTATTTAATAAAATACGGTCTGCAACTATCCGTTTTTTTTAAGCCGAACATAGCCCTAATGCACCTTTTTTGTGACCTAAAAATTATTTCCTTATTAGTTGAATTTCCCCAAAATATAACGCCGAACCTTAATTTTGAGCCGACAATTCCGTGATAAGCAGTAATAAGCGCAGTGGTACTTATGATGGGTTTTAGTTTATAGAGTGCGTAGGCAGAAGAACAAACTTTTTTATTTAATTCTTCTGTATGTGCCTTCCAGTTAAGACGTTTGTCAATAGTTAAACCTAAGAATTTAGCTGTGTCTACCTTTTGTATTACTATCCCTTGGTAAGTAACATTAATGTTTGGTGTTGCCAAACGTTGGCTGAAGAACATAACTTTTGTCTTTTCAAGGTTGACTATTAAATTATTGTTATTTAACCAGTCAACCAATGATTTCAACGTATTGTTAATTTCGTTATCATAGGTGTCTTTATTTTTATAATTTATTGTGACCGTGCTGTCATCGGCAAAGTATGATACTGGATATTTCGTTACTTTTGGAAGGTCATTTATATATATTATAAAGGCTTATGTTTAACTTACCACCAGATATAGTAACATATAACAGACAAAAATAGTAAATGATCACCAAAATTAAACCCGCATCTTATTGTAAAATTATAACCAAAGTTTTAACATCTCGCTATCCTGTTTAGGCAAAATGACTCCAAATAAATCATTGTTAACCCAAAAGTAGTAAATGATCACCAAAAGTAGTAAATGATCACCAAAATTAAACCAATGACCAAAAAGATTATAAAATTTCTGGGAGCAACTTGGAAGTAGCGCTCGCCGGCCGCTGCCGCGGCACCGCTCGCTTTGCTCGCTCGGCTCGCGCGCGGTTGGTCACAGTTCTAACCTAACCTAACCTATTTTACAACATTAAATAGCGCAATAATTTGCTATTAAAATTTGGTGATCAATTTACTAAATTTGGTGATCAATTTACTAAATTTGGGTTTCATAGTACAATTTTAGGTAATAGAGGTTATGGTCACAAAGTAATTTTAGGTGGTCATTATATTTATCCCCTATTATAAATAACAATGGACCTAATACACTTCCTTGTGGGACTCCATATTTAACTATTAGTTTCTTTGATGAATACGTTTCTTCTTTTTTAGTGTGAATGTTTACTTTAGAAATTTTTGTATATTGTTTCCGGTTTTTTAGATACGACTCTATGAGATTTAGTATGTTGCCTCGAATTCCATACGCTTCCAGTTTACTTAGGAGAATGTCATGGTCAACATAATCGAAAGCCTGGGTCATGTCGCAGTAAATGGAACATACCGGCGTCCTTTTATCTGCGCTAGCCATAACATTATTTATAAAATCAAAAATAGCCATGTTTATTGTTTTATTCTTGCGGAAGCCTTTCTGGTCTTCCGTAAGAATATTTAGTCTTTCAAAATAGTTGTAAATTTGATTATATATGTATTTCTCAAAAACTTTTGAAATTATGGAAATAAGCGCAATTGGTCTATAACAGTTCATATTCTGTTTGTTATCTTTTTTGAAGTCTGGTCTAACAATAGAAGTTTTTAGCCTTTCAGGGTATGATCCTGTACATATACACAAGTTAATGATATGGCTTAGGTGATCACTTTTATAAATAAGGCTAAATGCCTAAGGCATCCGCATAGTCCGGCTATGAAGATACCAAGTACCAAGTTGCATGAAGCTTTAATAAATAAATGTACATTCTTATAAACTTAGTAAGTAGGTTTCTTTGCCAGCTCTGTTGCCAATTTAATATTTTCACCGCAAAATTTGCTATTATTTGAATCTGTAGTTTAATTGGTGCCAATCTGAATCTGCCAAGGACTCGCATCGCGCGAGACCTAATGGCTTTTTAATTGCTTCTGTAATTATTTTACGGCATTCAATATGTTAAACAACATAGTGACATTAGTAGGTCTATTTATTTCTTCGTGCTTCCATGTAACAACCTCTTGAACTAAAGGATGTAATTAGCATTCTTCTTCTTTTCATGTGAGGATGTGGCCACCTCTGGTGTCAGAGTTAATTAAGCTGCCTCTGGGAACTCCTCAGACCTCTGACTTGGTTATTTCAGACTTATATAAACTATATAAGTCACGATGTTTTTCTTCACCGTTGCCTGTGATGTCCAAGATAAACTTCTACAAGCTTCTCACACTCCAAGTACATATTAATTTAAATAAAAAAGTTAATTAAAAAATCAAAAATCCGACTGCTTAAGAAGCGAACTGAAAAGCTATTAACAAGAAAAAACATACTGTGCAGTCGGAGGGGTTCAACCAGCTCGCGAATATAGATTTTTTCTTGTTTATAGTTCGCTTCTTAAGCAGTCGGGTTTTTGATTATTAAATTAACTTTTGTTATTTACAACTGTTTAGTTATCATTTTTTTTTCGAATTATTTTTAAACATATAAGTGGTATATATTTTTATAATCACCTCTTAAAACCCTTCATTTTGATACCCCAACCGATGGGTTCGGAAGAAAAAAAAAATTGGGTCCCTGTCCGGGTATATTATAATTTATTTTTTTTAACTTCACCTATCTAAGAATACTTGGGCGGTCAAGACCTATCTAAAGATGTCTTAATTATATGAATCCGTCTAGCGGTTTGAAAGATATGAAGTAATAAAAAATATTACATACATACAATCACACATACAAACATACTCACATACAAGATACGCGCGAAAAACATAACCCTTTCCTTGCAGCCGGGTAAAAAGACACATTGCATAGATGAACCATTGACCTTAGGCACGAGAGGCGAGGTCTAAGCCACTTGGCCACCAATAATTATAGAGAAGGGTCTGTGAATACCTGCCTACTATGAATAAGTTCAGGTGAGCAAGTAACGCTGAAAATATTCAAATATATTCTATTGTCATGGTTATCTGAAGGTGGTTAAAGATGTGTGACAGATCAGCAGATAAAGGGGTTTGGGAACCGTTCTGTACTTAGATATATCACAGGGATCGTTGAGAGAGGGATCACGAGAAATGCTGATGTGTTTTCCTTAATGGTGTTTTGTGCAGGTACGTCAAGAAAACTGTTTTGTTTATTAGGTAGCGTAAGATTAAGCCTTATTAATTTCGCGAACTAAAAACAGAAAACAGTAACATACTTATTATCGCAAATTTCTCAATAACTACAAGATATAATAGGTTTTTTCTACACCGTCGACCACATCATCGCTTACCATCAGGTGAGATAGTGGTCAAGCGCAAGCCTATAGATGATAAAAAAATAGATATGATTATTTTTCTGATGCACAGATTAAAATTGGTTTTATTTTTATACTAGCTTCTGCCAGCGGCTTCACCCGCGTGAATGTCAAATAAGAAAATATTTGACATACACGCGGGCGAAGCCGCGAGGGCGTATATTTCCGGGCTAAAAAGTATCCTATGTGCTATTCCTGAGTATAATCTATCTCTATGCCAAATTTCATCTAGATCCGTCCAGCCGTTTGAGCGTGAAGAAGTAACAAACATACACACATAAGCGCACACACACACTCACAGACTTTCACCTTTATAATATTAATAATGTGATAATTATGTGCATTAAGTTTGGCAGAATAAATGATTTTTCTTCCTTTTCTATTGTGTTACAACAAACGTGGCAACATCTTATCAGCCGGTCGATTCTGCAGACATATCACCCTGATGACTGAGGTGAAATGCTCGATTCTGTAGACATCTCACCCTAATGACTGAGGTGAAATGCTCGATTCTGTAGACATCTCACCCTGATGACTGAGGTGAAATGCTCGATTCTGTAGACATCTCACCCTGATGACTGAGGTGAAATGCTCGATTCTGTAGACATCTCACCCTAATGACTGAGGTGAAATGCTCGATTCTGTAGACATCTCACCCTGATGACTGAGGTGAAATGCTCGATTCTGTAGACATCTTACCCTAATGACTGAGGTGAAACGCTCGATTCTGTAGACATCTCACCCTGATGACTGAGGTGAAATGCTCAATTCTGTAGACATCTCACCCTGATGACTGAGGTGAAATGCTCGATTCTGTAGACATCTCACCCTGATGACTGAGGTGAAATGCTCGATTCTGTAGACATCTCACCCTAATGACTGAGGTGAAATGCTCGATTCTGTAAACATCTCACCCTGATGGCAGAGGTGAAATGCTCGATTCTGTAGACATCTCACCCTGATGACTGAGGTGAAATGCTCGATTCTGTAGACATCTCACCCTGATGACTGAGGTGAAATGCTCGATTCTGTAGACATCTCACCCTGATGACTGAGGTGAAATGCTCGATTCTATAGACATCTCACCCTGATGACTGAAGTGAAATGAGCTCGTAGTATGCTGTCATTTCAATCAATGCTCGGAATTGACGATGAATTGTTCACTTCATCTTAGTCACCACGGTGAGATTTTTGCAGAATAGCACTACAGTAACCAAGGTGTTGTCACCTCGAAATACATTTTGCTGGTTACTTCTTAAGTCCCATGCAACAGGGGATTTCGACGCCGCTCTCTCTTGCAGTTATTTAGAGTAGCGCCTTGTAGCTAGACCAAAGCTTGTAGGCTGATATGAACGAACTATAGTAATGTAGTAGTATGATATGGAGGAAATGTAATATTTTTTTTTTTTCCTGTTTACTCCTCCTCTGTTCTTTTCTGATTTATTTCGTTAAGGGATCCAAGAATGTTGTTTCTCGTTTAGCTTCAATACCATGATACTTGCCTGGTTCACTGTTTATCCTGGCTTTCTAATTATTGTTATCTTTTCTTTTGAAATCTTGAAAGCTAGCCAATGTGCTGTGGAGTATCTGTGAAAAAGAAAAAGAAGTTAATTACAATAAATTAAACGAAACAAGTACAAGGAAGGTCATGTATACTGTGCAGAACGTTGTTCGAAATTTAACTTTCTTTTCCGAAGTCGGTGTCTTTGGTACCTATTGTTTTCCGATTTTAGACACCGACTTCGGAAGAGAAAGTTATTTTTCGTTTTATAGTGTTTTGTTTTGGAAGTCGGTTTGATTTTTTGTTAAAATGTTTTTTATTTATGTCTTTTTAGTTTTGGTAGGTACTTCCAATTACCATGAAAATCATTTATAGCCAAAGTACATCTCATGACGATTCCAATAAGCCCAAACACCAGATCAGTTCGATGGTACCATTTTCATCAGTACCATTTATTTATAAGTATTTGCTTCATCATAGTCCGTTAACTATTAAAGATATCTTGTACCCGTGACATACTTAGCATTAAGGAGTTCCAGTGGCCATCTGTGGTCTTCTTCATCAGTTCCACTTCACCAAATGATACTCTCTGAGTGCAAATGTTCGCATTGTTGACGAAAATACTAAAATCGCTATATGTATGTCTACAATATTTGAGAAGGTCCCTCGATTTCTCCAGTATTCCATCGTCAGGTCCTAGCCTGACGACCATGGGACCACCAAGGAAGTAAACCCTTTCAAACAAAAGAAGAATTTTCCAAATCGGTCCAGGTATCTTTGAGTAATCGGGTAAAATATATTTAAAAAAAGATTCCAACGAATTGATAACCTCCTCCTTTTTTTGAAGTCGGTTAATAAAACAGCACAGGAACGGCACGTACACACCTCTGTAGGAAAATGGAGTGAGGTTTTTTTACACATAAATAAATTCACGCCTTTTTCCCCATGGGGGTACAAACGGCAGAACGCCACCTGCTACGATTCTTAAATATTCCCTTTTGCTTCATTTACGTCTATACTTCTGATCGTTCACACATACTGGTTATGAGTACCAATAATACATGTGTATTTCTTAGTAGGGCGACTTGGTGTTTCCTCTCACATCCGTTTTGTAAATATATTTGATAGTCGCCTTTCATTCATCCTCTCAACATGAGCAAAAGCTTTTTTCACTAAATTTTCGTCAGTAAATCTATCCATCCATACTAGTGGTTCTGTGAGCTGTAGACCTTGCGAGTCTGTCTTTTGATTATTTTGTTGATTCAGTTTATTGAAAATTATCGAAATGGCTGTGCCATTTTTTGACTTTACAAGAAACTGAATCTACCCAAAAACAGCCTTTAAATTATCAAACCTGCTTACAAAATTTCAAGAGAATCGGTTGAGAAATGTGACCTGTAGAGGAGAACAGCCGGACATCCGGACATACGAAAATTTACCCAAGAATTGTTGGTTAAACCGGACGGAGACGCTTCGCTCGGGCTTCGCGTTCGCTCGGTCAACTAATATTCCTTTTCCTTGTGCCGTATTCCTCAGCAGTGAGGGTCGTGACCTCCCTTCTGTATCATGAATGCTCGAATGATCTTTCTCCATCTGTTTCTGTCTCTGGCGGTGTGGAGGGCGTTGTGAACTGTAGAGTCAAGAGTGGTGCGGATCTGGTCAGACCAACGTATTGGGCTGCGTCCGCGAGGCTTTTTCCTATCTACTTTGCCAGTCACGATGAGCCTCTCGAGGTTGCCACCGTCTTTCCTTACAATGTGGCCGAAGTATTCTAGAACTCTGCGCAGACACTCGGATGACAGCCGAGAGGAGATTTTGAGTTCTCGCAATATGGAGACGTTAGTCCGAAACGCTGTCCAGGGGATACGGAGCATCTTTCTCCAGCACCACATCTCAAAGGCGTCGATGCGTTTGCGGTCTGCAGCTTTCAGTGTCCAAGTCTCAGTCTCAACTAATATTATAAATGTAAAAATAACTCTATTTGTCTGTCTCTTTATTGCCTTTCTACGAGTTAACTACTAAACGTATTCGTATAAATTTTGGCCCATGAATGGGGATAAGATATAGGATACATATATACATATTTATCCCGGGAATAAGACCTCTTAGGATAATTTCCGACATTCAAGCGAGTGAAGCTGTAGACAGAAGTTAGTGCTTCATAAATAAAAACCCGTATCTGCGATACATCTTCCGCTATAGATTAGGCAATATATTCCGTTTAGCATGGCAAGCTTATGGGGATTAGCTGAACGTAATCCTCTAAACTCTCCCATATACCATACATGATGGAGCAGAAAGCTAACGTTTATAGCTAAACACGGGACTTTGTTGTGATATAAGTTTTAACGTATTTCTTAGGATTTACATAGCTTGTAGATTAGGTTTATATGTCCTTATTAAATGTAGGTGTCGCTTAATAATAGTGAAATTGGGCATTCAACCTGAAGACATGTGTTCTTCAACGACTTTCAACATTATTACCTACGTATCATTTTCAGTAGTTCATATCAATCAAATACATTTTTAACCGACTTCAAAAAGGAGGAGGTGCTCAATTTGACTGCTATTTAATGTTTTCACCTCAGAACTTATTTGAAAATTGGTGCTTCTCATGTGGTCCCATTTAAATTTGATCAAGATCTGACGAGTAGTTTTTGAGTTATCCATAATAAAAAATAATAAACAAGATATAACAATTTAACAAAAAAAATAAGCCAACTGCTAACATAAAACAATACTAAGCGAAATTTCACTTCACTTTCTTTTCGGAAGTCGGTGTCCAAACGATAAAAAAATTGGTACCAAAGACACCGACTTCCGTAAAGAAAGTTATTTTTCGTTTTGTAGTGTTTTGTTTTGCAAGACTGTTTAATTTTTTTGTTAATAAGATTTTAATTTTTTTATCTTTCTGTCATCGTTATTGACGGTAGAACATCTTTCCAAAATCTATCTTTCCTTTGTTCTTGTTTCTCTTGAAATGCAGAGAAAGAAAGAATAATTTATGGCCTTTTAAATAAAGTTATCTTCTCTTGTTGTTATGCAATTTACTTCATGTAACACCTGAATAAACGTTGTTGCTCATAACTCAACAAACGGCGACGAAAAACAAGCAATACAATAAATAAACACACTTATTTGAATAGAAATGAACGCCAAGGAGGCTTTTACAGTATTCTTATGAAAACAACACACATAAAGTGCCCACTCACACACCCACACCTTTACGCACACAATCAAATTTAAGTACACTCGACGATGGAGATAAGTAGGCAGGCAGCAAATTAACTCGATTGATGGCGGTCTAGACAAATCGCGTCGAATGTCGTCGTCGCCGAAATTTATTTTTGAATTCAAAACATTAAATTGAATTAAAGTGAGTTGGTAAGTGGCAAAGTAGTCATTCAAATCTATGTATTGAGAACTGCACTATAAAAGGCATCGTTCCCAGAATGCAACTATACTTAAATCTTTATACCCTTTAAGCTTCAAGCTAGAATATGGGAACCCCGCTTGGCAGCAGAAAAAACTTTTAACAAAAAAAACAGACTTCGGAAAAGAAAGTTATTTTTCGCTTTGTAGTGTTTTGTTTTGGAAGTCGATTTGATTTTTTTGTTTAATGTTTTTTAAAACGACTTCGACAACGTCGATTAAAAAGAACTAGGATCTGGACGCAATTTTTCAAGAAAAGCTCTTTTAATAATTACCCCTGCCCACCAAACTCTTTTGCCAACAGTACAAACACCTACATACGTCGGCACGTACGGTTTTATCTCGCGCCTCAAGACATTAAGCTAGCTGTAAAGTTTATTGTTTGTTTAAATTTTCATGAGGTCTCCGTCGTTGTGAGGCTGCTGTATAATGTACCGGAGCCTGCCAGCCTTCCATTGTTGCTCGTTAAGTGCGTGAGCGTTGCGTGGTACTTCATCGAGATATTTACTTGTTTAATAAGCGATTTACTAAACGATATTGCTGTCGTATCTTATATGTTCGTTGCTCCATATAAAATATGGAGGTCTGCCTCCACAGTCCTGTAACTGGGTAACACGATACGCCTTTTCAAGACTGGTGTCAGATTTTATCGCTTCTGACTATCTTAACCTGTTTTGGTGTAGGTCCAGAACCATGTGTAGGCATTCCAACGTGTCTCATAAAAGTCACATTCAGGGAGTTTGCAGATCACAGACAACAAACACATTGGCTGTCTAATACCGGTCTGGAACACTCCAAGAAATATCTGGGCTCTACGTTCAAAGCAAGGGAATGCATTTGGAATATGAGCAGGGGGCTGCCATTTTGGAACCAACGACATGCTCATGAAGATAGGTCTAACCACGACACCCAGGTGAAGGTTGTGTGAGGAACATACAGAACGCATGGAGCACCTTCTGTGCACATTCAAAGTGACGTCACTAGCCCCCACTCCTGAACTTAGATGCTCTTTATTTTTGCAAATTGGTATTTATTTAATAAAGTAAATACGGGTCCAATATGATTTGATAATCTTACTGACGGACTAAATAGAATTATCATTTTTCTACCCAGGAAACATCCCTATTAAGCCCCGAAAGTAGTAACTAAGTCCCGAAAACACAAAACATACACTGCCAGTACAGGTTTCAACTTGACATACTGCCAAACCCCTGCCGCCATACTAAATCTGACCTCTTTACGAGAAAGAGATTTGCAATATAATAAATAAAACGCGTAGTTCTTTATCCCTATTCGGCAAATATACCAGGAGGCTACGAAAATAAAGGGGGTGTTATCCAAACTAATATTATAAATGCGAAAGCGAGTTTGTTTCTTTGTTTGTTACGCCTTGATGCCTAATTTTTTTGATGAATTTTGGTACAGAGATAGACGGGACCCTGGATCGACTATACTACAGGCTACTTTTTTTGCATAAAACTGTAAAGCAGAGAAATGTGGGGGGAGGGGGGTTGTATGAAACTTACTATGTATTCCGATCCGCTTACTTACAAAGTACCAGGAGAGCAGTATCATGAAGTAAAAAATAGGGGGCAGGATCATGAGTGTTAAAGTCTCTCAAACTACCAGGCGATCAGAATCATGAAACAGTAGATCGACAAACAGAATTGATTGAAGAAATCTATAATAACGCGGGCGAAGCCAAGTAATAAATAAAACGCGTAGTTCGTTATCCCTATTCTGCAAATGTACCAGGAAGCAAGGAAAGGATGGGGGTGTTATAGAGGATAAATGGACATTGTTTAGTGTTTATCCTCTTGGCAATAGTCCTGGGTTGTTGGAGATGCTATTTCTATTCGATTTATGTTTGGGTAGCTCGTGATTATGTTATAAGCTTTACGAGTATATTAGTAGGGTTTCGTTTATTATTTGTGTCTTTAATTTATGGATGGGCCTCAATATAACTTCACTGTATTTCTTTTTCTTTATTTGGATCTGGAAACTGTAATGTTGTGAGTTGACTTCACAATATCTACAGGAATGTTAATTTAGGCAGTATTATTGTATCTAACTGTCCATCTTTATTAAGGCGCAGATATCTTTCAGTGGCTGATTTTAAAATGAGAATCACTTCTAAACGGAAAGTCGTTGTTTTTTTTTTATTCGTATGACATAGTGTAATTAATTTGTAAATTTATGTCTAACACGGACAAAAAAACACAAGCACACCAAAACCGCCGAGCTTACATTAATGAATTTTTCACATCAAAGACAATTGAATTATCTACATTTTGATTTTAGACTTTTTTTTAAAGTCATAGAACTAAAAGGAAAAGTACAAAAACTACCAAATTGTGGGTCGCGCGGGTGTGAAACGAGTGCGCGTTTTGTTCCTTCAAGCTCGTTGGCGACTGTCATCGTCTTAAGCCTGTAATGTTCCACATCTTGGGAAGCACATTCTGTACTTAAAAACTTATGGACTAATTAATATAGATATTATAATTCGGAATATAGATATTTTATTTAAAAGTCTTTCTCCTATATGCATATAGGTATCGCCATCTAAAATCATTACTAAATTTAATGCTTTCTCAGTAATTTTAAGCGGCTGGCGCGATAGAAATACTTTTTAGAACGCAGAGTTCTGAAAGTCAAAAGTGGCAAGTTTTGATAAAAAGTCTTCATACAATGATAAAAAAAAACTTAAAAATATTCACACAGTAGCTGCATCACACACAAGAAATAACGTTTGACGTAGTTACTAGCTATAACTATTATTATAGTTATCTGGCCCAGTTGCCCAGCGTAGGGATACTTCACGCACCTGCGGGATAGGTCACGTTTATAAATAGGGGCAAAAAGAGGTGCTAGTGCACCCTTTGTGAGTATAGGGGCAGAGCTATTCTTGTGTATGTCATTGATAAAAAATTTATATAAATTTTCATAAAGTGGTTCAAACTGTTAGCAGAACGGGGTTATTTTCGGCTTTGCTATCGTTAAAATCTAAGTCTGTTGTAAATATTGCCACCCAAGGTCTGAAGTTTAGAGCAATTGTCAAAAATTCACAATGACCACGTAAAATTTCGATACATACCGCATGTCGATCATGTAAATTTTGGCATTTCTAACAATCGTTATAGTTCATTCGCGTTAAGAAAATAGTGCGGCGTCGTTGTCAGCCGGCTCCTCGACCAATCGGGTTGCAAGCTTTCTAATTTGTTGCGACCCGATTGGTCGAGAGGCCGGCTGACAACAATGACTCACTATTTTCTTAAATCGAATGAACCATGATTCTGTAGCTGAATCTTTATAATTCTCGCCTTAGTTCTTGCTTATTATATCTAGTTTTCGCCGTCAGGGGTACAAAGAATTACACAGTAAATATTCGACAAAATATGTGCTTGTTGTGGCATTGTGAAAATCTCCTAAATATTTTAAAGTGTGCTTAAGTCATCCACTAAGGTGTGGTTGACCTCTAGCACATCTAGACTACATTTCCTCAATCATCTACACCTTACCATTTATGATCATCACAAATGATTGTAAACGTTCTACACTTCACCATAAAGGATCCCCCATACATCTCGTCTCTTTGCTCTGAAGAAAAATGTAAAATGTATTTGTCTATGTCTTGGCGTCGCTTTTTTGAACTCTGTGGTGTTAGTATACTTAGTTGTAAGTGCATTGGTAGTCGACACTCTGAGAGCGGCGATTTTTTATAACGGTACTGATGGTTAGGTATTACATAGAAATTGGCTATAGGAAAAGCTGATCGCCTCATAAGAACACGCACAAAACGTTTTGGGAATACTTTCATTATGTGTACAGCTAAGGTGAGGCATTCCCTACCAGTCTGAGTAACAAGTTATCTTTAGGTCAAGAGGTTACTTCTAGGCAAGCTTGCTTCACCGTCGGCCACATCATCGCTTACTATCAGATGAGATATTGGTCAAACGCGAGCTTATATATGTGAAAAAAATCATGTATTTTAATTTGCGACAGAATACGAAACATTTAAATGCACCCGGAAGAGTTTCATCATAAAGCTTTTGTAATAAGCTTCCAAGCCACGTACAAGATAAACCTTAATAAATTCAAATCATTCATTAAACGTAAATTGTGCCTGAAAGCATTTTATACCGTTAAAGATTACGTTGAGGACAAAAAGGCTTGGGATTGAGCTGCTCCAATTTTTTTTTTTTGTATCTTATATTTTGTTTTTTTTTTGGTTTTCTTGCAATGACAAAATATTTACTTTTTACCTGGCTGCAAGGCAAGGTTTATGTTTTTCGCGCGTATCTTGTATGTATGTAGGTATGTTTGTATGTATGTAATATTCTTTATTACCTTGTATCTTCCAAACTACTTGACGGATTTTTATAATTAAGACATCGTTAGATAAGTCTTGACCGCCCAAGTGTTCTTAGATAGTTGAAGATAAAAAAAACAAACATGGCGGATTTTGGGCGTCATATTGCGCGGGTCCCAATATTTTTTTCTTCCAAACCTATCGAGTGGGGTATCAAAAAGAAGGGTTTCAAGAGCTGATTATAAACACTTATATGTTTAAAAGTAATACGAAAAAAAAGTATAACTAAAAAGTTGTAAATAAAAAACTTAATTTAAAAAACAAAATCCCGACTGCTTAAGAAGCGAACTAAAAAGCTGTAAACAAGAAAAAATCATGCTGTGCAGTCGGAGGATCAGGTGGTCAGCCAGTTCGTGAATATGTATCCTCCGACTGCACAGCATGATTTTTTCTTGTTTACAGCTTTTTAGTTCGCTTCTTAAGCAGTCGGGTTTTTGTTTTGTAAATTAACTTTTTTTAAAGTAGGTATTATATTATTTTATTTTTATTATTGTGAAGTCTATTTGGATCATTTTTTTTATTTTAATCATTGTTTGGCAGTTTGAGTATTTTATGCGGCCTACCCGAATGTCCTTTCTTTGGTATTGTTCGTCAATTCGTTGAGCTCCTTAAATTCTAAGTTGAGCTGCACGGTTATTGACAAATGCGTGCACTGACTGGACAGGTCCACTCAATCTGGCTGGTTCTTTCCTCAAAAGACCATTTCAGACATCAATCCACATGGTCTTGACATGATCTAACCAAGATTTTTTCTAGACATTAAAAGAGACTGTGATCTCTGAGTTTGTTTCGGCCTTTCTTCTCAGAGTAGTCAGATAGGAAACGCCGACCTCATGTAGTTTTAAAAATATGATCGACATGTAAAAGTGTTTGTACAAACCAACTTACAGAAATTAAATCATTTATCATTTATAAACATAAAATGAAATAAAAAAGAAAAATCCAGTAAAAGAACGGCGTTTTTTAGGGTTCCGTACCCAAAGGGTAAAAACGGGACCCTATTACTAAGACTCCGCGGTCCGTCTGTCTGTCTGTCTGTCTGTCACCAGGCTGTATCTCATGAACCGTGATAGCTATAGAGTTGAAATTTTCACATATGATGTATTTCTATTGCCGCTATAACAACAAATACTATAAACAGCATACAATAAATATTTAAGTGGGGCTCTCATACAACAAACGTGATCTTTTTGCCTTTTTTTGCGAAAATGGTACGGAGACCTTCATGCGCGAGTCCGACTCGCACTTGGCCGGTTTTTTTCTAATGACAAAAGACAAGAAAACGCTAACTTAGTCAAAAATAAGTAACCACAGCTCTTTATGCTTCACAAATACTACAAAATTCATATTTTACTAGCGCTACGCGGACCGCGGTGCTACGAGAGGCTACGAGCGGCTACGGCGTAGCGTCTCGTAGCGGAAATACGAATATTATGCATTTATGATAATTACCCTTTTCCTCACAGCTGCAGTCAAACGGTTTAGAATTGTAAAATATAATGCTAAATTTGAATAGGAATATTATTTTAAACCCAGGAAATTGTTGTTAAATGCATCTTTTAGTAATACAATTTTCGTAATCTGAACTGTACCTAATTTTATAGATTACCTTCTAAAAACACAAGAACAATATAACCCATTTATAATGTTAATTTAGGTAATCATATAGTTGTGGTCCACTAAAAAAAAACTAAAACTAAAACCCGACTACTGAAAAATCACGCTCTAAAAAGTATGAAACAAGAAAATATTCTCATCTAAAATTGTATGTACAAAGTATGTACAAACTATTCCGTAGAGGGTACCCGTGGTTGTATGCCAACCTACCGTAATGAAACAATGCATTCTGCAAAGTGTTTAGGGTTTGCTGATTTGTTGTTTTACATGCATCTAGATAATACATAAGTTACAAGAGTGGACTTCTGCGACGCCGTAGAAGGGTAAAATAGTAGTTTATGCAATAGCCATATAATAGGGGTTATTAAAACACGAGCGTAGGTTTATCAAATGAGGCGAAGCCGAATTTGATAATAATATTACGCGAGTGTTTTAATACCTAATTATATGCTATTATATGCTATTGAAAATGTTGAACTATAATAGTATTTTTTTAAAATTTTACCTATCCACGAATATAAAGTACGTACTTTATATTCATGGATAGGTAAAATTAAAAAAAAAACCATTACAATACAACATTTTCCTTCGATTTTTAAACAACTGCATCATAAAATAACTTTTTAATTTTTATAGCACACTTTTATTTTTTAATTTATTGGCGCTTATATCATTGAAGTACTGTCATTGACTAAGGAGGCGCGCGCTGCGCAGTCATGCGCAATGAGAATCTGAATTGCCCGCCATACCAAATATTTTTCCGTTTCCACTTTTGTTTTATTGCAACTGTATGAGTGAAGTTAAAGTAATAATAATAATGTTTTTTTATTTAATTTTTTTATAGAATAATATTTAAAAATGTAAAGATATGTAAATAAAATAAATAAATGGAATAATAATAATACCTAATACCTATAGTATTAGATACTAATGACCGCAGGGAGGTATGGCAGAGCAAGGAGCTTCACGGACGCTTCTACCGGGTCCTACATGGGCCCGATGTAGATCTTTTAGCGTCCGTGGCCTGGCTGCGATTTGGTGACCTTTTCGGGGAAACCGAAGGTTTTGTCTTTGCGATTATGGACGAAGTTATGATGACGAACAACTACCGGAAATACATTGTGAAGGATGGCACAGTTGACATCTGTCGGGCATGTCACCGGCCGGGTGAATCTATCCGTCACATTATCTCCGGTTGTTCTAGTCTGGCTAACGGAGACTATTTGCATAGACACAACCTTGTAGCCAGGATTATCCATCAGCAACTTGCTCTTAAATACAATCTTGTGGAATCGGAAGTGCCTTACTATAAGTATGTGCCCGACCCAGTTCTCGAAAATGGCAATGTCACGTTGTATTGGGATCGGTCTATCATCACTGACAGGACTATTGTTGCCAATAAACCTGACATAGTGGTGATAGACCGACCAGAGCGTCGCGCAATGATTGTTGATATAGCGGTCCCCCATGACGAGAACCTCGTGAAGGCTGAGAGAGATAAGAAAAGCAAGTATCTTGATCTGGCTCGCGAGGTTGTCGACATGTGGGATGTGAATACAGCAGTCATTGTGCCGATAGTCGTGACGGCCAATGGTATAATAGCCAAGAGCCTCGACGAACATCTGAGGAGGCTCTCGTTGGGCAGCTGGATCAAGGGCTTGATCCAGAAGGCGGTACTCCTGGACACGGCGCGTATAGTCAGGAGGTTCCTCTCTCAGGAGCCCTGACCACCGGTAGCTTGGACCCTGTTCCCGATACCGGTGGGCTACTATTTTTGTATTTATAAATGTTTTTTTTATATTTTTTTATATAGAATAATATTTAAAAATGTTAAAATATGTATATAAAATAAATAAATGCAATAATAATAATAAAATCGTTTATTTCTCCTCACAAAACAGACATTAAAAGTTACTTGGGTATAAAAATACAGGTACATATTCTTAGTCTAGAATGTGTGAGGAGCTGGTGTCTGAAGTAGGCATAGGAATGCCTGTATTACAAATCACCAGGTCCCCACCCCGAAAAACAAAAGCAATACAATTTAGTGTTTCCGGTTTAGTTACTTTCAATTTAGTCCAGTTTGTAACACTGTTAGAAGAAATTAGTAAAATCATCATTAACAAATCTCAAACATTATCATGCAGAAAAAACAAGTGGAATAAAAAACGCCTCAGTGTGTGTCACGAAGTTTATTTACTTCGTGTTAGTTTTAGTTATGTGTGTGTGTATGTGTGGAAGTGTGAAGCATGTGTGTGCGTGGAAGTGTGAAGCATGTATGTGTGAGTTTGCAATTAATTTAATTTAATTTAATTAAATTCAATCCAGTTCAATCCAATCCAAACTAATTCACTTCAATACAATTTAATAATTATAATCCAATCTAATGTAACTCAATCAAATTCAATCAAACCCAATCCAATCCAATTCAATTCAATTTAATCCAATATAAATTAATTCAATTCAATCTAACAAAATCCAATTTAATCCAATTTAATCCAATTCAATCCAAATTAATTCAATTCAATAGAACTTAATAATCATAATCCAATTCAATGTAACATAATCCAATTCAATTTAATTCAAATTAACTAATTAAGGAGTAATTTTTCTGTAAGTTCGTAATCTAACTTAATCAACCACTCCGTGACTACAGATTTGCATTTAGCTTTTGGTAAGGAGTACATTGAAAGAGACCTGTTCAGCTTATTATACAAATTGGAACCCTGGTAGCAAAAGAACCGATGCGCAAGTTTAGTTCTAAATGACGCTGTAGTGCAAACCAAATCCTTGCGTCGCTTATTTCTAAATTTATCTGGTTCATATTTTAAAAGAGAATGCTTTTTCAGAACCGTATACAAAATGAAAAGTTGTCGAACTGTTAACACCTCCCATCTCTTATATAGATCCACAGTTGGGTGATAAAATGGCAGGCACAGGCTAACCTTAAGAAGTGCTCTTTGCGCCCTCTCAATCTTCAAAAAATGCGTCTTACAGGCACCTCCCCATGAGGTAATACAATAAATAAGTAAAGACTGGCAGAGGGCGAAATAAACCGATTTGAGTATTTTTTTTGGAGCAACATGTCTTAAGGCCTTAAAGATCACCATCAGTTTACGCACTCTTCCAGCTAGGAGGTCAATGTGATGGTGGAAATTAAGGTTGCTGTCTATCATTACACCCAGATATTTAGTGAATGATGTGTTTGTGAGATTGGGGCAAGAACAGTTCTTGTTATTGGGATAAGAGCATGAGTGTGAGATAATACGATGCAAAGGATCAGGCCTATCATTAGTTTTTATGGCAAAGGTTATGTAATTTGTCTTCGCAACATTTAGGGTTAGAAGGTTCCTGCACAACCAACTAGTCACCATATTCATTCCTTTCTGGGCACGTGAGAAAACCTCGTCCCAAGAGTCACCAGAAAAAAGCAGGGCCGTGTCATCTGCGAAGGTAACTATCTTTGCATCAGGGATTTCCATCTGACAAAGGTCGTTAATGTACACAAGGAAGAGTGTTGGACCCAGTATACTCCCCTGAGGAACACCAAAGGTCACTGGGACCTCCCCACTGATGACATTGCCAATTTGCACGCATTGCGTCCTGTCCGTCAGGTAGTCCTGAAGGAGTTTCAACTGGAGGTCTCTGACACCAAGGTTTTCTAGCTTCCTTATCAAAAACGGGACAGAGACTGTGTCAAATGCCTTTGCTAAATCCAAAAATATCCCGATTGTTTTCTTTTTAGTATCAAAATTATTTACTATGTAATTTGACAGCTCAAATACCGCATCAGCTGTGGATCGGTTTGCCCTAAAACCAAATTGTGATTGGGAAAGAAGATTTTTATTTTCCAGATATTCAACAAGTCTCTTATTAATAAGGCGTTCCAAAATTTTTGAGAGAGTTGGGAGAATAGAAATTGGTCTATAATTATTGACACAGCCTCTGTATCCAGTCTTATAAATCGGGTGTATTCTCGATTTCTTGTAGACTCTAGGGAAAACTTCAGTTGAAAGTGATAAGTTGCAAATGTACAATATCGGAGCTGTTAGGACATCCCTATTCCCCTTCAAGATTTCACCAGATATCATATCCAGGCCAACAGAGCAATCACTTTTCAAACCTGTTATTAGTGTCCCAACTTCATCTTCATCAGAAGGTAGAAGAGCAAAAGAGTGACAAGATGAATTTAATGTATGGGGTTCGTTTCTGGTATTATTCTTACTTAAGTTCTCAGCTAAAGTTTTGCCCACATTTGCAAAGTAGTGATTTACATCATTCGCTGAATTCAGTGGATCATTAGTGCATAATAGTTCTAATGGGACTTCTTTAGGTTTATTTGAATATGCAATCTCTTTAACAGTTTTCCAGAGCTTTTTGCTGTTTGTGCCTGCATTCTCAAGTAGCTGCCTCTCGTAGTTATTTTTAAGTTTTTTTAATAGGGAAGTAAAAAAGTTTCTATATCTTTTGTAGGTAGTTTTTAGTGTCTCGTTATCTGGATCTTTTTTTAATTTCTTATACAGGTTATCACGATTTTTAATGCATTTTAAGATACCCGGAGAAACCCAGGGTTTTAGGATTTTCTTTCGCCTTGAGATTTTGATTTCTTTAGAATTTGCCATAATAGTGGTATAGAGAATGTTGTTGAGAAAGTCAGCAGCTTCGTTTGCATCTTTAATCGTATACATAAAACTAAAGTCCGTGTTTTTAAGTTCAGCTTTTAAATTTTCATAATTTATATACGTGCTAACTTTTGCAGGTTTTGGTCTAGAAGTCGTAGCAATATATAAGGCAACACTGTTATGATCAGTCAGAGTTGTTTGAAGAATAAGACAACGAGCAGTTAATTTTGTCTTTAGTATTACATGATCTAGACATGTTTTATTATGAGTGGGACTTGTACAGGCAGGTATCATCCCATGGAATGCCAGAATATCCAAGTATGTAGACAGATTTGAATCTGTACTATTTTCAGCTATGTTAATGTTAATATCACCCAAAAGTATAATATTTTGTTTGTTCGAATATTTCAATAATAAACTGTTAAGCGACTGGAGAAAGTTATTTGTATCTTTGTATCCTGGAGGTCTATAAATAGCAAGAGCTATCGTATTGCTATTCAATGAAATTGCTAGGCAATTTGCATCCGAAACTATAGGTTCCTCAACTGAAATGACTAAGTCCCGTCTGTAATACACGACTACACCTTCATTTTGCGTTCGATTGTTTGTAGAAGCAAGACTATCATAACCATCAAGAGAAGGTACGCTGTAGGTAGTTGGCAGCCAGCATTCAGTCAAGATAATACAGTCCCAGTCCACCTCAGTTTGGACGAGAATTGGTAACAGTGCAGGCAGATTACATCTTAAACTTCGTATGTTTTGATGAAAAATTTTTAAACATTTATTAGCGCCTAGTAAAAAAGACGAGCAATCACTAGCATCGCAGATAAAGTGATCGGCTATATTAAAAGTGTCAATTTCGTTTTGAACATTATTTAGTTCATTGAATTTAAATGATAAAAAAACACAAGAAATGTACGAGAATGCAGGCCTAAAAAGGCACAGGGGATTGTTGTAAGACAGGCATAAGATACTCGTAACTCGCAGGAGTATGATATTATGATGTAAGTGTAGTTTGGTGCAAATGTTTTTATGAGTGGATGAATGTGTGTGAATGATACTGATTTTGTAAGTGTATGTGTGCTAGGCGTTTTTGGATAGGAATGTACTCTGTTAGTTGTGAAATGTTTTGTCCAGTCATAGTGTATGTTATGGTGTTTTGTTGTTACATAATATCCTGAGGGGTCATCCTTTTTTTGAAGTCGGATAAACACATAAATTACAACCTTACAGTGTTTGTACACTTTGAAACATGAATAATTTTTGGTTATGGCAATTCGAGGGTAAAACAATAAAATACATTGAAAGAGTGATAGGTACACAATTAAGATGTCTAGTCATTGTTCCTGTTAGTTCAACAAGGGTTTGCTCAGATTTAACCAGGATTTGCCTGGCTCCCTCGACTTTCCTCAAGAATATGTTTCCATTCGAAATCCAACAAAAAACATATCCTTTGCTTTTCGCGAATTCCTTAGCAGCGAAGAAGAGCTTCCTGGAGCCAGCGGGTAGGTGCTCCGATACGTAAATTGGACGACGTTCGCCGGTCAAACCAATAGTTTGTGTACTCAGACGGCCTCCATTTGGATGGTTTCTGTTATAGCTGCGGACTGCGGCCAGCACTTTGTTTTTAGTTGAGACACTTGAGAACTCGGCTACAATCGGTCTGACAGTGCCAGGTTTGCCCGGAATTCGGTAAATGTCACGCAAGAGTGTATTATTGAGCGCGACATCAACCGTTGAGCCCAATTCTGCAATAATTGATTGTAGGTCCGTCGGAGCTTCGTCTTCCTTTGCAGGTATATTCCGGATTTCGATGCTAGAGGAGCGGGAAAGTCGCTGCAGATCAAGAATTTTGGTTTCCAGAGTTTGCACAACTTCACTCAAGACTTTTTTCTCGTTCTGTAATGTATCGATTTGTTTAATCATGCCGTCGTATTGCTGACTAATAAAACCAAGGGTTTTTTCAAATTCGCTATTAGCCTTCTGGATTGCCAAATTTTGACGCTTTATTTCAGCCATTTCAGACAAGATAAAAGTAGTGTATGCAATAGCATATAATTAGGTATTAAAACACTCGCGTAATATTATTATCAAATTCGGCTTCGCCTCATGTGATAAACCTACGCTCGTGTTTTAATAACCCCTATTATATGACCATTGCTTAAACTACTATTTCATGAGTTTGACGGGATATGCCTCGCAAACGGTACGCTTGACAAAAATATGATGTACCAAACCCTACCTTCATTTAATAAAATCCCTGTTTAACCACAGACGATGGGGTGGATTGATTTTTTCATTTTTTTTTACTTCGAGCCCTCTAGAGGGAGCCATATATTATTTAATGTGACGTCACATATCCTATAACCAGCGAACAAACAAGACGCTTCCAACGACACCTCATTTGTCAAGTTTAGAAGTTATCGAGGGAACAGATGAACATACAAACATACATACATACACACATACCGGTCAAAACATAACCCTCCTTTTTGCTTCGCCGTAGTCGGGTAATAACAAAACGTTTCCATTTAAATTTAGTAACCACGGCCAAATAAAAACTGCTAGCTAGCTTACCAACCTGATTTTATGCATACAATTTATGTTTCCCCATAAAAGCACTTAATAACCATTATCCTGCACAGTTCACTAGATTGTTACGGATTACATAATAACTGGATGGATATGATAAAATAATATGACACAGTATTAAACAGTTTGTAAGCAAAAACATAATATGTTGATATGAAGCCACCGCACTTTATTTATTTATTTAAAATAGTACAGCCACATCACATGCATTAACCTTCGACAGAACAATATATATATAAATATTTATATAGACAACTTTAGGACCAATGCAAATGACAAGTACGGCGGACATAGCACTCGTGATAACATTGCCGCCCAGTAATAACAAATCTAGTATGCATTTAACATAATTTCTACAAGATAATTATTTGATAAATCACACAAGTAAATTTGTATGTAAATGTATAAGTTAGTTTCTCAAATATAGTTTAAAATCATTAAAATAATTAATATTGGTAAAAAATATAGAACACATTAAATTAAAATAAATAAAGCCATAATAATGTCAATGAAAATTATAAAGTCACGAGGCCAAGTCATTAAGGAATAAAATACAAAATCATTAAAAGACAAAAATCATAAAGTCAAGAAACTAAGTCAATAAAATAAAATCATTAAAAAATAAAAATCATAAAGTCAAAAACAAACTCAATAAAATGCAAAATCATTAAAAAATAAAAATCATACAGTCAAAAAAACAAAGTCAAAATGCAACATCAAAATCATAACAAATATAAAAATAAAATAAAATCAAAATCGTGAAGTCAAAAATCAAATCAAAATCACAGTCAGAAATCAAAATCATAATCATAACTTTAATTAATTAAGTACTTGGAAAGGATGATTAAACACTGTTGTTGATTGCAAATGGTTTATAGGTATCAAGAGCTTTATATAATCCATCCGAAACCCAAACAGTATAATGATATATTCACCGTAACATTATGATACCTCTTTAGCAAGAGTGTCAGACTTTCGAGTAGACGATCGATACAGAGAGTCTACTCGTAACATCTCTCTCGTGACAGCCCTGCAAATGGCGGCTGGGACCAAAAGCTGATAGTCCTATTCGAGACACGGGGGCAGTGACTATATTCCTTTATTTAATTGTCTTTCTTATTCATTACATTTTTATAAAACACATACAAGAAAATATTTCATCATCTGCCTAGCCTTTTTCCCAATTATTGTTGGGGTCGGCTTCCAGTCTTATCGGATTCAGCTGAGTACTAGTGTTTTACATGGAGCGGCTGCCTATCTGACCTCCACAACCCAGTAACTGGGTAACACGATACCCCTTGGTAAGACTGGTGTCAGATCTCTGGCTTCTGACTACCCGTAACGACTGTCAAAGATCTTCAAATGACAGCAGAAAACATTTGAAAATATAAAAAAACATATTGCTAAGCTGTTTTCGTATTCTTCTCAACAAAAACATTCATTCGATACCCATATCATGGCAGTGCACAAAAATAACTAGTCCGCCATCTTGGGCCGTCCGCCATATTGGATTTAGAATGATGTCACTTAGCTAACCATGCATTAACATCCAAACTAAACGTGTATGAAAAATTTCACCTTAATCGATGGAGGATTAGAGAACTGCTTTAAATTCATTTGCAAGATTTGACTCGAACACAATTACATACATTTCAAGTTAAATAAAAGCTTGTGATAGAGGCCCACCGGTATCAGTAACAGGGTTCAAGCTACCGGCGGTCAGGGCTTCAGAGAGATGATCCTCCTAACATCGTAATTAACATTGTAATCGGCATTTCGTTAATTTGTAATTGTTTTGTTTGTTTGTTTTCATTTGGTAATGTCGAAACATATTACGCAAGTAAATTGTCTTTGGCCTCTCACCCACAGATAACTGTTTATTGCTCTCATCAAGCAATAGACAAAATTTGACAAACTTTTATAATTTTTTTTTTTTTGTTTTAAATACGAGGCTTTTGGCTAATTTGTGAATTTGGTGAATGCCACTCTTTATTTTGTATTGTGCGTTTAGTTTGTGCAGAATAAACAATTTTTCTTTCTTTTCTTTTCTTTCTTTCTTTTTTCTAACAATACGCGCCGTGTCAGAAGTACTGCTTTCTGAATCGAACTAACCGCCTAAGGAGAGCCTTCTGAGATGTTGCTCGTGGCTCGTGGCTATTAAGCCATTGGCTGACTCGAATATCGGTACAATTATCGCTGATTCCACATCCCACATTTCGACAACCAAGCGAGCGAAGTCAAAATACTTAATTTGCTTATCAGGTTTTAACGAGGTTGCCATCATGCGGGACGGTAACGTCAACAATCATTGCACGCCTCTCGATTTGCTCCACCAACACAATATTGGCTACAATAGTTCTGTCAGTAATGATGGACCGATCCGTATAGAACAACTGTAACACTAATATTATAAAAGCGAAAGTCTGTGAGTGTGTATGTTTGTTAATTCTTCACGCTCAAACGGCTGGACGGATCTGGATGAAATTTGGCACAGAGATAGATTATATTCTGGAATAGCACATAGGATACTTTTATCCCGGAGATATGTTCCCTTGGGAAAATTTTCGACATTCACGCGGACGAAGCCGGTGGTAGAAGCTAGTATCATCATATTTTAAGGAATGTGAAAAAAAGCCATTGTGTCCTCTTTCAATACCCATAAAAGAGAGATGATCTTTATGGCTTCGTAACTGCAAGGATGATTGAACAGAACGCTCATGCGAGCGATTCACAGTGCTGACATTACCATAATTTTTCATAGCACACATCAAACGACTCGGGTGCTTATCAGGTTTTATTATCTTGATTGATCTTAACTGATTTTTATGCTGACGCACGAGTCGCTGCTAAAAGGTTATTTGCTGAATTATTTCGGCATTCTGTTAAACATAGGCATTTCTTAATGACTCCGTTAAGAGGCACATATGACATTATGTATATTATACATATTTTTATCATTTATAATTTAAATTTTATTTTGGTTGTTGAAAGTGTTATCTGTTTTGAGCACCTAACCTAAAAACCTTTAGTTGAGAAGTGACTGTGCAAATTGTAACACCTATACAAAAAGAAAGTTAAGCTGGGAACAAATTATCGGATGCGGCTTATGGACGTGACATATATGTGTGCACAGACAAAAACATCCAGCGGGCCAGATGTATCGGATGTCCGATGGCCCAAGTTTACGTCCGCGGCTTACATCCGATAGTTTGAACAATTTATTGTATATTTATTACCCAGATCTTCTGTAAGTCGCGGCTGTCAGTCGCCGTCAGCCACGTCCAATAGTTTATGCCGATCTGTAGCTGCACATTCCAAAGTGTAGATCTCTATGACCTAATAACATAACCTCTAAAAAGCAAAAAAAAATGCCTCGTACTCGCGTTGGAGAACCGCCAACGTTTACAGCAGTTTATTTTATTTACTTAGTGGTTCCCGGGCGCGAGTACAAGGCATAGTTTTTAGATTTTTAGAGGTTTTTGTGTCGGGGGATTTTTTATTTCATGCTTTTGAAACTAGATATACCCTGTAGTACGCAGCTACACGCTTCAATAGACAATCTATCGAAACATGTAATTATGTCACGATATCTTGCGAAAAACCCAGATTCAAACAGTAAAATGTGGATAACTTTTGACAGAGACACAGACAGAACAGAATATTTTTGACAAAGTCACCTTTCAAACAAAAAACTATATCAAATGACACAAATACACAGATAAATGGGCACACAGCAACACACGTCAAACTTATAACAACCCTCTTTTTCCGTCGGGTATTAAAAAGGACATGCATCAAACTCCACACACATGCTTTCATAATTATCACCACATCCTATTATGATCCATCTCTCCCACTACACTCCAAAAATATTATAAACAACAGACCAAAACACAAGCATAAAACAAATGCCAAACTCCCACAATCAGAAATTCCTGTACCATGAATTATTCCATTTGACAGTACCTACCAGGAATACATATTCCGCCGCTCGTCTTCGGTCGGCCCTGTTTTAAAAAGTAAAGGAATTCATTACGTAAATTAATTTTAAGAGAGTACTCCGGTAAATGTGTGACGTATTTTTCAAACCGACTTCGAAAAAAGAAAGAATTTTTCAATTCGTTTGAATGTTTTTTTTTAAGGATTATGATTCGGGCGAATCTATAGGGAAAAGAGTTTGAATGGAGTTTCAGGTAAATGTTATACGCCTTTTGGATAGTTTAAAGTGTTGTTAAAGTAAATGGGAATGGCGTATTTTCTCCTTAAGACTTGTTGAAACTCAATTTTATTTATAAAAGTCTCTGAACTGTTTAGCAACTGAGTAGTAGATTCTTAATTCAAATCTATGGCGACTCTGAATTTAGAATATGCTTTTTATAAATAAGGGTTTTCGTGCCTTAAGCTGGGAACAAATTATCGGACGCGGCTGACGGATGCGACTGACAGCCGCGACTTAAAGAGTATCTGGGTAATGAATGTACATTACATTGTGCAAACTAACGGACGTAAGTCGCGGACGTGACTTTGGGCGTTCGGACGTCCGATATAGATCTGGCCCGCTGGATGTTTGTGTCAGCCGAAAATGTCCACGGACGGTGTGCACGGGGTGCGGGACGCGTCCGGGCGTCAGAACAACTTTGACTACGCAATATCTAGCACGTGCGTGCTAGGTTATATATAAAAATGAAAAAAAAACTTATCGAGTGTATTCGCAGTAGAGAAATACGTCCTCACTTTCACTACTCGACATGTTTCTACATACACATAATATTCGTTGAATAAGCTATATAGTCTATGAAATAAGCGCTCGGACGCGTCCGCAAGCCGCGTCCCAATCGACTGTGCACACATATCAGTCGCGGCTGTAAGTCGCATCCGTCAGCCGCGTCCGATAATTTGTTCCCAGCTTTACTGTGCTATTCGATGGATTGTTGTATGGGGTTTGCAAATCGTGCAATTTCGGTAAATATCCATTTCATTTTTGTTTCATACCTACTACAATAAAACTTGCAACGGCCATCTCCACTGGAACACAATAGAGCTCTAGTCCGGCTAACTACTGAGTTAGCCGGACTAGAGCTCTATTGTGTGCACTCATCTGCCATATAGTAATAAATTATTAACCTACCTAAATAAAATATAATGTATGAAAAGTGCGTTTAAAAAAAAAATACTAGTCGATAAACTGACAGACTATCTTCAGTAGCATATAATAATATCCTATCTGTTCTATTCATTTCATGTAACGATAATATTCACTATTATCATCAAAGCAATAACGCATAGCGATTACATAATATTTTTTTTAAATATATTTATACCCCATAATAAGATCAACATGATTATGTTGATCTTATTATGGGGTGATCATGACATGTTTTACCTTATGTCCTACTAGCGACCCGCCCCGGCTTCGCACGGGTATATATATACCAACCACGATATTCCTGATAATTTCGCGCGCTTAGGTTTTATTTTGCGATAACTCCTAAGATATGCTGTAAAGAGCAATTTTGATCAACATGAAATGCACAACGTATCTAATGCATTTAATTGGATAAGGAATAATACTGTATTGTTGAAAATAGTTGAAAATAACTCATATTTTTTGGTTACTTTGGGTTATCATTAGGAGATAAACATATACCATTGCGAACTTTTTTATCGATCTTTTTAAGATATACTGTTCCGTAGTACATTAATTTGATCTATTTCGTAAGGTTTAGCCAGCATTTGCAATGAAAGCGCACACAAATATGTTTTTAGGGTTCCGTACCCAAAGGGTAAAAACGGGACCCCATTACTAAGACTTCGCGATCCGTCTTTCTGTCTGTCTGTCCGTCTGTCATCAGGCTGTATCTCATGAACCGTGATAGCTAGACAGTTGTAATTTGAATGTATTTCTGTTGCCGCTATAACAACAAATACTAAAAACAGTATAAAATAAATATTTAAGGGGGGCTCCCATACAACAAACGTGATATTTTTGCCGTTTTTAGCTCGATATTAATAACGGCAACAGGTAGACGCTTGAAATATTCACAGAATGTTTAGTTGTATATTCTCTTCAAAAAATAATAATTATTAAATTAAAATAAAATAAGTTAAGGGGGGCTCCCATACAACAAACGTTATTTTGTTGCAGTGTTTTGCGATAATGGTACGGAACCCTTCGTGTGCGAGTCCGACTCGCACTTGGCCGGTTTTTTTTATGACATCACATTACAAATCTATGAATTTCTCGGCATTTCCCTACTATAATATGCATGTATACTACATAAAACCTTCCTCTTGAATCAGGAATCATATAATCTTTATTAAGTAAATATTATTTGGTGAAGTTGAAGGTATACAATAAATAAGGATACATAAATGAAGTGATTTACAGTGACTCCAACACATCAATAGGTCAGTTTTTATTGCTATGGTTACACCAATATGCCTGTATAATAATGAGTATTCTCCTTAATACAGGCTATTTCATAGCCTAGCAAGGAGGACAGCACGTCACCCACTTGATTGTCAGAAATTTACAACTACCTACTTTGTAAAACTGTTACATGTACTGCAATCTATTTTATATAAATAAAGATTATATATTATAGTATTGGGGTGAGGCAAACAGGTATGGTATCTCCATAGATATAATAATTTTATATTTATATGGGTATCTCAATGAAGCTGCGATTAGGACCTCTACTAGAAGCTGTTTATGTATTATAAATATTACAGCATAAAAACAAAAATTCCCATAACTTTGTAGCTTGACACTTAATTTTCTGGCCATCCGACTCCCACAGCCCCCAAACTATTTTATTTAAACAAATTGCCGCGATAACTTATGTTTTTCAATCAGCGGCGAAGATAGAGACTGCGAAATCCTATATAGCTTCGTCAGTGGCGGTCTTAGTGGGTTGCGAGCAGGGCCTCACGCGTCAACCCAAAAAGTTTATTGTTGAAACTTTTTATTTTATCCTTATCAAACATTAATTCGTAACAGTAAAATAAAGTTGGCTAAATATTTCATGGTAAAGTATAATAATAATAAATGCCAATTTTTGCATTTCTCGTTTGACATCACTTTATCACAAAAATTTAAAGAAAAAAGGACAAGGGCCCCCGCAAAGCAAATATATGTCGCCCGCCCGGAGCCTCGCACCAGTTATGGCCACCCCTGAACTCCGTACAGAACACGATTTACTTCGGCGTGTCCTCGGGGGTGCTCGGGGCTTGTCGTAAAAATTCGCGTAAATTTATGAAGACATATGCGGGGCGAAGGCAGGTTATTTTAACGTCTATGTACGGTTGAAGGATTATGGTCGCGGAATTTTGGCTAGGGATTGATGTATAAATGTAGGCATATGGAAAATTGTAAGAGAATAGACGAACTTTTGGATTGTACTGTTTTCTTTTCAATAATAATATTTATAATTCAAAAATTATATACGGTTTAAAGTATATGGACAGTTAGCTCAGAAGTTAACTAGGCCAGTTAGCCTTATTTTTATTTGCCTAAGCTAAGTAAGTCTCTCTTTTCCACAGACATGGCATTTGCCTTCAGCGATGTTGGACCAGTCTTTTCGGTACATATCAATTTCGAAAAGGTGTACGTAATGATTACAGCAGATGGCGAGCTGTTGTTCGGCGAATCTTAACACCGCCAATTAGAAAAATACTTCAAATGCACAACGCCATCTATCGAATATGGAGTTCAACTGAGTAAAATTATCACAAAATTTCCAAAAATGCTGGAAATAGGTTCTGTTGGTTATCCTTTACCAACTGACTTTTTTTTTTTTGGAAATATTTTCGATGTACAAAAACGATTTTTCTACAGATTTTTTAAATGTATTGATGTAACGTATTTTAAAAGTTATAGCAGCTGTCCAGGCTTGTGGCCAGTGTTTATTTAGACAGTAAACAATAACATTCCATTACAAAAATCGTAGCCACAACGGATTATCCAACGACCAAAAACCTTCAGTTATTACATCACATAAAAAAACATAAAAGAACACATAGATAACAACATCATAAAACACGGTGTACATGAATAGGTCGGTAATGTGCAAATCTAACATTGTCGAGTAATATCGCGTGTGAACATCTCATATCGCAGTTACGACGTTATTCGCTTCGCTCTTCGTAAATAGTTTTGGTATGTCAAGCCATTGTTTCTCACTGGTATTATTAAGATAATAACATGTTTTCCGTTTGTTCATTGAGCTGTGAGAGGAGGTTTTAGTTCAGCGAGGTATATTCGAAGTTCTTCGAGTAATAAAAGGTTGTAGCGAAATTGACACAGCGATACAAAATTAATATAGTGCTTTAATATACTTAAGCCCCATTCCCCCTCATAGAGAGCAAGCCTGTGTCCCAGCAGTGGGAACTTTCAAAGGCTGATGATTATGAAGATGAACCCTCCGTGTTTGTCCCACACTCCCTTTCAATCATCATCATTCTCTTGATTTTATCTCAATTTATTTTAAGTCATCTTGTTAGCAAGCGTAAGTTCAGTCACGCACGGAGTACTGCTCACATCTCTGGGATGGATCTGCCAAATACCAGCTTGATGCACTTGATTCGATCGAAAAACGGGCCAAGAAATTCGTAGGCAATGAAACACTGGTCGAATTTATGAACATCGACACCGAGTTGCCAGCCTGTCGGTTTTTTATCGGTTACATTTCGGGGTGTGTGAAATGGAATTGCAAGAACTAATTCCTCCTAGCCCTTTCCATCATCGGACTACAAGACGTACGGCGTCATGGTTGGCATCCCACCAATACGCACTAAACGTTTTGAGAATATTTTTATTGTACGTACAGCTAAGGAATGGAATTCCCTGCCGGAGTCTGTGTTCCATGATAGCTATCAACCTGACAGTCTTCAAGTCAAAACTGATTAGGTTACTTCTAGGCACGGAAAGAGAGTTACCGCGGCCCTGGCACACAGAAGCAACTGAAGGAACACGGATGGGTTTTAGTCAGTAAAAGTCTGACACGACCTCCCGCTTCACCCAGAGCGGGAGAAGTCATTGAATGATTTCCCAACCAAAATAAAAAAACATAACCCTTTCCTTGCAGCCGGGTAAAAATAGGCAAGCGTGCCTCATCGTCGACCACATCATCGCTTACCATCAGAAGAGTTATTGGTCAAACGCGAGTCTACCATCAGAAAAAAAAACAATAGTCAGTTTCTTTGAATGAGTTAGTTAGCTATTATCTTAAAGTTCATACCGAAACAAGAGAAGGCTTTTATAATGAAATCATGTTTATTTCCTTAAGTAATGCTTGTATGGTGTGCGTAAATTGAGGAATATTGCTTGTTGTATGGGTTTTTGCAAATTGTTATTATGTACTTGTAGGTGATTTTGGAGTACCATAAAACGAAGTAAGTGTGTTCTCTTGCTTCTATTAGGCAATTTTAGTATTTCGGGAGCATTTAAATTGTTTATTTATTTTTACAGTGGCACCATCTGGGTATTTTCCCTTATTGTTTGTATTTACTTTACCGTCAATTCTCCATACAATTGTTATTAATTTGGTCATTATTTCTACATTTGATTTATCACTCATTTTTGTGGTAGGTAGGTAACATTATTTTCTTCCGTGTTTAGAAGTCTCATTATTACAAAGAAAATAACTAGTGAATTCGTAAGGCATTACTTCATTCAAATTATATCCAAGTAGCCGTACTTTCTGACATCTAAATAATCTACCAACATTAACTTCACAATATCATCAACTGCCACAATATAACGTGTTTAGAAAGCTCACGGTAAGATATTACCTAATAAAATGAAGGACTCACGAGTAAAACGAACGTTATTCAATTTGTAATCCTTGCCTTTAACATTCCGGAGTCGTGCCGGAACCGTGGCTGAGTCGTGCCGGAGTCGTACCGGGGCCGTGCCGTATCTCACCGTGCCCGGTTCTTTCCGTATCTTCTCTTGTTGTCAATTTTATTACCGGCTTGATTTAATGCGTTCCTAATTGTGTTTCCAGCCAGGTTCCAATGGATGTTGTATTTTACTGTTGTTAAGGGAACCAAGGGGTAGACTTTTTAATTTGATATTGGCACAATCTTGTGCCAGAAGGGGGAGTAGATATGATTTAATACTGGTTTTACCCACGGATTCTCTTCATGGCTAATTCCATAGGAACCGTCATAAGGCTATAGTGAACCTTGTGCTATTAGTGAAAGAGTTTTTCGTAACCTACAGATAAACAATATCTATATAATATTAAGTTGAGATTTAAACAAAAATGCGCTGTATGATACTGCTTATTAGTTGGCAAGCGTTCAGCTCTATTAAGTTATTACTAATTTTTAACTAATCGTTACTTTGTGTAAAATATTTCATCACCACTTCTCTCAAAACGGTGAAGGAAAACATCGTGAGGAAACCGGCATGTCCTAGAACCAAATATTCGAAGACATGTGACATCCACCAACTCGCACTGGGCCAGCGTGGTAGATTACGGCCCATTCCCTCTCTCACAGAGAGGAGGCCTGTGTCCCAGCAGTGGGAACATTAATAAGCTGATGATGATGAAGAATCGTTAAAGGGTAGACTTAAAAAAAAAAATTGAGTTATTGTAAATTAAGTAGTTATAAGAAAACCAAAAAATAACGATGCTGACGTTTTTGAACCTTCTAAATAGGCAAACTTGTTTTTTAAATGGGCAGGAAACTGTATACAAAGAAGAATTCAGGTCGTAAGAACAAAACAAAGACTGTTTTCCCGGAATAAATTATTGTCAATTCTTAACAACCTCCCCGCTGTCAATCCCTACTAATTTACTAAGTAAAGAAGTAAAGTTTCAAACGACTTTTTAGTAAAAAATAAATTTTTGTTTCCTTTTTCGAGTTCAATTTGATTAAAACCAAATATTAGTTTGCTAACCTGGAGTTAAGTTAAAGTTTTAAAACTTTAAAGACATTGCTTTAAAATTACCATTAAATTTCGTCTCACCAGAACCTTTGCTATCTTTTTTGAAATTTTGGACAGAACTTTGTAATTACAGATAAATATTTAAAAATATGGGTGTTCGAATGCTTAAGCTTTGTGTTGTGTCTCATTTTGTTGAATAATTGAAGTTGAAAGAATAGCAGTGCAATTTTAATATTTATATTTATTTATTCATACTTTTTAGCCGAATGCCGAATGAGGGTCATGTGTTTATCAGTCTATGAATGTATGTATGTTTGTTCCTATGTGGCGTCAATCGATTCGCCTTCACTTTCACGGGCTATATTAAAATTGGAAAATAGAAAAACCGGCCAAGTGCGAGTTGGACTCGGACACGAAGGGTTCCGTACCATTATCGCAAAATACTGCAAACAAATCACGTTTGTTGTATGGGAGCCCCCCTTAATTTATTTTATTTTAATTTAATAATTATTATTTTTTGAAGAGAATATACAACTAAATATTCTGTGAATATTTCAAGCGTCTACCTGTTGCCGTTATTAATATCGAGCAAAAAACGGCAAAAATATCACGTTTGTTGTATGGCAGCCCCCTTAAATATTTGTTTTATACTGTTTTTAGTATTTGTTGTTATAGCGGCAACAGAAATACATCATCTGTGAAAATTTCAACTGTTTAGCTACCACGGTTCATGAGATACAGCCTGGTGACAGACGGACAGACAGACAGACAGACAGACAGACGGATCGCGAAGTCTTAGTAATAGAGTCCCGTTTTTACCCTTTGGGTACGGAACCCTAAAAATGGGGCGCCATATTGTGTGGACCCAATTTTATTTTTTCTGCCAAACCCGTGTGGTATCAAAATAAAGAGGTGATTTCAAAAATATATATCGGAGATAGGAGGGCTATCTTCAATAATACCCTCGGTCTGTGGGCATATCGTGGGTATGCAATGCACAAAGCAGGTAACTTATGCCGTTTTAGAGATAGTTCTTGTTCCAATTTTATCAAAGCAGCGGATTCGGCCACCAATCGTTTCGCTTTTTCCCAACTAAAACACACTTGTTCAAGTTCACACACGCCACTTTAGGCTACTTCTCAACTCTTTTTCTCTCAACTCCTTTTTAACTCCCAAAACGCGCGTCCGCGCGTATCTTTTCTAACTTCACGACCCAATATGGCGGGAGAACCCACTCAGAGTGCCTCTATGACACTCCTGCTTTTTATTGGCTAAGAGAATCTCTTCCGGCAAATTACTGCTTGTATTATCCAATCCAAATCGAGTATTTTGACTTAAGAAAAATAAAGTGTTGTCAATCGAATAAAATCGAACTGAGAACTGATCAGAAGCTAAATGTTGCCAATTAAACAAACCTGAAGTAATAAGTTTACAAGGGATATTTATTACTAATCATTTACCTTCCTCCGATACGGCCATCTTGACATTCAAACGGTCCCACGTTTGATGTAAAGCGACGAGCAACATCGTTACTCAACCAAAAAACAAAAACCAAGAGGAGATAAAAAAATAAGTAATAGGTTAAGTTCGGCCGCTCCTGACCAAATAAAAAAAAATAACGTGGTCGTGACATCTTCCACGTGAAACCTTCAATCAACACCTTATATTACCAGCCTACAACAAAACTCAAGTACATCTTTACTCAAGAAAACAGAATTCTCATAGCTTTCACACTGTTCATTTGTTTTCTCCATGTAAATCTATGTCTCCACACCATACACCGTACACAACCATCGTCGTACTATCAAACCAGCCACCTCACCATTTAGACAACCATATTAACACATTCTAAATGGTTACCGAAGCACCAGAGGTACCAGGTTCCCAACAAACGCCAAGTCGGTCTCGAAGCACTAAGTGTGCCAGAAACCACCCAAACGCCCAACACAACATACCATGTCACATACACCAAACAACAGGTCACCGAGGCCCCAGAGGGACCAGGCTCCCTCAGACATACAACAGGTCACCGAAGCCCCAGAGGGACTAGGCTCCCCCCAGACAACAGGTCACCGAAGCCCCAGAGGGACCAGGCTCCCCCAGACAACCGGTCCTCTCGAGGCAACAAGACTGCCAGATACCCATGCCACATACACAAAACAACAGGTCACCAAAGCCCCAGAGGGACCAGGCTTCCCCAGACAACCGGTCCTCTCGAAGCAACAAGACTGCCAGATACCCATGCCACATACACTAAACAACAGGTCACCGAAGCCCCAGAGGGACCAGGCTTCCCCAGACAGATAACAGGACTCCAAAGCCCCAGAGGGACCAGGTTCCCCCCTGACAAATCCAGCAATGTTTCTTGGTCCCACAGCAATCGCTGTAGCTCCTGATGGTCAACCCAGTGACCACCCTGCAACCATAGTCATCCTGACCAGGCCTCGTAACCCACCACGGTTACAGCAGTCATCTTACTGACCACTCACCTCGTAACCCACCTCGGTTACAGCAGTCATCTTACTGACCACTCACCTCGTAACCCAACTCGGTTACAGCAGTCATCTTTGACTACTCACCTCGTAACCCACCTTGGTTAAAGCAGTCACCGCAGCGACTACTCATCACCGTACAGTCAGTCCTTTGACCATACACACGACCTCACCATTGCTAGATTGATTTGAATCAGTCTTCAACACAGTACATTCAGTTACTTCAATGGGTACTTGATCTTTCAGCTTTCCTCTAACTCATCATGAACCAAAGCCTTTAATTCAACACATAGCTGCCACCATTCAGAACTCCAATAACCATAAACAGCACATTTAAACCAAAATCAAATTTGTTATTTCAATCTTCATTCTCAGTACTGAATACAAAGGCAACCTCATATTCAGGATTTCTAACCCTGCCAAAAGCATATTCAAGAACTTCATTTTATGTTCATGATTTCATACCAAACCCTCAGTGCGATAGGTATAATAACTAGCAACATCAAACATTACCAATTTTGCAAACTAAAATTGAAAATGAAATCATGCACCGCATGTCACCGAGTTTACATCTGCATTAACATTATCTTATCCAACTTGCTCAGATAGCAAATAAAACAAAATTATGTTAGGTATGTTCACAATGACCAGCACAGAACATTCAACAAGTAAGAACACCACAACCATTACTGACAGTATACTTTAATTCATTATTCCACATTTATTATTCAAGGTAGGTACTAGCCTACATGACACCACACAATCACACAATTCACAAATTCACACCTTTCTTTAAAGAGATGTTACAATTATTAAAACTTCTGAATAATGTTCAAGATTACCGAGGCCAAGCATCGTTGAACAACACAGAACAAGGAAACCATTCCTAGTTTCCACCAAAACACAAAAGCTCCTGTACCAAGTAAATCAAATAGAACCCAAGTGTCCCATTCATGGTCCATAATCAACAATAACTTAGCAAATACATTCGCTACACAGAATGCACTTTCAACTTAAATGCCGAATCAACTCTTGACTCCGTCATCTCTCTGACCCACGACACTGAGAAACTGTACTATGTAAATTAAAATGTTGCCAATTGAACATCTATCTCATCTTCAGCCACAACTTCAACAGTTCCTCGAGAGGGCCAATCCCTCGGGCATCCCATAATACCTGAATACGTCTTCTAGACACCATCTTAATGTCTAGTTGCACTTTTCATTTGCCATAGTCAATTTAAATAATTTTTATTTATAGGTAGGTATCGTTAGAATGACATGTAATCAGTTGGTTCATTCTCTACAATGCGATATATAATAACTACAGACTTTACCTTTATTCAACCGTTAGTAGCAACAAAACTAAACGTCAACTGTATTGGCTATACTAACGTTAATCCTCGTGATGTCTGCAGGTTGTAAGATTGCAAATCGAGTCGACCAACAAACTATTTAACTAAACTTTAACACCGGTTTGAAAATAATCTTAATCATATAACTCTTAACTGAAAGTTATTGCATGTTTTTGCAACAAAGCAAAAGTTGAAAGTCTAATCCTCACAGTGACTCACACTTTGTAACGACTTATTAATAATCTAGTCTTTATCCAGTAATTTATAAGTTAAAAATCATATCACAGTTAAAAGTTATTTGTTTATGTTTTGTCTTGTACGACTTTTTTTCGAACTTTTTTGAATGTTGACACTTACATGTCACTGTCTAATAGAGATGAGTAAGGGATGGCGATCTGTTATCAATTAATCGACGAATCGATTTAAAGGCAAAAAATAAACAAACAATTTTTCAATCGATATCCAGTACAGAATCGATCCAGCGTATCGATATTTCGCCCTAGAATATCGAGATTCGATTTTTCTGTTTTGATATGAACCAAAATATTATTTAAAAATAGTCGAATGTATTACACAAAGATATTTGAATTCAACGTTAACAAAATAAATTTCTTTCCCTTTTACCTGATACTTTAATTTAGTTGTAAAAACAATCCCAATCAGCCAAAGATGTGAAAAGATACACTATTATTACGATTTTTCTTTTTACTTTCCATAACGGGATTCATACTTGCATTAAAAATACCAACGCGAATAGTTAGAATGTACGTTATTTTCAAAGAAATGCATATTCACAAATTTCCTTGAAGATCAAATCAACAACAAACTCAGTGGTAATAATATTTACGGGCAATCTGAAGTGACACCTATTAATAAAGAATGCATGGCTAAAATGCCTAGTATCTTTACTTCTCGATTATCAGTAGTGAGTAAACTAACAACCTATTCATTAATGTGTGTACTCTTGTGACAGCACTAGTGGTCACAAAACCGTATATTGTTCTAACATCATGCAACATAAATTAATGTAATGAAATCTAATTTCTTTCCGTTTTGTTCTCACATTCCAATGCTCCAAGTACATTAGAAAGATGAAATTGCGAAAATCGTTTCATTGTTTATTTTGTTGGTAAATAAAAACGATTAAATACTTGAAGCAAAATATTTCAAAGCTTGAGCCCGTCAAAGATTTAAAAGATGGCGTGACATGCACGGACTTCTCATTCTGTCTATGCAAAAATTATTTGTTTGTTTTTAAATTGATCACGAAAAAACAACATGCTCGTATTCAATAAGCTCCCCCAAGCATTAAATCACGGCATAATGGGTCCCGAATCCAATTTCGATGATTATTGAAAGAAACATACAGTATCAATACCATTACATAGATGGCGCTGTTTGATTTTTCTACTCTTTTCATGTAACTTACATTAAACATTTCCATTAAACAACATAATGCAATAGTTATAAATTGCAATTAATGCAACAATTAATTATAAAACTTAGGTACTTCCAAATCCAATACATACTTCGGCTGCCACAAATGTATGCCAATGCACAGATAGTTGAATGCAGATCAAAGTAACATACCTTTAAGCCTGTACTCCCGGAAAGGTCAGGCAGCAGTGCCAACCATGCACATGTCCAGACTCCTAGGTGCTATCAGAAAATATTAAATTGATTGATCACCGCAGCGGCATGTATAAAACCACTAAATTTCCTCTTTCATAGCGCTGTAGACTGCAGGTTGTATGTTGCCTCTTGAAATGGAACCTGAGCTCCACACTTATCTTGTAGCACTACACGCAGCCGGTCACAACAGGTCTTGTGGTATCCACAGCCATGTTGAAGGGCTCAGACGTCCGTGCTATTTGTTGCATATTGTGTGAATGGCTGAAAAATTCATGTCTATGAGCAAGATTTCCACAAGCATAAAGTTTTATTGAATCAAGTTGTAGCTTAGGATGTTTGCTCTCTTGCACTGTATTTGCACAAGTGGTCTTAATCTCTTGCGGATTCCGCTGGCAGTATGAATCTGGCTGAATTTCATTTAGCATCATAACGAAAATAACAATTTATTTTAAATTTTAGCCACTATAAACCAAGAAAAACAATATTGTGGCTAAACTTCATAAGGCATTAGATTGGTACTTATTATTGTCGGAATACTTAAGTTTATACTTCCCTGAACATCACCACCACAGTTGCGTTTCCCAAGTATCTAGTCAGGATCGGGCGTCGATGTCATCATTAACTTCATCATTATCTGCAACCCGACTTCGCATATTGTCTAGGATAGGCCATACTATACGGTTGAACTCGGGCAACATGATATTCCTGTCTCTAGTAGCCGGCAAGTTGCAAAACATCTCCATTAGGTAGGTACTTCCATGCTAAATTTCGCGCACCAAAGAGAGCGCGCCAGCCATTAGGTACTCGTCTCATTTGGTCCATCATCGCCTTGTGCTTGCATTGTTTTCACTTCCGATATCGGAGATAGGAGGGCTATCTTCAATAATACCCTCGGTCTGTGGGCATATCGTGGGTATGCAATGCACAAAGCAGGTAACTTATGCCGTTTTAGAGTTAGTTCTTGTTCCAATTTTATCAAAGCAGCGGATTCGGCCACCAATCGTTTCGCTTTTTCCCAACTAAAACACACTTGTTCAAGTTCACACACGCCACTTTAGGCTACTTCTCAACTCTTTTTCTCTCAACTCCTTTTTAACTCCCAAAACGCGCGTCCGCGCGTATCTTTTCTAACTTCACGACCCAATATGGCGGGAGAACCCACTCAGAGTGCCTCTATGACACTCCTGCTTTTTATTGGCTAAGAGAATCTCTTCCGGCAAATTACTGCTTGTATTATCCAATCCAAATCGAGTATTTTGACATAAGAAAAATAAAGTGTTGTCAATCGAATAAAATCGAACTGAGAACTGATCAGAAGCTAAATGTTGCCAATTAAACAAACCTGAAGTAATAAGTTTACAAGGGATATTTATTACTAATCATTTACCTTCCTCCGATATATATATATACCACTTATAGTTTAAATATACCTAACTCGAAAAAAAAATGTTAACTAATAGCCGCTCCGGTGTCCATTGGGGACCGAACATTGTCCGAATAATGTCCGGGTACTCCGGCGCCATGTTGCGGTATCGACCCGGACTCAGTAAAATAAAAAAACACGACTGCTTAAGAGGCGAACTAAAAAGACGTAAACAACGCGAATTGGCTGACCAAAAACAGATGTATCATCTTTTTTTTTTGTTTAGCCAATCTGATTCTTTTTAGTAGTCGCTTCTTAAGCAGTCGGGTTTTTTTTATTTTTTGAATAACTTTTTGTAGTACATAGTGATACTTAACACTTTATAGGACAGCACAAACATAGCGGTCAAAAAACTGGACGGAGTTAATTCAAGGTCAACTCATATAATTTTATTTGAATATAGGTCCCTACTTATGAACATTTATGACCTTCGATAGAGCACAGAGGCATGTCAACTGTGCGAGAAAGGATACATGTACGAGTAACAAGACGTTCTCTATCAGTCAACCTTTGGATATATTACTGTGACTACTTGTTTTTAACCTGTCATAATAGGTAGGCAAATATCCTATGTAGCCGGGTTTCTGAGGTCTACAGATGAGGTTCCTTCTTATTTCGTTTTCAGAAACGCAATTTTTCGAGAAAGAGGAACTATACGAGAAGATGGCTTAAAATTCACTCTCTGAGACCCGAACAGTAAAAAAATACAAGTGCTATATAACATAGGTAGGCTTAAAAATTTAAATACTTAATACTAACTTTTCAAGATATCACTTACCACCAATAGATAAATTTTGGAGAGAATACCTCAGAAACCAAGCAATCAAAGCCAAATAAGATGAACTTAACCTATTTAACCGACACCATCTTACTTATTAAAGTTAGTACTCAAATGTAGGCAAAAGTATGTGATCTAACTCCAATCACAGAGCTGACTGTGCTCGTAAAACTTCGGCTTCACTCGTCCAACTTCGGCTCACCTCGTCAGGCTTCGGCTCACCTCGGCATTTACGAGGGCACACAATTTACGAGGTTACCTATATTGGTTCTGCTGACACCGAACGGGTATCTTTACGGCCTAGTAATATGTTTTTATGTTATGAAGGATGGCTGCACTGGGAATGGCTGGAAAATCATTTGATTAGGTAGTTTGGGTAGGTAAGATTTAGCGATTTGGAAAGCTTTTGTTCAATCAATTTGTTTTTACCCGACTGCCGAAGGAGGGTAATGTGTTTATCAGTCTATATATGTATGTATGTATGTAAGTATGTATGTATGTATGTATGTTTGTTCCTATGTGGCGTTCCAGAGACCTAACGCGTTGGCCGATTTTGATGATTCATACGTCAATCGATTCGTTTTAACCTTGCGAGTGTCACAGGCTACATTAAAATTGGAAAATAGATAAATGGCGGCTTTTGGGCGCCATATTGTGGGGGGCCAATTTTATTTTTTCTTCCAAACCCATCGTGTGGGGTATCAAAATAAAGGGTTTTAAGAGGTGATTTCAAAAATATATAACACTTATATATTTAAATGTACCTAATTCGAAAAAAATGCTAACTAAAAAGTTATAAATAAAAAAGTTTATTAAAAAAATCAAAATACCCGACTGCTTAAAAAGAGAACTAAAAAGACGTAAACAAGAAGAAAATCATGCTGTGCAGTCGGAGGATACATCTGGTTTTGGTCAGCCAGCTTGCGAATATGTATCCTCCGACTGCACATCATGATTTTCTTCTTGTTTACGTCTTTTTAGTTCGCTTTTTAAGCAGTCGGGTATTTTGATTTTTTTAATAAACTTTTTTTTTATGTTCACCATCTTATCCAAACTGGAAATCTTATGAAAACTATTGCGATCTAGTGCCATCACTAATCCTGATATTGTCATTGTTTGTAAGAAAGTGATTTTTAACTAAATGCGAAAATAATATGTCATTCACGAATTTGCACACGCCAATTTCACAAAAAATCTAATCCGTCTAGTGAAAAACGAGAAGATTTATTAAAATGGTTGTAAAATAAAATTTTACGGTCACCGGCGAATCACCACGGAGCTATGAAAAAATAAACAAAAGCCTCTTTGTAATACTGGAATCGATTGGGGTATTTAATTAAAAATCGGGATGAGCCGCCGTCGATTACTCCCACGCTCCCCGCCGAGGTAACAATATTGAGCAGGCTGTATTTGAAATGTGGGTGCTTCAGAATGATTAAAGAAAAATTATGTGGACCCTTTATGGTTTCCTTTATCATATTTTTTTCTAATTTGTATTTGGAAAGCGCGTTTTCACTCGGTTTTTTTTTTGTTAAGTCTAAATAGCGATGGAAATTGATTTTTACCACTTTGGAAGTGTCTCTCGCGCAAACTATTCAGAAAAAAAATTATATTAGAAACCTCAATATCATTTTTGAAGACCTATCCATAGATACCCCACACGTATGGGATTGGAGAAAAAAAAATAGAGAGTTTCATTTCTAAGTATGGGGAACCCCCAAAATTTATTGTTATTTTTCTATTTTTGTGTCAATATCTTAATGCGGTTCACAGTCTACATCTACTTACCACGTTTCAACAGCATAGTTCTTATAGTTTCGGAAAAAAGTGGCCGTTACATACGGACGGACAGACAGACAAATAGACAGACAGACATGATGAATCTATAAGGGTTCCGTTTTTTGCCATTTGGCTACGGAACCCTAAAAATTACATGAAAAGCTTTGATAAGTTGAATCGTTAACATAATACATTAGTAACTGGTCAACTGATAAACCAGTTATTTTAGTTTTTTTTTAAGTAAACGTAACTCAAGCTCGAGTTTTCCACATTTTTGTAAGTTGTTTCATCCAATTTCGCCATTTTTTCGTTTGAAATATGGCCGTAGGAAGTATTTTCTGTACAGGAATTGCTTGAATTCCTGCTTATTAGAACTTTCTAGAGAAAAATGTAAATGTAACTTTACAACAATGTTTTTGTACTTGCACTTAAGCTTTGATAAAGTAACTGTGTTCGACAACATTGAACTCGAAAGAAAATAATGTGGCTTCATAACTTTCTTTAGGCCTTTAGTATGGGACGCTACTTGTGTTGATACTCTTGCGCCATCCCATCTTCCGAGTTCATCGTGCTGTGCTGGCGCTGCCGCTGCGGCTGCAGAGAACCTCAAGCGGCGGAAATATAATAACCTAATCGGTAGTTATATTTTCGAGCCGTTTGGGGTTGAAACTCTTGGTCCGTGGGGTCCGAGTGCTCACGCTTTGTTTAAAGATCTGTCCAAACGCCTAGTTGACACTTCGCGTGACCCAAGGGCTGGCTTTTACCTTGGTCAGAGAATAAGCATTGCCATACAACGTGGCAATGCTGCCAGCCTTTTGGGTACATTACCAGTGGGGAACGATGTGGAGGAGTTTTTCGACGCCATATTTTAGTTAAGTATATTTTTTTGTTTTAGTTAGTGAGTAGTTTTTGGTTAAAGTGTATAGGTTTTTAGTTTTAGTTATTTAAGTATTTTATACACTGTATATACTTTTATCTATGTAAATAAATACCCATTCCATACTTTCTTTTGATTAAAATTTTTCTTTTTGCCCTAAAAATTTTCATGTTAATAGATCTTAATACATTATTTTTTTCTTGACACAGACAGTTTGAAATTTAAAAACAATGGCCAGTATAAAATAAAATAAAAAGTTAATGGTTAATCAATGCCAACATTGATTGCAATAGGCTGAAGTCCCATGATTCCTTTGCCACGATTAACGAGGTCATTGCCGTGGCAGATGGCAGCCATTTAAATTTATTGGTGGACGCGGGAAAATGAAATTTCAAACGAATTTTTTATTCGAAAAATTGTTTTATAATATAAATCCGCCAATCAAACTGCTTTTTTTGTGCTTAAATGGTGTATTGTGGAGACCAAATATGAAGACGTCAAGTAGAAAGTGCAAGGTCGTTTTAGAACGTTTAAAAATTAAATATTTTGACGATAAACAAGTTTCTTTACCACACCAAAAGAAGAATAGGTATTTTCTTGTATATTTCATAGGTAGGTACCTTTATTACCTGTCTACATAGATAGTTGCTTTATACATACGTAAATATTACAACGAAAAACAAGTTGACTCCGAAGAATTTACGTAGCGTCGCTACAACAGACTAACACGATGTTTATTACTTCCTTTTCTTTGACAAAACAAATATATTTGTCTAGATCTTCGTATAGTTCGTCTCACGTTGAACTTAACTCATGTAAGAATTTCTTGCCCAACATTTGGTCATCATCATATCAGCCGAAAGACGTTCACTGCTGGACATAGGCCTCTCCAAGCGTCGCCATATTGATCGTCCCTGTGTGTCCCGCATCCAGCGGATCCTCGTAACCTTCACCAGGTCATCGGTCGACCTGGTCAGAGGCCTTCCAACGCAAAGTCTTCCGGTTCGCGGTCGCCATTCCAGAATCTTTCTGCCCATCGGTCATCCGTTCTGCAAGCAATGTGCCCTGCCCACTGCCACTAAAGTATGGCAATTCTTCGGGCAACGTCGGTAATCCTGGTTCTCTTGCGGATCTCTACATTTTTGATTCGATCACGCAAGGAAACTCCGAGCATAGCCCTCTCCATTGCTCTTTGGGTGACTTTCCGATGAGGCCCATTGTGAGCGACCACGTCTCAGAGCCATATGTCATCACTGGCAACACACACTGGACATAGACTTTCTCTTGAGACACTGTGGTAAGATAGTATTGCTTGCACATTAATATTTTTCAATCAGATTTGATATTCATCTAGTAATTAAAATTCTTAAATTAATAACTAACTGAAAGACAACGTTTAGCCTAAACCACTGCTTCTAGAAACATGAAATTTTGCATAAGAGCTCCTGAATGGTGAAAATTATCCCCAAACAGGTGTTAAATAGAGGATCAGCTGCCTAATTGCGTAAGAGAATTCGACGAGGCAAAGAGTTTGACCGCTATCAATATCAACCAATACCATAGACAAAAATCCACATCGCGTCTTTCATCTCGCGTGTGATTGGTCGATTGAGGTTTTTGGCGAGATTTTTTCGGGTGAAGTTCAGCGGTTGTTAATTTTATTTGCAGATTGATTCCTAGTGATTATTGTGATATGAAATTGGTGTATTTTTGTGTCTCAACTGTCTACGCGAATGGACAATATGTGGAAATCATTGACAGAAGTGATCCCGGGATAGTGGAGCGGAGAATTTTATTGTAGTATTGACTACCTCCGCAAAGCTTACTGCGAAGCTTGACTCGATACAATTTGCTGCCAAATACTCAAAAAACATTAGAATATGTTACATCCGCATTCTAATGCATACTAAAGTATAAAAATACTAAATGATGACTAGGCAGCATGGTCTCAGACCTTAGCCTGTTCCACCAGGAACAAATTAAAAACAAAAAAAAAAAAATGGTCGGTTGATGGCGATCAAAACATTTGCCTTGCTTAATGCACGTGCGCAATTAGGCTGCAGGAATCTATGGAAGTTAGTATTTTTTCCGATGGGAAATCTTATCAGGACTACGGACTGTGCTTCCAAAACAAAAAAATATAATCAAAACTTATACCTATCTAAAGAAAGTAGACTCAAGCCCATAAATATTACTTTAACACTAACACAACTGAACAATTTTAACTAAACAAACTTTTTACTTTCTTGGCACCTTCCTGAGCGTCAGATAGACGACAGAGGTGTAAGATTCTTCTAAACTAAAGCTAAGTTTTTCCTTTTGTTGTGTAGAGGGTAGTGCCTCGGAAAGCATTTGTAGACCCTTGACAGTCGTTACGGGTAGTCAGAAGACATAAAATCTGGCACCACTCTGGCCAAGGTGTATCGGCCAAAGAACACAACAACAAACACACAAACAGAACAACACACTAACACACCTCACAAAGACACACCACACCACATAGATTACAAACACACACATTCACCAAACACCAATCACAATTTACAAAGATTTCTTACAACTTTCTTCAAAAGTAGACGAAACCCGAAATTCTGAATACCTAGTGAGATTTTACAACTGTGTCGTCTTACCCACTAACTAGTTAGTGGAAGTCTGATAGGCAGTCACTCCAGGTAAGATACTGGTGTTCAGCTGGTGCGGTTAGAGTGCAAGCCTTGCTCAACATATGTAGTTAATTGAGAAAAGGCAGAATTAATTATCAAAGTTAAGTTTTGTCAAGTCACATTCTTGAAGCTAGTCTTTTTGAATAAGCTTTCACGGGTCGGTAACATGGCTATGACCGCCAGACAGTCTTGAGTGATCATTCAAATTCGATCAAGAATTTATTCATTTAAATATTAAACAAGTGGTTGGTTATTTGGGTGTAGTATGGAGTTGGATTTTCAGTTGAAATAGCTGCTATACGTTACTAAAATAAGTGAAAGATGTCTATTAGTGCAGTCTCAGTCCAAACTGCAATAATTAAATTAAATTAATTTAATTAAATTTTATTCAAATTCAGACAATTTTGGAGTCCATTCTTTGTTAGTACACAACCTTATAATTAATATTAGTAAATGACAAAAACAATTTAATGAAATTATAATAATTATCTACAGGGATCCAAATATAAATTAAATAAGAAAGACACAATATTTAAATTAGAATTAAAGTTGTCAAAAAGTAAAAATGTTACATAATTAAATTGTCAAATAATTAAATTAAATTTATAAAACTAGAATGACATAAAATTAAAATGTAAGAAATTAAAAAAAAAAAAATGTCAGAAATTTAAAAATTAAAATGTCAGAAATTTAAAAATTAAAATGTCAGAAATAATACCCGCAGTAAAAATATTACCATTTTTATTTGTTGTAGGTTTGACCACTATCTCGCGATAATGTGGTCGACGGTGAAGCACGCTTGCCTAACCTATTCATTCTTGACTTAATGACTCATAGTTTGAACTATCAGAAAACATAGACTCTGGCAGGGAATTCCACTCCTTAGCTGTACGCACAATGAAAGTACCGTGCTGTGAACGATCATCCACTTATGCTACACCTCTCGTGAGCTTACAATGCCAGACTAGTGTCAAGCTCAACAGTGTCTTCTTTCCCCGCTGATTCTCCCAAGCCCGTCCCCTTGGCTGTGGTTTCCCTAGATGGTAGATAAGGACAGTGGGATCTCGTTGAACCATTCATGCGCGTCGCTAATTAGATGACGAGGCATTTAGGTACTTGCAAACAGGTATTTTGTAGTGTCCCATCGCGTAGTATAGAAACCAAAATTCTGTTAAGCCAGTATTATATTATCAAAAAGCTAATTGATGGTTTAAATACGTGAACCCAAAACCAACATTTCATTTATAAATAAAAAGAGCTCACCAGCCGGTCCCTTTCCTTCTATACGTCACTTTTGCTTACAGATAATTATATTCAACTTTGAATTCAACACTCGATGCCTTTGTTCAGACAACACTGTTCCTTTTTAATTGTTTTTCTTCTAATTACTTTAATTAAGACTCAGATTCTGTCTCTACTTCGACGTAAGTATCTGTATTTGTCTCCTGGGATATTTTCTTATTCCTCTTTTTTCTTATTAAAGCATAATGTTGCTATTTTATTAGGTAAGGAAGTTTTATTGAAGATTCGTTTTGTATTTTTATGAGAGAGCGTAATAATTTCTATACTTGAGATGATTTTTGCTCAATATTTATCAGCTATAAGAATACAATATTTTACCTACTTAAGCGTATACTATTATGATCTTGGATATTGAGAATAAAGCTCTGATTTGACTCTTGATAGTCGCTTAGTAAATATGGCATATGCAGAGATAACGCGGCGGCCACGCTTACGGCAACAGCAAAGACACTCAACAACACACTACAGCAGTTCACTGCTAGAAGGCTTCTCCAATCGCTAGCCATTCAATTCAATCTTCAAATTTCTAGCTACTACCAGCCACCCTGCAAAAACCTGAGGGCGCTCCACCTTACGTTTGCCTATTCATTGGAACACGTGTACTGGTAAGTACACGCGTTCCAACGGTCATCAGTTCTATGGCTAATATAATCAACCCATATTGGCTACCTAGTAACTTAAATTATAAGTAAGTGAAATAAATTATATAAACGAAAACCAATTCAAACAAAATGATAATATCACAGACACATATTGTATTCAGAAAAGTGTATGTTGTTTTTTTCTTTTGTATGTTTTCTCCCGTTTTGAATACGATATATTACGGGCCCTTTTAAGGGGGTGGATAAGTAATCACTTTGTAGGTACTAATGTTGTCACCCCAGCAGTAAAAGGGCGTAAGAACATCTGCTATGGTTCTCACCGTCTGGTGATGATAGTGTTTAGGGGTTAAATTACTTGTATTTTTTATTGTACACACTTTCTGTCTTGTTTGTATGGATACTTAGGGAGCTCGTGGTTGTATCAAATCGGCTGCACGGGTCGATGGAGTGGAAATTATGTTTGTGTTTGCCTACTCCTCCTTTGTTCTTTTTTGATTGATTTCGTTGCGAGATCCAATACAGTTAAATGCATTCTCCGGGACTTCATCGAGCTGCATTGGCTTGGCGCTTTTCTGGTGGTCGCGCCACTGTTCATTCTGGCATTCAGGAGTTGCAGTGGTTTGGAAATAGTGCGTTGCCGATTCTTCTTGTCGTGGATGGGTGACACTTCTCCGTGCCTAGAATATTTTGTTGGTCCCGGCTGTCATTTCCAGAACTCGAAATTGTGACAGCCAGTCTTACCAAGGGCTATTGTGTTATCCAATTAGATACTGGTTAATAGAGGTCAGATGAGTAGTCGCTCCATGTCAAATAAACTGCATTTGTTAAGACTGGACTGGAAGCCAACCCCAAAATATGTAGTTAACAAAAGGCCACGAAGATTTTATGATTTTATTGATACTTGGATACCAATTTTATCTTCGACCTCTTAAAACCATTTATACACGGTTATTTTCATTTAAGGTCTCAAGGGGAGTCATCGACCCACCTATACTCATTGACACTTTTGGCCAAGTGCGAATCGGACTCGCGCACGAAGGGCTCCGTACCACTATCGCATAAAACGGAAAAAAACACGTTTGTTGTATGAGAGCACTTTTAGTATTTGCTAAAGCGGCAACAGAAATACATCAACTGTGAAAATTTCAACTGTCTAGCTATCACGGTTCATGAGATACAGCCTGGTGACCGACGGACAGACAGACGGGCAGTGGAGTATGAGTAATAGGGTCCCATTTTTACCCTTTAGGTACGGAACCCTAAAAATGGAAATTATGTAGCAAAGTGAATGATCATCAATCGTGATCCTTAACATTTTAACTAAGTTTCTTATTTAGATTCCTACAACTAGAGCAAGGGCAATCAACGCTATTGGAATACTAAAACGAAACAACTTCCGATTCTTTACCCTTCTCCTCCATCACCACAGCCACTTAGAAATATGAAAATTGCATATTTACAAGCTTCACTTTCTTTACCTACATTTGTTGATTAAAGTCAGACCTTCAATGTTTTCAATACAATCTAGGAGTGCATCAGAAAGTAAGATAAACTCGCGTATTCCTTTAAAGCCGAGAAATGATATTGTGAGCCGAGAAAGCAATCCACTTAGACATCTGCGCTCGCGGGATATTGCGTTTGTATCGAATGGTGACAAGCCAAGTGAGTTGCCTTTAGCCAACCACCTTGGCCGCAAATATTGTTTGTTATGGATGTTTCTGCTAGCCTTATTGGAAAGGAAAGAAAAATACATAGGATTTGTACATTTGCAAATCAATAAATCTGTTAATTAGAACATCGTTTTTCAATTAACTACCATACATTAAGATAACCAGACAGCAGAATTTGTTCTTCTAACTCATACATAAATAAGTATACAAAGTTGATAGTTGCAAAAGGAAATGTTTTACTTTAAGGAAATAATGACGAGAGTCCTCTTCAGAAAGTGTAGGCAATGCTGCTATGGTACCATAGAATTCAAGGGCGTCGCCAGCCGGTGGCACAGGGGGTAGGCAAGTTGATATGGACGATGTGATAAGTCCTTTTTTATTATTAAGTTAATTAAAACACAATCTTCGGTGGTTTTCGGTAAACTTCTCGATCACTTTATTATTAAAAATCTTATAAGTTCTCTGTGCACACTCATTATGGGAAGACCATTGAGGCGATTTTCCCCCATAGTGCTTCTTAACTAGGTTTTTAGTCTGCCGAGGCTGATAAACGATCGTTTTACCATACAGGTTGTGCACGGTAGAGCGATCAACATATATAACGCTTTTCCCGTTCCGGGAAGGAGGTTTTCGTCTCTTTTAGGACATCAACAGTGGTTAGATAATTATGTTATGTGAGTGGACTTAGGACTTCTGGACTTCTGGACCGAATGGAGCGGATTAGCGAAGAGATGGGACTCTCCATAAACAGGTCCAAAACCAAGGTCATGGTGGTGGATAGATCTGGGAAGTTGGAGCTCACTGGCGCGTTGGGCCTAGAAAAAGTAGTTAACTTTACCTACCTGGGGTCCAGCATAAGTAATCTCGCATGAACGAGAAGGAAGTGCGCAGGAGAATCGGCATGGCTAAGAGCGCCATGTCTCAGCTTGAAAAAATCTGGAGAGATTGTAACATTTCTGTAAAAACCAAAACCAAACTGGTACGTACTTTGGTCTTCTCGATCTTTTCATATGGCGCTGAGACTTGGACACTGAAAGCTGCATACCGCAAAGGCATCGACGCCTTCGAGATGTGGTGCTGGAGAAAGATGCTCCGTATCCCCTGGACAGCATTTCGGACTAACGTCTTCATATTGCGAGAACTCAAAATCTCCTCGCGGCTGTCATCCGAGTGTCTGTGCAGAGTTCTAGAATACTTCGGCCACATTGCATGGAAAGACGGTGGCAACCTCGAGAGGCTCATCGTGACCGGCAAAGTGGACGGGAAAAGGCCTCGTGGACGCAGCCCAATACGTTGGTCTGACCAGATCCGGACCGCTCTTGACTCTACAGTTTACAACGTCCTCCACACCGCCAGAGACAGAAACAGATGAAGAAAGATCCTTCGAGAGAAGGTGATGCAGAAGGGTTGTCACGACCCTCAATACTGAGGGATACGACGCAAGGAGAGGAGTGGACTTAGGACTTTGATTTTTTTGCATTGCAAAGGTTCATAGGCGGCATTGACCTCTTACAATGAGGTGGACATATAGGTTGTTCATGGAACGAAATGTGCCGAAATTATCTCTCGATAGTGGGCAGACACATTGACAGAATCCTATATACGACTATACGTATATAGCAGCGATCAAAAATAAAACTTGGTGAAACCCAACCAAATATTAGTTCAAACTTAAAAAATAAACACTTCAAAAGAAAAGCATTTCACCAGAAATTACATCGTTCGAACGTTGCACATTGGGGACGTTCAAATCGAGCCGATACTTTGAGGCCCGCATAAATTCGGCAGTTCGGCGCGGTATTCGACGAAGCGCCCAGTTCCAATATTCGGCAACTCGATGGGGAGCGATTAAATTTTCATTTAAAATGCGCGGCGCTGCTAACACATGGCTTAGCTTTGTTTATAGTCGCACCTAATGTTCTGGCCTACTATTTAATTCATTATTTTGGTGCATTTGGTATGGCTTGGGGCTTGGACACCGTTCACGGTTTTGCGTTTGAGTTTATGTTGTTGATGAGATGTGGTGTTATTCAGTATTCATTGTAATAAATAACTCAGAAATTATTTTTAATTGCTTTTCAAGCACAAAAATATGTACTGCACCTGCTTTTTTACCTTTTCACCAGTTTTGGTTGACTGGTAGAGAATTTAGTAAATAACTGAATAAATTCGGCGAAAAGGTCTTCAGGATGTCATCAAGTAATGAAAATTACTATTCGTATGATTAATTACCTGTACCGTAGGTAAGTAACTACTTACATTTGCCCGACTATTTGATGTCTAAACATACTTCTTATGTTCATGTTCAAAACAAAAATCAACGTATATTTTTTGATGTTACAGCGCTTATAAACTACCAAAAATTGCTTTTATCTACACTCACTATGTAATGTTCCAAATGAGAATTCAAAAAATATTGTATAAACGCGTACTTTATATTCGTGTTTAGGTAAAATATAAAAAAAAACATTACAGTGCAACATTTTCCTTCGATTTTTAAACAACTGTATCATAAAATAACTTTTTAATTTTTATCGCACACTTTTACTTTTAGGGTTCCGAAGTCAACAAGGAACCCTTATAGTTTCGCTCTGTCCGTCTGTCCGTCCGCAGCTTAGCTCAGAGAATCTAAGTACTAGAAAGCTATAATTTGGCATGTATATACATATTAATAATTCCGACAAAGTGATAACATAAAATCATGAAAAATATTTTTTTTTCGGCTAATTGCCATAGACGTAAAGTGGGGATGTATTTTTTTTTCTCATCTATCCCATGGTGTGGGGTATCGTTAGATAGGTCATTCAAAAATATTATGGGTTTGTTAAAACCATTTTACGATTCAGAGATTCGTTCGCGTAAAATTAAGCTTTAAGTTGCAAATTTATGTTAGAGTACTTGGAACAGTAAAAAATTTGTACAAATTCCATTGAAAAATTACTTAAATAAAGTTGATAGCTGTGTAAAACAGAGTAAATATAATGCTTACGAACCATGTAAAAATATACAAAAATGAAATCATAGCAGGCTTTACAAGTTTACGAGTAATAGTCGACCAACTTATAAACTGTACTTGGCACAGTTAAATTTTTGTACAAATGTAATTGAGAAATTGCTTAAATAACGTTGATAGCTGTGTAAAACAGATTAAATATGCTTACAAACCATGTAAAAATATACAAAAATAAAATCATAACATCCTTAATAATAATAATTTCTAAATTAATAATGTTTAAGCTCGAATAACGCATTGGCGTGGCTGGAGTCGTCTGAAACCGTTCTAATGTTCATGTAACAACAACAAAACCCTCAACAAAACTCTTTTTAGTCCGCATTATTTTGCAACTTCAGAACCCTATTACTGCGCGTGGCCCGACACGCACTTGGCCGGTTTTATTTAATTTATTGACGCTTATGGGCTCATTGAAGTACTGTCATTGTATAAGGAGGCGCGCGCTGCGCAGTCATGTGCAATGAGAATCTAAATTGCCCGCCATACCTAATATTTTCTCCGTTTCCACTTTTGTTTTATTGCAACTGTATGAGTGAAGATGAAGTAGTGTATGCAATGGCTTGTAATTAGGTAATAAAACACTCGCGTAATATTATTACCTATATATATATAGATAAACCTACGCTCGTGTTTTAATAACCCCTATTATATGACCATTGCATAAACTACTATTAATGTTTTTCAATTTCAATGATTTACAGCACAATTTTACTTTATAGCCGAGTTCATAATATTTATCGTGATTTTCATCATCAATTGATTAAATGGCCTGTGTAATGACAACAATCAGTAATATTTATGTTCAAGCATTAAATAACATGCCTGATGCGCGACGAAATTTAAATTGGCAGCCCATATCGCACACGTATTTTCTATGAAAAAAGTGTCTATTTATGTGATATAAATCGAATCGCATAATACATAAAACATCACGCCCCCGAAGGATTAAGTATAGGTATAGGACGGTACCTATAGTGTAGGACCTATACTCTGGATGTGGATTGTGGAGCAGGACTCGCCAAGCATTTTTATCAGTGATGTAATCCCCCAACTTATAATATGCCAGCCTACATAGTGTGCGTTTTATACAGGTTTTAAACTTCGTCTCATTCAGTTCAAGAATGTGGGGAGGAATTTTATAGCAACATTTTGTACAGTACCCTAAGAAAGATGAGGCTACTTTAGCCAGTCTGAAACCTGGTTGAGCTAATTGGTCCTTATTTCTAGTATCGTAATTATGTCTGTTGCCGTTTTTACTAAAAAGATGTAAATTATTTCTCACGTACATGATGTTTTCATAAATATATTGACAAGGAACCGTCATAATGTTAATGTCCTTAAACAGTTCCCTTAGAGAATCGCGCCGGCGAAGATTATATATTGCTCTGATGGCTCATTTTTGCAGAATTAAAATTGACTCAATGTCTGCAGCCCTTCCCCATAGTAGGATACCGTAAGACATTATACTATGAAAATAACTAAAATAGACTAGTCTCGCGGTATCCACATCGGTTAACCGACGAATCCCTCCAACAGCATACGCTGCCGAACTCAGCCGCCCTGCAAGGGATACCAAATGAGGACCCCATTGCAACCCTGAGTCCAGCGTGATCCCCAGGAAAACCGTTTTATCGACGAATTCTAGCTTTTCCTTGTTTAATATAATGTCACAATCAGTACTTTTGACATTCGGCAAGGAAAATTTTACGCACTTGGTTTTTTTACCATTTAAAACTAAATTATTGGCAGTGAACCAATCCTGAACCTGCCGTAGCGCGTTATTTACGTCGTCAACCCGACAAGTACGTCTATTTATTTTAAAAATTAAAGATGTGTTATCAGCAAATAACACCATGTTTAGTTTGTTTTCCAATTAACGGGGTAAATTGTATATGTATATTAAAAATAAGAAGGGACCTAAAATTGAGCCCTGGGGGGTACCATTTTTACGTTTAACCCCGACGAATTCACACCGTTTATTTGAACTAATTGCTGTTTATCATTCAAATAAGATTTAACCAAACTTAACGCTGATTGACCTAGCCCGTAATGCTCAAGTTTCAGAAGTAATGTTTCATGATTAACGCAAATAAACGCCTTCGACAGGTCGCAGAAGATACCTATGGCATCTTGCGACTCTTCCCACGCATTAAAGATGTGTTTCAATAGGGTCACACTAGCGTCAGTTGTACAACGTCTTCTGGTAAAACCATACTGTTTATCATGCAAGATGTTATTCGTATTAAAATGAATGAGCATTTGATTTAGCATTATCTTCTCAAATACCTTGCTGAAAACCGGCAACACGGATACTGGTCTTTAATTATTTGTGTCTTTACTGTCCCCAGATTTAAAAAGTGGTATAACTTTACTATATTTCATTAGATCCGGAAAGACTCCTTGATCCACACACAAATTGAAAATCAAAGCCAAGTATGGCGCTATAGTCTGAATAATAGAGGTACAAGCTTTGATGGACATTCCCCTCAGATCTTCAGTTGGTTTGATCTTGATTTGCTTAAAAGCTTTTATTACTGTTATGGGATTTATATGTGAAAAGTTAAATACATTTGGGCAGGCTGAAACGTTCGCGTTTAATAATCCAAAAGCAATCGAGGGCGAAGAATTTAAGGTTTCAGTCGTTTTAAATGGGATGTTGGTAAAGAAATTTACAAATTCTTGCGCATTTTTTTTGTTATCTCTAATAAGTCCGTGTGTGGTCTCAAGCGTGTAATCAGTATTATTTCTTATATTCCTATTCGTTTCATTGTTTATAATTTTCCAAACCGTCTTGATATAACGATACTGTAATACCTAGTTATCATCATCATCTTCCTGCCCTTGTCCCATGTTATTTGGGATCCACGCAGTCCATACATCTTTTCTTTGGCCGTCCCCTCCTTCTCCATCCATCCACATTTATATTCATAACTCATTTAGTAACATGCGTTTCATCACATGACCATACCAGGACAAACGGTTTCCTTTCAACTTTTCTGTCACTGGCGCCACTTTCAAACTTCCTCTAATGTACTCAATTCTCACTTTATCCATTCTCGCCACTCCACACATCCATCTCATCATTGTCATCTCTGCTACCTGCAATCTCTTTTCATCCATCTTTTTCACAGCCCAACATTCTGATCCATACAGTATGACAAGTTTAATCACCGACTTGTTTAACTTGAGGGGCATCCGTGGGTCGCAAGTTGTTCCAGTGACCTGTCGCCATTTCATCCATCCCGAATTGATCCGTTGCGTTGCGTCTCGGTCTACCTCGCCAACTCCTTGGGCAACCTAGTTAATAATCTGCTATTATAGCAATATTTTAAAGTATGAAGCACTTATTATTGTTGTTGAGTATGAATAATTGCACATTTAAAGTACCTAGGTACTTATGCCTCTAAATAAGTACCTACTTATTGACAATCTGAACAAGTGTTGAAAAATACTTATATCAATAATTACTGTAGATAAGGATAATAATTTAATTGTTCTCTGTCTTTATCTTTGTTGATCATCTTTTCAAGAGGCCCTAGAAAAATCACATTCTATCATCGGAAGCGTAGCTATAGCGATTAGAATATTTTATAAAAATTATAAAAAACTTTTTTTAAACCAGCTTTTTAGCTTACCGTGCATTGTCGTCCAAACCAAACGTGTAAGCAAAATTTCATCTTAATCGGTTGAGGATAACTGCTTTAAAATTCAGTTGCAAGATTTGATCCGAACCTACATACCTAGATGCATTGCAAGTTAATAACAAGTATAAAAAGAATAAAAAAAACCGCGACACATTTATGTAATTATTACACGATATCTTACGACCATACTGATTCAAGGAGTAAAATGCGCATAACTTTTGAATGGCTTAACCGATTTTCATCAAACATAGCTAAGAACACTCTCCATAAAGTCACTTTTCAAACAAAAAACAATATACAAAATCATCCGTTTCAGAGCAATGATGCCACAGACAGGCACAGACCCCTCGTTTTTCGTTGGGCTGGGGGTTAAATAGTGATATTTCGGTAACGCATGTTAATCGTATACATTTTGAACTTTATAACAATCATTATCACTGAGACAATGTGTTTGTGTATAGAAACCCTTGTCTAATTTATTAAAGCTGAGTCACATCACGGATCAGATAAGTGATAGACTTTGTTCAACGAGCCTTATCGTAAAAAAATACTCATCTAGTTACTATTTGATAAGTCCTTTATAAATGTACCTAACAATGATCAGTTAATTTCCTTTAATTAATCTATAATAAAATACCTAAAAATACCTACTTTACACGTGGAAAACCTACACTGAATTAATATTTTAAGCCCTTTTCAAGGACACGTTCTTCACTGGAATGACTTAAAATATTCACTATGACAATGGAAAATATCCAAAACATCAAATCGAGTGCAGATAATAAATTGAAATATAGGGGAATTGAAACACACTTTCTAAGCCATCATGCTGATGCGGTCGGTTTCTATTAAGAGTTGATTAGCAGAATTTTATAAAGATTACGTAACTATGTACATACGAAGTAACAGCTCTTTGTAAGTGTAGTTGATAGTTTCGGACTTTACAAAAGTGCATACCAAATCACTGAAGAGTAAAATCCTAAGGGTCTTGGAAGGTCTCTTTGACTGTTTAGATCACTCACACCAGGAGCCTTTACAAAAGACACATGCATGAGGTATCCTGGAACCCTAAAAAAGAAATGTTTGAAATTGCATGAAGTAGAAAGAGAGTAAAGTTGGTATGCAAATGAAGACACGGACAATAGCTAGATGTTTTGAAATCTTTATAATTATATTGTTTTACAAGGTAACACAAAGTCTGTGGTTTTCCGAGTATTTTAAGTTATTACTCAATTCTGCAAAAATGAGAAAATACCACTCTTTTTCTTTGAAGGGGAGGATTGAGGTACATATTCTTTCAGTACATTTTCCCAGAATTGTACTTCGTCCTTCTCAGGCACAACACCCGCTGTTAGCACGTTTCCGATGTCCAGGTAATCTTGTTTCTCAACAGTATACGGCGTCCATTTAGCACCCAGAGAGTCGTCAGGAGTCGGGTTTCTGAAATTGTTACGTAGTTTACATTTGGTGTTAGTTTTGTCGAAGATATTGAAAATGAAGGGCCTTGAGTTATGAAGCTTATAGAACGTAGATTGTCTTATACGATCCATTCTGATATTTTAAATTAAAAAATAAATGTTGCTGGATATAATTGTTTTATAAGAAAAATATTTTTTGGTCATCACTTACCCATATTTAGCAAAATTGGTCCAAAGTTTAGTAACTCTGTCAATTAGTTGGAAAGTATCAGAGTTAGCATCCACTTTCATCGGCATCAGTTTGGCGTTAAAGAGATACATCAAATCATCAGCATGACAAGTTACTGGTTTACTTCCAATCAATTCAGCAAGCCCCCTAACATGGACGATGACGTTTCTCTCCGATTTACAAGTAAACTTATACAAATACAGTTTGTTCTTCTTCTTCGGAGCACACAGTTTAATCCATTGTATTGTAGGCAAAATGAACATTTGCATCGAAAGGAAATTCACCCATTTCTCCCAATCATCAGGTATCTTAATTTGCTTGTCAAAATAAAACTTTCTGATCTTCGCTCCGAGTTCCAGTTGTTGATCCATCGACAATTTGTATGACAGGTGTTTAGGAACAAAAAGTTCTGGGAAGTTTTTCGCTGCTCCTAATGCCTTGTTGGTACCCTCTACGCTGTCCAAACCAATAAGACCTTCATCTGCAGTGAATCCGGTCATGATGTCCACTCCTTCGTGAACATTGTGGGACACTGCGTCGATCTTGTCTCCATAAAAAAATCTCTCGTTGTCACCAAATTGTTTTTCATCGGAAATACTAAAGTAAAGGTCTACTGCAACCTTTTGCGTTTCGGACAATATTATATGTATAGAGGCCTGAACGAGCTTATCAAGCGGTTGGTTTTTAAAGAATTCATATAATTCCTTATCATCCTCTGATTCACATCCCAGCCGTCTCGCTAAAGCTAAGGCTCTCTCGCGAGGTTTGATAGTCAATGCCCAATCGCAAAGAGAACTACCACTTTGAGCTATGGCTCTTTTGAACAAGCCCTTAGTCATTGGAGATATTAAAAGGTAACTAATACTGGCACCACCAGCACTTTCACCGAAAATGGTAATATTTTTGGGGTCACCACCGAAGTTAGCAATATTTTTGTTGACCCATCTAAGGGCTTGCACTTGGTCTTTCATACCAGCATTGCCGGGTATTTCGGGAGTGTCAAGGCAAAGGAAGCCGAGTATTTCAAGTCTGTAGTTGGTGGTGACAACGATGACTCCTTGTCTGACGAGGAACTCAGGGCCATAGAGATCATCATCACTGCCGCCACAAATAAAGCCTCCTCCGTGAACCCAAAACATGACCGGGAGAGGCTTGTCAGGTTTGACTTCTGGTGTGTATACGTTAAGGTACAAGCAGTCTTCTGAACCTACTCTTCCAGTGTTGGTGAATACATCGTGTTGGAAACATTTTGGTCCAAACGCCTTGGCATCGCGCACTCCTTCCCATGGCTTTGGTGGCTGTGGTGCCTGTGAATTAATAAAAAATATCAAGCAGTGTTTCAAATATAGTTTGTATAATATTTGGTCATTAGTTTTAATAACATTTATAAACAGTTTTACCTCTGTAGGTATAAATTAGTTTTGAAAAAGGAATATGACATGTTAGTTTTTTGTGAACTTTACCTTGAACCGGAGGTCTCCTAGTGGTGGCTGCGCGTACGGGATGCCCTTGAAGCTGCAGTAGGTTCCACCGTACTCGTTCTGCACCAATTCTCCTTCCAGCTCTCCCTCACTCACTTTCACTTGCACCATATTCAAGCTGAACACCTTATTCTGCTTCTTTACTAACGTCTGCAACGACGCGTCGCCTCTATTACACTAACCTGTCCCCCTTTGATCATGTTGTATCACATACAACATTATCTTAGTGTTACTTTTAATCCATTTTAGACGTTATTGCTTTAATGATAAGGTAATAAATTAAACGTGGCTGTTTTATCATTATTGGCGTCTGTAACTGAGATAAAAACATCGGATAAATAATTGTCTGTGTCATGTATTACGTTTTGTTTGTTAAATTGAGATTTGGGCTCACAAATGTGTAGGTGTATCTTCAAGGCCCCATGTTTTTATATCCTATTTCTCATAATAAATGTGAAATCTGTATGTTTGTTTATATGTTCCTTTAATCACGCCATGGTGTCTGAACTTTGATTTTAATGTTTGGGACACGGGTAGATAATGGTCTGGATTAGTTTTTTCTTAAACCTTGCGCCTTACTAGGAATTTCTTCCTGTATAGTGTGTTCGTTTACAAACATTTAAATTCAAAATTCACAAGACACCCAGATCCAGAACAACTATCTGTAGGCTATACAAATATTTGTTCCGTACGGAAATCGAACCCGCGACTCGCAGCGCAGCAGCTGATCGCTATACCACTGCGCCAACCGTGTTGTCAAATTAAGATTATAAGTGGGACACTTTTTGTCAACAATTGGGTAATATTCGGAGCAGTGATGGCCCAGTGGTATCGGCCGTGACCTTGTTTAATATATCTATGGCCGTGACTTACAAGTTGTAGGTCGTGGGTTCGAGCCCAGGCAGGCGCTTTACTTTGTGTAAATTATTTCAACACCAATGCTCAAAAAACGGTAAAGGAAAACATCGTGAGGAAACCGGCATGTCCTAGAATCAAAAATTCGAAGACATCCACCAATCCGCACTGGGTCCGCGTGGTGGATTACGGCCCATTCCCTCTCACAGAGAGGAGGCCTGTGTCCCAACAGTGGGAACATTAATAGGCTGATGATGTGATGTGGGTCATTTTCGACTATCAAGCGGGATGCTTTGCCCGCTTGAACGTCGAAAATGATCTAATTGGCAAAGTTTTGTAGAATAATGAAGTGTTTCGTGGTCCCCTCATAAGGTGGACCTATCAAGGTCGTGGGGTCTGAGTGCTATTTACAGCACTTGACGGGGCAAATCAGAAGATTGAGATGGCTTTTTATGAAGCATAAGATTCAGATTGCATATAAGTACTTACTGTGCTGTTATACATATTCATGCCATAATTATTATACTCTAGCAACCACTTTTCTGGAATATTAATAAAATATTATCTTTTCAATTAAGTATTATGCTCGAGAAAGTTCGAACTTGTTATTACATCATATGTATAGGTATTATGCAATAATTAAAACAAATCTATCTAAATTGTTGATAAAGTATCCACTTATAACTCACGATGACTTTCAGAATTAGTATTGCGCAAGACACAGAAATAAAATAAGCGGTAGACAGCACAAAAAAGCAGTGCTTCATAAAAAAATCACAGGAATGGCTCCACAAATCTATAATAAACTACCAAATTCTATTTTAAATATTAATGACATCAATATATTTAAAAAACAATTAAATAATTTACTGTTAAGCAAGACATACTACACTATACATGAGTACTTGTCAGACAGAAATATTTCTGTATAATAGTGATATGATTGGGGTGGATACTTGAGTCCGATTTGTTTAATTATTATTTTGTTAATTACTAATACATTGTATAATCTGACATTACTTATCAATTTTAATTTATGACATTATTTAAGTTTTAAAGTTTTAATATTAATTTATGACATACATACGTTTGATTTCTTTAATTTATGACATTGTATGGGATTTTAATTTTAATTTATGATATTGTATATGTTTTAGTTTTTGACATTGTAAGCGTTTTAAGTTGTGAAAATGGATGCGGTTTAATTTTAAATTTATGACATTTTTATACCATTTTTAGGGTTCCGAAGTTAACAAGGAACCCTAAAGCTCTATCCACACATATCAGGGCCGTGCCAGGGACGTGGACGGACCGTGCCCCGTCAGGGACTCAAAAAAATATCGTTGGGAACATTTTATATGGACTCGTTCACACACGTCCGTGCACGGGCGACGGAGCCTCAGGACAGTGACGGAGCCTCAGTGTCTGGGCCGATGCCGTGACGTGCATGGGTGCGCCGATATTTTCCCGGCACATTGTCGATGTCGTAAATATTCTTTACTTGTACCTATAGTTTTTTTAAGAAACAAAGTGAATGACAAGTGATGTCAGTACATAGGGTCAAAATTTTTTGAAATTAATAAGACGAAAAAAATATAATTATCTCTTAGTTTTTGTTCCCAATAGTCGATTTTTCTTAAGAAAATATGAATAACGAGTTTTATTTAGTATTTTTGGTTTTATTTTTTCGATGTTTTATTAATTATTATCCTATTCCAAACGAAGATAAAACCAAAAACACAAAAATCATAAAAATTGGTCCAGCCGACTAACACGACTTTGTTTTATATATCATATATATATATTATATAGATTTTCAAATAAAGGTTAGTTGATCAAATACTAGTATTTTTTTTAAATTACTTACCTCAAGCAGACCACTAATCTTTTAATCTTTCCAGTGATGTAATTGCTTTTCTCCAATGTGTGTCTTTTTTTTTTGTAAGCCGTTTTGTAATTTTTGTAGCAGTAGATGAAAACATGATTCGGACATTTTTAAGTAATCATGATAAGCATTTGCATTTTTTGTTAGTTTTCTGTATATTGTGTGAAATTCTCCCAGTAGCTCTCTGTCCTGCCACAACTCTGATACCCAAACAAGTTTATTAACCACTTTCTGTCTGTCTTGTACCTCTTCCATTTACTCTTCATCTAGAGCAATTGCAATCGCAATCAACTCCTCTGTATTAAACAAAGACATGACTTAGGTATATTGCATGTTGTAATTTATATTTCACTACACTACACTGAAGCTATACTCTGATTTGAAAACAAAATGGTGACCGAGCGGCATAAATGGAATATTTATTATTTTACTCTTTGTCGCGGCCTGTCCACGGTCCTGTCACATCCCTGACGTGTGTGAACAGAAAGTCCCTGACGGGACTCGGGATGCACGGTCTTAGCACGGCCACGGCCCTGACACATCCCGGGCACGCCCCTGATATGTGTGGATAGACCTTTATAGTTTCGCTCTGTCTGTCTGTCCGTCCGCAGCTTAGCTCAGAGAATCTAAGTACTAGAAAGCTATAATTTGGCATGTTTAAACATATTAATAATTCCGACAAAGTGGTAACATAAAATTATGAAAAAAAAAAAAATCGGTTATAGACGTAAAGTGGGGATGTATTTTTTTTTCTCATCTATCCCATGGTGTGGGGCATCGTTGGATAGGCCATTCAAAAATATTATGGGTTTGTTAAAACCATTTTTCGATTCAGAGATTCGTTTGCGTAAAATTAAGCTTTAAGTTGCAAATTTATGTTAGAGTCAAGTGTCCCCCCCCCCCTGCCATCGAAATGGTTGCTCTTGACTATGTGAAAAAATTCACGGCAGTAGTAAATATAACGAAATTAAAAGGAGAATTATCACCGATAACAAGGTTTTACAAGTTTACGAGTAATAGTCGACCAACTTATAAAATGTACTTGGAACAGTAAAAACTTTGTACAAATGCCATTGAAACATTACTTAAATAAAGTTGATAGCTGTGTAAAACAGAGTAAATATAATGTTTATGAACCATGTAAAAATATACAAAAATGAAATCATAACAGGCTTTACAAGTTTACGAGTAATAGTCGACCAACTTATAAAATGTACTTGGCACAGTAAAATTTTTGTACAAATGCCATTGAAAAATTACTTAAATAAAGTTGTTAGCTGTGTAAAACAGATAGTAAATATATGCTTAAGAACCATGTAAAAATATACAAAAATAATATCATAACATCCTTAATAATAATGATTTCTAAATTAATAATGTTTAAGCTCGAATAACGCATTGGAGTGGCTGGAGTCTGCAGTACCAGTCCGTAGTCCATACGTTCATACGCATGCGCGCGGTGGAGTCTATTTTGTGTTAGTGCAGAAGTATTTTTGACGTTTTGTAATTAAAAAGTAAAAGTAAAGTCAAATTAGATTCGGTTTCCAAGCAAATTACTTATTTTTGTTTGTCGATATCCTTCTATAAAGTCAATATTCGACCCGACTTCATCACTAATTGAGTAGCGTAAAACTTTCCAGAATGAAATAGTGAATACCGCAGATTAGAGGATTCACCTCTAATCTGCGGTATTAGAGGAGATTAGAGGTGAATACATACGATTTTTTTCTAATTACGAAAGATAAATAAACAAGGAGCGAGCACGCAAGGATCCAGGAACGAACTATACCATTCCCCGTGGCTCTAACGCGCGCTCGTATCGGCTCCTTTCGCAATTCGCACCCGCGGTGGTACTCAAATAGATAATATTTTTCTAACTTCAGTTGCGAAGTTGGATTTTATAACTCCTTCTTCAGTTTTTTAGTTTAAGTCAGGAGTGAATAGATTACATCTAGGCAATCGTGCTTCACCGTAGACCACATCATCGATTACCATCAGGCGAGATAGTGGTCAAACGCGAGAATTTAGATTAAAAAAAACATCATCCTATGTGGGCCCGTTTGTAGACTTTGTGAGCCGCTGAAACCGTTCTAATGTTCATGTAACAACAACAAAACCTTCTTTTTAGTCTGCATTATTATGCAACTTCGGAACCCTATTACTGCGCGTGGCCCGACACGCACTTGGCCGGTTTTGTTTACTTTATGACATTGTATACCATTTTTAAATTTATGACATTGAATACGTTTTAGTTTTATTTTTTAAATTTATGAAATTGTATACGTTTTAATTTATGATATATCTTATGGAGGGGCCGAGAAATATCTCGGACACTTCGACCCATTGGGATCTATTGTGGTATTACTTTCAAATTGTAATTTTAATTTAATTTATTTTCATTGTATTATTTTAATTATTATTGTAATTATAATTTTGCATGCCTAAATTGGTGGAACACGGTTGACTGCGTATTCACCTGACATCTGGCAGTGTATTTTTGTGTACTATGTTGAGCAATAAATGGATTTGAATCTGAATTAAAACTAGCTGTACCCGCGGCTTCGCTCCCGTCAATTGCCTATCCTACCCCACTTATCTATTTATTATATTATCTATTGATTGATAGTGATGTATTGATTATACAATCACTAAATAAATAAGTAGGTAAATACACACACTCCAGCTTACTAAAACCGCATTCTTCGTAGTGTGTCGATGACAAACTTCTTAGCTGAATCCCTTGCCTTGCCCAGTACCCTACAGCCTGATATTATGTAATAGAAGCTACTTATTATTAACTTTTTCACTACATGATTAACTTATACACTCATTAGCAGATGTGCTATCGTATTGTATTGTATTTAAATAAAGAACTTCCAAATCTTAAGTGTTTAAACAAATCAAAATGTTAAAATCTTTCACATGTGCTGAGTAGGTAAGTCTATCCTCCTTAAATGCGAAAAAAAATATTAGTAAGAAACTTTATAGTCTTTTAACTAAATCGAAGAGCATGGTGGAACCCTAATAAGAATTAGGTCACCGTGGCGCGAGGTCACAAAATGGGCGCAGTTGTGTCATCCGAGGGCTTAACGCCGATAAACCGCCTGCATATAGAAGCTTTTTACGGTGCATGTATGAGTTTAATTGCGATATATGATTAACGGCAGGCTGTGAAACATTATATATGTATAACTCAAAACGAAGTTACTATTGAGGTGGCCGCAAATAGATTTGGATAGAAGAAGAAGAAATACGCACCGACCTCACCTAAATTGGGGTAGGTAGGGGATGATGATAGAAAGAAAATATATTTATTTGTGAGCCTCACAGAAGACACGAGATATAAGCAAAAACAAAAAAAAATAACAATAATAAAAAACCCCGTGCGAGGCCAAAAACACCTTTTTGCCGTCCTATATCAGCATGTGCAGCGATATCCAAAAAGAAAATAACGCTGCGCTGGTATTCTGATAAGGCCCACTGTTGATGATACAGACACACTCACGAAAACGGAACATACTTAAAAAATATGATAATGATGATATGATTCAAGCTCTTTGGTGGTCTCAGCCTAATAGCCGAGCTAAATGATTTTTTTATATCATTGTTGTTGATGAATCGTGAAGCCTATGCAAATATTTTAGTCGTTCATCACCATCTTTATCAGCCTACAGAATGAGTCCAGGCATAAACATAGGTCCGGACATAGGCTTTTCCAATTGCACGCCATTCATCTCGGTTCTCGTTAATCTCATCCAGCTGCTACCAGAAACCCTGCGAAGTGTCAAGTGATAGTGGTCAAGCGCGAGCCAATAAAAAAACTTTACCTAGCCTGTTGGCGACCCAAACGTAAGGGTTTACCGATTTACGGGAGGATTTGACATAAATAAGTATTGTATATGGAAAAACTACGATGAGTTTATTAAAATTCTTTATCAACATATTCAGGAGTAAACTCTTTGAAAATATCCTCCCAAAACTTGAATTCTGCATCATCCGGAGCTGATCCTGTTTCCAGCTTATTGCCAATGTTCAAATATTCTTCGTTGTCCAATGTATACGGATTCCATTTGACGCCAATATCATCATTAGGAGTTGGGTTTCTGTAAAAAAGGCATAAATAATATAAGTTTTCAAGAAAAACTAAAACCCAAGTGAATTATTTTCTTGTCTGTATCCGCTTACCCATATTTTGCAAAATTTGTCCAAAGTGCAGTCATGTTATCAATTATTTCGAAAGTTTTCGATTTCATATCTACTTTTCTGTCTGATGCCCTGCTATTGAAAATGTAAAACAAATCATCGAGGTGACACGATATTTCTTTACCACCTGTCACTGTATCTAGGCCCATCAAGCGGCTTGCAATGTTCCTTTCAGATTTGCAAGTGAACTTATAAAGATAGATACTGTTTCTTTGTGCACAAACTTTTGTCCATTTTATGATTCCATATACAAACATTTCAAACGTGTGGAACCGGGCCAATCGTTCCCATTCAGTATTGACGCTTCTGTCACGCATGTAAAACTCTTTGATCTTTTGTCCTGCCTTGATTTGTTTTTTCATCGAACAATTCAATGCAATATGTTTAGGGGTAAAATAATGACCTAATCCATTTGCTTGTGCATACATTCTTGTGTATTCGCCAAAGACATATAATAAAACACCTTCATCTTCTGTGTACCCATTTATAACTTCCACTCCTTCATGAATACCATTTTTTAAGTAATCAGAAACATTGCCTTGAAAGAATGCCTTGTTATCACCGAATTGTTTTTCACTGACAATACCCATGTGTAGTTCAAAACTGGCTCGATATTCTTCTAGGAATGATAGTGGTAATTTTACTCCAACGAGAGCTTCTACTGGTTGAGATTTGAAAAACTCGTAGAGATCTCCATCGTTTTCTGAGTAGCATCCTAGTTGCCGGGCTAACGCGAGGGCTCTCATACGGGGTTCAAATACCTTTGCCCACCAACAAGTTGTGGTTCCACTTTGACAAATAGCTCTCTTGAAAAGTCCTTTAGTCATGGGTGATATTAAATGATAGCTTACGCTAGCAGCGCCTGCACTTTCGCCAAAAATGGTTATATTATTGGGATCTCCACCAAAATTAGAAATGTTTTTATTGATCCATTCTAGTGCTGCAACTTGATCTTTCATGCCAGCATTACCAGGTACTTCCTCTGTATCCAGACAAAGAAAACCCAGCACTTCAAGCCTATAGTTGATTGTTACAAGTAAAACTCCTTTTCTGACCAGGAATTCTGGTGCATACATATCGTCATTACCACTTCCAGAGTAAAATCCTCCACCATGGATGTAGAACATTACAGGTAAAGGATCTTTAGGTTTCAAGTCTGGGGTGTATACATTGAGGAACAAACAGTCTTCGCTGCCGATAGGCGAGGTTTTTTTTTATTAAGTCAACCTGGTAGCATACTGGACCGAATTCTTTGGCGTTCCGGATTCCTTCCCATGGCTTTGGCGGTTGTGGTGCCTGAAAAACAACAAATAATACAATACAAACTAAACTTCTTCAAATCACTAGGGCTCTACTATGAGTGTTATATAGTCAATTAAGTAAAACATCTCAAATGTTCATCAAAATAGTCAAACTAAAATAATCAGACTTCATTCCATGATAAAACAACTGTTATGCAATTCTTTTTTATAAAATCATATGACAAACACGATATTTTGATATCCTCGAATATATCTCCGATACGTGCGAATAATACGTCGCGATTGATGCAATAATATTTTTTTGTTTTATCAAAATTTATACTTGATCGTTTTATGGTAGATGAGCAATTTACGAATGGGCCTGTTTGGTAGTGTCTGGATGTCTAACCAAATATGTAGTGTATATGTCATGGACCAAGTGCCTAGGCCCGGGCAATATGTATCAAGTGCCTAGGCCCAGGCAATATGTATCAAGTGCCTAGGCCCGGGCAATATGTATCAAGTGCCTAGGCCCGGGCAATATGTATCAAGTCAAGTCAAATCGGGTAATGTAACGAATACTGTATAAATAATGTTCACAGTCACAATGAATATATTACTACGTTACTGTTGACCAATTTTTTATTTTAAACATTTTCCCACACCAGGGATTGCTTCTCCTTGCTTGCTGTATCGTGGGACCGTTTACAAACATTTAAATTCACATACACAAGATACCCACATCTGTGACAATTATCTGTAGGCCATACAAATTCCGTGCGGGCATCAAATCCGCGACAAGCAACGCAGTAGCCAATTGCTCAACCACGACGCCAACCGTGTCGTCGCGGTATTGGTACATTAGTATGGTTTTTATTTTAAGGCACATATACCCCTCAGTACCTAGCTGATTTTAAAATAAGAATCACGTCTAAACGGCTAGTCGTATTTTTTTGGAAAAAATACATGTTACATGAGACAATTTTCTTAATAATTTAAAACCGCCGGGCGTATTTAAATGAAATTGTCACTAAATCAAAGACAATTTAATTATCTACATTTTTAGTATGTTTGTCCACGCATTTCTCCAAAACTACTAATCGGATCATGATAATTCTTTCTTTCTTTCTTTTTATGTTGGATTGAGTATCTCTCAACTAGTACAATAGTGTAAGTTTCATTAAAATCGGTCCAACGGTTTTCAAGATATGGAGCATTAACCGAACTCCTTAGCGACAAATAGCACGAATGTGTAAATTGTGTTATTATGGGTATTTTGTCAATCCTTATCCTAAACTTATAACTTGCAAATTTTTTGTAATGGTGTACTAAAACTAAAAACAGAGAAATAAAAACATTTTCACAATAAAATAAATCGACTTCAAAAGCAAAACTACTAAAAACGTTTTTACAAAAAATCAACCGACGGTTATTTTTTTTGTTAAAAAGTGTTTTATTACCCTACCCAATAAGTGAAGGGCATTATTCAGAAAGCCCCCGGTCAATTTTATCATTTCAATATTTTTTTGCAAATTGCCTACTCATATCGGGCATTTTTCAAATTATCTGGGCATTCTGAATAATTCTGTACTAATCACTTGGTCCATAACTTATAAACTACTAACTTAGTAATTAATTAAGCAGCAGAATCCGGGCAAGTAACAATGTGACTTTTTCAAATTCATATGTGCTTTCTAAGTTTATCTTGGATCTCACAGGCAACGGTGAAGGAAAACATCGTGAGGAATCCTGGATTTCATAGTTAATGTAAGTTTGAAATAGCCAAGTCAGAGGTCTGTGGCACATTAAAAATATACAAACAGTATGGACACTACCTACAAATGCTCGAAACGGCACATTGACACAAACATACGCACCGACGCGACGCCGCGACGAGACCATTTCTGCAGTGCTGTCAGTAGTGCCGTTTAAGGTCTCGTTGATGCGCATGTTTGTATGAGTGTGCCGTTTCGAGCGTTTGTAGGTAGTTTCCATAGTTTGTGTATTTTTTCTGTGCCTGTGGGGTTCTCCCAGAGGCGGCTTAGTTAACTCTGACACCAGAGGTGGCATCCTCACACGAAAAGAAGCAGAAGAATTTGTATGAATTAATCAGTTGGATAAATTATGTAAACTAAACTCAATATCAATTCATGTCCTACATTAACATAACCCGTACCTACTTTTGTTCACGGTCACCCTCACACGGTCAACCAACACAATCATTAAATATGGAACCGGTTAGAAGAAGTTAAAAATAATCATTGACTTTGAACACGCGGAGTTTGAATAAGTCAATAAACAATAAGCAGAGCGCCCTTGCGATGGGATTTGCATTATCATTATTTAGAAGATAAAATATAGGCAAAAAATTTAGGGTCCTACCTGATTGCACGTATTTTTTTCTACGAAAATTTTAGGTGCAGGTCGGTCGAATTGCCTTGCATGTCCATGTGTCCATATGAACGTACCTACAATTTCGCTTAGTAAAAATCGCTCACCGGTGTGACATGATAAATCTAAACGCGTCGAGCTATCCTGATGATCGCTTATTCTTTAATTATGCACGGTAAGTTTTTCAAGTGGGTGTGGCAAAAAACACGAGGCCGATTTTGATGAAAACCAAAATTACATCATTGGATTTTTGAAAAATGAATATTCCTAGCGAGGAATCGAATCCGATAATTATGAAAAAAAAAACACATGCTGTATTATTGCACCATTCGATACTGTCGCTAATAACAATTTAGGCTGGGCGTTCTCTTCATTCATGGAATGAATGGATGGATTCGTCTATGGAATTTACCTTGAACCTGAGGTTTCCTAGAGGCGGCTGCGCGTACGGGATGCCCTTGAAGCTGCAGTATGTCCCCCCGTATTCGTTCTGCACCACCTCGCCTTCCAGCACCCCTTCACACACGACCACTTGCACCATCTTCGAACTGAACACCTCCTCTTGCTGGTTATATGGTACTATCTTAAATTCCAAGGGCTCAATAGTCTGTTACGTTCAATCTGCCTGGAACTTTTGGGATTGGCTTCCACTCTAACCGCCTGCAGTTCAGTTACTGAGTGACTCGATATCCCTTGGTAAGTCACGTTTATCGCACTAAGTACCACATACGCAGTTCACTGAGTCAAGAATGTGACCGTAACTAATGATCTCAAGGTCTAAATAAATATGTTATCTTTTATGGTCAATTTTGTTTTTTTTTCCGATGCTGTCTTGTTCGCATCTCCACATGTGAACAACTGAATTATTTTATCAGTGGTGCTTATTTTATACTTAGTCTTCTAAATCGCCGCGCGGTTGGCAACAGGCGGACCGCGGGCCGGGGTCCATGCCCGGACCGCAAGAGGTCGACCAAATATTTTAAATATTCAACCATTTTTTTTTTTTTTTTTTTTAACTATTCAATTTCAATAATATTTTTAGAATAACTAATTCCGTTCGAGATTAACAGACCCTGAGACCCCAGCTAGAAGGCACGCTTCGAAGCGTGAATCAAACTTTAAAAAAACTGACTCAAGACCGCAAGCGTAAATTCTCGCATCAATTTAGAATTGTTCGCGGAGCGCAAGAGGTTCGCGAACATAGTGGATACCCACCCGTATGTTGTCTTAGACATCTAAGTTCTATGTTAAGTCCTGCAACTCGACTCCACCTCGAATCAACCAATTGAGTACCCACTTGAATTTTAGCTAGTTATTTATTTACATTAATCGAGGGATTTTACGGTATCATGATGGTGACTGTGTCGAGTGAAACTGTCGTGGAAGACAGAAATGAGATTTCAAAAATAAAACTCACATACACATATACATATTTTTCATTAACTATAACAATATATTCAATCTCTCACTAAGAGGAGGCCTGAGGCCCAGCAGTCGGAATATAAAAACGCTGATGATGACTGATACAAAAGTGAACATTCTTAGGGGATACATTGTTACGGATAAAAATACCATGAATTATTTGCAACACAAAACTTCAGCTTGCTGTTTAATAATCCTGAGTAAAATATTTAGGAGCAAATTCCCTGAAGATAGTGTCCCAGAATTTAAATTCTTCATGATCCGGTGCTGACCCCGTTAGCAAATCGTTGCCTATTTCCAAATATTCTTCCTTTTTCCCTGTGTAAGGATTCCATTTCACACCGAGTTCATCATTTGGAGTCGGATCTCTGTAAAACAATAAATAAGTAAAATTGTAGGCGTCTTTTCAATCATTTATTAACAAAGACATATAGAGGGTTATTTGTAAAACACTAATAGGTAACCTTTCTGAAAGCCTCACGATTAGACCGAGCCTAAAATATAAAAAAAGTTCTGTTCATAAATTGTTTTGGGAAATATTGCACTTTATATAAAACAGTAGTATTTTTTTATTTTTAAAGTCTTACAGTACCTTAAATTTGTGTATAATTGAATTCTTTTACCCCTGAAAGTTTACAATTAACGCTGTATTCAGAATAACTTACCCATATTTTGCAAAGTTTGTCCAAAGCTTTGTCATGTTATCAATCATTTTGAATGTATTAGATTTCATATCGACTTTCCCTTCTGCTGCTCTACTATCGAATATGTAAAACAAATCATCAATATGACAAGATACTTCCTTACCCCCTGTAACCTCATCCATCCCCATCAATTGACTGGCAAGGTTTCTTTCAGATATGCAACTGAATTTATAAAAGTAAATTTTGTTCTTGTTTGTCCTTGAGCAAATCTTTGCCCACTTTATGATGTCATATTTAAGTGTTTCGAAAGAATGGTATCGTGCCAACTTTTCCCAGTCAGCGTTTGACTATTGTCATTCATGTAGTAGTCCTTGATCTTTCGTGCCACCTTTATTTGTTGTTTAACTGTACAATTCAACGCTATATGTTTAGGAGTAAAATAAGTAAGAATGTTAGTTGCTTGTGCCAGCATCCTTTCAAATTCAGCAAATACGTAAAGTATGACACCTTCGTCTTCTGTGTAACCAATTATTACTTCCACTCCTTCATGAATGCCGTTTTTTAAATGATCATATATGTTACCATGGAAGAATCTTTCATTATCTCCAAATTGTTTTTCACTAACAATCCCGAGACTTGCTTCAAAGCCTGCTCGTTGCTCTTCAGCGAATGTAAGTGGTATACGTACGTCAAAGAGTAAGTCTTTTGGTTGGGATTTGAAGAAATCGTAGAGACTGCCGTCAGTTTCAGGATCGTACCCCAAATGTTCGGCCAAAGCGATCGCTCTCTCACGGGGCTCGATCACTTCTGCCCAGTGACAATTTGCTACACCGCTGTGACAGATTGCTCTTTTAAAAAGTCCTTTAGTCATTGGCGAAACCAAGTGATAGCTGACACTGGCACTTCCTACACTTTCCCCAAAAATGGTTATTTTATTCGGATCTCCACCAAAATTACTAATGTTTTTATTAACCCACTTCAAAGCCGCCACCTGATCCTTCATGCCAGCATTGCCAGGTACTTCTTCTGTGTCTAAACAAAGGAACCCCATCACTTCAAGTCTGTAGTTGATCGTGACAAGTATTACACCTTGTCTGACGAGGAATTCTGGTCCAAACATTTCGTCGTTGCCACTGCCAGAGATATATGCTCCTCCGTGTATCCAGAACATGACTGGTAAAGGTTTGCTGGGATTCAAGTCTGGGGTGTAAACGTTGAGGTATAGGCAGTCTTCATCACCACGGGGATCAGTTTTCATGAATAAGTCGTACTGATAGGAAACGGGACCAAACTCCTTTGCACTCCGCACTCCATTCCATGGCTTCGGACTTTGTGGTGCCTGCAAAATGTTAGACCAGTTGTGCTGAAATACACATACAGTAAAATACTGATACAGTGAAATGGCTCAATTAAATCTATTTTCAGACAACCATAATAAAAAACCTTTCACGGTCAGTGGTAATGTCAGAGGGACTCTCATAAAAATGTTAGAGACTTAATTAAGTTTAAGTACGTCTTGTTAAACTGGTTAAACTCGTAAAATTGTGAGAATGGTCCATGGATCTATTGTTTTAATCACAAATTGGCAGAGTGAACACGGATTTGGTGTAGTTTACATAAAAACCAAGATGAAAAGTTGTTTTTTAAAACGAGGAACACACTAGGATTTTTTTCTGTATCGTAGGTGCATTTACAAACATACAAACTCACATACACAAACAACCAGACCGGAATAAGTATCTGTAAGCCATACAAATATTTTGTTCCGTGTGGGAATCGAACCCGCGACACGCAACGCAGCAGCCGATCACTCAATCACTGCACCAACCGTGTAGTCAGTTAAATGTCTTGCTGGTAACTACCGCGGTACCTGTGATAACATCCAAAGGACAATTGATTCATAGTTTACGAATTTAAAGAGGAATTTGTAAGATCTAGCGGACTCCCTTGGCCCTTGCGAGGTCATGGAGGCCATGGAGGCCTTCAAAAGCTGCGTCTACGGGTCGGTGCCCGCTCTAGAACGTTTCGGTTGGATACGAGAAGCACACCGTTACGCTTGGGAGTCTATGCTACCTACATATCAGCTAATGAATGACATGATATCACACAAAATCCTGCATCGCGCATGAGTTTTCGGCGAGATTTGAAAATATACAACTTGTGCAGTTGGGCATTTGCCCGGACCAGACACCCGTCTGGTTGGAGGATCCTTCCTTTTCAATGGTGACTTGGGACTTTACACCCAGTTCCGTAAGTCCATAAGTCAACACTTGGGAAGGCCTATGTCTAGCAGTAGCTACGGGTCTTTCGACCGAGATGATAATGATGATGATCTAAGTTCTGGGTGTAAAATTATTTACCTTGAACCGGAGGTCTCCTAGTGGTGGCTGCGCGTACGGGATACCCTTGAAGCTGCAGTACGAGCCGCCGTACTCGTTCTCCACTAGCTCGCCCTCCAGCACCCCCTCACTCACGACCACTTGCACCATCTTTGCACTGCAATGTATAGACAAAACATTTAGCCTCTAGCCCAGGGGTCACCAACTGGCGGACCGGATCCGGACCGCCGACCTATTTTGACTGGATCTTAAGTAAACAGTACAATATAATTTACTTGTGTTACTTGAGTAGGTACTAATTTGATTATTTATCCTGCGCTTTGTCTTTATTTCCGTCGATTTGACAACGGGCGAATCATCTCATAAAAATCTGCTTTGATATATTTCAATAATTTTAACAAAGTAAATACACGTGACGATGTAAGGGTAATATAATAAAAAGTTGTTTTTAAACCTTTCGGACCGCGACGGTCATACATTATTTTTAAAAGTAAAAACAAAGCGAAATAAAAAGACGTAAAATCATGCTGTGCAGTCGGAGGATACATATTCACGAGCTGGCTGACCAAAAACAGATGTATCCTCCAACTGCACATAATGATTTTCTTCTTGTTTATGTCTTTTTAGTTTGCTTCTTAAACTTTTTGCTCGAATTATGTACATTTAAACATATAAGTGTTATATATTTTGGAAATCACCTCTTAAAACCTCGTATTTTGATACCCCATATTTATTTTGATGGGTCGTGAAGAAAAAAAAATGTGCCTCCACAATATGGCGCCCAAAGTTCGTAATTTTTCCATTTTCCAATTTTAATGTAGCCAGTGACACTCGCAAGGTTAAATGGTTAAAACGAATCGATTGACGTAAGAATCATCAAAATCAGCCAACGTGTTTGTTCTCTAGAACGCCTCATACATACATACATATATAGACATTAGCCTAAAAACCACCTCAGCAAAAAAACCGAACTGAATCATTCAATATCAACAAAAGTTTTCCGCTTGGCAAGCGACAATATGGACAGATGGGTAAAAACCGACCCCATATGAAAATAATTGGTGGCCCCTGCTAGTCTATGCTCACGCCTTTGACGGCATGAATAGCGTTTTATAATCCCAAGGTAACGCACTACCAGAATAAAATGTATCCTATGTCGTAATATAGGTAACGGTCTATCCTTGTGTTAAGTTTTGCCAATATCCGTTCAACGGTTTAGACGTGTAAGCTAACAGATAGACACACATTCGCATTTATAATATCAGAGAGACAATTTGCATAAAACTACTTATGTATTATCTTAATATAACATAGAACAATTTAGGACCAATTACATATAATCAATATGCAGTGCAGAATGATAAATAATACTGAGTTCAAGACACTTTGCACACAACAGACGAGGTATGGTTTGAAATAAATGATCAGGTTATTTCAAAGTCGTTGTACATAATGTTATACTACTTATTAGATGATGCTTACTTATCTTATGAGCAAATTAGTAGGTTTTTACCTAGATTTTTAGTTTATTTCTCTAGTTATATAAGATCTTCGATATATCAGTAGGTGCCTAGATTCTGAAATATTTCTGAAGCAACTAGGATAATGACCGGCGAGCCAATTAAGCGGATCTAGGTTTAGTGAAATTGTGTCAGCGATAACAATTGTTAAAAAGTTCAAAATATACGGGATTTGTATAACAATACCAGCCTGCAACTGTCCCACTTTACGGCAAAGACCTCTTCTCATATAGGGAAGGCACGAGCATTGTTAACCACGCTTGCTCAATGCGAGCTGGCGATTTCAGACTTACATATAAGATTAGACTTATGTAAGTCCAGCCCCCCTAGCCAAGTTACAAATTTATCGTATCGAATCTCTTTCTACAATCGTTAACGCCTTCTATTTGTATGACCACGTGACTTAACGTTCAGATGTGTCATTCCCATACATTGATTCGTTTTCTACTAGCGTTATCGATTGTATATTATCAACTTGGCTACAGGTGCTGGTTTTCTCACGATGTTTTCCGTCACCGTTGTTTTGAAGTCCAAGATAGTATGCACTACATAAATTAAGTAAATCCAAAACATTTTATATTGATGACAACCATTATTGTTGATAGAAGAATCTCGCTTTGTCTAGAGTCCAAGAAAAAAGCGCGAATTCTGACAGTTGTGACATTTTCCTGTCCCATTTTCGCGCCAAATTGAGGACAAAATAAATTGTTTTCTTCACTAAGTTGTTGCTTCCTGACAGCTACAACCTGGGGGTATTTAAGTCAAGAATGGATAAGTTACTTCTAGGCAAGCGTGCTTCATCGTAGATCACATCATCGCTTACCATCAGGAGAGAACGAAAAATAAAAAATGGTAAATGGTCGAACACGAGCCTAACAACAATAAAAAAAATCTTCGTTCTTATTTGGTATCGTCAGTTTACTTTCATCTGACATTATTTAATTTAGTCAATGAATTTGCATGCATAGCATAGCCAATATTGTCAAATTAACCTCGTGTTAGCAACTAACTCTGAGTTAAGTTTAAGTTTCACGTAACCCGGGGTTAAGCGATTGGTAGAATAATTGAAACATTAATTTCCGCGTTTACTACGCTAACATTTTATTAAAAATTCTCTGTAGCAAGTGATTATTAACTTTATAAAGATTAAACACTGCACACCGTGCAACTGTCATCGCGTCAGTCGTATTATTCAGTCATTTTATCGGTAATCAGCAATGCTATTTTTTTGTGATTCAGCTAATTGCTTGTTTGATTTTCAAGTTTAAACTCTTATCTTTGAAACTACTTTTTGTAAATACCTAAGCTAGGTAAATAAAAAAGTAATGAAGTAATTAATATTTTGAATGTAACAACGTAACACACACAACACAAAATACTTATATATATTCAAAATTTTTGTTCTAAATTCTAGTGAGTGCAACACCAGCCAGAACTATTTTCTGCCAGCCTGCACGCTGTAAGATTTCTTCAGGCGGCAACATTCACAGTACCAAGCCAAAGTTACTGAAAAATAGAAGATTCGAAATTCAAATTGTCCATAAGACATTTGAATTATGAATCTGAACTGAAAACTGATTAGCAGATTCTTAATTCAAATCGTCCAAAGAAAATTTGAATTGACAATCTGTTATTCGGTGTTCAAACTAATCATATAGTTAGAATGTTTTTAGGGTTCCGAAGTCAACAAGGAACCCTTATAGTTTCGCTCTGTCCGTCTGTCCGTCCGCAGCTTAGCTCAGAGAATCTAAGTACTATAAAGCTATAATTTGGCATGTATATACATATTAATAATTCCGACAAAGTGGTAACATAAAATGATGAAAAATAATTTTTTTTCGGGTACCTCCCATAGACGTAAAGTGGGGATGTATTTTTTTTTCTCATATATCCCATGGTGTGGGGTATCGTTGGATAGGCCATTCAAAAATATTAGGGGTTTGTTAAAACCATTTTTCGATTCAGACATTCGTTTGCGTAAAATTAAGCTTTAAGTTGCAAATTTATGTTAGAGTCAAGTGTGTCCCCCCCCCTGCCAGCGAAATGGTTGCTCTTGGCTATCTGAAAAAAATTCACGGCAGTAGTAAATATAACGAAATTAAAAGGAAAATTATCACGGATAACAAGGCTTTACAAGTTTACGAGTAATAGTCGACCAACTTATAAAATGTACTTGGAACAGTAAAATTTTTTGTACAAATGCCATTGAAAAATTACTTAAATAAAGTTGATAGCTGTGTAAAACAGAGTAAATATAATGCTTACGAACCATGTAAAAATATACAAAAATGAAATCATAACAGGCTTTACAAGTTTACGAGTAATAGTCGACCAACTTATAAAATGTACTTGGCACAGTAAAATTTTTGTACAAATGCCATTGAAAAATGACTTAAATAACGTTGTTCATTGTGTAAAACAGATAGTAAATATATGCTTATGAACCATGTAAAAATATACAAAAATAAAATCATAACATCCATAATAATAATGATTTCTAAATTAATAAAGTTTAAGCTCGAATAACGCATTGGAGTGGCCGGAGTCGTTGGCAGTACCAGTCCGTAGTCCATACGGCACATGCGCGCGGAGTCTATTTTGTGTTAGTGCAGAAGTATTTTCGACGTTTTGTAATTCAAAAGTAAAGTCAAATTATTCGATTTCCAAGCAAATTACTTATTTTCTTTTGTCGATATCCTTCTATAAAGTCAATATTCGACCCGACTTCATCACTAATTGAGTAGCGTAAAACTTTCCAGAATGAAATAGTGAATACCGCAGATTAGAGGATTCACCTCTAATCTGTGGTATTAGAGGAGATTAGATACGATATTTTTCTAAAAAAACAAGAAAAAACAAATAAACAAAAAAAAAAACAAGAAAAAACAAATAAACAAAAAAAAAAACAAGAAATAAACAAGGAGCGTGCACTCAGGGATCCAGGAACGAACTATATCATTCCCCGTGGCTCTAACGCGCGCTCGTATCGGCTCCTTTCGCAATTCGCACCCGCGGTGGTACTGAAATAGATAATATTTTTCTAACTTCAGTTCCGAAGTTGGATTTTATAACTCCTTCTTCAGTTACCAGTTAGTCCTTATTTAGTTTAAGTCAAGAGTAAATAGATTACATCTAGGCAAGCGTGCTTCACCGTAGACCACATTATCGCTTACCATCAGGCGAGATAGTGGTCAAACGTGAGAATATAGATTAAAAAAAAACATCACCTATGTGGGCCCGTTTTTGACTTTGTGAGCCGCTGAAACCGTTCTAATGTTCATGTAACAACAACAAAACCCTCTTTTTAGTCTGCATTATTATGCAACTTCGGAACCCTATTACTGCGCGTGGCCCGACACGCACTTGGCCGGATTTTTTAAAATAAGACTAACTGTGTTTACTTTCACAAAATACCTAGCCGTTCAGGTATCCTCTAATCATATAGGTATCTATGTAGTAAGTACCGATACCGACATATAAGCTGAATCGGAGCTCACAAACCGCGACCCACTAATTGGAAGTCGGAGCCGTGCACATTCCGTGGTTCATCAGTTGTCGACCGAGATGTGTAACTATTTGCAATGCAATACATAATATGTATTTCTGTTTAACCGAGACAATTGATTATGTATCGCTTTTTATGTGTACCATGCTTACTTACAACCTTACCAATTCATAAAAATCTCTTATCTGTTTTGGACCTATTACGCGGAATCTTAATTCACATTCTGTATAGAGAAACTTACTAATCAGTTGCTACACAGTTTTAAACATAGTATTAATCTGAATCTGTGTGAACATTGCTATTTAACGATACACGTGATTATACCAACATTAACACATTACCAAATTTACGACATATTTACCCGACTGCGCGACGCAAAGGAGGGTAATGTGTTTATCAGTCTGTGTATAATGCTCACAGCGGATCTTTGTGTCTCTGAAGTTGGCTCTGTCAACTATTGCGCAAGAAACAGTTTAACTGCATAGTGTAAGCGAGATAGAATGATGAGACAAACGTAAGCGAGTGAAAGAGACAGTTATACAATGCTATCTTCACTTTCAATATTGACACAAAAATAGCTGCTGCGCAGGCTTTTGCAGCCAATTCAGAGACACAAAGATCCGCTGTGAGTATTATATGTATGTTTGTTTCTATGTGGCATTCTAGAGACCAAACGGGTAGGCCGATTTTGATGATTTAGGTCAATCAATTCGACTTAACCGCGAACGTCACTAACCACATAAAAATGCAAAAAAAAAATATTTGTGACCCGCACAGGAGACACGAGATAAGAAAAACACAAACAATAATAAAAAATAAAAATATATAAACCCGTGCGAGAACAAAAAGGCTCCTATCTCAGCATGTGCAGCGATGTGTGTTTTTGTTTTTTATGTTATGTTTTCCGATATTGTTTATTTATCAAGCTACTTACAAGTCTCAGAAAATCTTCACAGCACAACACAGATAAAAGAATTCTACTTGTCTCTGGTTTAACACTATATCTCCTTCGAGCTACGTTCAACGACTGACCTGGCGTGTGCAAGGTACTTATTTGCACACGCCTGATAAATTAGGTTATCACATAGATAACTTTTCAATAACAGACAATATTAATTAAATCGGCATGTAATTATGTCACTTATCAACCTTAAAAGGTTCACAGTCCACAGACCATAAAACAATAGTTAAACCAATAGAATTAACAAGTTGGTCTGTGTTGTTCCTGTTAAGTTGTGTGGTTTTTATGAGAGTTTTATTTTTATCTTGTTTTTAGAGTTCCGTACCCAAAGGGTAAAAACGAGACCCTATTACTAAGACTCCGCGGTCCGTCTGTCTGTCTGTCTCAAAATAAAAAATCAAATGTTTTTTATTTCATATAGGCCTACATGGGCACTTATAAAATGTCGACAAAAGGTGCACGGTTCGGGTTGGTCGTTTTGTATAGAGAAGAACCGGCAAGAAACTCCACGGTTACTCTTTGATACTCTCGGTATTCTCGATCTGTCTGTCACCAGGCTGTATCTCATGAACCGTGATAGCTAGACAGTTGACATTTTCACAGATGATGTATTTCTGATGCCGTTATAACAACAAATTCTAAAAACAGAATAAAATAAATATTTAAGTGGGGCTCCCATACAACAACCGTGATTTTTTTGCCGTTTTACGCGATAATGTACGGAACCCATCGTGCGCGAGTCCGACTTGCACTTGACGGTTTTCTTTTTTACTAGTGACGACAAATCATTATTTGGGGATAAAATATGTCTGGTACTTTTCCATAAGGAACTAACTAGGTAATGTCAATATAAATAAAATAAAATAAAAAAGCCTTTTATTCCTTGCGAATGTATGTACAATGTTAACTTAATTTCTATCAGGTATAATATGTTAGTGGGTTAGTTTCTTGTATTACATGTATTGGTTAGTTTATTAGTTTTCTTATTTTGCAAGAACCCCAGATTGGGTAAAGGCCTCCTCCAAAGATGCCCAAGTGTGTCTGTCTTTTGCTATTTGGCTCCAATTTGAGCCGGCTGTTCTTATGACCTTGTCCTTCCATCGTGTCAGTGGTCTGCCTCTGTTTCTTTTCCCCTGTGGACCCTTCCATAAGGTTGCTCTTATGGTCCATCGTTGGTCTGTAAGCCTCGCGACGTGTCCTGCCCATTTCCATTTTAGCTTTTGTGCATAGGTCAAGGCATTTTTAGATTTTGTAATAGATCTTATTTTTGTGTGTCGTATTTTATCTATTTTCCTTACCTTGAGCATGCTTCGCTCCATTCCTCGTGGGCAGGTGGTAATTTTGTGTAATGTCAATATAAGGGCTATGTAATTATATCACTTATCAACCTTAAGTTTTATTGTGCTGATGAGAGTTGTAATCATTAACTCGTTTTTTTTACCAGTGATTAATCATTATTTGGGGATAAAATATGTGTGGCGGCTGGTAGATCATAGAAGTGGTGGCGCACTTTATCAGCTCACTAAGTATTCGAATTCGAAGTTGTGTTATAACAACATTTTTGTCCATACTAGGTATTTTTACTTTTTATAATTTTCTTGCGCAGCGAAATGCTCGATTACCTTTTTATTAAAATCTGGTAATGATTTAATTTTTATTACAATAGTGAGCACAGAAAGTGCATTTAACCCGTCATGGGACATGGTGCAGCAAGATAAGAGCGAAATATCATAAATCTACAAGCGGTGTTTCTGAGAAACATTTTAATTCTCTTTAGTGTCGAAAACTCACACACACTGTCCCATAACTCAGTAAGTATATTAAAAAACAATAGAAAATAGAATATAGAAAATGAAAGTAACTAAAAGCCGCGTTCAGCTGCAAATGTACTCTGTGTTCAACTGCAAGATTGCAAGCCGCACGCGCTGTGTCCAAAAAGTAAACAAGCCCCGCGCCCGCTTCACTTCCCACCGCGTAATGTTGGTACTCGACCCGAGGGTGAATTTCGTTCGTCAAGCCTCGCCCGCTCTCGGTAATCTTCGGTTCTCTCGGACGGGTCATATTTTGCCGTAAATTTTCAATTGAACTATCTTTGTCTCACGCGCCAGGCATTATCGCTCGTATCTCGTAGAAGTTGTATGATCATTCGCCGTGCGCTTGTGTACCGCACGGGGTACATTTTTTACAGCAAAATACGTCTTATCACTTTAGCAAAGAGCTTAAATTGGTTCGTCATAATTTCGATAATATTCTAACGAATAACGAATCGGATATTAAAAAAAAGAACAGTTTTTCTAAACCTATTGTAAATCTGGCAGTTCAGCGCACGAGTGAACTTCAAAGTACAGCCGCCCTTGCAGTGGTACTATTCCATAAATAACTAACTACTGGCAATGTAAGGGCCGTATTCTCAAACGCAAATACAATTTTTTTATGTCTATTCTTATTACCATCATTTCAGCCAAAAGATGTCCACTGCTGGACATAGGCTGTCCTTAAGTGTCACCAGTCCCGTGCGTCACGCATCCAGCTGGTTCTTGCAGCCTTAACCAAGCATTAACCAGTTCCCTAGACTCCAGGTGGACCGATATCCCTCTAGGTCCTCGAGGGAGGCCTTCCAACGCTATTATTCTTATGCTGTCACGGTGTAGTGTGCCAAGAGTGAAGAGCATAAAAAGTTTTCTAAAACGTCTTACAATTAAGTGTACTTTGAGAATCTGCTGCACTATTATGCCCATCCTTTCTCCACTCCCGGATCGTTCAGTTAACTTGTATACAAATTTTGATACATCTTTTAATGATCTGGTAGATGAATACCACCTCCCTCCCACTAAGTGGCCTATGACCTGGCTAAGTCTGCGGGAATCCTCTGAATGTGCGACTTACAGGACCTATCGATTTGGTGACAATTGGGGACGGATTATGAATACCTATTTAACAATTTCTCTCAATCTAAACCCTCAAGCTCACTTTACTTTAAGCCCACGAACACAGACTTCATCGACATGTGAATGTTGAGGCTTTCCAGCTGCTAGACAATACAAACATAGTGCGTACACTAAAAAGAACTAAACCTTCTGAATTAGTGTAGTGTAAAGTGAATGAATAATAGTGACAACGCTGTGCTATACATACAACACATGAAAATAGTGTTTTTAAATTATATCAGACTCTAAGAAAGTGCTACGGGCTTGTGTAAAAGTGCAAATGGACACTATTCTTAGTTTTAACATAATCTATCAAGTAACATATTAAGTTAGAGTTAAATTGCTTATTAGTCTTTTAGGCTAGATCGTAATTAATTATTAAGAATTTTGTTCTTACTAATAAAGTAAAAAAAGAGAAACAGGTTCTTAATTACGCATTTCAGCCACCATTCCTTCAATCTTCTATTACTCTATACTTAACCAATCAGACACATTACCGTAGACTTTAGACAGACAATATTGCTGAGCCATAAACAACGTGTCCAAGTCCATGCATATTTAGAGTTGGCTAGTGTTTCATAAATTTGGTATTGCAGAGCAGCGTTGTGGCGGGCGCAAATAACAATCTATGGAGTCGTTAGCGTGTGGGAATGTAGCGGTTTTCTGGTGTGCGTCTGTAGGTACTATGTATGTGATGAATGAAGGTCTACCAAATGTTAACTAGGAGTTAGTTTTCCCATCATGGCCAAACTTAAAATTACCGGTAGAGTAGGAGTACTTTCTATAAATCATTTTGGTCGTGCAAAACGTGGTGGTTTTCTTACTAATTTTTTTTTTGTACACTTTAGGCTCGCGCTTGACCACTATCTCACCTGGTGGTAAGCGATGATGTTCGACGGTGAATCACGCTTGCCTAGAAAAAACTTATTCACTCTTGACTTAAAGATTGTAGATTGTAGCTGTCGGGAAACACAGACCCCCACAGGGAATTCCACTACTTTTCTGTGCGCATAATAAAAGTATTCCCAAAACGTTTGGTGCGTATGGGTGGGATGTCCACCATGTACCGATGACGCATCGCCGTACGTCTTGTAGTCCGATGATGGAACGGGCTAGGAGGAATCACTTCATGCAATTCCAACGCACACTCCCCGAAATGTAAACGATAAAAAGCCGACAGGCTGGCAACTCGGCGCCGATGTTCACTGACTCCGGCAGGGAATGCCACTCCACTCCAATCCAATTCAGTAAAGTATCTTACTAAATTCAACTCGCAGAGGCCTTGTTAGGCATGTATCAAGAAATGTTGACACCAACCGACGATTATCCCTGTATGCACTGCGCAAGAGCACGCAATTGCAATCCCCGGTTGGTGGTGGCAGGACTATTGCAAAATAGGGAGAAAAAATTCAATGGGCTATGGGTTGGGTAGGTTTAATGGATCGATTGCCTAAATCAGTAAAGTTTTATTATTACAGGTTTTCCAAAATGAATTTCTCAGATACAGCTTGGAGACTTGGTGCTCAGTTGGTAGTAATGTGGTTAATGGTGTAGCTTTTATCATGGGACTGGTGCTAGAATTTACTTCAAGCCGCCACAGTTTTCACCCAAATACCATCCATCCATACATTGGGTAAAACAGGCACTATGGATGGTATTTGGGTTCATGTCCAAGATAATAATTTCTAACAAACATAATGTCGAACATAGAACCTCCTCCTTTTTGGTAAGTCGGTTAAAAATAAAAATGGCGTTACTCTCATAAAAAAACAACAGAAATACACTTTTTCGAATTTCAAATACGAAACTATAGAGTTTCCTTTCCACATTTAAAAATAACTTACGATAGTTCCAGTATTCAAGTACGTCGGATGTTGTCGGGCGTCCCCGGGGCTGCGCTTTCGTGTCACGCGCGCCCTTCAATCAGAAGCGATTGTTTGAATATGGAGCGCGGAATATTCTCCCGAATACTTTCGATGTTTCGTTCGCGTTTAATTGCACGCTGTGACTAACGATGGACGGACGTACGTGATTTGATTCGTGATTGGTTGTTATTATAATGGTTTTGTTTTATAAATTGTGTAATTAATGAAGATGTTTCTTGATGGGTATAGTCCGTAGTCAGATGGGTATTAGGGCTACAATTTTGTGTACCAATTAGGGGATGAGTAATGCCGGACTAATTTCGTCGACTGTCGGACTCAAAACAAAGACTCATTCATACAGGGACCTATAAAGTAAACCGACAGGCGATAAACTGACAAGCCGATAATTTTAGGTATATTAAAGTTCCTTCACAGTTATTTTACCTCTGATTATGCATCATATGCTCTTTATTCTGATAAGCATATGCTTCCTAAAATAGGTTAAAGTTCGAGGTAAAACAAGTACAAGATAAAGTTACAAATTTAAAAACCCCGATCTTAATTTTTATTTCATGCTTTTTAAACTACACATAATATACCTATTAGTAGACACGCTTCAATCGACAATCTATCGAAACACGTAATAATGATTTAAAGAGTAAAATGCGAATAAATTTTGAACGGCTAAACTGATTTTATTCAAACATAGCTATGAACACTCTCGACAAAGTCACCTTTCAAACAAAAAAATAATTAAAATCGGTTCATCCGTTTAGGCGCTATGATGCCACAGACAGACACACAGATACACAGCAACACACATCAAACTTATAACACCCCTCTTTTTCCGTCGGAGGTTAAAAAGTCGGTAGAAAGAACAATGGCGAAATTCTAGCTGAGTTAAATTTAAGCGTCTGAAAGTGAGTTATATACGAAAGACATTCTATTAATTATCTATGTTTTTTAAAGTATAATTAAGCCTAGTCCAAAATAGATAAAAAAAATATAACAAATAAAAAGTCACTTATTTGATTTTTTTGTTAATTTCTTTAGCATAGTGTTGCCATTATATATTTTATCTGCTAAGTGACAAGCAGTAACTATATTAAGTAATAATATCATTATTGTATTTATTGCAGTAAATGAGTTAACAATACAGTTTATGTCTAAGTGTAGATGTTCCTTGCAGGTAGGTAAGAATATTGTAGTGTAGTAGAAATAAATGAATTACTTTCAATTAATGATTGGCAAAAAGACTAGTACCCAAGTCTAAAAAAATATAGCTTGGTTGTTGACGACAACCTTTTGATACACGTCAAAGTCACTTAGTTTAAATAAATATACTCTTTCCAAAGAGCTAGTAGTTGCTACACATTTCATGCTAAAATAATTAGGTAAGGGAAATACTAATGCGATATTCCCCTTTTACTTCCACGAAATTGAATAATATTACCTATTAAACACATTATTAAAAGTTACCCAGACATAACCTACAAAAGTTTATGACTGAATATCTATTATTCTCTACATTCTCGAACAAAAATTCTTGCACAAACTAATTCAGAACATCATCTTGAGTTAAACCAGATATTTTTCATTTAATGACTTTCGAATTTAATCTCAGCTAAAACAATGTATGGGCACCTGCCATTGTTCTTTGCTTTATTATTAACAGTATCTGTAGCATAGTACCTAGGTATATTGAAAAGTTATAAAAAAAAGTTAGGGCAGTTGCCCGGACCAGACACAACACCCGTCTGGTCGGAGGATCCTCCCTTTTCTATGGAGGTTTGTGGGACTTTACACCCTGTTCCACCTACCCCCAAACTGGTGACCCTAGATCATGAACATCAGCGCAGCCTTCGTGCAGAGTTCATCGTGACGTCATCATCACTTCCTCAAGCTTTCGAGCAGCGAGTCACACAGCCAGCCAGTACCCACGGCATCTACGGGGGTATCCTGACCTCCAGCATGCATTATAAAAAAAAAGGGTCCTGGGGCCCTAAATAAGTGACATTTTATTAACGAAAGTGTGGAGATACATATTACAATAATGTCATAAATGTATGGGAATGTTTTATCAATCCCTTCCGTTTTGGCATTGCCATAGCTGCCATCGAATTACACTTGACTAGAGCCTAAGAACAGGTCTTTGAAATCACTCGCTTTTCGCATAAACTATAACAAAGCCTCTCCTTCAAAAGTCGGTTAATTTTACTCTCTTCCTTATAACCAACCTAATATCAGATGCACCTGATATTAAGCGTTCTCTATCTCAATTCTCGACCGAGGTATTTAATAACAGCGGAACAGGTATTTGCCGGCGAATATTCAAGGAACGTTTGAATCGCAAACAGTTTCGGGCGGGCAACGGTTGACGGGGAGCCGGCCGGCGGTGGCGAGATGTAGTGCATGAGAAATAGCGGGGTATTTTACATAGATATAATACTTTTCTTGCAAGCGAACAACCTGGTAAAGGAACAGAGGTATTTTTGGTTGTATGCAGCATATAAATTACAAGTATAGAAGATGCGCCCGCCATCAGTTGGGATTGGTCATAACTTAGCTGCCTCGGCCTGTTTTTAATTACGTACTTATTGAATTTGTGAATTGTTTGTTTTACTATAGACGCTTTTACTTGCACGTCTTTTTACAATGTTCTCACATATAGTATGTATTTTTCCAACAAGAATGATGTTACCAAATAAATGCAATTAAAACTGATGGAAAAGAGTGGAGTTTCTTGCGCGTTCTTCTCTATAGAGACCTACTGACGCTTGCAAATGTGCAACTAGATTAATATTTTGTTTGACATTTCAAAAGTACCTATATAAGGAAAACCTTAATATTGAAATAAAAATATATTGATACTAGCTTCTGCCAGCGGCTTCACCCGCATGAAACTCTGAAGTTTTTCCACGGGAATAGAATTTTTTTTCGGTATAATAACCTAGCATATGTGCTATTCCAGACTATAATCTATCTCTGTGCCAAATTTCATCTAGATCTGTTCAGCTGTTCTGGCGTGATTGAGTAACAAACATACATCCATACAAACTTTCGCATTTATAATATTAGTATAGATTGATTGATATTGATATTGAACTTGTCTTTTTGTCTGTATGCAACATTTAAATCGTAAGTGTAGAAGATACTTCAAGGTGGAAATAACTAAATGCAAGACTTTTCTAGTGAGAAAACTTCTTGGTAAAGGAACTTGAGTCTTTGTTGTGTGGAGAATTTTAAATTACAAGTAAAGAATCTATATTTATGCTGTTGTTGTGTATGTTTGTTGTGTGTGTATGTGTATCTGTATATATATTTTTCATTTCTTTCTATATCTGCGAGAAGATGCTTCAAGGCAGAAATAACTAAAATGTGAGACTTTTATTGTTTGAGTACTCCTTGAGAAAAGGACTGAAATCTTTTTGTCTGTATGCAGCATTGCTGGCCAAATTACAGGCGTTTAGACGCTCTGAGGCGTTTTAGGTGCCTGGATGTAACGGCTACCATTTCATATCGGGCTGTCGCTAAATAACACAACAGACAGGAATGTATAGTACCCCAAGTGCCCATACTGTACTTTAAAGGACCTTATTAATGCCACTAACGCTACAATTGGCGTGGCCACCTACTAAGGCGGGGCCGAAATATTTAAAGAGTTTTTGTTGTGGAAAGAAAAAGAAGCAATCTTAAAAAAGTCTTATCTAGTAAACCTCTCCTGAAAAGGCGTAACGATGACTGGTATCTGAAAAAAAGTTAATTAAAAAAATCAAAATACCCGACTGCTTAAAAAGCGAACTAAAAAGACGTAAACAAGAAGAAAATCATGCTGTGCAGTCGGAGGATACATATTCTCGAGCTGGCTGACCAAAACCAGATGTATCCTCCGACTGCACAGCATGATTTTCTTCTTGTTTACGTCTTTTTAGTTCGCTTTTTAAGCAGTCGGGTATTTTGATTTTTTTAATTAACTTTTTTATTTATAACTTTTTAGTTAACATTTTTTTCGAATTAGGTACATTTAAATATATAAGTGTTATATATTTTTGAAATCACCTCTTGAAACCCTTTATTTTGATACCCCACACGATGGGTTTGGAAGAAAAAATAAAATTGCCCCCCCACAATATGGCGCCCAAAAGCCGCCATTTTTCTATTTTCCAATTTTAATGTAGCCTATGACACTCGCAAGGTTAAGACGAATCGATTGACGTATGAATCATCAAAATCGGTCAACGCGTTTGGTCTCTGGAACGCCACATAGGAACAAACATACATACATACATACATACATACATACATAGACTGATAAACACATTACCCTCCTTCGGCAGTCGGGTAAAAAGCAACGGGTTTCGTCAGCTTCATAGCTTGCGTTACGCATTGAATCTGCATTCCGCACATATGAAGCTATTAATAGCAATTTTTCTTCTAGGTAAGCGTGCTTCACCGTAGACCGCATCATCGCTTAACATCAGGCGAGATAGTGGTCAAACACGAGCCAATGGATTATAAAAAAAATATGATCCCAAATCCACTGTAGGTAATCCTTTTCCAAATATAAATTCAAATCAAACTAGCGACGATAACTTGGACCAAAGCAAAATTGTAATGCGTTCAGCGCTGGCACAAACTTTGTCTGAAATACATTAATTAATTATACACATTTGGTAATTTCTACGAAATTTGTGTATTGTTCAAAAGTTGGCTATTTATTTTCCAGATTTCCATAACAGTCTGCTGTAATAACTTACAGGATTTGTTGAAATTGGTTCGAGGGGAATGGCTTTTCGGTGTTTCTGTCACATGGTCGATTAAGTTTCGTTTTGATATATTGGTTTACTGCTTCGTTTAGTAATTTAATATTTCGCCACTTCCTGTTATATTTATTGTTTTTGTGAATATTTATTTCACAACTTTGCCCGCGGTTTCTCTAGTGATTTAAGTTTTTCAATGCTCTGAAAAAGGGACGGTAGGTATTCTATCTTGTCTATTTCTCATCTGTGTTCCTCAATCCATAATAATATTATAACGTGAGAGTAATTCTGTCCGTCTGTTTGTTTGGTACGTTTTCAAGTCTAAAGCGCTGAGTCAATATTGATGATTTTTAAACGACGACTTTCCAAAAAGGAGGAGGGTCTATGTTCGAATTACGTTTTTTTTTATGTTCACCGATTACTCCGTCAACTATGAACCGATTTTGGAAATTCTTTTTTTGTTTGAAAGGTTATAATCTCGAGGTAGTCCCATTGTGAACAAGTCAGGATCTAATGAGGGGATCCCATGGAAATCGAGGGAATTCCTTAACATTTATAGGCTTACATTTAGCGATTTTTATATTTTCATTAACATGGCAGCATCTGCATTCAAAAAGTATCATTTGGTGAAGTAGAACCGATGAAGAAAACCACAGATGGCCACTGGAACTTCTCAATGTTAAGTAGGTATGTTTTGGGTATAAAATATCCCGAATAGTTAAATGACTGTGATGAAGCAAATTTAAATTTCTAATGAAAATGATACCATCGAACTGCTCTGGTGACGAAGCCGGAAGGTAGGCATCGGAACTCCGTAATAAAATAATGTATCCCAGTCATGTTTAGTCTTGATAGAATAGTTATAAGAACCGCTCAGCTAGAAATGGTTTTCATGGTAAGGTAAAAAGATAAAAAAATAACTTTGAAAAAAATAACTAAACCGACTGCCAAAACAAAATACTACAAAGCGAAAAATAACTTTCTTTTCGGAAGTCGGTATCAAAAACGAAAAGAAATCAGTACTAAAGACACTGACTTCCGAAAAGAAAATAATGTTTTGCTCTAGTGATTTGTTTTAAAAGTCGGTTTAGTTTTTTTTATCCCGGAATTACGTTCCCATTGAATAATTTTTCTTTAAAACAGGTGAAACTGCTGGCAGAACTTGGTCAGTAATAATATACAAAAATATTTGCTAATGATGTAACAAAATCTGAAATGTGATGTGAAAACATAACAAAATATAATTCGTAAACATTAATTTTATCATAATATTTATTTAAAAAATTCTATTTACGTAAAAAACAATGCCTCAAAAGCTCTTTGATCGCTAGAGCGACGTCCACCACATATTATGGGGTACTATGCGACTGAACGCACTGGTACCCAAGCCCCGAATGAAAAAGGGTTCAAAAACTTCCAACATTTTTGGTAAGAGCCGCCATGTTAAATCCGTTCGGCTATTTTCGGAACCATTCGGGTAAGCAGTAATTTCAGTTTGTGATTCGTGTTTGAAATCTGATATGGTTGGATAGACAAGTAAATTGGCTTACGATATCACTAGTGATATCAAAAGCCCTCTTGTGTTTTCTATGAATTGATATTTGTTTTCGTATTTACATACTCATGTAACATGGTACACTTGTACTTTATGGGAGATATTTCATTTGTATCCCAAAAAGGCAATAAAGTAACAACACAAACACAAGACAACAAACACAACAAAGACAACAAAGACAATAAAGTATAAAAAGTAGAAGAGGAGAGGAGTAGTAGTAGTAGTATTCTATTCTATTCTTGTTTATCGACTGGTTGAATTATTCACATATATAAAATCGAGTAACTTGCCAAAGAACTGCTAGGTATAATAAAAATCTCGAGTATATTCTTTAGTAATGGTACGGTGTACGAAGCATCTAAGAAGCTAATCTGTAGAAGTGGGCCTAGAAAAATGATATTATATCACTGACAACGATAGGAGGCTACCGCGTTTGAATTTGCCGCTAGGGGCGCTAGTGTACAGTGAGGTATTTAAGATGTCAAATTTCATAGTTTATTAGGCTTTTAGCGCGAGTTTTTTTTCTTTCTATTATTGTGGATATTTGCCAAATTTGGCAGATTAAGATAGGTACGGGTTTTACCAAACACTGCTTTAATAGAGCTGAGATATTTCAGGAAATTGTATCTTCCTTTTTTCGAAAAAAAGGGCTGCACAAAACTACGGCATACTCGATTTTATGTTTAACTAGCTTCTGTCAGCGGCTTCGCCCGCGTTAATGTCGAAAATTATCCCGAGGGAACATATTTCCGGGATACAAATTATTCTATATGCTATGCCTGACTATAATCTATCTCTGTGCATAATTTCATCCAGATCCGTCCAGCCGTTTTAGCGTGAAGAAGTAAAAAACAAACAAACACGCACACACACGTATAACAGATACATTTAAGGACCTTACTCGGCAGTGGCGCCAACTGGTGGGCACAAAAACGGAAGCCGCCTCATTCCATACATTTTCACTGTAATTTTGTCTAGATCTCCTTACTGTTATTTTAACGCATTCACGAACGTATTTACTGCGAAATAAAGACAATGAGAATAAAGCCAGGCATTCACCAATCTACGGGATTTAGTGGGTACATAATTTCGGACCTAATCATTATGAATAGCGCGCCATACGAGGAATGCTACCTAATACCGCCAACATACGGTTCCACGTGTACGCATATTGAATGAAATATTCCGGATACAACCCTATCCACAGAGTACTGAACAGGCAGGTAGTGACTATAGACGCCATTGTTAATAATATCCGAGGCCACGGAATTACGCTGAGCGCATGTTTGTCAGGCATGTGACGATCCTAATAATTAGGATTATGTAATTATTACAAACTTTATATTTTTTTGAGTAAATGACACTCTTGGTTTATACGGGAACTTATGAAAATTCCGTTTGTAGCATACTGAAATCCATCTGGTTGCCTGTGCACGCTCCTGTTACGAGTATTAAAAGTAGTTTTTTTTTATTAAAAGAGTGAATTCGTTTTACGAATTTTAAATAAAATAAAATCATTTACAAACAAAATGTTAAATCATATTAAAATTCAAAAAATTACTTTAAAAAACAACAATAATCAATTACGAGCATAATAAAATTAAATAAATTCACTCAAAAATTACAATAAAAAATAAAAAAAAAAAATTAAAAAACAAACCATAAAATAAATTAAAAATCAACTGATATTAATACCTTCTCTCCGGAACTGGTACAGCAACATATCTGCCAAAACAATGCCGGAGGAAAGGGCAGGCCAGCCTCTCTGCGATCATCGCCAGGACAGTGTTGGAACTGGCCCGTACTTTGCACACTATAGATGCAGCGCACCTACGCATGGTCGTATGGAAGCCATCGGTGCGTGCCTCACAAACATGCCCGAAGCGCTACAGTAGCGTAGCAGTCCAATCACCGCCTTGAACGTGTTATTATACTGCATTCTTATGGAAATAAAGATTCTTTTTTGTAGTGCGCCCACAGATTACACGAGTTTTGTGACGTACAGTAAGCTTTAAATAGCGGTATATTTATCTCGTCCGAGTATCGCGCGAATCTGGTAGCAACCATAATATTGGCTCTCACAGATAACGGCCTCCACTCCCGCTCCATATCTGCAAGGTCTTTGAGGTTGCCAGTCAAAACATCTCCAAGATAATTGAATTGCTCAACTCTATCCAGAGGAGCACCAGTCAATCTAACTGGAGGTATGTTCCTAGGTTATTTTGCACTGGCGGTCCCAAAGACCATCCATTGGCCCTTTTTAGGGTTCCGTACCCAAAGGGTAAAAACGGGACCCTATTACTAAGACTTCCGTCTTGTCTGACTGCAATCCGTCTGTCTGTCTGTCTGTCCGTCTGTCACCAGGCTGTAACTCATGAACCGTGATAGCTAGACAGTTGTAATTTTCACAGATGACATATTTCTGTTGCCGCTATAACATAAAATACTTAAAACAGTATAAAATAAATATATAAGGGGGGCTCCCATACAACAAACGTGATATTTTTGCCGTTTTTTGCTCGATATTAATAACGGCAACAGGGAGACGCTTGAAATATTCACAGAATGTTTAGTTGTATATTCTCTTCAAAAAATAATAATTATTAAATTAAAATAAAATAAATTAAGGGGGCTCCCATACAACTTACGTGATTTTTTACAGTGTTTTGCGATAATGGTACGGAACCCTTCGTGTGCGAGTCCGACTCACACTTGGCCGGTTTTTTTACATTATATAGTAATCCGTGGCCACAAGCATACTCTTCGCACGTCTGCAACAATTTCCTCAGAACACAGACCGACGCGCTCAACAGCACCATGTCATCAGCGTAACTCTATTTGTTGACAAACCAACCACCCCCAACCTACCTACCCGACCCGACCTACCTTCAATGTAGCAGCCAACATGCCTACCGCTAAGGTCTACAATCTATCTATGTAAACATTGTAATCTTTCACACTGCTCTTCCACAGTTTATGTATTCTTCCCATACTCAAATGCCCATCCATATTCATAATTACAACATTCCTTCTTATTCAGATTTAAAGGTCTTCAAATTATTCCTACATACTTTTAAAGTTTACATGTTAACACCCGTTGAATTTAGCATACCACCCGTGATTAGGTGGCTACCCTCCGACAAACAAATTTTCCTGACCAGTGTGTTGATCACTAAAATTTATTGACGCGTGAAATGAGTTTCATTCTAACGGTCAAAATAAAGATATATCCAATATAAGATACTAGCAGCCCGCGCCGAATTTGGCCGGCTTTAACAAATTATCTAAAATTCTAAACAATATAATATACAGTATATAGCATAAGTCCCTATGGAATAATGTATCTTTCAGATGGTGAAATAATTTTACAAATGTAGGAGTAATAATTTCGGAGATTACCCTCTACTAACAAATATACACAAACTCTTATCATAATCTTAACTGGTATTATAAAGAGGATTTATTATCGGTGAGTATAGACTCCTTTTATCCTGAAAATGTAACAGATCTTGTGCAGTGGGCCACGGAGGCCAATCCGTGCGTAAAAGCTAGTATTGGTACCTAAACAGATACATAATAAACGTATATAGGCGTGATATGTTTATGACGCTTTGCCCTTACGTAGGATTATGATCGTCCTTTAATATTAATGAATCTGGGCATGGTCAAGAATAGAATAGGTAGTCCCTTGATCCTACCCGTGAGTGTCATAAAATATAGCGAAGATTGCCTCACCAGCAGAGTGGGTATATACCTTCTTTTGGTATGCATGATCATGATTTCATGAGGTCCTCGTTTGGATTTCCGTGTCAGGAAAGGTGTTATTGGGGGTTTTCATCTAAATTTTCTCGGTAGTAGCAATAATGAAAAAAGCTGTAGTAGATAGATAAGAGCTGGAGGACCTCAGTACAATGCTCGATGACCTCAGTAGAGCTCCCGAAAGAGTGGGTCTTAACCCACATGGACAAAACCAAGGTCATGTTGAATGCCCATGTTGCAGCCACTCCTATCAACACACTACATGTTGTGGACGACTATGTCTACTTGATACAAACAATCCATTTGGGTAGGGTAAATTTCCAGAAAGAAATCCACCGTCGTATACGGCTGTATGCGGCTGGGCAGCTTTCGGGAAATTGCGCGGTATCTTTTCGTCCAACTTAACACAGTGTCTAAAGACGAAAGTCCACCAGTTGCCAGACCAGTTGTGTTGTCAGTAACCTATGGCTCTGAGACGTGGTCGCTCACAATGGACCTCATCTGAAAGCTTACAATCACCCAAAGGGCAATGGATGACTTGCCGGAGGTCATTCGGACGGCAGAGTGCCTCATGTTTGCTGATGATCTCAAAATATACATGGGCGTGGGGACTGTGGCTGATTGTGATGCTCTTCAGCGGGACATCAACAATGTGGTAGCCTGGAGCAACCGCAACCGCTTGGAATTTAATAAATCAAAGTGTAAGACCATTACATTCTCTCGCTGTCGCTCGCCGCATGTGTACACGTACAGTGTGTCGGGCACCCCGCTGGAGCGCGTCACAAATATTCGGGATCTTGGTGTACTGTTGGACACCGAGCTGACTTTTAATGATCACATATCTGCTTTGTGTCAGCGAGCGCACAAATCTCTCGGGTTCGTTATGAGGCAGTCGGCTCGGTTTACCAACAAACATGCAATTGTTGCCTTGTACTTCGCATTTGTTCGCAGTAGACTTGAGTTCAATTCGATTGTATGGGATCTACACGAGACAAAGTACAATCTCCTATTGGAGTGGGTACAGCGTAAGTTCTGCCGGTACCTTTACAAGAAAATGTATGGGTATTACCCATACTTGTATCCATCTCTGTTCGTCTCAGGAATGGTGGGTATTGATACCCTCGAGCTAAGACGTAAATGTGCGCTCCTTTTGCATTATTTTTTGCTGCTTAACGGCAAAATTGACAAACCTGCGACTTTGTCGCGCTTTGGCCTGTCAGCGCCGGCTCAGTACACGCGACTACGCTCGCGCCCTCTACTCGCGGCTCCCAGAGTCCGGACACGTACTGCTCAATATGCCGCTACTAATCAGGCGGTATCATTGGACATATTCCACTCGAATATACGTTTATTTTTGATTAAATGCAAAGATTGTTTTAGCACATAAATTAATTGATCGATTATATTATTAAATGATTATTGGTAAATTAATGAACGATGATTATAACTTATATTAATATTGGGTATTATTTGATTATTGAATAGCTATTTTTAAATTGTTTTTTTTTTTTAAATTATTTATGCATTTTAATGTCTTACTTAGGGAATTGTCTGTTTAATTTTTATATATATTTTTTTTTATGTTTCTGTGATGTCTAAATAATGTAATTATTGATTCTCTGTACGTTTTGGTTAACACTGTAAGTGCAGAGAGTAATTGTAATAATAAATAAATAAATAAATAAATGGAGAGGGCTATGCTCGGAGTTTACTTGCGTAATCGAGTCAGAAATGTAGAGATCTGCAAGAGAACCAGGGTTACCGACATAGCCCGAAGAATTGCCAAACTAAAGAGGCAGTGGGTTTATTGCTCGCAGAACGGATGGCCGATGGAGCATTGAAAGGCCTCCCACCCGGTGGACCGATGACCTGGTGTAGGTTGCGGGGATCCGCTGGATGCGGGACGCAGGGAACCGGTCAATGTGGCGACGCTTGGGGGAGGCTTATGTCCAGCTGTGAACTTTATACGGCTGATATGATGATGATGATGATAAGAACGGGCACGCCACCTATTTATCATCTTCACAGCGTGACTGCACTCACTGCTGTGTATAGGCTTAGCTTGTCTTGTGCTGATTCCGAAGCTCCTCCGTATCTTACTACCTAAACAATACTGACGAATTTGGGTGTACGATTAGTATAGAGACACTTCTGCCTAAGAGGTTTATCAGACCTATTAATAAAAACAAGATGCCTGTAGACTCATTATCTACAATTTACTTATTTTCATACGTAAGTTACAAACACCACTACTCAATCAGGCGTGAAATGACTTTTGTTGCCGACTTTAAACTTGGAATCCTATTAAAATACCTGAACACATAAAAAGGACACGGTTCTCCGTAATGCAGGTCTTAAAACAATGCAGCTGTAGCAACAATGTAGAGATGTTACAATGTACACTTAACTGGGGCAAGCATTTTGACCTTTACTGCTACAGGTATACATTTCCTTTTTCTGTGACTAAGAGGCGTAATTTAGTTTTGTTGTGGACCTAAAACTTTTGGGAAAGTGCCATTCCATAAGAGATGGCAATGGTTGATGGGATATACCCATCGCCATGCATCACTTTTCTATATAATACGAAATTAAAATAATACGCAGTATATAATTTATAAAACAATAATTATAATTCTTAAATTCAATTCTGTATTACTAAAACAGTATAACTTACTAATACCTAAACTTACCAATAATACATTTTATCACATTAAACACTCAGTGTTCTTCCTCCTCTCTCCTACTTGATCTATGCTGTGCCCGACAGGGTCCATAATTGTTACTAATGACTAATATAATTATTTCCCTACCAACTGTATACATTATGGTACGCAATAAATAATTGAGAATTGAGAATATAGCACGGGTGGGCCGCTTTTAGCAAGCTGGATGATATTTTGAAGTCAGTCAAGATACCACAATCTCTGAAGACCCGTCTTTATAACCAGTGTGTTTTGCCCACCATGACTTACGGAGCCGAGACGCTCACACAGCAGGCTGTGTACAGGCTTCGAGTTGCACATAGAGTCATGGAGCGTTCCATGCATACGGCTAATAGACCGAGTTCCAAACGTTGAGATCCGAAGACGTACGAAGTAAGAAGTACGTCGGAAAACGAATTTCGGAACTGAAATGGAGCTGGGCAGGACACCTGGCAAGGCGCGGTGATTATAGGTGGAGTAAGGTGGTGACCGAGGACTGGAAGAAGAAGTATTGGTCGTCCAGCGGTGAGATGTGCAGATGACATTGTTGCTATTGCGGGTAGAAACTGAGGTTGGCACAGGAACGTTGTGATTGGTACGAGAAGAGAGAGGCCTATGCTCAGCAGTGGGCGAAGTCGGGTTGTGGATGATGAAGGGATATATCACGTCTATCTTATCTAGAGCCTCTCTCTAGTCTATTTTCTAATACGTACGCGAAGTTTATATATATACAGCGACTTAAATTTGAATTCATATGCATGCCTAGACAACTGTGTTCATAATGAAGTAAGAAATGAAAACTCGGAGACATGGCCACCCTTTTCAAAAATTCCATCAATTTTAAATTCAATATGTTCAGAAACCAAACTTCTCATAATATCCTAAATCTAGGTTCAACAGTGAACATAGAACTCGCAAAAAGGACAAAGATAAAATACTGGAGATTTCAAAAGATATTACAGGAAAATTCGCTAAGTTGTTCAGTTTGAACCGGTTAAAACTGGTTGGATCCGGCACGTGCCGGTGTGAACTAGTTACGGATTATTGCCGCGTACGATGTAGGGCGTTTACGCTGCGCTTTTCTTACAAACTGTAACTTCTTCCTGGAGCTTTTACTTTTAAAATGTATTGCTTTGTTTACCGTTCTCGTATGGAGGTTTGAGAAAAACAACGAAATAAGGACAACATGTTGTTGATAGACATGTACATTTTTAACATGTTTTTTGTCAAAGACATTTTACTATACTGGGTGGATTTTAATTAAATTCATAAATATAAATAATCTAAACTAAGTATGTGTTCTGAAATATAACAAAAAGAAAACAGCTGTTCAGTTACAGTATTCTATAACTCAACAGAATGTGAGGCAAAGCAGTTTTGCAGCAGCACTCTGTAGATAGACCAACGTTAATACCTGATCCCGGATAATATATGAAATTGCAACAGACAGAATATACTTGTGCAACAAAATCCGCCGTAGCTGTAATATACAGAACCTATGGGCCAGGTGCGCAGTACTCATAACCGGCGTGTGTGTATGACTAGATGTATGAATGTGAGTGAAGCAAAAGAAGTATGTAAGGATCGTAGCAGGTGGCGTTCTGTAGTTTCTGCCTACCACCATGGGAAAAAGGCGTGAGTTTATGTATGTATGGGAAACCTCATGCACTACACTTATCACACACACACAGGTATACAGGTACATATTAGTACCAGGCGTGCATCAAAAGCAGAGAGAGTTACGTAATGTATTTACAGCTCAAGTTCTTAGTTCTGTAATAAACGGATTCAAATCTAATATGAACTCCTTTGTGTACCAGCCTTTTGTTTAGTTACTTAATATTATGGGCTTATTTACTCAGTTTGCCTCCATACTTTGTCCCTACCAAATTGAAAGTTGTTTGTTTGAACTATTGAACTACTCGTAGTTAAGCGACTTGTTTACCGCTCGCAAACGTTTTTCAAAACGTCGAGTATTGTTCGAAAGTTTTCGGTGTGACACGGTGGAAAATGTTTTTGATTGTTTTCAGGGCAATTTTTTGGCTGAATAAGCTTTTGTGTTTGTGAATTCAATGGTGCTGTGAAGTCGTATGAAAGTGAAGCTATCTAATGTTGGGGGATAGATTAGCCCTTTGATATCAAGAATGTTTAAAAAAATATGTGAAACGGTGAAGGAAATAGTTTGCAGTTATAGTTAATATAAGATTGAAATCGCTGACACACTTTGAGAAAGGATGGTGATCAATGCTCGTAGATCCTTCTCTGTATGAGAAGAGGCCTTAATTTGCCCTTCAGTAGGACAGTTTTCAAAAAGGTAAAGGAATGTTCCGGTCAAGGGGAAAATGCAGAGCGTGCAGATACGACAGAAAAATAATAAAAACCTTGCCTTTTTCGCATAATCGCATTAGACTCCCTCTAATTCAGAATTTTAATTGAGTTCCTAGTTTTATTGCTAGCTTCTTAGCTTTTTTCATCATCATCATCGTCATTTTTGCCGAAATACGTCCACTGCTGGACATGGGCCTCCCCCTGGCGTCCCGTTCTTAACTCCAATTTCTCAATTCAGAATTTAGCTCTTAGCATCATCAACTTACTTCGTATTATTGCAGATCTTAAATTTGGCTCAACAGAAATGTTTAAAAGCCTTCATGTTGAGATGGATACGTTTTACTTTTGAGTTCCATCTCTGTGCGTTCATTGCAAACGGGCAAGTATGTTTAGGGACTGAGTACCCTACGTTTTCAGTTAATTTATTTAATTTTCTCTTCAAAATACTCGCTTAATCCGATGACCGACGACTGTGAAAAAGATGGATGAAAGGAGATTGCATGTAGCAGAGATGAGAATGTTGAGATGGATGTGCGGCGTGACGAGAATGGATAAAGTGAGAAATGACATTAGAGGAAGTTTGAAAGTGGCGCCAGTTACAGAAAAGTTGAGAGGAAACCGTTTGTCCTGGTATGATCATGTGATGAGGAGGGATGAAACGCATGTTACTAAAAGAGTTATGACTATAAATGTGGATGGATGGAGAGGGAGAGGAAGGCCAAAGAAAAGATGGATGGACTGTGTGTGGATATGAAAGAAAAGGGAGTCAGTAATAACGTGACGGAGGACAGGACGGTATGGAAGAAGCAAACGCGTTTCGCCGACCCGAAGTAACATAGTATAAGGGCAGGAAGATGATGATGACTCGCTTAAACTGATCGTGTTTTAACTGGTGCGGTTAGTCAGCTAAATCATTTCTTTTTAAAGATTCTTATCTCTTATTTATTAGGGGTCGTGCAAGCTTACTACTAATAAACAGATCTAAAAATCAAATCTACATTCCTAGTACGTTATACGGTATCATAAAGCATTTAGCGTTCAATATATGTATGGGAAAGAATAAAAGCCGTGTTGTGGCACGCCTATTATTCTCCTCTCGAAGTAAAACTGTTGGCAAACTGGGTCAGCGGTATCATATTGCCTGGCCTGTCAAAATGTGATGGATTTGCTCGGAAACCACGCTATAGTAGGTACGTAATCTATCCATGCAGTATATCAAAACGCATATTGTTCATCGGTATAGGTATATACTTACAGATGGAACTAACGAATACCTGTGACCACGGGGTCCCAGCGCTATCAAAGAAAATTTAGTTTGATTAAATGTCACAAGATGGCGCGACATGCATCGATTTGTCATTGAATTGTGTGTAAAATTAACATTATCTAAAATTGATCATAAAAATTGTATGTTCTTGTTTAATCAACTCTCATAAACACAAAATTCAGGAATATCGGACTCTTAATTCACATTTCAAAGAATATTTGAACGGATCATTTAAAATTGATTCCAATAGATGTCGCCGTTTTAAATTTCTGAGGCATGCTATTTATTTTTTTAAATTTGTGTTGTAACACATTTTGGTACAATTAAACTGTAAAAACGTGCAAAAATATACTATACTAGCTGTTCTCTGTGGCTTTGCTCCCGTGGACCACTCCACAGGATCTATTTTCGGGATAAAAAAGTAGCCTATGTCACTCAGGAATATTGGTGAAAGATTTTTTTAAATCGGTCCAGTAGTTTTGGAGCCTATTCGGTACAAACAAACAAACAAAAAAATCTTTCCTCTTTACCTCTTTTTAATACATCAATGTCTCTTTATAATATTATAGTATAGTATAGTAGAAAACAAATCGTCACTGTATTTAAAGAAAAAAATTGCCATGAACCGAGAAAACCCTTCTAATTGCAAGTCGCTGCTAACACCATCTATAGCCGTGGAACGGAACCGAACGCGATCGAAGTAATTATAAAAATAAACAGCTTACTCAGACGAAAAACGCAAGTTACGTCGGCACGGTTTCTTTGTATGGGATGAGCCATCTGAATGCTAGTATTATATTATCTGAGCATACCTGAAAAGCTCTATTTAAAAAAAGACATATGATTAGATTGTATTCCTACTAATTAGCAGATTCCCATGGAAAAATTTAAATAAGAATCTATCCTATCCCTATTCCTATCTATTTCTTTCCTATCTCTATTTTTATTCAAATTCTAATGATGCAGGTTCTAAATTTGAATTCACCACAGAAAATTTGAATTAAGAATCTTATCAGAGCTAACTAATCATAATAATATGCTTAAAATATTAAAAAAATATAGTTCCTTTAATTTGAATTCCAGAGTGTAAACTGAGATTTCTGCATCATGAATTTATTCCTTTTAAAAGATGTTCTCTTTCGTTCGTTGAACGTCGTTGTCTCGTTCGATCAAAATAGTTTAAAAAACACAAAGTTATTTCAATGCAAATAATATGTCAAATGCAATCATTAAATTGTCATAATGATGTAAACGGCAATGTCCCACTGCAGTCACAATTTGCACGCATCAGCAATTTTCCTCATTCATTACTGGCCTTGTGTTGTTTTATCTAGCGGATCTGCCGTACTTACCGGTATTTATAATGAGCCATTATGGTGTTTGTATTGTAGCATAATGTGTAGGGGTCAGATCACAGAGAGAACTGATGTGACGCGACATTGCTTGAAGAGGCAAGCGCCTCTATAGCGTGTAACGGAAAAGTGTAATCATAAAATAATGATTTTATCTACACTCACAACGTAATGTTCCAAATACGAATTCAAAAAATATTGCATAAAAACGTACTTTATATTCGTGGATAGGTAAAATTAAAAAAAAAAAACCATTACAGTTCAACATTTTCCTTCGATTTTCAAACAACTGCATCATAAAATAACTTTTTAAATTTTATAGCACACTTTTACTTTTTAATTTTCTGGCGCGTATGGGCTGTAGCAAAGAAATTTCATTGTCTGTGGATGCGCGCGCTGCGCAATGAGAATCTAAATTGCCCGCCATACCAAATATTTTTCCCTTTCCACTTTTGTTTTATTTCAACTGTATGAGTGAAGATAAAGTAGTGTATGCAACGGCATATAATTAGGTATTAAAACACTCGCGTAATATTATTATCAAATTCGGCTTCGCCTCATTTGATAAACCTACGCTCGTGTTTTAATAACCCCTATTATATGGCCATTGCATAAACTACTATTATTTCTGTAAGTTGGTTTGTACAAACACTTTTACATGTCGATCATATCTTTTAAAACTAGATGAGGTCGGCATTTCCTGTCTGACTACTCTGAGAAGAAAGGCCGAAACAAACTCAGAGGTCACAGTCTCTTTTAAAGTCCAGACAAAATCTTGGTTAGATCATGTGAAGACCGTGTAGACTGATGTCTGAAATGGTCTTTTGAGGAAAGAACCAGCCAGATTGACTGGACCTGTCCAGTCAGTGCACGCATTTGTCAATAACCGTGCAGCTCAACTCATAATTAAGGAGCTCAACGAATTGACGAACAATACCAAAGAAAGGACATTCGGGTAGGCCGCAACTACTCAAACTTCCAGACCATATTTTAAAACCCTTTTTCCTAGTATTGGCAAAGTTTATTTAAATAAAAATCTGCTTTTTTCCACGTAAATTAACAACTTTCTCCAAGGAAGTCATAGACGAATCCAAAAAAAAATGGTTATGCATACAAAGTTGTCGTCAACTGACCAAAATTTGTACGGCAGATACAGTTTTTTTTAAAGCAATTGCTTTATAGGTACATATTTTAAAAACTGCCATGATTACACCTATCTACGTCACATCCTGTATAGACAAAAGTATATTCTATCATCGGTAATGATTCACATTTAGACAAGTCAAAAATATACATTATTGACACAACATTTTGTTTCGAGTACAATAAAAAAATTATTGGTTGATTTTCACATAATGTTGCGTTGTCTAGAGCCCCGGTTGTTAAAGACTCGTGACATCACTAGTACATAGTATAGTAACGCCACGGGGTATTCTAATTCGCAGCGCAGCGGACTGAGTGGGTTATTACACCCTACGTCTACTGGCGAAACAACTGCGAATTCGAATTCTCTAACTTACCCTTACCTTTTTATGTAGATTAAGTTGTATATTTTATTGCTGTCTCATAATTATAAAGTACGCCGCTTATCGCGTCGTGTCTCATTGTGCGCTGGTTCTAACGCTGTGTGTTTGTGTGTGCAGGCGAGCGCGCGCTCGGTCGGCGCTCGAGGCGGGGCGCGGCTGCCCGCGCGGCTCCAGGCTCGCCCAGTTGACAGCATGCTCATCGCGCTCAATGACTCCACCAACCTCACTGACTTCGCGCTCGGCATCGACCTCCCCACCAGCCCCTACAGTCTCGCGCAGAAGATCATCATCGCCATCATCGCCAGCGTCTTATCTGTGCTCACCGTGGTCGGCAACTCCATGGTGATGATCAGCTTCAAGATAGACAAGCAACTGCAAACTATAAGCAACTACTTCTTGTTCTCCCTGGCTGTTGCGGACTTCGCCGTGGGCCTGATCTCGATGCCCCTATACACCATGTTTACTATCTACGGGTACTGGCCGCTGGGGCCTCATGTGTGTGACACGTGGCTCGCGCTAGACTATCTCGCGTCGAACGCGTCAGTGCTCAACCTCCTCATAATAAGTTTCGATAGGTACTTCAGTGTGACGAGACCGTTGACGTATAGGGCTAAGAGGACTACACGAAGAGCGACGATGATGATAGCGGGGGCGTGGGGGTTCAGTCTGTTGTTGTGGCCGCCGTGGATCTACGCGTGGCCGTACATCGACGGCGAGCGCAAGGTGCCGACGCACGAGTGCTACATTCAGTTCATAGAGACGAACCAGTTCATTACGTTCGGGACCGCGATCGCCGCGTTCTATGTGCCAGTGACAGTCATGTGTATACTGTACTACAGAATATGGAGGGAAACGAAGAAACGGCAGAAGGATCTGCCCAATCTACAGGGAGGGAAGAAACACGACTCGTCGAAGAGATCTAATTCTAGGTGAGTTTTTATATTCATTAAATTATAATATAATGTGATATTCTACTTGGCAATGTTGAATCAATTCTTTTCAGGAAGTCTATAAGGGCACTTCATAGTTTGCCCCTTAGATAAAGTACCTATAGATTAAGCACTGGCGTGGCCGCACATGAGACAGCAATAGTTAGTTCTGGTGTTACAACAAGAACAAGAACACTACAACCCACCATCGCACTGACACTTATTATCTATAAATAACCCAAATTCCTTGTCTCAATTAACACATAATACCACGAAATCATAGAAAATCAAACAAAACCGAGTTTGTTTGTCAAACCTGCCATTGTATTAGAGTTTGACAAACAACAGAAACCGGCCACGGTGACAAAGACAAAAAATAATCTTTTGTCCTTATTATTTACATGGAGCTGCCATTTAGCCATCTCGCTCTATCAATCAAGGTCATTTTAAGGCTTAATCTATAGGTACTTTATCTAAGGTTTGCCCTAATTATTGACTGAGTACGAACTTATCGCCATTACATATAAACAAGAAGATTTCATGGCAATTTATCGTAAATTGTTGCTTGAAGATAATGCTTTCTTAATTAAAATAGAGGTACAAAACCAAAAAGCTAGTAAAACAAACAGCGTAAGACACGGCAGGTCAATAAATATCTATACTTTATCCTATCCTATAAAGGCCGAGAAACACGTAAATAGACACCGATGTTCCCTTTATGGCCATTCGCACCCTTTTTGAAAGAGAGTGTATCGTAAGAAACATAGAAAGAAAAACAATGTAATATCTGATAGGAATTCTAGCTTACAAATGTTATAGGGTAATTATAAAAACCGTTAGTTTATAATACATTGCTTGAGATAGTAAATTCCTGAATTAGGCACGGACAATTTACAAACTGTCGAATTCGGGCCGGGTTTATTGTATTTCTAATTACCTGTGCCCAATATATCGAGATTTTATAACCAAGCAAGATATTATTACAAACTTAAGGTGTTTGCAATAATCCGATAAACAAATATCCCGATTGCATCTATGAGTAACTGGTTTCAAGCATACATCACAGATGCATCTAAATACCTGGAATTTGAATCGTGCCCGGTCCATAATTTCTAATTACGAATAGTTTACTCGTAATTATTATGGTGTGTCCTCTTTGCTTTTGACAAACTACAACAAGCTATTTGTACGATGAAATCAAGGTTTATATTGAGCAGATATTATTACAATGGGAAAATTTACAAATCCGCGATTAGACCTGTTGTACTGTATGGATCAGAATGTTGGGCTGTGAAAAAGATGGATGAAAAGAGATTGCATGTAGCAGAGATGAGAATGTTGTGATGGATGTGGGGAGTGACGAGAATAGATAAAGAGAGAAATTGGTATATTAGTGGAAGTTTGAAAGTGGCGCTAGTGACAGAAAACTTGAATGGAAACCGTTTGTCCTGGTATTGTCATTTGATAAGGAGGGATGAAACGATAACCGACGATGACGATGATACTAAAAGAGTTATGTCGAGATCGGAGAGGGAGGGGACGGCAAAGAAAAGATGGATGGACTGTGTGAGGAGTGATATAGAAAGAAAAGGTAGTCAGTGATGGCATGACGGCGGACATGACGGTATGGATGAAGAAAACGTGTTGCGCCGGGTCCGTGCCCACTAAACCCGATTAGACTCAACCCGAAAAATAATACCAGAAGTTTTACTGTCAATTCAGTGCCATTTGTACAGTCAGGCAAAGATTTAATTCTAAATAACTTAACTTTGGAAGTTAGTACCTCCTTGTTAACCTAATAATTATAATCACGTTTATAGACTGCTCCAATAATTACCACCGTGCGACTAGCTATAAGATTGTAATGATAATTATCAATAATTTTTACTACAAAGTACAAAGCGTATACCATATTAAAAAAGATAAGTTTACTACATGAAAACTTACATGTTTAATTATTGATTTATTTATCCAAACATTTAAATTTTACACTCTCTGTAATGCAAGCGTTAAATCAACACTTTTCTGCTTGACTATACACCGACGTTTTTACGCCTATCAAAATAGAAATATGCAGGTCTTATTCTTCGGGTTGAGTCTAATCGGGTTGAGTGGGCACGGACCCGTTGCGCGGGTGCCGACCCTAAGTAACATGGGACAAGGGCAGGAAGATAATGAGTCATATAAAGCTTGTATTTTGATAATATTCAAGGTTTTATATAGTTGCCAAAAGACGAAATTAGACGCAATGGTATAAAATGTAACAATTTATAAACTACATAATTTATTGCACTTGTGTGCAGTTTTTTTTTACTAATTAGCTTAATAATCTTGGATGGCTACTATACAGGTATATTTTCGGCCGATAATAGTAAATAAGAACAGTTCATAATAGAAAAGGGATACTTATTTGTCAGAAAGACATGGAATAATTAATTAACTATAGAATTTTAAATAAAACAACGAAAGTAAATTAAATGATCTGTTTACAATTTGCCGGCATTTTATAATCTCGCGAAATTTATTATTAAATAACGCTGTTTGGATATTCTTTGCTATTTCTTCTCTTTTACTTTGAGTTTTTTGCTTGTGTATTGGGTATGTCCCGATTTTTTTTTCCGTTGTATTACAAAAACGGCCCGTATTGGAATAGGAATGAATTCGTTCCTAAATAGTGTGCAATTAGGTTACAAAACTACTTACCCATCCAAGTTGGAACTGTGCCCGATAAATGTATGGGCATTGTCTATTAAATTGAGCCCTAATTCCATAATTGGCGAGCTGCCGGTATTTTAAAGTGGTTTGTTTATAATAATATTGGTTTTCATAAAATATGAAATATGTACTAGCTTCAGCCAGTACATTCGTCCAAAATTATGCATAGGGAACGTATAACCCTCGCCAAACTTCTTAGCCGCCCTGAAGTTGGTTTACCGGATGCGCGAGGCTCGAAACGGTGCTGTTTTTGTATGAGATTTCCTACTGCGCAGTCATTGTAGCCAATTTCAGGGCGGCCAAGAAGTTTGGCGAGAACTATACGGTGCAAAAGGTCCTACGTTCTATTTATTTATTATTGCAACTACTCTCTTCACTTACAGTGTCACCCAAAACATACAGATAGTCAACAGTTACATTAATTAGACAACACAGACACATACAAATTATAAATTAAACAAACACTTACTTAAGTTAAACATTAATATTCATAAATAGTTAAAAATAAATTCAATTTCAAAATAGCTATTCTATAATCAAATAATACCTAATAATTCTCTTATCTAATAATAAAAGTTAAATAATAAACATTTATAAATAATCATTTTAATATTATATACAACCTATTATTTATGTTCTAAGCTGTGGAGTCAGATATAGGACGGGTTTTTGATTTTTTGAATTATCTTTTTTTTTATTTTAAACATTATAAATATTTGAAATCACGTCTTAAACACCTTTATTTTGATACCCCACATGATGGGTTTGGAAGAATAAAAATAATTGGGCCTCCACAATATGGCGCACAAAATCTGCCATTTTCTATTTTCCATTTTTAATGTAGTGACACTCGCATAGTTAAGACGAATCTATTAACATAAGAATCATCAAAATCGGCCAACGCGTTTCGTCTCTAGAACGCCACATAGGAACAAACTAACATACATAGACTGATAAACACATTACCATCCTTCGGCAGTCAGGTAAAAATAAACGTATATTCGAGTGGAATACTGAGCAATGATCTATTCCAGGATATTGTCGATCCGTATTTCATTAATTCGGATGGAAAAAGGTAATAAGCTTAAATATTACATTTGTACAATTATGCTACCCACTACGTTCTCCACAGATACCTATTTAAAGTATTTAAAACTAGCTAGTAACATAGATACAATACACAACGGTTGCTGTCCTAGAACTAAGCCTAAAACTCATATCTGTATTTTTTTATTTAATAATATATAAAAGAAAACAGAAGTGCGTATATTATTAATTAAACATTACGTTATAATATATTTATTTGCTGATCCTTTAGGGTTGCACGGATTTGCTTTTTAAATGCATTTATATTAAGAAAAAGAATGTCGATTGAATTAAATTCATTGTTTTACGTCTCAACCAAACGATGAAGTGGTGAACGCGAGCCAGCGTTGGGGGCTAGTAGCAAATAGATGTCGAGTACGTACCTTACCCTAACCTAACCGGTACCTTTATACTGTTTTTAGTATTTGTTGTTATAGCGGCAACAGAAATACATAGTTAATCTGTGAAAATTTCAACCGTCTAGCTATCACGGTTCATGAGATACAGCCTGGTGGCAGACGGACAGACAGACGGATCGTGGAGTCTTAGTAATAGGTTCCCGTTTTCAACCTTTGGGTACGGAACCCTAAAAAGTAACAAATGACGATTGAGAAACTATGGATGATAATATTATTTACTAGTGTATAAAATTGATTTACATCATGTGCATACAATTTGTATAAATCTATATATATATAAAAGAAAATCGAGCTAGTTACACTATTTATAACTCAAGAACGGCTGAACCGATTTGGCTGAAAAATGGTAGGGAGGTAGCTAAGAACCAGGAGAAGGACATACTGTTTATCCCGTTTAGGGTAGGGTAGGGTAGGTAGGATACGGTAGGTAGGGTAGGTAGATTGGGTAGGGTAGGTAGATAGGGTAGGGTAGGTAGGGTAGGGTAGGGTAGGAAGGGTAGGGTAGGTAGGGTAGGGTAGGTAGGGTAGGTAGGGTAGGGTAGGGTAGTTAGGGTAGGGTAGGTAGGGTAGGTAGTGTAGGGTAGTTAGGGTAGGGTAGGTAGGGTAGGGTAGGTAGTGTAAGGTTGTTAGGGTAGGGTAGGTAAGGTAGATGAATGTTTTATTGACGTCTGGGAGGAACTTTTATCCGAATGGCAATGTAGGTGGGATAATTCCATCAAGGGCCGACATCTCCACCAATTCTTTCCATCCGTTCGCGTTCGGCTGGCCAGGACGTGGCTGGAGGTGGATCACTGTGTTGCCCAATTTCTCACAGGGCATGGTAACTTTAAAAGTAAATTGTTTTCCTTCAAGCTCGTTGCCTCGCCTTTATGTCAGTGTTCTACATCTGACTGCGAATATGTACAATCTGCACATCATATCTTATGGGAGTGTATTCTTTGGCAGAATGAACGTAATATTATGTTGAATAATGTAGAGGCTACCTCAGGAGTTGTTTACTATACGGACCTTGTGGAAACTAGAACAAATTTCCGTGCGTTCAAGCGTTTTTGCCATACCTATTATTGGAATCAAACATAGCAGCTCACAATGTTAGGACCCATTAATTATTAATTCTTATTTTTATCCGTGGTGCTAGGCAACTGGGCTTATCCCAGTTGTAAACGACCCTTTGTGCCTAGTGGCCTTGTTTGTTCTGTCTCCTGCTTGATATGGAGGGAAGTGGAAATTTATGTTTTTTCCTACTCCTCCGTTATTCTTTTCTGATTAATTTCGTTGCGGGATCCAAGACAGTTAAATTCATTCTCCGGGACTTCGTCGAGCTTCATTGCCTCGGCGCTTTTCTGGTGGTCGCCACTGTTGATTCTGGCTTTCAGGAGTTGCAGTGGTTTGGGAATAGTGAGGTGGGTTTGTCCCAAAAAAAAAAAAAAAAGATGAATGTTTGGTGTTTTTATGGCAAAACAAAGTTTGCCGGGTCAGCTAGTAGAGAATAAAAACTTTAAAATAATTAACCGTCAAGTTTTTAACCGTCACGTTTTAAAACTTGACGGTTAATTATGGAGACTGGTTTCATCTTAGATACAATCATAAGTATTTTATCACAGCGTCTGTAGTTAAAATTAACGTGGGATTATTCAACAAAATAAATATCAAAATGAATGAATGACAAATAAAAAAACGTGGGTTTTAATTAGCAATGTAAATATTAACCTTACAGAAATTGTTGAACTTTGAACTTCATTATGAAGTTTATAATTGATCGCCTACGCGTTTTGGATCAAATATACAAACATTTCTGGAAGACAAACAAAAATGCGGTAACAGGGCATAATTAAGGAACTTTTAGTAGGTCAGGTAAGCTACTACCTACTAATACAAATTTCGACAATGAAAATTTAGAAATTTCAGAATGATTCTAGCAAACTAATTCAGGAAAGCTACCTATTTATATCTTTAAATCAAGTGTAAATCATTGTTGCGAAAGTTCTTTACCCCAATGTATTTTACTGCGAAAGTTTACCATTTCAACATTCGTTGTCGTGAAAGTTCTTTACTGCGTTGATTGCAGTTTCGATAACACGCTCATTTCGATAACAAGTCATGTCCAACAATATAATATTTTTCTACTATCACTAGTATCAGCAACCCTCCTACATCACCTACATCGCAATATCGTGTTATCGAAAAAGCAATCATCGCAGTAAAGAACTTTTGCACAACAAACTTCGCAATGATAAACTTTCGCAGTGACATACATCGCAGTAAAGTATTTTCGCGACGAACTACGTCGCAATGGTAAACTTCTGCAGTAACGTACATCACATCGCAGTAAAGAACTTTCGCACAACAAACTTCGCAGTAACAAACATCACAATAAAGAACTTTCGCGACAAACTACGTCGCAATGGTAAACTTTTGCAGTAACGTACATCATATCGCAGTAAAGAACTTTCGCAACGACGAACGTCGCGATAGTAAACTTTCGCTGTAACGTACATCGCGATAATGAACTTCCAGTACTTTAAATCTGTCCATAATTAGACCAAGGTTTAATCATCATCATCATCATTTCAGCCGAAAGACGTCCACTGCTGGACATAGGCCTCCCCCAATCGTCGCCACACTGATCGGTCCTGTGCGTCTCTGATCCATCGGATTCCCGCGGCTTTTACCAGGTCACTACTCTAAAATGGGCAGTATTTAGATCAACGTGTTCCAATACCACTTAAGTTTCTCAAAGTTTCACCCAAACCGACCGAACATAGCTTTGGCCGATAATTTTATGCGGGGTCCTTTTTGCATACAATAAAAACAAGTTCAACTCAAAATCGTGAACGAATTCACATTACCATAGCTCACACTCTAGTATCTCTACTTCCTACTTATAATCTATCCTTTATCTCCCGTTTCGACGGCTAGCCTCTGCTGGGATTGGCCGCCATAACTGAAATCAGTCAGAAGCCTTATGTAACCGATCCATTGCACGTACTATTCGATTACCGCTACCTGATCACGTTACACTGCACATGCCTGGTTCAATAAACTAAAGTGCCCAGTTCGTAATTTTTAATTACGAATAGTTTGCTAGTATTCTTGAGTGGGCTCTAGTCAGTTTTGGGTATTGTTGAATGTAGTATCGGGATGTTAATATACAGGAAAAGAAATCATAGGACAAGGAAATATTGAGTAATTTAAAGGCTATATATTACCAATGTTAACGCAGTACTGGCCGTGCTCCCGCTCGGAGCCAGAATATTAATATTGAACCTTTTGGACAGTTTTGTTTGCAAAATATTGGTTGATTTACATATGTTATTTCAGTTAGGAAGAAATTCTAGGCATCAATTTATCTGTGTAAAAATATTTTTAAACAACCAAATCGTTTTGGAGGAGTATACAAAATTGCGAAAAAAATATCGTGTTCTTAATTTTTTTTAAAAGATAAGCTATTAGTTACACAACAAAACCATGTTTTATGCCTTTGCCTTTTTGCCTTTGCCAGGCAAAAAGGCTAAAGGGCAAAGAGTATGAAAAATCGCCAATCACATAGACGGATATCCACATCGCGTCATTCACCTCGCTTGTGATTGGTCAATTTTTCATACTCTTTGCCCTTTGCCTTTTGCGAATTCATAACGCAATAAGGCTGCTAATCACATTACACTGCTCATGCCTGGTTTAATCTCCTAAGTACGCTTCCAAGCAGACTGATTCCATGCAATGGTTTGATCCAGTTCGAAGCGAATTAGCCGCTCACGTGGACATGTAATACTCTGCATGGCAAATCAATTTACGTAATCAATAGTACTACATCTTATGTGTTTCCGTCACAGCAAAACTTCAGCATGGGGGAATTGATTGATCAATGCATGTGGACCTACTTGGTACACGGTTACACGGGAGGTAAAAAATAAAAACAAAACACTGCCGCAAAGTGCGCAGACAATTTATTTTATACGGTTAATTTCACTTAGATCATTTACACGCACCTTTATTTGTCAAAAAGTTTGCCAGAATTTTACCTTGTTAGAGAAGTAATACATAAAAAAGTTACACATAAAATACAATTTCCGTTCATAAATACTTTTACTTTTAACAAGTCGTCGTGAAATCTATCGGTGGTTTGTTTACGTAAACATAAACACATCGACGAGGACTTGCCGGTAGTACCAAAGAATAACAACATGGCGATAACTATCACACTTCAAGGCAAAGTCTCTTCTCAAATAGAGAAGGCGGTGAAAAAATAACCAGATTAAGAAAGACATTCAGCCTTTCCCTACATCACTCCAACACCAGCTCGTCGTAAACTCGACCTAATGCCCCATAATTTTCAATTGCCAAAGCGATTGATATTAATGTATCGTCGGTGGAACCGACGTACATTCGTCCAGCATCTGTCCAAAGAACAAACGTTTTACTTAACTGAAATTGAAATTAACAGTTCAACCTTTAAAAGCTTTCTCTTGTAGGAGCTCGTGGCTTCGTGGCTTAGTTACAACAGCCGCACGGGTTGATCTTCAAGGTTAAGCAACGCTTGCCGAGGTCAGCCCGTGGATGGGTGATCATCCACTACATACCGATATACCTCCGTGATTTAGAAAGCCGTTGGTCCCGGCTGTCTTTTAAAGATCTTTTACCATCATAAAATCTGACAGTTTTGCCAAGGGGTATCGTGTTACCCAGTTACTGGGTTGTGGAGGTAAGATGGCAGTCGCTCCATGTCAAATACTGGTTCGCAGCTGATTCAGGATAGACTAGAAACCGACCGAAAAACGCTAGGTAGATTAAGTTGTAGGCTCATACTCTCGCCCTCTTTGGAAAGGAGTATTTTCAGGGCAGGATTTAAGTTTTGAAACTCCCAAAGTAGGGTATCGTATTTGTATTACGAGGATTATGTTAAATTGGGAGGAAAACAAATGGAATTGGAACGGTAGGCCCCTTTTTCGATGGGTCTTCTTCATCCCATTTTATCCGGTTGTGGGCCAGCGTAAGACTTATATTAAAAATGGACATTTGAACTTATAAAGAGTTACAAGAAGAGTTTGTAAGGTTCGTAGCAGGTGGAGTTTTGTAGTTTCTGCCTACTCCCATGACAAAAGAGCGCGAGTTTATGTATGTATAGTTGTTTGTTTGTAATCTCTGAAAGTACTACTAAATTTTCAAAAAAAAATCACTGATACAACAACAATTCGTACACTGCTCAGTGCCATATGCAAAAAAAATGGGGAAAACTGCTCTTGTGAGTACCTAAGGCCACCTGAGTGTAACCGCAGGAAAAAGCAAGTTACTAGTTAACGAGTATTTTCTACAAAGGCGTAACCAATGACGTAAATTTCACCTTCTGTTGTGTGTAACATGGGCTGATTATCATTGTTGTCTATGCCCTTTCAGTTGTCTTTGGTAGAACGGCCATCTTTAATAAACCAGTGTGTCTTATACCAGCATTTGATTAACAAGTATATTCGTATCATTCCCTACACCCGCATTCAAACATAACACTTTCTTTCAAGAATAAAAACGATAAATAACTCAACACGAAACATAAACACCTCAGTCCGGTTTAGAAAATGTTCCAACTACTATTTTTCTATTACCAAACACTAAAACGAATGTTGCAGCTAGGCACTGAATAAAAGAAACTGAGCATTATCTTTCGTTCAAGCAATAACGCACAAAGGTAAAGGATCTGCCGGGCGAGTGTTAGTGATTGAGCGTTATTGTACAGTTAGGGTCAAAAGTGCAGTCATACTTCTTTGATAGTAGAGACTACAGAGAATGGGCTAGAACAGGCTTAAACGGGCTTACGGGATGCCCACCGATTTATGTGCTAGGATGTATAGCTTCAAAAGCAAACTTTTATCAAGACGATAGATGAGAAAGTAGAACGACTTTGAACAAACTTTAGGGCTTGTTTTCTTTGCCGGAAAAGTGATATCTAGGAGAAAAAACAAAAATTTAAATTATCTGTTGATTAACCACAAATATTGATCCTGAATTGGTGAAACCCTTACGATACAAAAATAAACCTCAATAAGTACCAATATAGGTATATGTCAATCATTCGGTTTATTCCTGATGGTTGAGCTGAGTGGTGCCAATCCATGCGTCTTGTTCGTGAACGGGCGCCATCAGTTGGCTGCCTCGGCCTGTTTTTAATTTGATACTTTTTGAATTGTTTATTTTACTCTAGACGCTTTTACGTGCACGTCTTTTTACATCGTTCTCACATATATTTATTTTCCCAACAGGAAGGGTGTTATCAAATACTTGTAATAAGAACGAGAGAAGAGTGTCAGTTGAGTTTCTTGCACGTTCTTCTCCGTAGAGACCTACTGACGCTTACGAATGTGCAAATAGATTCATCTTTTTCTTGTTTGACCATTTAAAAGTACCTTTAAGGTTTAGTTGAAAATAAAGTCTATTTTTTAGGCATTAGTAGCCTATTACAATGATCAATACTGTACGTTTTCTCCTACATCTAAACTTACAAACTTTACCTTTTCATAATATGAGTGTATGAGTATATTACTTTCGCGGCCACGTTTGTCTAGGTAGCAAGAACGTGTGCCAAAATTGCAAACACGAAAGTCCTATATATTCACCCTCATATCTTCGAAAATTGGACAGCTTCAAAATTCTCGCTTGCTCGAATATCAGGAAAGTAGGACGCACGAATCGAATAACCGAACTCCGTAAGAGAAACGTTGAAACGCAAACTTTCCTTCGCGGTTTATTGAAAATTTTAAAATGTTTTGTGCTTACACTTTGTTCGGCAAACTGCTGTGAATGGTATCAGCCGTTGGTATACAGTTTTGCGTTTTCCCCAGTTTTATTGTATTGTTTATGAGCACAGGCTTACGATAGATCAATATTTCCTTGAATTGGAACAGGCGGCAAAAGCTAAAGGGCTTACATATAGCAGCTTTTGTTTTATTTTACTGAACAACTTTTTTTAATCTATTATAATCCAACTGCCTTGTTGATCTAGAAGTCGCAAGCACGTTGTCCTTGCTAGAGGTAAGGCCAGCATGAGATCAGCTAACAATAACCTTATTGGCTTATTTTTCAAGCTGACCGACGCTGACCGTCGGCGCTGACTGTCGCCAAGACCTCGTTCATTGGTCGTGTCGCTCGTTCAAGTGCTGACGGCCGTCAGACTCGACCAATGACGAGCTCGCGGTGACCGTCAGCAACGGTTAGCGTGAAAAATCAGCCTAAGACGCTTCGTGGCACTATTGACGCTGATACTTGATGTGCTGGCTCACTTCTTTGTCCTGGACAATTACTGCCGGGGCAAAAAGCTCAGGCTATTTGCCATGCTACCGTGTCGCACCGTTGCACGTGCTAAGTCGCAAATACCTCGCACTCTGGCCGCGCTTAATGATCTCTTAGATTATAATCCAACTAACGATCTGTTTGCGGATAAACGGACGAAGATTTTATTGGCATGTCATAAGTATTGTGAGAGGGTTTTATGAAAGTGTTTTTTTATGTTTTCACTTCCAATTTTACTTTGTGTATTTTAATATGGTTTAATTGAATCTTTTTAGGGTTCCGTACCCAAAGGGTAAAAACGGGATCCTATTACTGAGACTTCGCGGTCCGTCTGTCTGTCTGTTTGTCTGTCTGTCTGTCACCAGGCTGTATCTCATGAACCGTGATAGCTACACAGTTGAAATTTTCAGACATGATTTATTTCTGTTGTCGCTATAACAACAAATACTAAAAACAGAATAAAATAAATATTTAAGTGTGGCTCCCATACAAAAAACGTGTTTTTGGTGTGGCACGGAACCCTTCGTGCGCGAGTCCGACTCGCACTTGGCCGGTTTTTTTTTAATTTAAGTTACTGTAATTGGTTTCCAACCGTAGTAAATAAATAAATAAATAAATTTTCATCTGGCTTTTCTCAGACTTAGTTATTGGCAAAAATTACATGGCACATAGAATATAATATAAATAGCTGGCGAAATGTGGGTGTGGTGGAGCTACAATTCTGCTTAACCCTTCGTGAAATACAGGCGTGATGTTATGTTATTACAGTTCATTCGTCAGTTTTGTAAACAATGCCTAAACTTGCTAGAAAACCAGTCGTGAGTTTTATAGCACAAGTTCTATTTAAGTAAAAAGAAACAGATGCTTGCCACTCTTCTTCTTCGTGTGAGGTTCTGGCCACCTCTGGTGTCCAAGATAATTAAGCCACCTCTAGCAACCCACAGGCCTCTGACTTGGCTATTTCAGACTTACATTAACTATATAAGTGCAGGTTTTCTCACGATGTTTTCCTTCACCGTTGCCTGTGATGTCCAAGATAAACTTACAAATTACATATGAAATTGAAAAAGACACATTGGTACTTGCATAGATTTGAACTCACGACCTCAGGCACGAGAGGCGAGGTCTTAGCCACTGGGCTACCACGACAAAGCAAGACTAGACATGTTATTTATTTTCCTTTGTGAACCATGAAATATATTTATTTTCCTTTGTGTCACACAAACCACTATTCTTTCTGCGTCTATTTACCTTTTTACACAATAAATTGCATTTGCTACATAGGAACTGTATCTAAGTTTTGTCCCAGACATGTTCACTCAACACTCAACAAATTGGGGCAGAAGCTTAAATCGTATACTCGCTGGAATTTCAAAACTATTGTAAATGCAGATCTGTAGGCTTTTTAGTTTGTTTCGATGAAGATAAAGAAACAACACATATATGTATATATTTTTATACAACTAACCAATATCCCATAGTAGAGCATATGCTCTTTTTCAATAGGTAAGATAACTTATGTATAATACGATATCCATGCAGAAAAATACAAGTTACCATCACTTACCATTACGAAAAACTGTACCTGTATGTCGTTCGTTGACTTGCCCTGGCAGTTAAGATTCCCCTAGCCGACGGCACGAACTATTTAGTGCGCGGGGTTAAAATTCATGCTACCTCATTCGAAAACACGTGCGAAAGAGATAGATGCTTTGATGAGCAGTAAGAAGCTAGTTCGTGTACGAATTAGCACTTTTGCAAGTTTGTAGCATAATGGATGATGATTTAGGACGAAAACGAGCGCGCGAAATTTTATAAACATACCTTTGGGAGTCTAGATATCTTGAAAAAATTACTTAATGTATATTTTCAAAATAAAATTATTTGCATTCTTGAACTAATAATCTATCCCTGTATGGTGGCCGTTTTGCAATTTTCCTTTTTCTTATGGTATTTATTGCCGCCCAAAGATGCGTTAAAATTAGTGTAAATTTCGACGCTCATAACTTCCAAATATATTTTTTTTACTTTTTTGATGCCATACAGAGCTAGATAATGATGAGACAAATTGATATCATTTTTTATTTTGAACGTACATCGTCAAACAGTGGAGTAATCCCAAGACTACGTTTGTATCGAAGAATTATCGACTAGTGTAACCTTAAGAGTGTGTCATGCTCTTTCTAATGTCTCTCTAACGGTGGCACATGTGTTGGATCATTCGGTTTCCTTCAAGATGGTTGAGCTAAGTGGTGCCGATCCATGCGTCATGATTGTGAACGGGCGCCATCAGTTGGGATTGGTCATAACGAAGCTGCGTCGGTCTGTTTATAATTAACTACTTATTGTATTTTTGAATACAATGCGCATTTACATGCATGTCCTTTTACATCGTTCTCACATGTATGTATTATTCCAACAATAATGATGTAACCAAATACTTGTAATTAAAACTGATGGAAAAGAGTTTCCGGGGAGTTTCTTGCACATTCTTCTCCATAGAGACCTACTGACGCTTGCGAATGTGCAACTAGATTCATATTTTGTTTGACAATTAAAAGTTTTCTTGAAATAAAGTATTTTAGTTTGATTTGAACAGGCGCAAATTTGCTACAAAAAGGGAATCATATCAAGTTAGTGTGATGAGTCAGAAATATGATGTAAATCTTAATCTTAACTAATATGATAAAGAAGTGATTGTAAAGGGTAACCTCTGGAAGTTCTGTGTGTTGTTTATGTGGGTGGATTTTAGTGCGTTTTTTTACTGGTACAAAGCCTTATATCATCTTATATCATCAGCCACGGGAGCAAAGACGACGAAAAATCAAAAGCATCTTATAACGGCACTCAAAAATCAAAATTTCTTTATTCAATTAAGCCATTAAGCGGCACTTTTGAACGTCAAAAAAAATAATTTAAAAGTAACAATAATTGATTCTACCGTCATATCATTTACATCTTTCACTGTCATTGATACCTTAAATGAGCGCGAACGAGAGGAGACATCACATTTTTTTCATATTTAAACATTTACCCTCGATTCTCTGCCCTTTCTCTCTTCTTAGAATATTTTGTCGGATCTTTTAATCATAGTTACCCTTCTGCAGTTAGTTACCAGTTACCCTAAGTGCCGGTGTACTCGGTCGGTCGGGTAGATTCCGCCGCCATGCGTCCTTTGTGTCGGCCCGCCTTTGTGCACAAATGTCTACCGCCGCGCCGTGACGTTTGACAAGGCATATGAGTGTGAAATGACGATCTTGTACGCATCGGGCTTGTTTGTAAACTTGGAAATTAGGTTTTTGTATAAAAGTTTAAGAGATTAAGCGAGAATTTTTCTTAAAATTTTAAATGATTTTCACGATTTTTTAAAACATGGGCTACTTATTGTTTAACTCTCTTCTCCTACTAAAATTAAATTCTTGTGCCTGTGCTTGTCAACTTGTAGATTTTAAACCCACGGCTCCTTGTTTTACAAGTTGACCTTCAACCATCCCACTACGTATTTGTAATAATTGAACTAGCAGAACGACGCTTACTTGCTTTTGTGTGATTAAGACGTGGATCCACGCAAGACAAAATGGCTTTTCTATTGTTTCGGTAACTACACGACCGGTTATTGAACGTTGCTGAAATAACGAACAATGTTATGCACTATTAATATAGTAACAGTTTATAACCTGATTTTACACTTTCAAAGCTTCTGTATATATTGTGCTTTGTTGGCTTCATTTAAACAGCATTAAAATTTTGACCCTGTAACATGGTTATATAATAAATCTTTGTTTAAGATGATTTGGTGGGTTTCTTGTTTTAGTAATTTAGCTGGTAAGAAAGATTGATTGTTTTGTACTGCTGCATTGTTTTAGATAACTAAGCTTGTGCTGCGTAAATTATATTCACCGCAACTTCGTTCGCGTGGACCTATGTAATATGCCAGACTATAATCTATGTCTGTGCCAAATTTCATCCAGTTCCATTCAGCCATTCCGGCGTGATTGAGAAACAAACATCCATCCAAACTTTCGCATATATAATACGAGTATTAGCAGGAAGTAAGATTATAGTCTTTAAAGTCTTTTGAGTCTCCTCATGTCTGACCAGTGGTTGATTTAAAATCTAAGATGTTAAGACAACAGTATTACTATTTTAAAAGCAATCCAATGTAATTGCACCACAAAACCTCATTACAAAGCATAGTCTGATCCCTTAATATTGCGAACACCTTAGCAACATAGATCAAACTGTCGCAGTTTATCTTAGCTAAGCTTCACAGTTAGCCCCGTAACGGCTAGCACACGTGCCTTAATCATATGCTCTCCTGGTACCCCGCCTGGCTTCTACCCACTTTTATCCTAATATGATGAAGTGGGGTAAGCTGGGATGGGTTTTTGAGCCTCGCATTATCTGAACGGCGCTTTTTACGGAACATTTGGTGCTTTAGTACATAAAAATGTCGCTGTTTTTCTTTTGGTAAGTGTAACACAAATTATGGTGTGGAGGAAAATGCCACAACACAATAAAAAGAAAATATCGAAACTGGTTATGGTTGAGTTACAGTATAAACTTTTTGTCACCATCCTCTTATGCTCTCCTGGTACCCCGCCTTGCTTCTCTCCACTTTTTTTTATCTAATATGATGAAGTAGGGTAAGCTGGGATGGGTTTTTGAGCCTCGAATTATTTGAACGGAACTTTTTACGGAATAAATGGTGCTTTAGTACATAAAAATGTCGTTGTTTTTCTTTTGGTAAGTGCAACACAAATTATGTTGTGGAGGAAAATGCCGCAAATATTTGAACTGGTTATGGTTGAGTTACGTCGTAAACTTGTTGTCACCAACCACTTGTCGCCCCCTTATGATATCGTGGTCATATTTTGTTGAAGTGATAATGCCTTACTTATTTAAAGTATATAGCTGTATATGCAACAATATTAAGTATATAATTATATTTTTATTACCGAAAGGCTCGCTTTGAACCACTAACTCACCTGATCTCCAGCAAAGGATATACATGTTAAATGTTACATGTTCGGTTGAATAACTACCTTCGTAAGATAAAAGAAACCGGTCACGAGCGGACCGGACGCGCGCACCGAGGGATCCGTACCACCATATATTTTTTTGTTGATCATTTCTGAAAAAGTGTGCTATTTACAGACATCATTTTATTTTTCCGGTAATCTTTACACATCACATAGAATAATTTCAGTATTTTCTCTATACAAACTTCGGCGATAAGGGTGGGGAACGGTTATTTTTTACATTATTCGTCAAAAGTCGAAAACTATGCAACCTAATAAAATCTTCGAGACAGTGCAAATAGCGCTCTTTCATATGATACGCCAAATGCCCGAGTAGCCCCACTTCAAATTTTAAACCTGCTCTGAAAGGGGAGACCCCTTTCAGAGCAGGTTTAAAATTCGAAATTTTATTTCTTATTTGCAAAATAGTTGGGCAAACGTCATCTAAAACTATTTAAATATTTATGTTTTTTATTTATTTATGTTTTGTTTCTGTAATTATTTAAGTGGTGTACAATAAAGTATATAATAAAATAAATAAATAAATAATAAATAAATTTTCAAGTTGATAGTATTAGTAGTTCTTGAAATATCCAGCTGTGACAGACGGACATACAGACTGAGTCGCACCATAAGGGTTCCTTTTAAACACTTTGGTACGGAACCCTAAAAACTGATGATTGGCTCAAATAGTAAAAAAAGTTTAGATACGATTGTAAAACACTAACTCAACAAACCAATCAACCGATTGCAAGGTTTCGTTTCCTTTGTTTCTTCTATTTCACAAAAAATTACCAGGAAACTAGGAATACCTACAGTCTACAGACATGGTAAGAGTTCCAGTAAATCAGGTCAAACGTCTGGATACAAATGGCGGCAGTCACTCAGCTGCATTTTACATAGGTACACATACCTGTTAGCTCGTCAACAACTTCCCTAGTTTTGCAGATGTTTGATGTTGATGGAGGGGGAGGGGGGTTATTGCTTGGCATTAGGTGGCACGTAGGAACATTTGCTCCCCCCCTATACTAAAAAGTAAACTCACTTTTAAACATTATTGATGTCCTCTAATAAAATCATGCTTCCTGTATTACTTGCTGTTACCACAAGCGGCGGCGCGCCGCTATTACTTAGAACTTAGTTGTCAAAAACCAACTCAATTTAACCTCGTGTTAGCAACTAACTCTGAGTTAAGTTTTTGGCAGTCAGTCAGACAATAAATCATTGACTTACAGATTGTTTAATGTGCAGATAAAGACAGTAAGTCTCAAAATCCAATACAATATCTAAACCCCCACAGAATAAACAAAACAAATCACATTGAACTCGTGCACTCATATTTTACCCTTACGAAGATCCAATAAAAATACCTATCGTCTAAGAGCCTTTAAAAATTTCATCGACCGTACACCTCTGGAAGGAGAACGGGGTGGTAAATGGGAGCCTAGGGGGTGTTGAACACCCCCTTTTACGGCGAAGTGAAAGACATTACTCTTGGATGCGTCTGAATCTATGTGCCCAACGACGCTGCTTGATACATATTTGTATGTGGGGTTGTGGAGCAATTTAATTTTAATTTTGCAGAGTTCATATTGTTGATTGTTGGGGGTTAAATTGCTCTGCTCTGACGAGAGCGGAGATTGCCTCGTTAAGCTCCTCTGGAAATGAATTTTAACAACAAACTGCGGATTTAATTTTGTTGATAGTTTTTGAGTATAAATTCTCTAGGTACTTTAATCAAGATAATTGAAGTTTTAACAATGTTTTGTATTAACCAAACGAGTGATAAATGTGCTATATATATTAAGCTTACTTAAAATCACGCCTTTTTTCTATGGGTAACTATAGTAAGCCACCTGTCATGATCCTTATACAATTCTTTTGTTTCGTTCACCTTAAAAAAATCCTTACGGCCACGCCAGTAGTGGCCGTGGGTACAACGCACCTGGCTTTTCTGCAAAACATCACCAATTAGCTTAGTGAATGTTCTTCTAGGGCCTTTCCACCCACGTCTGGCTTGTAAATACCTTTTGTCCGTCGCCTTTCATTCAGCCTCTCAAATTCCTATCTAAGCATAGTCTTCTAAATGTTCATCACTAAATCTTTTAAACCACAACGTTGTCTTGCCACATCATTCCTCAATATATAATTCAAAGTTACTCCACACATGCTAGTTAAATACTAACTGACTGGTTGTTTACTGTGTAATGACATCTGATATCTATGAATGACAATCAAACAAAGACAAGCACACTAATGAGCTATCATTCAACAATACCACAACATACATGTATGTACATATATAGTATTTACTGCATTTTTTTAAGGACAATATGCGTGTGCAGAAACATGGGTCAGTAAAATATGTAATTATAACAATTATTATTCTTAATTTGTCGAAAATAATACAGGATAATTTTTAACTCATTGGCAAAATTTCAGGGAATGAAAGGGAATAAGTATGAAATACTTTTGTAATGGGACCCTGGAATAACAATCAAAAAACATCAGTTGAGCAAAGTTGCTCATATGAATGAGTTCTTTCACCCTCTGTAAGATTATGATTATTATCTATATCTCTACTTAATATTATAAAGAGGAAAGATTTGTATTTTTGTATGTAACGAATATACTTAAAAACTACTGGACCGATTTCAAAAATTCTTTCACCGTTGGGAAGCTACACTAACCCCGGGTGACATAGGCTACTTTTTATCCCTATATTCCCTCGGGAACAGGAACCGCGAGGCGTCCGCTAGTTGAAGATATTTTAAATATACAACAATTAATCAAATATCAACGATGAGAACCGAATAATGACACTCCGAGTCTGAGCAATCTTTTAAGATTTTCTTTTATGACCGATCAGACCTTAGTTTCTTTCAAACATAGCTGTTATATCAAAACTCTGTCCTACATTGTAAGTCAAACCGTCAGCACATAACATACGATGTTTACATCCAACGGAACGGTCGTACCTTAATAGCTCTTTGGTAACTCGCTGCGAATGAGTGAGGCCGAAGGGTGTTGGAACTCAAATATATCTTGAGATAAGTCTGCCTTGTCTTCTGCAGTTTGTTTCGAAGTTCTGTTGAGAAAGGTGGGTGTGTAGGTGTCTGACAGGTTGGGTTCGTGGGTGTAGTTGTAATGAATATAGTGCTCTTAGTGAAAACTATGAATGATTATGTCTCCGGATTTTGAGGGAAGAAAATGTTTTAGGTCCCTTAATGGATTTTTTTTAAGGGTTCCGTGTCCAAAGGGTAAAAACCGGCCAAGTGCAAGTCTGACTCACGCACGAAGGGTTCCATACCATTATCGCAAAAAACGGCAAAAAAAACACGTTTGTTGTATGGACAGACAGACGGACCGCGGAGTCTTAGTAATAGATAGATAATAGATCCCGTTTTTACCCTTAGGGTACGGAACCCTAAAAACGGGACCCTATTACTAAGTCTCTACCAGTCTGTCACCAGGCTGTATCTCACGAACCGTGATAGCTAGACAGTTGAAATTTTCACAGACGATGTATTTCTGTTGCCGCTATAACAACTAATACTAAAAACTGATTAAAATAAATATTTAAGTGGGACTCCCATTAGTCTCACATACTTACAAATATTGCAAAACATAGGTAAATTGCCTAATTCAAAAACAACTGAACAGTGTGCTAGTCAATTTCTAAAAAAATAAATAAAAATAAAGCATTACTATAATTGATATATATATGAATATAATATAAATTAACCAGTTTGATTTTTTCTACATTAAAGATTGAAATAATATGCTGCTATGCTGGTCTCATGATGGAGCCGGAAGGTGACCATAGCAACTCCTCAACCAGACAAGATAGCACCATCGTGTTTGGACTCATTGGATGCGTTATTCACATCATCAGCCTATTAATGTTCCCACTGCTGGGACACAGGCCTCCTCTCTGTGAGAGGGAATGGGCCGTAATCCACCACGCGGGCCCAGTGCGGGTTGGTGGATGTCACATGTCTTCGAATTTTTGGTTCTAGGACATGCCGGTTTCCTCATGATGTTTTTCCTTCACCGTTTTGAGAGCAGTGGTGATGAAATAATTTACACAAAGTAAAGCGCCTGCCTGGGCTCGAACCCACGACCTACAACTTGTAAGTCGCGGCCGATACCACTGGGCCACCACTGCTCTCTGCTGATGCGTTATTAACAAGTGATATTACATTTTAGTACCTATCAGTTCAAAAAGCTTGTTTTAAAACACAATTTTACTTAAAACTCGTTACTATCTGGTTTCTTATTAATATAAAAAACAGGCATTAAGTACTTATTAAAATTCGTGCTGTGTTCAACAGGATCCATATTTGTTTAAATTTTTTAGACGTACCGCAGTTACAATCTGCCGGGCGAGCACGGCCTCTGTGACAGTATATTTTATCACGGTTTTTGCCCCCAAAAAGTGATAAAAATGTGTGACTCAAGCCTGTCACAGTAGGCAGTGCTCGCCCGGCTATACGTGTATACTCGTATTACGGATCGGTATAGTTTTGAGATTTTAAATCTATGACACGATTTACGAAAAAATAAACTGTTAAATAAAAAAAAGTTATAAAATCGAAAAACCCGACTGCTTAAGAAGCAAACTACAAAGATGTAAACAAGAAGAAAATCATGCTGTGCAGTCGGAAGATACATATGGTTTTGGTCAGCCAGCTCGTAAATAATTATGTATCCTCCGACTGCACAGAATGATTTTCTTCTTGTTTACATCTTTTTAGTTTGCTTCTTAAGCAGTCGGGTTTTTGATTTTAGTTACTATTTTTTTATTTACAACTTTATAGCTGTGTTTTTTTTACGAATTACTCTTAAAGATATAAGTGGGATACATTTTTGTAATCACCTCTAAAAATCCTTCATTTAGATACCCCACACGATGGATACGAAAAAAAGATGAGACCCCCACAATATGGTGCCCTAAATCCATTGTGTTTTTTTTTTTTAATTTTACCTAAGAACACTTGGGTGGTCAAGACGTATCTAACGATTTCTTAATAATGTAAATCCATCTAGTGGTTTGCAAGATATGAGGTAATGTAATAAAGAATATTACATACATACAAACATACAAGATACGCACGAAAAACATAACCTTTTCCTTGCAGGCGTCTAAAGAGCAAAAAAAAATCAGCTGGTTATACATTTGCTCGTACAAAATGAAGGTTTTAGTAGTATGATATACGGCGGTACTATAATGACAGGGTATTTCTACAAACCCAGTTTACTCTATGTAATAACGTAATATTTTATTGTTTTTGGTAGGTGCTGTCTTAAAACAATGCAACTGAAAATAACAATACCAGGATGATGAAAAGATGTCATGCATCTTTTCATCACCCTTGTATTGTTATTTTTTTGGCTTTCACAGTTTCTGCATTTAGCCAGTGTCACATTTAGAAGTTCTAGTTCCTTTAGGTTTTAGTCCAATGTCCTAGTTAGGCCCCAGTAAAATGGCGGTAACTTTATTGGAAACTTCCACGGAGTTTTGTCGACAACATGAACGAACTCATGTTCTACGACCCCGCTAAAACTCCCTTGTATTGGTTATTGACTTGATTGGTAGAGAATACCTTAAGTTGAGTATCTTACTTGTAACAGAACATCGAACATTCGTCGTTTTTGACTGCACTTCGAACCGAAAACGGCCAATGCTTGATGTTCTGTTACAAGTATCTAATGCTCTTGTCTATACTCACCTTTAAGCATTCAATTTCTGATAATACATAAATGTATTGCTTTTTTTATTTAGCCTGCTTTGTCCCACTGCAAAGGCCTCCCCGAAATCTTTCCAGACTACTTTGTCTCCTGTCTTTTCCGGCCAATCCGGTAGGAACGAGTCCAGATCGTCACGCCAGCGTTTTTACCCGACTGCCGAAGGAGGGTAATGTGTTTATCAGTCTATGTATGTATGTAAGTATGTATGTATGTATGTATGTTTGTTCCTATGTGGCGTTCTAGAGACCAAACGCGTGGGCCGATTTTAATGGTTCTTACGTCAATCGATTCGTCTTAATCTTGCGAGTGTCACTGGCTACATTAAAATTGGAAAAACAAAAATGGCGGATTTTGGGCGCCATTTTGTGGGTTTTTTTTTTTTTTTTCTTCCAAACCCTTCGTGTGGGGTATCAAAATAAAGGATTTTATGAGATTCAAAAATATATAACACTTATATGTTTAAATGTACCTAATTCTAAAAAAAAATAACTAAAAGTTGTAAATAAAAAAAGTTAATTATAAAAATCAAAAAACCCGACTGCTTAAAAAGCAAACTAAAAAGTCGTAAACAAGAAGAAAATCATGCTGTGCAGTCGGAGGATACATCTGGTTTTGGTCCGCCAGCTCGCGAATATGTACGACTTTTTAGTTTGCTTTTTAAGCAGTCGGGTTTTTTTGGATTTTTATAATTAACTTTTTTTATTTATTTAAGCCTGCCTCGGTTACGACGTCCGTCTCCAGGTATCCACTGCGTGGCGATCCTGGCCCACCTAGCCCCTGCATCCTGCTAATGTGACCCGCCCAATCCCACTTCAGACTCGCAGACTTGTCTCCAACATCAGCGATGGCTGTCTTGAAGCGTCATTCAGTCTAATTTGTAGAATGCTACGCTCCATCGCAAATAGTTACAGTGCTATATAATAGAAGTAGTAGTGTATGCTATAGTAAATATATAGCTACTCTTAGTTTATTCCATATTCCATAACAGCGATGTTCTTGATATTGTAATTTTGTATTTGACTGCCCAGGGGCTCTATGTATGTATATCTGTTCCTTACGCACAATGGAAATAACCTTATTCTAAGACCTCACGGTAGGGCCCCAGTCCATTCTTTGTTTCTGAGCCATTTCATTGCCGAACACCTCAATGATAACCAAATAACTGAATGTCATTCCTCCTACACACGTCAAATATATCCCAATATATGCCCACTAACATAATACACGCACAACAAAGAGGCTCACCTTCCACAGAGTCCTCGCATTTCTTACGTTATTCGTCCTCTTCTCAAAACTCAACTCAAATCATTTATTTCAATTAAACCATTTTAAGGTAAAACTTGTGGGTTGCAAAACTAAAATAACAACTAAAAACTCCGAAGCATATCCAATTCAAAGACAAAGCAAAGAAAGACTCAAAGACGTCACTTCTTAAAACGGTCAAAGCGTCAAACGTCATGTCAAACACAACTGTCATGGCTGCCCTAAAAATAGGGTTATCTAATTAAAAAACTTTTAGAATGATCAGTTTTGTACGCCTGAATTTCTTCAAATTAATTTGTTAGTATTTTTATGGCATTCCAATATTTTTTATATTGATCTATTTAGTGTACATAGTGGTGGCCCAAAATCAAATATCTCCTTTACAAATATTTGAGAACGATGTAAAAATACGTGCACGTACACGCGTCTAGAGAGCGCCAAAGAGACTTCTGCCGGATATCTGCCGATATTCTAAATTAATTCCACTATCCATACTAATATTATAAATGTGAAAGTAACTCTGTCTGTCTGTCTGTCTGTCTGTCTGTCTGTTACCTTTTCACGCTTAAACCGCTCAACCGATTTAGATGAAATTTGGTAAGAAGATAGTTTGAGACCTTGGAACGGACATAGGCTACTTTTTTTTGCAAAAAATCCGAAGGGGAAGAAATGGGAGGGGGGTTAATTTTGAATGAAACTTCTTATTATGGCTTAAGCCGCTGAACCGATTAAGATGAAATTTGGTTTGAAGATAATTTGAGACCCTGAGCAGGACTTAGGCTACTTCTTTTTTGCATAAAACACAAAGGGGAAGAAATAGGGGGGTGGGTTAGATTTTTATGAAACTTCTTATTATGGCTTAAACCACTGAACCGATTTAGATGAAATTTGGTATACTGATAGTATGAGACCCTAGGATAGACATAAGCTACTTTTTTATATAAAACAAGGAGCGGGACAAATGGGGTGGAGTAGTTATAAAATATGAAAATAAATTGAAACTTCTTTTCATGGCGTCCTTCTTATTCGGCTGTAGGCATGATATAATTGTATATGAAAAATTTGAGTGTCAATTTGAAAAAGTCAACTTAATGTCAGTGTCCGTGAAAGTGGTAATTTAAGCAAAACTTTATAAATTCTACTACTTATTTTTATTAGGGGGATATTTTTATGCTGTGGATATGCCTCACAAGCATAAATCTCATCTGAGCCGTAGCTCTAGCAGAGCTCGAACAGCAAGAGTAGCTAGAAGTCAAGAAACAGAGGTGCAGACTCAATCCATCTAATTTTAGATGCGATGAGCGTCACGCAATCCAAAGAGCTGGTGAGACTTTAGACCAGATTCAGGTTCGCCAACACGCAGATGCTAAGCGTCACGCAGCTCAAAGAGCTGCTGAGAGTTTCGACAAGACTCGGGCTCGCCAACTCGCAGATGCTGAGCGTCACGAGGCTCAAAGATCTGCTGAGACTTTCGACCAGACTCAGGCTAGCTAACTCGCAGATGCTAAGCGTCACCACAACTGAAAGGGCTTCTGCGATTTTCTACCAGACTCAGGCTCGCCAACTGGCAGATGCTGAACGTCACGCAACTCAAAGGGCTGGTGAGACCTTTGAGCAAACACAGGCCCGTCGGATTTTAGATGCCGAACGTCACGCCTGAACAATCCCAAATACGGCGTATTTTACTGCCGTTGAGGCAGTCTGAAAGGAGACGTACGTTTGCAAGAAATACTTGGGAGTCATTGACAACGCTGCGTCAGATTATGACCCATTGATTGATTACACTAACCATCGATTATTTCTCATAGGGAACATGGATAAAAAATGTAGATATTGTGAAGCACTCAAGAGGAATGATGAGACACCGGGTATGTGTTGCTCTGGTGGAAAAGTTTCAGTTCCAACGCTTGGTGAGCCAGAAGAACCACTCAAGTCTTTGCTTTTGTATGACAGTGATGAATCGAGCCGTTTTTTAAGCAGAATAAGAAAATATAATACATGCTTCCAAGCAAGCTTGAAGCAAGTGGCAGCAGAATGACTCACCCTGAAACTCTTCAGGGTGAGAAACTCTACCCTGTAGAGTTTCTTAACTCTTTAGAATTATCAGGGGTGCCGTCCCATACGTTGAGGCTGAAAGTTGGTGTTCCAGTCCTGTTAATGAGAAATCTGGACGCACCAAAATTATTTAATGGCACCCGACTACAAATAACACATACACAAAGCTCAAGGGCAAACACTGAAAACTTGCAGGAGTGCATTTAGAAAAAAACTGTTTTTCACATGGGCAACTGTATGTAGCGTGTTCACAAGTATCAAGTCCACATAATCAATATGTTTTAGCAAAAGATGGTAAAAATAAAAATATTGTTTACACGACTTTGTTAAAGTAAGTTATTAAAAATTACAACTCTGTGCTCACACACAACCCATTTCCACACTTTTGACGACCTAAACAATATTTATAAGAATCAAAAATCAAATTAGTATCTACTGCATTTTATGTAACGCAAAATACACTATTTTTGTACTACTACTCTGTGTTTCCTTTTCTACGTTTTACGCGAGCGAAGCCGCGGGTAAAAGCTAGTACTTCATAAAAGATAGCTTGATATCTGCGACATAATTATGTCAACTGACGTATACGTTATTGTTAGCCTGTCAAGCGCTATTGTTACTGTATTGTATCAATACAGTAACAGACAGCTGTCGCAAAGATCAAGCTATCTTTTATGAAGTATAGTTTACTCCATATTGCACAAAAGCGAAAATCAAGAAGGTTATTTTTAAGTTTGCTTATAAAACATACTTTTAGTTGTAAGGGTTATAGACTGTCCAATTCATCCTCTATTTCCCATCCTTTTCTTTGTCAAACACCACAAACACAACTAAATAACTGAACCGTATTCTTCCTACTCAAACAGACATATGATTCTTATTTATTCGCAAGCCCACACATAATACACGCACAACAAAGAGGTTCACCTTTCACAGAGTCCTCGCATTTCTAACGTTATTCGTCCACTCCTCAAAGGGACCAATAGACCAATATCGGTCGATATTCTAAATTAACTCCACGTCAATAGAGCGGATCCGGTCCTTCCGCGCCCAAATAAAAATACACCCTTTAATCGGATCTGCCGTATTTTAAGGAGCCGTATCGTGGAGGATTACGGGACCTTTAGAGGACATATTTTACACTAATCCTGTACTCCTGTGTAACTCAAAGGAATTTATAGGTCATTATAATGTGCACAAATCTCGTTAAATACTGTTTGTTGGGCTAAGTTTTAACCCGCAAAATTTTATTTTGGATACTTCTGAAAATCTATTTTGAGAAAAATAAAGTTTTCTAGTAGAGTATTTATACTAATTATTTTTGCTTGTTTATAACAGCAAGGAAAAAGTTGAAAGATTTTTTAGAATCGGCCAGAATTGTCGTCAGTAGTTTATGAAAACAGTTTTGGTACGGAACTTTCGTTGTGCAAACTCAACTTGCTCTTGTTTACCCTAACCTGCCCTTTGGTCCTGTGATGTAATATTAAACAAGGTGTAAGAATCTCGTATAATTATGACCGTTGCTAAAACTGGATACTTATAGAAGATTTACCTACTCGTATAATCAGTACTTTTGTGTTATTTTATTGCCGATTTTGTAAATAGGTTGTTACATGAGCATATGTAAAAGAAGCCTGTATTTTTTTTTTTTTTTTTTTACTATGTATAGGCCTGTGTTTGACCACAATCTCACCGTGGTCAGTGATGATGTGGCCGATGGTGGTAAGCACACAAAGCCTAGAAGGGAACTGGCTCTCAAGTGCTGCTGTCGGAACACACCGGAAGGTGCTTGGCGACAGATTTTCAACTTGAGGGTGGTTGCCAGCCAGGCGGGTACTACAAAGTACCCTACCACCGTGCGATTGTGCGCCTGTATAACATTGTGATTTCAGTTAGATATCTGAATATTCTTTGTTGAAGATCCAAATAAATATATAAAGTTCTATTCAGTTTCATCATCTTATTTAGTTAATAGTTAGTTTTCGTTGTCTTCAAGAAATAGTTTTTTTTTAATTATATTGTTAGGCTCGCGCTTGACCACTATCTGACCTGCACCTGTAGCCAAGTTGACAATCTACAATCGATAACGCTAGTAGAAAACTAATCAATGTATGGGAATGACGCATCTGAACGTTAAGTCACGTGGTCAGACCATACAAATAGAAGGCGTTAACGATTGTAGAAAGAGATTCGATACGAAAAGTTTGACACTTGGCTAGGGGGGCTGATGTTAAGCGATGATGTGATCGACAATGAAGCACGCTTGCATAGAAGTAATCTCTATTTAACATTTTTGTATATCAATGCTACTGACTTAAAGATGCATTGTTGCATAAATTTTGGATCATAAAATTGCATACTTTTGTGAACCGTTTTATTTTATTGGACCAAATTACCAAAGCTCACTCTACTACCAAAACACAAAACCGTGCTAAACTCTCATAATACCAAAAAATATTCAAGAAAATCGAACTTAAAACAACATAGAAGGCAAATTACACCGCCAAAGAACGAAGATAGCCACTAAGTGCATCGCCGACAAAGATAAATGATCCCTAATCCCGTGACTAGCGCTCCTACCGCCCCCTACGAATTTATTGGGGAAACTCCGGTCTCTTACAAATGCCGATTTAAATGTATGGGGAAAGTTTGGTTTAGTTACACCAACATCTGCGTTGACATTCATAAGGATACATTTAGGGCAGTTTGGAAAGTTTTTTTTTTGTTTGTATTTATTACCCTTTTTTCGCTAACTCAACTAGCCCTCGTTGATAAGTTTATCAAGTATCTTGGAAAAGAAATTATCTGCATTAAATTTGACGTACATACGCCATTTTCCCAAAGGAAACTGGCAGAAACTAAAGAACGCCACCCTCAACGATTTTTATATAGTTCTTTTACTTCATCTAGTCCTACACACACGCCGGTTTGGAGTATTAATTTTGAGAATAATATGTGACCTAACTACATATGTGACTATATGACAATTGGTTTGTTGAACCAACTTTTTTTTTGTAATAAATGGAAAGATCATATATAAGTTTTCATACAAAACAATTTTTAGTTTTTTTTTTTCATTGTAATTACAAAGTAAAATCCAATCGAAAATATTTTTTTGAATCCAGTACCGAAAACACCCCGATGACCCCGACAGTTTTCCGAACAAAGCCGAGCCCGTGTGACGTCACAACGTTCATTTCTACTCATTGTGGCACATAGCTTATACTGTGTTTTGACTTATAACCAATTCCATCTCGTTATTATCGTCAATATATTGATGAATATCGAATACATTGATCATAAATATCGAACCTTAAAAGTTATCGTGCTTGCTTCGCATCATTATGTACGAATATTACAAATATCTCCCCATTATTATGATTCGCGCAATACCCAACCTAGCAAACTGTACTAAAGATTTGAGAAATGTTCTATGTCTAACTAGATTCCAATTAAAATATGTTAATTATGTTGTTATCTTGTTCTAATTTAGTATTAGATTCTGATTAATTTCTTAATTTGATCATTAAAGATTGAGAAAAGTAAATTTTTAAGGGAACTTTCGAGCAAAGTTGACATTTTTGTATAATTACGTAACTTGAAAACATGATTTTTTGTTTATGGAGATATATTCATTATTTTAATTTTAAATGACGGATATAGGCGTAAAACTAATATTTCTGTTTGAATTGTGAAAATCGGTCGACGCATTTAAGAGATATTTGAAAATGTACCGAATTAATATTTTCACGTTTTTGTTCTACAAAGTTTTTTAGTGTTTGTAATTATATTATATAGATATTTGTGTTTAATATTATAAAGGGATATGCAAATAATTAAAAATACCGAAAATTTTAAGGATGTTATGCAAAAAATAAATAAAAATAAAGGCTCCACAGATTTCGGGTTGTATAATATTTAGAAGTTGCGTGCCAATCGTGTTTGTTAGCTTTTTATTTTACACGAATATCACCTACCCATATGTAACAACAATTACATTATGACAATTATGTTTCTAAATGTAATGTGTACAATGAACAACAATGACAAACACCGGTCGCGGTCCACTATCACGTAATATTCATTACGATAACTTTACTTATGCTCAATTTTTCCAAATCGTCCATCAGATGGATATCTTTTCGAAATTTGCCTTTATGAATCCTTTATCACACATGCCTAAATAAAATTTGCTGTTATAAATAATATTTTTGGACTAATTTTCGGATATTTTTAGTCAATTTACTTGACACTGTACTATGGTGAAATTCCTTGAACGTTATGATGTCACCAACATGGCGACCAATCATGGCCCGTTCGTAGACAGGTGGTTCTTTTTAAAAATTTATCGATTTTCAATTGCTTATAATAAATTGAAAAAAAATATTTAAGAGATTTTTGCAACGACAATGTAATTTATGATATGTAAAGTATCAAAATAAATTTTAAAAATCGTATTTTTTTTTAAATTCAACAACCCAATTATAACTCCACATAATGCGCCTAAGGAGTGTTTAAACATTGTAGAACGTTTAAAAGCTTACTTTTTGTACACGGAGCCATTTTATTCGTTGTAGTCGCAGCGTAGTACGTTGCTACGCACGTAGCAAGTCTACGCGCGTAGTCGTGCGGTTACAAGTATCTGCTACGAGTTTTATACGCCGTGCAATGCAGGCTGATCGTGCCCGATTGCGTTTTATATACCTACCGGTAGGTGAAAATGAGGTCAATGTTCTAAGCGAGGTGTAGATGTTTGGGTGTAGAGTAAGGACATGATCAGGGCAGCGTGATTCATTTATATACTTGAAACTGAATACAATACCCTGAGTAGCACCAATATTGTACACTGTAGCAAATTACAAAGGAGCTGCAGGAACGTAAAACGTAGACGGAACGTAATTCACTTCGGTGGCTCACTTTGTAAGGTGTCTGGTATATAACTAGAAGCTTAAACTAGTTTCACCCATTTCCCATAGTGCTGTCATTTCGTAAATGGCTCGTAGCTAAGAAATAATAAATCATCATCAATACATTATATAAATCTGCAAAAAAGTCGTTTTGTACGTCGAAAATATTTCCAAATGCCAGAGTGGTAAAGGATAACCAACAAAACCCATTGCCAGCGTTCTTGGATTTTTTGTGTGTTTAGTTGTGCGTGCATCACGCAAAAATTGTGCGTATTGAAGTATTCCAAAGTTTTTGTTTCATCGCAATCGGTTCACTCTTTAAAAAGTTAGATGAATCTAAAGTTTTCATGAATTAAACTATCACACAACATACGCAATTCAGATACTCGAAGTTGAATTTGAACTCGAAGTTGAATTTGAACTCGAAGTTGAAAAGTCGACAGTTGAATTCCATACTCGATAGATAAAATAAAAGTCGTTTATTTACCTTACACAGTTACATGTTAGATGATTGTTGATATACATTAATTGAACTAACAATGACGTTGACAGATTAGCAACGGGTCCCAAACTAGGCACAGCCGGTATCTTGGTGTCCCAGACATAACACGGAGTTTGTAATTTAAATTGTCCTGCTAGCACGTAGCAAGGCAATTTATAATAATAAATAATATACAAAAATGTTAATATACAATATACATAGATAAAAACGAATGCTATGATAGGAATTATGCAAGAAAAAAAGTTAATATGAGTAAATGTCGAGTATGAAAGAGTGTGTGTCGCAACTCAATAAAAATAACTGCAATTGACAAGTCAGTTCTGTCAGCCATTCTGTGTTTTATGGCACATATTCCAGCCTATCGATTTTGCGGGGTTGCCTCGTAAAAAATAACTCTGTGGCGACGCCGGATGTAATACATTTATCCCTACGAAATACTGGATCAATGTTGTGTGCTTTGACGGGGGATTTTTATGGTCGACTATTTGTTTTAGGCTATTGTAATGTTTGTGTGTTAGAGTTTTTTATATAAAGCATAAAATTTGAAAAACGGTGACGTTTGTGATGAATAGAAAAAAAAACAAACATTGGCATAATTATTTATGTATGTGTACAATTTTAATCCGTAGTGCTTGACAACTGCGCTTATCCCAGCTGTAAACGACCCGTGGTGCCTATTGGTCTCTGATCAGTCTCCTGTTGATATGGAGAGAAGTGGTGGTGGTTTTTCTTAATTTCGTTGCGGGATCCAAGATAGTTGAATCGTTTTTCAGGCACTTATCGAGTTTCATTGGCTCGGCGCTTTTCTGGTGGTCGCTACTGATGGGTGGCTTTCAGAAATTGCAGCAGTTGGGTTGCGAAAAGCCAAACAAAAATTCAAAAGACAGTAAAGTTTCCTTAAACAAAACACTGTTCAGGAAAATTCCAAACAAAGTAGTAGCGCGAAGCTGGTTTACAAATTAAATAAAGAACAATAGAACAACAATCACATATAAGTTTCTGGTACATCAATTTAATTGAAGGAAATTGGTTCATTGAAGTGACACAATAATAATTTTACTCACAGGTAAATGTTAAAAAATATAATTTTCAACAATCCACTCAAAATATAAATACCTTCCATTGTCAGTTAAAATTAAGTGCAAATATTTCAGTTGTGCAATTTGAGCGGAATTTAAATGTGCTGTTGATGACTAGTGACAATATTCATTCGTGTTGATCATAGCGATTTTATAGCCTGACGTGACGTCAAGCTGACGTGACGTGTTAAATATTCCATTGTCACGTAATCACGGTATGAACGTGACGGCTTATAATGTGTGTTTATTTTTAATAACCGACACTTTAAGCGTGCAGTTAAAGTAATGTTATCCTGATTAAAACTAAACTCTATACAAAAATAGTAGAAACTGTAATTTGTTAGTTCGTTTCCGAAATGTCATGATTTTTCAGATGTATACATATTTTGATTAGATTCCGAGATTACAGTACCTAGGTACGCTCAAAATATAAATAAGTCGAGGGTATTTTTCTCATCCTATCAGAATAACGTCGGACTTTATCAAGATTATTTTTCTGAGAAACGATTTAAAACTACGACGGTACGAATCACCTTTGCAGTTTCAATTTCTCCTTTGATATGCAACTCTATGAATTTATAACATTCAACTGAATAATTTTCTGCATTTCCAGTTACATGCATCACTATCAAATTAAATTGGAGAACAATTGTCATTGTCACGTCATCCGTTTGTTGTTTCGACCAGCAAACACGTCCACTGGCTAGTTTACTTCACAAGGACAAAGCAAACAGCAGTATGGCCGTGCGGCGTGCGTCCGTGTGTGTTATTATACGCGTCTATAGGAAATAAACCCATTGTGGTGGCTGTCACGCTGTCTGAACGCTAATCGCGATGATAGTATGCACCGTTCGCCGGGCATCGTGTTTTGTTTATCTAATATACTTGTAGAATAGCTGTAAGATGATTGTTTAGAACAGTGATAGAAGAAAATATCAGATAATTGGAATAATATAACAGTGTCTAGTGTGCAGATTTTGGTTGCTAGTGTCTGTTAGAAATTAACCCAATGTGGCGGCTGTTACGCTGCCTGAGCGCTAATCGCGATGACAGCATGCAATGCAAGCCGGGCACCGTGTTTTATTTATTAACACGCTTGTAGAATAGTTGTTTGATGATTGTTTATAACAGAAAGCATGAGCAACTAGAGTAGTTAGACAAGCAAAGCATATCAAGAGGCTATGCATTGCCACTTCGATAGCGGATTCTAATCGCATTTTGAACTTTTTGACAATCGTTATGTCATGCAAATGTGTTTTTTTTTACCTAACACGCTGGTAACCACCGATTCGTTCGATGACCATTCCAGTGTGGTAGTGGCACATTGTAGGAGCACTAATCGCGATCGCACGCACCGTGTTTTGTTTACATAACACGCTCGTGGATTAGTTGTTTGATGATTGTTTTGTAAAGTGGTAGAAGAAATGATGTCGGTATTTAATTAATAATTTCCTTACTAAACTGAGAACAGTTTGGACAACAGCGTAATTTTGAATTTAGAACACACACAGAACAGGAACAGACACGCATGTGTCTGTTCCTGTTCTGTGTGGTGTTCCGTGTTTTGTTTACCTAATGCGCTGATAAACTGGTTTTTGATTATTGTTTAGCACAGTAAATATACAGTTAAAAATGCTATTCTAGTGCATTCGCAATTAAATCGTGCCGCGAGTGCCGGTGCTATGCCGCTGAAAATGTGCTGTTAATAAATCAGTCATAATCAATAAAGTAATCAATCATATAGCCCTAAGAATTGCCAAACTTCAGTGGGCAGGGCACATTGCTCGCAGAACGGATGGCCGTTGGGGCCGAAAAGTTCTAGAGTGGTGACCGCGTACCGGAAGACGCAGCGTTGGAAGGCCTCCCTCTATGTGGAGCGACGACCTGGTCAAGGCTGCGGGCGTCCGGATGCGAAACACACAGGACCGATGAGTGTGGCGACGCTTGGAGGAGGCCTATGTCCAGCATTGGACGTCTTTCGGCTGAAATGATGATGATGAATCAACGACTTCTCTTCTTTTGACAACATTGTCAACTTGTTTTCTACTCCAAGAATAGATTATCTCATCTTATGAGGGTGGCTGATGTGTAGTTAGTATTCAACACACTTACATACTTCACCTCACAAAGATACCATACTCCCATCCATCACTAATTATGACGACGTTTTGTACGCGAATTGTATAATTGGAGTACGTAACGACGCAACACACGAACTCTAGGGGGACTTTAATGAACCCATTGAGATCTTTGTCACGCCGACTGTGTGTTTATGTTAGGGATGTAACTAAGAACATTCAGATGAGACGGACGTGGAGAAATTAAGAAAGAAAAGAATTATCATTTCAAACGAATGACGTACACTGCTGCACGTAGGGCTCATAGAGTCTCGCCACATTGACCGGTTATGTGCGTCTTGAATTCAGCAGAACCCCGCAGCCATCACCAGATCTTCCAACGCTGTGTCTGCCACTACTCGGTCACCGTTCTAAAATATTTTGGCCCCATCGACCATCCGTTCTGCGAAAAAAATTCCTTGGCCACGGTCACTGAAAAGATTTAATTAACCTTTTATCAAGGAAATAAATTGACCTATTGGTAATCAAGGGGCAAACTATCTATATCTATATTAATATTATAAGGAGGAAAGATTTGTATTTTTGTATGTAACGCATAAACTTAAAAACTACTGGACCGATTTCAAAAATTATTTCACCATTGGGCAGCTACACTATCCCCGGATGACATAGGCTTCTTCTTATCCCTGTATTCCCAAGGGAACGGGAACTATGCGGGTGAAACCGCGAGGCTTCCGCTAGTATTATACTAAAAGGTTTTAACGTTGCCCACTTTCCAAGCTATTTCTTAATAGCTCTTAAAATAAACTTAAAACTTATCTGCTGCCTACTTGGTATTGAATCTGGTAACAAAGTTATTTTATGGTAAAAGACCTCCGTTAGGTTAAGACCATACTCCTGTAATACCTATCCGTTTTGCCCAATGAACCAATATTACAAAAAAAGTCAAGACGTAAAATGTTGTTACTAGATAAATAAAAAGCAACAATAATAAATTATACTTAAATATGCAATTGAATAAACATAACTTATTCACAGGTTGGTAATACAAAAGGTTGGTCACAAAATTGTAAGAAAACACGTTTTATTGCCCATTTCAAATGCACTCGCCTATTGTTTTGGTTTAAAGATCATGGCGTCGCCGGTTGCTTCAGAAAGTATAGTAACGCTATATATTATACTTTTTTGGAAAAATAATTTTTTTTCTTGCTCGGGCTTCCCCCACAACACCTCCGACTCTGCTATACAACATATCCAAACAGTATTATTAAATGTACCGTCGACACGAAGAGTAGAAGAAGACGATATAAGTCCACTCAAAATTTATATACAGAGACTCAAGACAAGTGGCATTCGATGTCAGCGAAGGTGGTAGTTGAAATGTCAAAATATAGAGGATTGATTTGACACGTGATTTTTCGATATTGCTTGTAAATCCCAAACAATTTTGCCTTTTTGACAATCGATATCACCACGCTTTCGATGACAAAATGTCACTTATCTAGGGCCCTAGGCTGATTCAGGGGGCCAAGTCCCTATTTCTGTCAACGAAGTTACGGGCCCCGTCTGAAAATACTCCGAAATTTCAGCGTGAAAAAAAAACAAGTGTTAAGTTAAATATTTCCTAATGTGTTTTTAACTGTCCGAAATATTTAACTGAGTAGGTTCAACTGCCAAATTGTGTTGTCACTCATTTTTAATTCGGGCCCCGAACGAATCATCCGTCCTTAGGTGATAGTAGGAAACGCCCGTAATGAAGGCCGAAACTACGTAGTTCTTGTTTAGGGAGTAGAGCCCCTAATGCGGAGGCACGATTTCTTGCGGAAGTACCGTTCCAACCCTAGTTATGCCCTTATTTGTGCGTTAATTGTCGTGATAGACGATATTTTGTTTACCTGCGTAATCATCCAGTGTTCGTAATTATTGTTTGTAGTGTATTAATTATCATAATAGTGCGTAATCCTGTGGATTACGAGTGGGAGAGTGTTAAGTACGAAATAGGAGAATTAGGTGGGCGGTACCGTGTTTATCTCTTCTAATGATGGGATAGAAGACGGATTAATGGCTTAATTGGACATGTTTATCTGGTCCTATTACAATTTCTGATGGGGAAAATTGTGTGTAAGTGTTTTCCTGAGTGAAGCGATAAAGCATTATCATTTCCTATATTTATAAAAGTTTCAACACACTTCTTCACATACCTATGTGAGCACATTCTCAAACTATTATCTGAATTTAACACAGTGTGAAGAGATGCCATTCAGCATATAAAATGACTTTTATCAGAAAGCGGTTATCACGATTGAAATCTTCAGGAAAACAACTAGATAATTAGTTTTTTGAAAATCTAAGCAGAAAACTATAATCAAATAAATGTTAAGGCATATATTCCCCAATGTTAACGCAGTACTGGCCGTGCGCCCGCTCGGAGCCAGAATATCCATATTAATATTTTTTTATGTACATTTATGCTATTTGAGTTATGAAGAAATTCTAGCCATAAATTGTTCTGTGTTTATAAACATGCAATTACGATATTTTAAACATGCAAGTCGTTTTGGAGGACTATCCAAAAGTAGCGAACAAATATCGTTTTGTATTTTTTTTTTAAACTAACCTATTAGTTACACAAAAAAAACCATGTTTCACAAATAATGTACAACAATTTTTTTTCTGTCTTTTAAACGTAGCCGTTACTAAGGAGAATGCTTTAGAAAGTAACCGTTTTACGACACTAAAGCGGTGAAGGCCCTTAAGTTAAGAACAAGTGCTTCATTTAAAGTTACTAATTAAGCAACGAGAAAATTCTCAGTGTCGCGTCAGTTATATTGTGCAATTCACATGCTTTTGCGTGTGCTACGTACTCGCGAGCTATTAACATGAAATTTCATAAATAGAATAGGCACAAAATATTTTATTCCTTTTTTCCTCAATTCAAAAATAGTACTAACGGCTTACAACCGATCAATAGGCCGTCAACGATCTCGAAAGTTGGCCGCTAAAATGGCTGATGCATCATTGAGCACGGATCTCGAGAACTCGAGATGTCGACGACTCGAGATATCGAGATTACGGCCGATTCTCACACTCGATATATTGAGAGCCTCCCGGGAATTTCGTGCAGATTATATTCCAGTGAGAAGGGTTCGAAATATAAAACAGGCCGCATTTATGCGGGCTTTCGGGTCGTGATTGGTTTCTAATATAGCAGTCTTCTACTTCTTCTAGATCGATTTGAATTTAATTAGAATAGCTTATACCTAGCGTAAATTAGGTATAGGCGCATTACTCTGTGTAAATAATTTCATCACCACTGCTCTTAAAACAGTGAATGAAACATCGTGAGGAAACTGGCATATCCTAGAATCGAAAATTCGAAGACTTGACATCCACCAACTCGCACCGGGCCCGCGTGGTGGATTATGGCCCATTCCCTCTTCACAGAGAGGAGGTCCCAGCAGTGGGAACGTTAAAAGGCTGATGAAGATGACGATACCTAGTGTAGCGAAACGCTACAAGGCGTAGTTGCCGTCATGCCTTTTTTTTCAGTTGACAACTGGTCGGTTACATTTTACGAATTTTTAATTTCGATTGACAAGAAAAGATAAGTCAAAATTTTGGATGAAAAAAACGTGGTTTTACAGAACATTCATGGCATAGCAATCTACAACCTGAATATTGGTATATAGCAGCTGTTAAAAGCGTTGATATTATTTGAAATGCCAAATGCAGCCAGCCAGCAATGAGGTACCGTTTTTAAATTTAAATTAAAAGGAGGATCTTAATCAGTATGATACACTAATTCGGACTTCGGTTGTGCCAAAAAAGAGTGAATTAAACCTCTGATATATTTAGATTAAACTCATTGATTAAAATTCTCCTTTTGTCCTGGTTCTTGACGCAATCCATCAGCAAATGATGTACATCCTCAAGTACATTACATGTGTTGCAGTTAGGAGAACTTACTTTCTTCATGAGGAATGCAAACTTTGCCGACGGATAGTGTCCAGACCGTAATCGTACGGCAAATTTTACATAACTTCAACTTAACTTCCTATTTTCAAACCAGGGCACTTGAGGAAGCTAATTTTGAATTGTTTTGTACTCGTGGCTGATTTTTCCGGTATAGTCACTTTGTCAGTATAAACGCACACCGTGACTTCACATGATATTTAAGCGCACTTTATCGTCTTATTTTTTTGTTTACGTGGCGAAAGATATACGTGTCCAATATTTTTAGATTATCTAACTGACGGACTAAATAGATATTTCTGCCAACTAAGTACCCTATTCTAAAAAGCATTGAACACGTGACAGTCGTTCAACAGTCAATCTCATGCCGCATTTACACATTCGTGCAAATCGCGAGGCGATTGGTGAGGCGAACAATGAACACGCATATGTAAACAGTACGCTTCCTATTCGTCTGGTGCTTCGCCTCGCGATTCGAGCACTCGCGTTGGGAGCGGTTTTTCGGACGCGAATCAAAGGGAACGAATGGCGAACACGAACTTACTGTTTACACATTCGCCTGCATTCAGTTGATAGCTAGTGCCCGACCCAAAAGGACATGAAAAAAATATGGAATGGAGTGAAGAGCTAATTATAAAATTCCTAGAACTTTATCAGAAAGAAGAGCTCATTTGGAACCCAAAACAATTAAATCATAAAAAATAGACAAACGATGCATGGAACCGTATATCAACTAGTTTAAGGGATTGCCAGTCAGCAAATTTAATTAAAGAAGAATTCATTAATGGCCTGTTTTCATTATTTTTTTTATCCATCGTCTGCGTCGACGGTTCTTTTTTACGCAGGTAATCTATATAATTTTATAAACTCATACGATGTAGCGTGCATGCCGCAATAATTTTCACGTCCTCCATGTTCGGGTGCGAATGTCAAAATAATTCACTCCGCGAATGTGTGAACAGTAGTTCGCGACGGCACTCTTATAAGAATGTTTCGTCGAATGTTCGCCGAGAGACGAGGCGAATGGTGAACACGATTGTGTAAATGCGGTATTACATATGCGTGTTCGTTATTCGCCTCACCATTCGCCTCGCGATTCGCACGAAAGTGTAAATGCGGCATAAGAAGTCGGATTTGACAACTATAAAATTGACAGCTATAAAAATCCGTTTTTTTTTACTAAACTTGAAGCTGACGAATGATACTCGTTGTTAGTGTATGGGTTACATAGTAATTAATTAGGATTATGAATTTGATTTTTCGTAGACGTTCATACAAAGTTATTGCGGCATTTAAAATGAGAAACGTCATCGAACTTCTTATGCCGCCACACGCTTGCTGTTTGCCACAAACAGTGGCGAACAGCAAACACGTGCCAAACACTGACCACAATCATCCAACACAAACACGGCATCCACATGCTTGGCGCACGTGCTTGTATATTCCGGATTGGCAAACATGGCGGACGACGAGCTTGTTGTGGCAGCGATTATACTCAGACCAATCAGACATTTTTCCTTACAATTTAGCTAAGGATACACAAAATGTCACGATTCGTAAATTAGAACACCACTATTAACTCCGTCCGCCGCCCGCAAGGTCGCGCGTACTACTGAACTAAACAAGCGTCTGGATACATCACAACCACGTTTGTCAAACATCCTTTGATTTGTGCATAAAAACCGACACCGATGCCGAACACGGGCGAACACAACAAACACCTATCCACACGTTCGTGTTTGTTGTTTGGTGTTTGCTGTTTGCCATAGTTCGCCAAGCTTGTGGAGGCGGGTTTAGATTGTTCCGACTGTAGCATTGGTAGAATATCACTATATATATAGGTTCTATTCCATTCGCCTATATCTTTGGTAGTTGTGCAGTCCATGCAATCAAAGATCGTCAAAGCATAACTACCTATTCATGCTATTCATCACCCCAAATGTGAATACATTCACAAAATAATTTGACTATAAACTGTATTGCATGCGTCACCAAACATATCGTTCCCTTGACTATACAAGCAAACTAACGAACCGTATTGAATGAGAGAACGTTATCGATGTTCCTACTAACAAGCGCTTGATAATCCAGTCCTTCATCAACGGTATTATGGTCTTTTCATAGTATAGATTTGGTAGGTAGATATGGAGATAAAATTGCACCTTCTTTTATCGTAGTTCAGAGTTCTGCAGTACTAATATGATATTAATAGCCTGTTACTGTCTCTCCGCAGGGCAAAGGCCTCTTAAAGAAAATGCACGAGTATTAGTATTCGCTTGCTCAAATAAGATTGGCGATTTCAGCCAGGTTTCAAAATCAAAATCAAATGTTTTTTATTTCACATAGGCCTACATGGGCACTTATAAAACGTCGACAAAAGGTGCACGGTTCGGGTTGGTCGTTTCCTATGGAGAAGAACCGGCAAGAAACTCCACGGTTACTCTTTTAAAAAAAATTGGTTTGTTTTGACAATATTTCCATATTTCAGCATTAGTGCTTAGATATGGGGGGACAACGGGGTTTGTTCACGATGTCAGTGACATCGAAGATTCTACAAAATTCAGTTTAGTAATTTCAACTCTTTTGACATCGGCGTCGTTCGAATTTCAGTCATGTTTTCAGAAAGCTGCTGACTTTTAGGTGTAAACTTTCATTCCTTCTAAGAATTTTCATTGAAACTCGTGATATCCTAGTAGAGTTACACAGTGAAAGCTAGAGGAAGAACGTTGTTACCGAGAAGGACATGTTGCCTGACGATTTGGACGCTTATCTCAAAATATTTGGCTGAAAAAGCAGTCAAAAGAATGGTACTGATCTTAGAAATGAGATAACTGTTTTTGAATCGACTTCAAAAATGAGGACGACTGATTCGACTGTATACTTTTTGTATGTGTTTCACCTCAGAACTTTTTACTTGGTGAACCGATTTTGATGATTTTTTTTTATTTGAAAGCTGGTGCTTCTCATGTAGTACCATTTAAATTTGGTAAAGATCTGATGTTGAACTTCGGATATATACACCAGAACTTTTCAATATACAACGGCAAATCTCTCAGGATTGCTGCATACGCATGTCTGTTTAATGTTTACGCCATTTCATCACGCCGGTACGCTCTCATCAAATTTTTTATGTTTAAGTTTTATGTTATTCGTGTAATTTAATATGTGGCACAAATGTTGTTATCAGTGCTGTAACTATTCTTAGCAAAGGGCTATAAAGATTATTGAAATCTTTGTAAAAACTCACTCCATCGTCGACTCTGTCTCTGTCACCTCTGACCTAGACTAGAGTCAAGAGCAAACCAATCACAAATAAAAAAAAAAAAAAAAAAAAAAAAGCCTAATTAAAAGAAGGAAAAAAAGAAAAAATGAGATTGAGAGTAGTTAGAGACATCCACATATTTATGCCGTTTATGAGTTACCAGGGAAGCCGCATGCGCAGAGGGAGCTAAAATTTTTATCTTCAACGTAGTCCTTGATTTTATAATATGCTTTTTTAATAAGGACACGTTTGATGTAGTTTTTGAACTTTCCATCGGTCAATTCTATAACTAACTTTGGACTAACAGGTCACTTCATCCACGGCAACACTTAGTCCGCCTATGAACTTTTATGTTGCATGAAATTTTAAATAAATAGGTACACCCGTTCCGTACCGCGCAACTACTTCAGAATGGTCTCAGTTAAGCAGTCGGTATATACCTTATTACCCCGCCGCCGCCGTTTGCCGTATTGGTTGTATTCTTAAAAACTCTCTTCTTAAAAAACTAGCTAACTAGCTACGCTATATAGGGTATGTAGCTTTTTAAAATGGAATTTTCGTAATCAGTGCTTCCAAAGATAACTTTTAAAAACAAACAAGGATTTTTTAACCCCCGACGGAAAAAGAGGGGTGTTATAAGTTTGACGTGTGTTGCTGTGTATCTGTGTCTGTCTGTGGCATTATAGCACCTAAACGGATGAACCGATTTTGATTTAGTTTTTTTTTGTTTGAAAGGTGACTTTGTCGAGAGTGTTCTTAGCTATGCTTGAATAAAATCGGTTTAGCAGTTCAAAAGTTCAGTTCAAATTTTACTCTTTGAATCTAGGTTTTTTCGCAAGATATCGTGTCATTATTACGTGTTTCGATAGATTGTCGATTGAAGCGTGTCTGCTACTAGGTATATTATATATGTAGTTTAAAAAGCATGAAATAAAAATTAAAATCGGAGGTCTTTTTTAAATTTGTAATTTTATCTTGTTTAAACTTCTTATTTTACTACTCTAAACAACATCAAACTAAAATTTCTAGGAAAATTAGCTCCCTCGCAAACTCACTTTTCGCAGTAATATTAAAACCACGATAGTTATTCCAGAGATCGTCCTTAATAAACAAAAAAACATTTTTGCTAAATCCTTATTAAATTAATTTTAAACAACATATATATGAAGATCAGCTTTCTCGAATAATCACAATTTCACAGTTCTAAGAAAGTGTTGTTACCTTGTTACTACTTTTCTCCGAAGTAACACATTTTTCGATAATAAAGGAACAGCAAATAGCTGTTGGTCGCAGCTGGTGGCAAGTTCATAGCGTTATCGGTCGAAAAGGGGCTCGATAAGGCCGAAAAGGTCCTAACTGAAGGGTTCCCCAAGGGAGCTGTGAATCCCATTTGGGGTTAGAAAACGGTGAAGCCTTTGAAGAGTTGAAAGGACTTCGATGATGGGAGGTAGCGGAGGTGACTTTATTTTGATTAAATAAATCAAAATAAAGTCACATGTTTCTGCACGTGTGTTATCAAGGTTTGTTTCAGGTTGTTGGCAGATATTTTCAACGCTCAATTTGCGCTTGTTATAACACCCTCAGTAACTTTGAGAGGTTTAAGATAATATTTCGCTGTTTACATACTCTGTGATGACTTTCTGTCAGCAATAATGATTGTCAAAAAAAAAATTATTCTAAATTAGATTTTTTGAATTAACTTTTTTATTTATATTTTTTTTGTTAAGTATCATTTTTGTTTTAAATTACTTTTAAACATATAAGTGTTATATATTTTTGAAATTCTTAAAACTATTGACATATATATTACTTGCGTAAGGACCAGGCCAACCGCGCGACTAAATGGCACCAGCGCGCTGGTCATAAAATTGCAGTTTAGGACCAACGCAACTCAGTTGACAGATGGTTGACAGTGGTCCGTGTGCGTATCTCTGACTAGTATATAGTTATCTGTGGCGGGAGTGAGCGAGTATTTGCTTGTCATAAGAAGGTTTCTAATTTTCTATAAAATGTTCAGATGGGCGTATCCTTCCTTTCGAAATCATTGTTTAATAGTACATTGTGATACAACGGTGGAAAGTAGGTTATTGCATAACCTACACGCCCGTGTATCACACGATATTTTTCAATACAGTTGTAGGAAATAATAAAAACAAATCAAAGAATTAGATTTGTTAATTCAAAAAAAAAAAAAAAATCTCTCGTTTTTGCAATTGGACATATTTTTTTTACAACGTAAACAGCCTACACAGCCTATTCGATTTTTGACAAACGTTGATGTGAATTAATTAAATTGAAACTGGTAAATAAATATATTAAACAACCATTTAAAAGACTTTTGAGAATTAAATGCTAAAACGTACGGAATCATTCATTTTTCCTCGTATAAAATTTATTCCATTTTATTCTATGTATGAAAACTCCTTGCTACTAAACTTTTTTAAATTGACTTATAACTAAAGGCGCGTTTTGGCAACTGGACATTTTTTACAACGAAAACAGTCTATACAGCCTATTTGATTTTAGACAAATGTTGATGAGAAAATAATTAAATTGAAACTGGTAATTAAATATATTAAACAACCATTTAAAAGACTTTTGAGAATTAAATGCTAAAACGTACGGAATCATTAATTTTTCCTCGTATAAAATCTATCCCATTTTATTCTATGTATGAAAACTCTATGCTACTAAACTTTTTAAATTGACTTATAAATTTAAAACTAAACTGCAAAACTAATGATCGAGCTCGTAAACAAAAGTCACGACCGCGTAACAGAAAGATGCCTATGCGTAAGATTTAATTTTCGAATCATAATTAAAGCCTCTGAAAGTACGCCATGTTTAACAACTGTATTGAAAACTACTATAATTTGTTAGAAAAAGATCCATTATATATCATCTACATCGGCTGGGCAGCGTTTAAGAAGTTGCGCGGTATTTTCTATATTCGGTCACCCAAAGGGCAATGGAGAGGGCTATGCTCGGAGTTTCCTTGCGTGATCGAATCAGAAATGAAGACAGCCGCTAGAGAACCAAGGTTGCCGACATTGCCCGAAGAATTGCCAAACTTAAATGGCAGTGAGCAGGGCACATTGAACGCAGAACGGATGGCCGTTGGAGCCGGACAGTTCTGGAGTGCGACCGCGTGCTGGAAGACGCAGCGTTGGAAGGCCTCCCTCTAGGTGCAGCGACGACCTGGTAAAGACCGCCGGAGTCCGGTGGATGCGAAACACACAGGACTGATCAGTGTGGCTACGCTTGGGGGAGGTCTATGACCAGCAGTGGCTGAAATGATGATGATGATATCATCTACAGAATTTGATAAATCATCTAGATTTTTAACCACAATGTAATTCTAACACACGAACACTCTTTTTTTCGAGAGAGATCAATTTCGATAAGGAGCGAAAAAAATATACATAAAGTGCGTAAAAAGGAATCTAATTTTGTGAAGGATGTATTTTTTTCCTCGCAAAGAGAATCCCTTTAGTGAGGGACGTGTATTTGGTTTTATCAGAATACATTCGAGAAATAAGTCTTAATGTTTTTTCTTATCTTTGTTTGGAGTGCTGAATAAGAATGATTTTCGATGTGATGATGAATGATTGCTACGATGCACGTTTATGATATGATTGAAGGAAAACAACTTTGTTGCCATGTCGACAGGGAAACAAAGAGGTAAAATTAGTTTTACATGGACATTCACCATCTTCCTACCCTTGTCCCATGTTCCTTGGTGTCGGCGCAACACATTTTCTTCTTCCATACCGTCCTGTCCTCCGTCACGCCGTCACTGACTCCCTTTTCTTTCATACACTCCTCACACAGTCCATCCATCTTTTCTTTGCCCGTCCCCTCCCTCTCCATCCATCCACATTTATATTCATAACTCTTTTAGTAACACGCGTTTCATTCCTCCTCATCACATGACCATACCAAGACAAACGGTTTCCTTTCAACTTTACTGTCACTGGCGCCACTTTAAAACTTCCTCTAATGTACTCCATCTATTCTCGTCACTCAGCACATCCATCTCAACATTCTCATCTATGCTGCATGCAATATCTTTTACATGGACATTGTTGATTATTTAAAATTACCGACTACGGCGAAGCAAAAGGCTGGGTTATGTTTTTGTTTATATAGCATTGTCAAATATGGCTCAGGTAAAAATGGGTGTGTTAATTAATTAAAGTCTTGTAAAAAGAAAGTAAATCTCTTAAAATCTTTTTACTAGAAACACAGACAATCAATCTGCCCAGTATGCGAAAGAGCTGTCTCTGAGCGAGACGAGCTTCAATAGCCTGCTTAATTTTTATTGAATATCCGTAAAAACTGTCAACGATATCAACTTAACGTGGTATTGGAGGTAACAAGGTATCTCGTTAAGTACCTAATATAAGGTCACCCATCCACAGACCGACCAGCAAGTTTAAGGTTTAGCGATAACCTTAAAGATCGACAGTACAGCTGTTATTATTTAACCAACAGAATTCATTTTCAAAGAAAACGACAACAATTTAAATGCCAATGAATACTTGAATATCCAGATCGAAGCATCCAAACTTCAGCCAATTAGATTGACTAATAACATGATCGAAACTTTCCTTCAATCTGTAAGGTCCCGAATAACTAGGGCGAATTTATCAACCATTGAAAAACTTTCCATAAAGAAAAACATGTTTACTACCTTCGTTTTCCTTAACTTTCCCGACATCAAAGCTATTTATTGGGTAGACGGGTAGAGAATAGGGATGTTAAGAACCAACTATCGGAATCCGAAATAAAAATCTATCCGTAACCGAAACCGTTATAAAAGGTTCGGATAATTTCGGATAGGGGCGGCGCGCGGCGTCTAAACGAGACACGATGACAGATTTTTCTGCCGGGCCGAGGAAACAAACTAGCCGCGCGCGTTTTTTGCAATACAGGTATCAAATGAAAATAGACATATAATATAGATATAAACAGAAATAGATAATCTATTTGTTACTCTTATCAAATTTCTTAAAAATCGAACGTCCGTAACCGAAACTGATGGAAAATCCGAAATAGTTTCATACCCGAAACCGGTATAATATTATTTTATTTCTGTATCCGTATCCAAATCAGAAATTTCTTGGTCATAACATCCCTGGTAGATAAAAAATATGAGAGAGATTGGCACAAACCGACCTGGGAATGAGATATGAGTGTGTGATGGGCACAGATAAATCCGAAGATATCGGGACGAGCTGTACAAATTCAATAACATGTTGTAAATCTAATATACTGTGGTTGTTACTTTGTGAGAAAATGGCGCTGTTATGTTTTATTATGCGTGAGGTTTATTGTTATGGTACGTAAAGATGATCTTTCTGTTAAAATTCTACTTTCTTCCTACTAATTAAAAAGCTTTTTTACAAAAAAATACTACCGACTTCCAAATAAAAAAAATTACAAAATGAAAAATTTTTGGAAGTCGGTGTCTTTGGTAGGTACCATTTTATGCGTTATGGACACCGACTTCCAAAAATAAAGTTATTTTTCATTTTGTAGTTTTTTTTATTTGGAAGTCGGTAGTATTTTTTTGTAAAAAAGCTTTTTATATATTTCACTTTTTAGTTGTACCTACCTAATAGGCAAGTTGGTTAAGGTACCTATAACGCCAGAATGGATGACCCGAATATCATGAAACTTGAACAAAACCTGTGAAATGAGAGATCTGCGTACCCCTTAAGAGCGTACTGGCGTGATGACATGTTATGAAATAAACAGACATGCGATTGCAGCAATCCCGAAAGATTTTCCGTAATTTATTGAAGAGTTCTGTTGTATATCTTCGAAGTTGTTCATCAGATCTTCACCAAATTAAAATGGGACCAATTTCAAAACAAACTTTCTCAAACAAAAAAAGAATTTTCAAAATCGGTCCAAAATTGACGGAGATATGCGTGAACATACACAAAACAAAAAAAAAACTCACATAATGTCGAACATAGAACCTCCTTTTTGGTAAGTTGGTTAAAAATAAAATTGTCAGTGACAGACAGTGGAAGCATAATTGTTACTCTTTCATGCAAAAACTACTTTACGGATTTTGATGAATCTCTGCATAAATGCAGTTTATACATCAGAAACCGACCGAAACACATAGGTTATCATTTATAAATACACTCGTTTCTGCCCGCTGCTTCGCTTGCGTAAAAATTGTTTAATCATCCAGGGAACACACTACCTGTATAAAAAACCGGCTAAGTACGAGTTGGACTCGCGCACGAAGGGTTCCGTACCATTATCGCAGTAACGGCAAAAAAAGCACGTTTATTGTATGGGAGCCCCACTTAAATATTTATTTTATTCTGTTTTTAGTATTTGTTGTTATAGCGGCAATAGAAATACATCATCTGTGAAGTTTCTGTAAGTTTCTGTAACTGTCTAGCTATGACGGTTAATGAGATATAGCCTGGTGACAGACAGAAAGACAGACAGACGGACCGCGGAGTCTTAGTAATAGGGTCCCGTTTTTACCCTTTGGGTACGGAACCCTCAAAACTACCCTATGTCCTTTCTAGGGTCTCAAACTATCTCCATACCATATTTCATCTAAATCGGTTCAGCCATCGCGCATTTAGTCGTGAAAAGGTAACAGACAGTCAGATTTACTTTCATCGTTATTTTTCGTCTGTATTAGTATGGATAACGCTATGTAGTTTCAGAGAAATGTGTGGACAAACATACATACATACAAACATATGTATTTATTATAAAAAGCTTGTCATACACACGCCATGTGATTTGTGTTAGCTCTTGTAATATCAGTCAGTCGATCACAGCGGGTAACATTAGTTTGCCAGCGTGGTAGCAAATAACCATTCAGAAGCTACATCATTTCTTTTGCTAGACATAAGACTTTCTCATTATGTTATTTAAATGAATATGTTAGTCCATCCAAGTGATTATTACGGCATTATTCATAATGCCCAAACAATTAAAAAAATGCCCAATACGAGTAGGCAATTTGCTAAAAACTGTAGAAATAATTAAATTGACTGGCCTTTCTAAATAATGCCTATCATTTATTGGGCAGGATTAAATATGTGTTTTTTTATTAAATTATTTTTATTATACATTGATTATTATTGTTGAATCAGTATGGTAGATAAGTACGATTACTATTTAAAAAAGCATTAAAGGCAACAGAGCTCTATTTCTATCTTCTTTTTCTTTCATTTATTAAAAAAAAAGTTAATTAAAAAAATCAAAATACCCGACTGCTTAAAAAGAGAACTAAAAAGACGTAAAAAAGAAGAAAATCATGCTGTGCAGTCGGAGGATACATATTCGCGAGCTGGCTGACCAAAACCAGGTGTTATATATTTTTGAAATCACCTCTTGAAACCCTTTATTTTGATACCCCACACGATGGGTTTGGAAGAAAAAATAAAATTGGCTCCCCACAATATGGTGCCCAAAAGCCGCCATTTTTCTATTTTCCAATTTTAATGTAGCCTATGACACATCACAAGGTTAAGACGAATCGATTGACGTATGAATCATCAAAATCGGCCAACGCGTTAGGTCTCTGGAACGCCACATAGGAACAAACATACATACATACATACATACACTGATAAACACATTACCCTCCTTCGGCAGTCGGGTAAAAAAAAACGTTGCCCCACACTAGGAATTTCTTCCTGTATCGTGGGTGCGTTTACAAACATATAAACTCACATACACAACACCCAGAGCCGGAACAACTATCTATAGGTCATACAAATATTTGTTCCGTGCGGGAACCGAACCCGCGACACGCAGCGCAGTAGTCAATCGCTCAACCACTGCGCCAACCATGCGCCCAAATATATCTGCAGGGACTAAACTAAACTAACATGAAGAAGATAACGGGAGCTGATGCCACTTCGAACCTAACCTATTTGTGTCGGGGTGCTCCCGAGCTTGCTTTGCTTGCTCTTGGACTAATTCGGTGAAAATAGTGGCACCGCTTACAAATTTTATGCTAACCGATTCTATAATCCTGCTGACTAAATAATATAATTTAATTAGTAATGTACCATAATTATCGAAAACCCACGAATTACCCAACAATTACGTAGTAATGTTCGTAATGACCAGACAATGTGATAAATAATGAAGTTTAAATCGGTATTTTTCTTTTTTTTTTACAACTAAATCTTGTTTTTAATCTAATTCATCTATAAAATTAACATACTATAAAATACTTAATTTAACAATAACTACAGTTAAATAAAAATTAAATAAAACTACGAACACGTATAAAAGGGCAGGGGTCATAGGGCGTCAAAAAATTCGTCCACATCGCTGTCAACGTGAAAAGTGCCCAGAACGCTGGCAGCATCGCCACGTTGGATGGCAATGCTGATTCTCTGGCCAAGGAAAAGCCCAGCCCTCTGGTCAAGTGAAGAGTCGACTAAACGTTTGCTTACATCTCGAAATACTCGAAGAGCACTCGGACCCCATGGACCTAATGTTTCAACCCCAAACGGCTCAAATATATAACTTCCAATAAGGTTGTTGTATTTGCGCCGTTTGAGGTTTTCTGCACCAGCAGCAGCTGCCCCAGCACAGCCCGCCGTGCTAAGAAGATGGGATGGCGCAAGGGTGTCGACACATGTTGCATCCCACACCAAAGGCCTACCCACCTTCCAAGGCATTATGGTCATCCCGTGTAATCAGTATTAATTACATTGCCCGATTGACTTGATTCATATTGCCCAGTTATTATACATAGTGCCTTAATTAATCACTTGGTCCATGCATTCGCTCAAACACTGAAATCTAATATCCATCAAAAGTATAATCCTCAGCCAGTCTCATGAAAGTCGGTACCATTTTATACGTTTCTAAAGACTATAAATTTGCGTTCAGAATTCGAGTCATCGTCAAATTTTGGAACAACAAACTCTATGTCATACAGTCAAAGTTCAAATTTCATTGCAACCCATATTTTTTTAGGGCCATTGCAATACAATTGGTCACTTTAAATTCGACTTAAATTACACATTGCTAAAGTCTGTATTTGATTATGTATATCGTATACGAATAGCTTTTCTTTCAGAATTATCTGCCAATAAAATAAAAAATTACATACAAATTTTCTTGTGTCTAAATAAAAATGAAATTAAGTATTCGTACATTATGTTCAGATATTCCTTGAGACGAATCATAATTCTTGTTTGAGAGAATCCAATGAGTGTAATTTGATTCGTTTTTTAAAGTGCAATCATGAATATGTAATGTCAATATTTTACTATGCAAATTCTTAGTAGAGCAATAAACTGTTTTGAATAAAAATATTAGCTCCAATTAAAAATAGTTCTGTTAACAATAATTATAGTTATTTCTCTTATTTTTTTTTTCTTATCTCCAATACCAATGGTCCTTCATGGCTTTCGCCTCTTAACTTGGCATAATAATGAATGCTATCTCTTTTACGATCATTCTTCATTATAGTTTTTACTGTAACACTTTACACAACATACATCATTTCATACCATCCTTCCTTTCATAACATATCTCACGTTAGTAGAACATAGTGTTGCAGATATATTATTCATTGATACCAAGCCTATTCATAAAGCATAGAATTCCTCTGACAACCCTCAGATCCGATACTATCAGTTTCACCGTCCCTCGCCATGTCCATTATAGTCTCAGGAAGGACGTGTCAGCGAGCGAGACAGCATTATACCCGTGTCTAACGATTGTAAGGGAGAGACATGTATCATTGTGCTGCGTCTCGATTGTTAGAACTTTGTATGCAGAAAGGAAACTCCTTTTATGTCTGCTCGCCTAGTACACCGTGTTGGTTTTACGACATACTATTTCACTCTGTTTTTTCTATCTTGCAACATTATTATTTACTGGAAGTTCGTTTTGTAGGTTGGTAACCCAAATTGAGATTTTGACACCTGTTTTGGTGGGTACTTTTTATTTGGACATTGAAAGTTCGAGGCTTTTGTTTGAACTTCCGATTGTTCATTTGCTGTTCAAAGATTTTGTAACGGTTTGTCTTTGTGCGAAGAAAATTTTAGGCGCTTTTTATTTGTTATTTGCAAGACAAATTCAACTGTATGACTTTAACTTTAGCTGAAAATGACAACCCTCGAATTCTCAATTAAGAATTTGAACTAGCTCATTTCTTAAACTCTACTAAGGCTGAAAATCTGTCAGACTTTGGCACCAAACTACAAATGTTTGAGACATTGTTAACACCAAAAACTTAATTCAGAAACCGGCTCCAAATCATCCAAAACTATTAAAATTCTTTATTTTATTAATAGTCTTCAGTTATAACGTGGTTTCCAAATTCAACACTTGGTGTATCAGTACCCAATTATACATTATTCAATGATCTCCTACTCAAATTTCTGCCTACCCTCCTACTCTAGACACTCGAATAATTTCATCCCCCCACATTAGCTAAGGGCCTCAAACGCGTCACGTCTCAACTCTCGTACGTGGCCTTAGGCCTTAATTCCTTTCCACACGTGCTTGCCTTATGCCCTTGGGGCTACAAACTTTCAGGCCAATTTGGCCTCGAATCTTAAGTAACCAAAAAACTTCACTAATTGAGAAATCTAATTAGTAACTTCATTCTTATGAAGAAGAGACTCCAATATGGTATAATAGAAGCAAAATATCATATTTATAATATAATCAAATATATTTTTCATCTTAACATCACAGCGCCACTATTGAGCATGAAGCCCTGAGTACGATTCGCGGGTCGGGCAGTGATATTGGATAATTCCATCTTGTAATTCTCTGTTGTAGCCCAGGTTAATGTGCCGGCAATAAGTTTGCCTCCTATTAATAAAATAATTAAAATAGCCTTTTTTACCTGTAACCTTTTTAAAATACTTTTTTATAAATTAAATCTTATATCTAGCTTCTGATGCATTAACTATCAACTACCAGAACAGGTTGTCTTTTGACATAGGCCTCATCTAATTCCCTCCACTTGTTTCGGTCCCTCTCGGTTTTCTCATCGTCCTCTCATCTCATTATCTGTGTTCCTCTTTGTCTCCGTTTCTTGATTACCATTCTGTAACTTTTTTGTCCATTTGTCTGTCTTTGTTCTCCACATATGTCCCGTCCATCTATATTCATGAACCCCCCCTCGTCCCCTATTACATGGGACTTAAAAAAATAACTGGCGGGATTTGGGCGTCCTCTAAAATACTTGTACCTTACCCTTTGGGAATATCATCATCATATGCCTGCCCTTATCCCATGTTACTTGGGGTAGGCGCAACACGTTTTCTTCTTCTATACCGTCCTGTCCCCTGTCACGCTATCACTTACTCCCTTTTCTTTTATATCACTCCTCACACAATCCATCCATCTTTTCTTTGGCCTTCCTCTCCATTCATCCACATTTATATTCATAACTCTTTTAGTAACATATGTTGCATCCCTCCTCATCACATGTCCATCCCAGGACAAACGGTTTCCTTTCAACTTTTCTGTCACTGGCACCACTTCCAAACTGCTTCTAATCTATTCATTATTTACTTTATGCGTGATGTTATGATGTAAAGTAATAAGTTATAAATCCAAACCTCGCAGTATGACAATATAAATCAGGTTGTTTGTAACTTGGTGCGACAATAACACCTATTGAGTTGGAAGTTATAGTCGCAGTTTCGCAGTTAGGCGAATATGCGGTCTAGAACAATAAAACTTTGTTAGTTGGTAGGAAACCTGGATTTAAATGGGCGAATAACAAGATTAGATGATAAATATCGTTATGTAAACAGTGATTGAATAGATTATTCATTTACAATTGCAATCAATTGCAATATTAGCAGCAGCTGTTTGGCCCACGTTAGGCGCCAAATGTCAGTTGGTCGCAATATTGCATCAAAGAAAATTGTTAGTTTGGAAACCTGAATTTTAATAGGGGAATAACGAGATTAGAAGCTAAATATCACTGTGTTGTAGGTTAATCTATACTATCTATACTAATATTATAAAGAGGAAAGATTTTTTTTGTTTGTTTGTTTGTTTGTACCGACTAGGCTCTGAAACTACCGGACCGATTTAAAAAATTCTTTCACCAATAGAAAGCTACATTATTCCTGAGTGACATAGGCTATTTTTTATCCCAAAACGGGAGCGAAGCCGCGGGGAACAGCTAGTAGATTATACATTCACAATATAAATTCGCTCCAGTCTGTTAGGCAAATTAGTCACAACATAGCACAAAAAACATTGTGAATAACATGACTAAATATCGTGGAATGGTATATTATATAATAAACATATAAACAATGGAAATTCGCAGAAATCTGTAAGACCCATGTTGGGCGCCATATTGTAAGTTAGTCATGGTCATTATATATACATATAGCACAAAAAGCTTTGTTAGTTCGTAGAAAACCTTGATTTTAATGGGAAACAAGTTAAATAATATCGTTGTTTAAGAAATGGTTTATTAATTTATTTACAAAGGTAATTCGTTGCAACCTGTTTGCCCCACGTTGGGGACTAACACAGTAAAATTAAAGGAGATTAATAAATTGGTACCGCGTTGTACATTCTTAGATGCAATTAAAAGAGAAATTCATCTCTATTGGTTCTGCAGGTTGCCCTAAAACATAGTTGACTTAAAATTATGTTAAGTCGTTCCCAATAAGTAACAAAATGCATTTTGTACCTATTGATTATTATTACAGAAAAGAGCCGTTTTATATCCACACTAGCTGTTCCCCGCGGTTTAGATCCCGTGGACCACCCCACAAGACCCGTTTTCGGGGTTAAAAATAGCCTGTGTTACTCAGGAATAATGTAGCTTTCTATTGGTGAAATAATTTTTAAAATCGGTCCAATTGTTTCGGAGCCTATTCGGTTCAAACAAACAAAAAAATCTTTCCTGTTTATAATATTATATACTAGCTATTCCTCGCAGCTTCGCTCCCGTGGGCCACCACACAGGACCCGTTTTCGGGATTAAAAAATAGCCTATGTTACTCAGGAAAAACGTAGCTCTCTATTGGTGAAATAATTTTTTAAATCGGTCCAGTAGTTTCGGAGCCTATTCGGTACAAACAAACAAACAAAATCTTTCCTCTTTATAATATTAGTATAGATTAGTATTAGTATAGATTTGAATAATTTTATGTAGCCATTTCCACTATTTATTAAATGCAAGTTAATTCTGTGAGTATTGTTGTACATTAAGGTTTTTACAACGTCGGTACCAAAGCTCCACAGAAAGCGTTTGATCTCCTTTGGCGACCAACTGTGTCACTATTTACAGAGGTTTAACTACCGGTGAAAACTAGTCAATCACCAGTGTACGTGACACATACCTTCTTATTTCATTCTTTATTTAAAAAGTTAGTGCATTGAACAACAATTATAAAACCAGAATACATTTAACGTAGAATGGAACAATTCTATCTTACGTGTATGTGGGTAGTTTTATTTTATTTCTGTTCATAATTATGTTTTATCGCTTGCAACTGCAACTGAAGGTAGATAAATAATGAGTAGGAATAGGAAAGAACCGACGGAACCGCGTACGGGTAACGTCCGGGCTTCCAGCTCTCGATACGGAAAAAAAGATCTAAAAAAATGGGCTGTGGCGTATGGGGACTTCGAAATGAGAGACTACATTTTTTTCGTGCGCTTTTCGTGCGTTTTTCCGGATTGCATTTCGATGCATTTTTTAGTTTGGTTCCTGTAAGTAATAACTGTGGAAGACCATTACATTTTTTCATGGACTTATGTTAAAAAACTTTTTCAACTAGTTAACGACGTGACGTCACCTTTATGGTTTTTAATATGAACGCGTTTATTGGCTTAGTCTTCCCAGAGATATGCCCTGACAGGCGTTGCACAGCCAAGTTTACAAGGTGGTCTTTTAAGAAGTCACAGGGCTCCATCAAGGAGTTGATGGTGATCCCCGGATTGGTTTTAGTGAGGTGAAAATCCTACCATCTTTGGTCTTTTTTAACCGACTTACCAAAAAGGAGGAGGTTATAGAACCTCCGACCCTCCGTCCTATGTTCGGCTGGTAAGCCGAACATAGGTTCGGCTTACCGATATCTCCGTCAATTGTGGACAGATTTAGAATTTTTTTTTTTTTGTTTGAGAGAGTATGTTCCGAAATTAGTCCCATTTTAATATCGGGAAGATCTGATGAAGAACTTCTGAGATATACAACAGAACTCTTCAATAAATAACGGCAAATCTCTCGGGATTGCTGCAATCGCATGTCTATTTATTGTTTGTACCATTTCATAACATAACATCACGCCAGTACGCTCTAAATGGGTACGCAGATGTGTACAGTTCACCTTGGTATACCGATTAAGTTATAAAATGGTACTTACCAAAGACACCGACTTCCAAAAATAAAGTTATTTTTCACTATGTAGTTTTCTTATTTGGAAGTCGGTAGTATTTTTATTGTAAAAAAGCTTTTTTCCAAAAGTTGGTTATCTTGTAGACAGTTTAATATTTTGTTCTCGGTAATAATCCTTCGTTTCGCAACAATCTTCAAAAGCAATTATGTAGCTTGGTTTCCGTCCAAACCACAAACAGTGATATCAGAAACTCAGGTCATAATATCACAAAGTCTGAAGCATAATGGCCGAGTTTCTGGTTTCATAGGAGCAATTTCCTTATCACCTTTATGTCAAACAAGGAGAATCTTCGAAGATAAATGTTGTAGTAAGATGGATAACATTTTAACCCCCGACGGAAAAAGAGCGGTGTTTTAACCGACAATGTTTGTGTATCTGTCTGTAGCGTCATACCTGCTATACGAATGAACCAATTATGATTTCGTTTATTTGGTTTTAAAGATTACTTCATAGAAAGTGTTCGTAGCTATTTTTGATGATAATCGGTTCAGGCGTTCTAAAGTTATGGGCATTTTACTGTTTGAATCGGGCTCTTTTTGCAAGATATCGTGTCAAAATTACGTGTTCAATAGATTGTCGATCGAAGCGTGTTTATTACTAAATAAACTATGTAGCAGGAAATAAAAATGTGTTGAGGTTTTTTTAATTTTACTTGATGTTGGTTTACTTGGGCGCACGGTTGGCGCAGTGGTTGAGCAATTGACTGCTGTGCTGCGTGTCGCGGGTTCGATTCCCGCACGGAACAAATATTTGTATGACCTACAGGTAATTGTTCCGGCTCTGGGTGTTTGTGTATGTGAGTTTATATGTTTGTAAACGCACCCACGATACAGGAAAGAATTCCTAGTGTGGGGAATGATAATTATGGTTGAAATGTTTCCGTAATATAACACCCGACTGTAATGATTGTTCTTTTATCCTCGCACGGGTTCGCCTTTCAGCAATTACACCAATGGAGCACAAACTTATACTAACAACGAGTTCAGGTTTCACGATGTTTTCCTTCACCGTTGCTAGCGATGTTCAAGATAAACTTAGAAAGTACATATGAATTAAAAAAGACACATTGGTTTTTGCCAGGATTTAAACCCATGACCTCATGCATAAGAGGCGAGATCTTTGCCACTGGGCTACCACGACAAAGCAGGCAAAGGCCAGATCTAGGGGTGGGCGAGCCGGGCAAATGGCCCAGAGTGGCTTAAATGAGGGGCGGCCAAACTGCACTAACATCCCTTTTAATTTCATCAAAAACCTAACTTATTCGTGGCGTGCTGCTAAAATTTTCAAGCACGCTTCACTGTCGAATGCTATTAGTTCTTGTTGTAAACCCGTTAAATAACTTAACATTCATAATTTGTGAGTGGTTGACCAAAAAGGGACCTGGAGGGATTGGAAACCGTTAATTTTTTTTTTTGAATTTTTTAATCTGTGGTCTTTTAGCTTTGTTTTGGTCTAACCAGAATATTTTTAGGTGCTGTAGTGTTTTTTTTATGATTTTTTTTCCCGCCCGCGCACGAGTCGAAACTTGTTTCTACACGAAATTTCAAACGCGATTTACTCGAAATCAATTATTTTCCCTTGAGGTCCCTTTTTGGTCAACCACTCACATTTTGCAAAATTCTAAGGTGAAATTTTCGAGTTCACTTCGTTTTCACTTCGCTCAAAGTTATCAAAAAAGTGGCTTTATCCGATCCGACGTTTAAAAACCGCATTTATTTTCAATAGGTAATATCCTGAAACATTTATTTCCTCATAAGGCGTTATTTTAAAGGGCGCAAAGGGCGGCAAATATTTTCTATCCCGGAGCGACGCAATTGCTAGATCGGGCCCTGAAGGCCAGTTATCATACGAAAAGAATTCATGTTGATACACACACGTTACAACATCAGATCCACATCTACACGCAATTCTCCCAATTTAAATCACCGCCATAAAAAACAATGTTAAATATGATCCACTTATACATTTTCTCCTCCACCCAGGATCTACATAACAGCATTATATGGCACTCCAGAAAAATCTGAATAACGAATTAGGTTAACGCACGTCAACTTTATCAATTTATCTGGGTGACGGTACCGCGCCCATTATCCGACCCCGGCTGCCACATGTTACCCTAACGTAGACCTGGAGGGTACCAGGGGTGGAGGGGAACAGATCCCTCCGGAAAATGTACAAGCTCCTACCCTACACTATTTATGACAGCGCTTTCTTTCTCAATAAGTTAACATCAAACTCTCCGCCGACCCACTTCCGATTGTATTCACCAACAATACACCTCAAAATCCCACAGCACCAAGTACCACTTACTACCTTTTACAAAATGAAACAATCCTCGCTGTACGCGCTTAACAATCAAATATCAACTTACAGTTAACGAGTGAGGATTCATAATCGCCTGGCGCTTTTCGTGTAGTGTTAACGTTTCGGATCGTGCCTTTCGAGATGAATCCGCGAGAGTACTTATTACGAAGCTCCTATTTCGTGAGATCTGTTTATATCTTGATGTACAAGCGATTTACATTCGTATTGGTAAGGTATTTGGGGATATTTTGCTTTGGAAAGGTGAGGGCGTTTGTTTTATTTCGGGCTGGAGTGGCAGTGTTTTTCAGTGAGACTGAAATCGTTTTTCGGATAAGGTGATTCATCTAAATGTTTTTGCATCTTTGTTTTCCATTGTTTCGTGTTGTATTGTTGGATTCTCAAGTTTGGTGACCCGTTTGGCCTTTTAGTGACTTATTGTGGAACATTTGTTGGTATTCAGTGTTGTCCTTTAGTCAACAACAATAGAATTTACGAGGGTTATGTTAAAACAATGTGATTGTCCGGTTTCACCTCTGAAAAGCTTGGAATTATTTCCTCACTTCAGTTAAATTATCTATACATACATACAAATAAATAAAATTGAAGTGTCTGTATGTAATATCAAAATAACGTTTTATTGAATGCACGTGAAAGTATATACGGTACTAACAACAATTAGCAATTTTTAAGATTTTTGTCTGTCTATCTGTCTGTTTGTTCCGGGTAATCTCCGAAACGGCTGGACCGATTTTGAAAGGACTTTCACTGGTAGATTGATGATTGGTAGACTAGATAGATGATGTAATAACGAGTAACATAGGCTACGTTTGATTACGAGAAAATTCATAGTTCCGGCGGGAAACTAAAAAAATAAAAATATATTTTTTACGAGTTTGACGCGGACGAAGTCGCGGGCAACAGCTAGGTATAAATATTTTGTTCAAAGAGAGAAAGTGGTCTCATTCAGACACCGTTTAAGTGCTTGTCTGTAAACTATCATTAAGGTCAGTCTTTGTGTTTAGAGGGGTTAAGCAGAGGTCTTAGGCTCTTTACACCCTACCCCTTGTTGTGCCGGACAGGGGGATCCAAAATTATGCATCATTGCTCTCTTTTTAGTAAATGGTTAAATCGTGATGTTAAATATCTTCTTCTCCCTGTGCGTATACATTTTTTTTTTTTTTTTTGCTATGTATAGGCCTGTGTTTGACCACAATCTCACCGTGGTCAGTGATGATGTGGCCGATGGTGGTAAGCACACAAAGCCTAGAAGGGAACTGGCTCTCAAGTGCTGCTGTCGGAACACACCGGAAGGTGCTTGGCGACAGATTTTCAACTTGAGGGTGGTTGCCAGCCAGGCGGGTACTACAAAGTACCCTACCATAGTTATATTTTAAATTACCATTGGCGCAATTTACAAGTGTCATACAGATTTGCTAATGTTAATTAAAAACATAATTAATTATTATTTATGTTTTAATTTTGTACCAAAAGCCATAAAGCGAAATTCAATTATTATATGTCACATTTCAGAACAGTATTATGTCGAAGGTATTTTCCCCTCGAAATAGAGATCCGCCGAACAAGTGCATATCGAAGAACGTCGTGGTTCTGTCGAAGTAGTGTTTTTAGAAGGCGTCTGCTGCCGTATTTATGTTCTGTCGAACCAATGAGTAGTCGAACTATTGTTTTTAACCGACTTACCAAAAAGGAGGAGTATTATGTTTTTTTTGTATGTTCGACATTATGTTTTTTTTTTTTTTTCGCCTTTCTCCGTCAATTTCGGATCGATTTTGAAAATTCTTTTTTTGTTTAAAAAGTATGTTTCAAAATTGGTCCCATTTTAGTTTGGTGAAGATCTGATAAATAACTTCGAAGATATACAACAGAACTCTTCAATAAATTACGGCAAATCTCTCGGGATTGCTGCAATCGCATGTCTGTTTATTGTTTATACCATTTCATAACATAACATCACGCCAGTACGCTCTTAAGGGGTACGCAGATCTCTCATTTCACCGGTTTTGTTCAAGTTTCATGATAATTATTCGGGTAATCTATTCTGGCGTTATAGCTTAGGTACCTTACTAAACAAGTTGCCTATTATGTAGGTACTAAAAAGTGAAAAATAAAAAGTTTTTTACAAAAAAAATCTACCGACTTCCAAATGAAAAAGGTGTCTTTTGTAGGTAGGTACCAATTTTTTGCGTTATGGACACCGACTTCCAAAATAAAGTTATTTTTCATTTTGTAGTTTATTCATTTGGAAGTCGGTAGTATTTTTTTTGTAAAAAGCTTTTTATTAGAAATTGGGACCGTGTCGAACTAACTGTCGAAATTCAAATTCAAATTCAAATTAAATTTATTGCATCCATAATGTACATACAGGTGGTAAATATAAGTTACAGAAACAATTATGGACCCTGTCGGGCACAGCAACATTCTAGATACAGTCAGTGTCTAGGAGAGAGGAATAGCGCTCAATATTTCCTTATCTATTAACATTTTAGTTATCTATTCCCTATCTATCTGTTTTTATTTGGTTTAATGCACTAATACGTATCCCACGTATATCGTACGTATTCAATATGACACTAAATTAACTTAACACACAATAGCCTACATTTAGCAAAAGGTGCACCTAGTCACAGAATAAATATACAAACAGTATGGAAACTACCTGTAAACGCATCAACGAGACCCCTAAGCGGCTCGCACTTCTGACAGCACTACAGAATTAGTGTCTTAATGGTCTCGTCGGTGCGTATGTTTGTGTGAGTGTGCCGTTTAGAGCGTTTGTAGGTAGTTTCCATACTCCTTGTATATTTTTACTGTGACCTAAAGATAAAGATAATTTATTTGCCAAAAACATGTGTTCACATACAATAGGCATGCAAGATGTTCAATTATTATTTAGAGCTGAAAAACATGTTTTGCCTAATGAGGCGTACAAATATGTATTTTACAAATTTATTAATTAACTAAAATATCGCAATGTCAGATATTATTATACAAAAATCACAGGCCTAGTGGTGTACTAGCCCAACACATTTCACCAGTTATGTATTTAAATCCCAAGTATTAGGAGTTGAGTCTGTTGCCATCAACTGGGCATAAGTCCAAACTCCGGGCTGCGTCTGAGAAATTCCAGATGGAATACAAAACAATGACTCAATTTACCACGGCAATAATAGAAATTATATCAACAGGGGATTTTAGGGAGATTGCAGCGTCGTTCCTTCATCCTAATAATACTCTGAACCGGTAATTGTTGAGAATAATGGAAACTGTCTTCAATTAAATCTTCTTATTTTCGCGTGAGGTGTGGCTACCTCTGGTGACATGGTTAATTAAGACACCTCTGGGAACCCCACAGGCCTCTGACATGCTATTTCAGACTTACATTAAGTATATAAATCCAGGTTTTCTTTATTATTATATTATTATTATTGGTAAGATTTACTAAGAAAGTACATATGAATTAGAAAAAGTCACATTGGTACTTGCCCGGATTTGAACCCACGATCTCAAGCACGAGAGGCGAGGTCTTATCAAACTAAATGAGTATAGGTTTTCAAATGCTACTTTATTGCTTAACTAAAAGGGGCCTAAGGAAACACATTATTTTCAATTACAATAGAAAGAAAGAAAGAAAATGCATTTATTTGCCACAAGCCACTAGAGCACACAATATAAAAAAAAAAGAAAAACAAAAAGAAAACTTAAAACTAACACGGTAACAACAGTAAAAAAGAGAAAAAACAATATAAATATGAAATTGTGTGTCCCACGGCTGCGCCAAATAGGACCAGTTCAGCAAAATGTCGCGCAACTAGTGCCCGAAGCTGGTTTTCAACTGGACCTGTGACTGTGACGTGACGGACGTAAAGCAGTTTTATAGTGACATAATATGTATGTAAAAAAGTACTTATATAAAAGATAAAAAAGATGTGTAAATTACAATATAAAAGTAACGGATACACCACATATTGACAAATAAGGTGAGTGTGACAGGAAATGAGATGAGGGTAGGAATAGAACACACGGTGGTTCAAAAATAAACAAACACAATGTAATACCATTCCATCATTACTTAACATAGTACCCCAGCTCTCACCACTCCTAACCAGTGTGGCTACATGTGGCTTGTGCCAGCCACATGAGCTCGCGTGGTTGATACTGGAACTAATCAAACCGAAGAGCATTGTTTACGATGGAGTATGTCAATTAGGTTAACATGGAGACGAACGAATTACTACAATACGTTTTGTGATATGTATCTTTTAAATGTGGAATTAAGAGCTGATCCAGAAATTATACAACTACTAAACAAGTGGCCCAGCACTCACCACTCCTAACCAGCGTGGCTACATGTGCCTTGTGTCAGCCACATCAGCTCGCAAGGCTGCTACGAAGACCAATCAAGCCAAAGAGTATTGAACTCGGTGGAGTATGTCAATCCGGATAACGTGGAGACGATCGGATTACGGCTATACGATATTGCGTAACTGGTATAGGATTTTTCTGTTTGGTATAATGTGGAATTTGCTCTGGATTTCGTCTTTAAAACTTGCACTATAAATCATTCATTAACGTTGAAACATATTTTTAACCCCGACGGAAAAAGAGGGGTGTTATAAGTTTGACATGTGTTGCTGTGTATCTGTGTGTCTATCTGTGGCATCATTGCTCCTTAACTGATGAACCGATTTTGATAAGTTTTTGTTATTTGAAAGGTGACTTTGTCGAGAGTGTTCTTAGCTATGTTTGATTAAAATCAATTCAGCCGTTTAAAATGTATCCGCATTTTACTCTTTGAATCTGGTTTTTTTCGCAACATATCGTGTCATAATTACGTGTTTCGATAGATTGACGATTGAAGCCGATTCTACGACTAGATAAATTATGTAGTGTGAAATAAAAATTTCGGGGGTTATTGAATTTAAATTACTGTCATATTAAGCCGAGTATCGGATAAAAATTATGTTTGAAATTCGTCTAGAGCTAACCCCATTAAAGAAGCAACTTTTATTTCACCAAGAAATTGTCCAGCTTCCCAATCAAAACATACAATAACAGCAAATAAAAAAGAAGCATCAAAAACCGTTCAAACTGATGACATAAATATAAAAATCCAATTAGACCATAAGGACATAACAGAAGCCGCTTCGCCGACAGCATGACGACCAAGCTTAGCGAAAATCGACCACACAGTGGGTGCAATAGAAAATCTAATTGGTTCAACGCAATTAAACGCCAGCGACAGGTTTACTAGCATTCGAAACTGTATAGGCACACTTCCGAGCAGAGACGCGGCGACAATGAAATTCGTGGCAACAAGGTCGTCGCTTACGCGTTTGAGACATTAATGATGGCACTACGCAATTTAAATTGATATTTTTTAAGAAAATTTCAAGTGCGAATAAGTCGAATTGCATCGCATTGTGTCGCGTCGTGCCATCCACGAAGGTTGCTTTGAGTCAAATTGCTGCGGCCGTTGCGATCGAAGTGTTTTGACTAAAACGCGTAAGCAACGCGTTCCTAGTGTCGCTGGAGCGGCTCTACGCGGAAGCGAAGCTTGAATAAGTAGTCCAAGTGTCAGAGACAAATGAAAGTTGCACAGTGGGCCAATCTGCGCGCGATTTAGTGGCAATTCCCGCAGACTTGGAGGAGGTTTTGTACTGTTTGGCACCAGAGATGGGCGGTAACAAGAATTTAAGTTTGTTTCTCGTGTTGGTTTAAAGTTGATGGCAAGTGTGAATATGGGATCTAGTTTTGTGTGGCGCTGTTTGATTGTTTGTCTTGGTGTAACAGTTGTGTGTTCTATTAGAGATTTTTAGTGCCTTTCTTTGGACTTGTATAGACTATTTTTTTCAGCGTACTTAGCAGTTAAAGCACACAAGATATAATCATTTTGTTTATGTCATTAATTTATGAACGGAGCCTCTCCGACAGCGCAAAATTATTGGCGCAACCTGGATAGCTAGCACCCGGTAACGCTGGTTCTAGCTGACTTATCCTTTCACCACTCAAACTCATATAAAAGATCATTTACAGGCTACCTGCATACGATATTCCTCCTCATATGTTGCAGTCTAGACATGCACTTATTTTAAATTAATTTTTTATACATCCACCGTTGTTTCTACGAAACATTTTCTACCATATTTCAATTCTCATAGTTGACTCGTCGGGCAAACAATATTTTACGACATTCTTTTATTTTTCTCATACAACGAAAGTATTCTACGATTTCGTTTTTATTTCACTCATATAACCAACATGTTTTTGTAGTTCTGTACATTTTATTTTCCCTCGATCTTTATTACTTACGGCGTACCATGTGGGAACTAAATGGTTGCATACTGGCTTCTTGCCAGGGATAAGCTCTCACAGTCTCATGGCTACTCGGTTTCTCCTTACGAGGTTTTGATTAACCACAGAGGACATTAAATAACATAATGTTTCCTTGGTATGATCATTATTATTATGGTCTTAGTATTATGAGATAGTAAAGTATTGTCACACTGTATTGTCTTGTAAAAAATGGTTTATGTCCACTGTGTTATGGGTTGGATATGATTGTGGGATTGTTTCGGTAGTGTATGGGTGTTTCGGTTTATTTATAGAAGGGATTCTACTGATGTACCTGTATTTATTTCAGTAAGGCCCACTTGCGCCAACCTGGGTTATTACTAACTCCGAGTTAGTAGCTAACTTGGCCAATTATGTATGACATGTTTGTTATTTATCCTCGTGTTAGCAACTAACTCTGAGTTAATTTTTTGGTGCAAGTGGGCCGTAGTAAGTTACTTCTTGCGTAGTTGCGGCCATTCTTCTGGCTTCACGAAATACAAAGTAACGTAATTGTAATTTTATAAAAGACGGACGTGCTGTGTGCATACCGTTGAGCTATAGACATTTTAATACAAAGTGTATATTACGTCATGACGCCTACGTCATCATAAGCATCATCGATTGATTGCCACTGCTTCATAACAGTGGCACTCTTATGAGTACCAGTACTCATATATGCGCTCCTATTACATTATCGTCACTGTATAATACATATCGAGGTTCTATTAAATTTGTCAAAAAGAACTTCAGCTATAAGAATAGAAATCCACTCACCAGTGTCCATAACTCCTCTAATATTCTCATTTATTCCTCAGTGATGAGACGAGAGAAGTGGACGGTCGCGCTCGGTCGGAGTCCGGCGACGCAGACTCGGTGTACCACGTCAGAGGAGCCCTGCACGACCAGCGGTGGAGGGACAATCAGGTGAGGAATGTAAGACCATTTGTTTATGTCTATAACCTTATGTAATATAATGCTCACAACGGATCTATGTCTCTCTGAATTGGCTGCAAGTCGCTGCTCAGTCACTCGCTTACGTTTGTCGTATCGTCCTATCTCGTTTGCTGTATGCAGTATACTCGATGACCAACTGTTTATCGCGCAATGGTTGGCAGAGCCAACTTCAGAGACACAAAGATCCGCTGTGACGACTATACTAGCTTTAAAGACCAGAGGCTTTTGTTAAAGATTTTTTAGTCATGAGCATTCTTGTCATGTTTGGCTACTCTCAATAACAGAAAACTGTGTTTTTGCTTGGATAGATATATATTTTCCCCTACTCGTTGATGTGCAGTTTTCAGCAGTAATGCAAAAGCCTATCGTCAAGACCTACTGGTGTTTTACTGAATCAAATCTGCATTGTAACAATGGCCAATCCACTACAATCCACTACACTTTTGTTTAGCATCGTTTCATGTAACGTCTCCTTCATTATAAAGAGTAAGCAACAAACTAGAAGTATAGGTATATCTGTTTCCCTCTTATCAAGAAAACTTAAGCAAGTAAAACAGAAGAGAACTATACAATTTATTAAGCAAATCATTTCTACGAGGGTAGATTTGAAACTAAAATACGGACGTGTATAAAATGGTGAATCCACACTGTATAAATTGAATTGTACCAGGCTAGCAGCAAACGGGAAGAGATAGCGGGTGTCAGAACTTGCTCGGCCGAATTACCGCCGTGAACGCTACTGCATTTATAATGGAAACTTTTCTGCTGCCTGTGCGCCCTGTATCTTTAAATGCATGCATGCTACAATTTATAATGCAAGTCGGGTGAATATTAATCAGTTGCTCGTTTTATGAAATATCTACATAGAGATCTAGTGGGGTATTTTGAATTAAAATAAAAAATATTGAATTTGATAATTTGTCCTGGTTGGTCTAGTGGATGCAAGCGCTACTGCTAATCATGAGGTCCTGGGTTCGATTCCCGGATGAGGAAAAGTGTAATTGCGTTTTTCCATCTGGGATTCCGCAGTAGCAGCCTGGAGTCAGGATTTGTGCCCTGTAATAGCCTCACCACCTTACATAGGACTTTAACATAACACAACACACACAACACTTACACACACACACAACACAACACTCACACACACACAACACACACACATAACACACACACACAACACACATAACTGGCGAAATGTGGGTGCACCTCTGCCCAAACCTTCGGGTAATACGAGCGTATTGATGATGACTTTATGATAATTTGCAACTTTTGCCCTAAAAGTTAGGTAACTCAATTTCAAAGCGGTGGTCAATAATTAAGTTAATTGTTGATTTATTCATGGGTTTGTTTGGACGCCTTCGTGACATATTTCCATGTATTTATTCATAACATGAGCGTTTCCGTGGGCGTAACATAATCTACAGAACGCCAGTGACGATTATCATCTTTCTGCCCTTGACCCATGTTACTTCAAGTCGGCGCAACACGTTTTCTTCTTCCATACCGTCCTATCCCCCGTCACGCTAACACTGACTCCCTTTTCTTTCATATCACTGAGGAGTGATATGAAAGTCACACTCACACAGTCCATCCATCTTTTGTTTGGCCGTCCCCTCTCTCTCCATCCATCCATCTTTTAGTAAAATGCGATTCATCCTTCCCCATCACATGACCATACCGGGACAAACGGTTTGCTTGCAAGTTTTCTGTCACTGGCGCCACTTTCAAACTTCCTCTTATATACTCATTGCTCACTTTATCCATTCTCGTCAATCAGCTCTTATCATCCATCTTTTTCACAGCCCAACATTATGATCCATACAGTACGACTCAAGGTCTAATCACGGACTTTCTCCTTTAACTTGAGGGGCATCCGTGGGTCGCAAGTTGTTCCAGTGACCTGTCGCCATTTCATCCATCCCGAGTTGAACCGGTGCGTTACGTCTCGGTCTACCTCGCTATCCCCTTGTACAAGCGGAGTAGATCGGTATGGATGTTCCAGCGAGAGATATAGGCACGGAACTGGAGAGACCGCCAAAATCGCAGGACAAGTATTCTGTTTTGGTTCTGCTCAATTTCAAGCCAACACTCATGGCAACCAGCACAATGTCATCGGCAAACAACTTTAACCAGGATGCCTCTTCCTGTATGTCCGACGTCAGAGCGTCCATTATCATCAGGAAGAGGTAAGGACCGAGAAATGACCCTTGGTGCAAGCCGTCTGCAACACTGAAGCTGCCAGTAGTGCCTACTGTACATACAGTGGCCACAGCTTTCTTCTTAAAGGTCCACCACAAAACCTAACGCCAGTCCGCTCCTTAAATTGAATTTTCCTTGTTTGGTTTTTATAAATTACTAGCTTCTGCCAGCGGCTTTGCCTGCGTGCAGTGTTTTTTTCTCCCCAGGGAACATTACACCTTGAATCTGGACGAAAAGTAGCCTATGTGCTATTCCAGACAATAATCTATATCTGTGCCCAACGAAATCCGTTTAGCCGTTCTGGTGTTATTGAGTAACAAACATACATCCAAAATTTTACATTTATAATATTAGTAAGAAGTAAGATATAGTGTAAGATTGCCTTTACCTCCGTGGTTTACCCCCTAACCGTGTATTTTTTCTGGGATAGCGAGCTTATGGCACTCGGTGATAGTGTAGTCTTATATCATTAAAAGATTTTTCGCAGTCGGGTCAGTACTTATAGAGATCACTCCTTAAGGTGCTCCCTCACCTGGTGCGTTCGCCTGTAATGTAACACTTTAGATTCGATTTTGAGCATTACATTACAGTACTGCCTACCTTACTTAACGAGCATTCGCCTGTAATGTAACATTTCAGATTCGATTTTGAGCATTACATTACAATACTGACTCCCTGACTGACGAGCATTCTCCTGTAATGTAACATTAGATTCGATTTTGAGCATTTAGTTGATTCCACAATGTTTACATGTGGTGCGCATTGAAAGTACAAGTTGTGTCAAAATATTACGCATTGTACCATCAAGTTGCGCCCTGTACTGCTCTGCTCAGTTCTCTTCCTTCACCAATGTAATGCTCGAATCTGTAAAATTACAGGTTGCGCACTGATATGCTTGGTTCTCCTTCCTCACTGATGTAATGCTCGACTCTGTAACGTTACATACGACGGCGAATGATCCAAGCACCTTTACAGACAAAAAAGTATCTCTTTTCAACCGACTTTAAAAAGGAGGAGGTTCTTAATTCGACTGTATGTTTTTTTACGCGATTACTCCGCCAATGATGAACCGATTTCGATTTAATTTTAATTTTAAAGGTGGTGCTTCTCATGTGGTCCCATTTAAATTTTATCAAGATCTGACAAGTAGTTTTTAAGTTATCCTTAATAATGCATATTTGCATGGTACCAAAACTAAAAAGAGAAAAACTAAAAACCCTTTAAACATTTTTTTTTTAATTACAGTTTAATCCTTGTATACATTACACGCGACGAGCACATTGATAAGGGCTCTATTTGCGTCACAAAACCAGTAAAACACCACAACAAAACAAACATACACTATCATAGATTAAGGATATTTTTTGTGAATTAGAACTGTTAAGCTAAAACGAAAGCGTACCACGACTTTAAATTTTCCCCTTTGGGAAAACTACAAACGTACTAAGTAAATACGTATTGTAGGTAGACCGTAGTGGGTAGTCGGTAGAATGTTAACGAATTACATGTTTTAGATCAGTGGTTCCCAATTTTTTTTGACCTGGGACCACTTTGAATTTTTTTTTTATAATTCAGACAGCCAGAAGAAATTATAACTGTGTTAATTTAAAAATAAACTTAAAATCATAAATTCAAATCTCGTAGTATCTTACTTCTTAATATTCTAACTAATATTATAATGTTATCTTACTCATATGATAAATGCGAAAGTTTGAATGGATGGATGTATCTTTGTTACTCAATCACGCCAGAACGGGTGAAAAGATCTGGATGAAATTTGGCACAGAGATATAGATTATAGTCTGGAATAGCACATAGGATACTTTTTATCCCGGTAATATATTCCCTTGGGATAATTTTCGTCATTCACGTGGGCAAAGCCGCTGGCAGAAACTAGTACTTACCTATTTTTTAAATCAAAATTAACTAACATAGTCATAAAAAAACACAAAACAAAACCATTTTGTAACAATGTAAATTTCAGTTGAAAGGCTTGAAATTTAAACCTTTGGCGGACCATATTTTAGCTATTATAAAAGATAAAGATGAAGAAAACGTGTTGCAGCGACCCCAAGTAGCATGGGATAAGGGCAGGAAAATAATAAAAGAAAACGAAAGAAGAAAGAAAATTTATTTAGCATATACCATAGGCACATTAATTTTTTTTGGACATAGAAATAAAAATAAAAAGTAAAAAAAAAAAGAAACAAAAAACACCAGAGAAAGGGTGACTGCGCCAAATAGATCCAGTTCACCGAAATGCTAGACAACTAGTGCACAGTTGCCTGACGCTGGTTTTCAACTAAACCTACCTTATGGACCACCAGTGGTCCGCGGACCACAGTTTGGGAACCAATGTTTTAGACGAACTAGTCGTAGTTAAGAGTTCATTAAGAATACACGAGGTTTCCCCTGAAGCGTTGATTCGTTTGCGCTCAGCATGTTTTACGAATTGTTTCCTTTCCCAGGAAAATGTTGTCGGAATTAATTGAGTTGAGGTACTGCGTTATTTAAATGTGTACTATGTTTTAATTATGAGGAGGAGGGAGAGCCGGTTAAAAGTAGAGACTTTCTAAAAAGGAGGAGCTTCTATGTTCGACTTTATGTTTATGTGTCCGATTTCTCCGTCAATTTGTGTACCGATTTTGAAAATTCGTTTTTGTTTGAAAGAGTATGTTTCCAAATTTGTCTCATTTTTTGGTGAAGATCTGATGAATAAATTCAGAAAATACTACAGAACTCTTCAATAAATGATGGCAAATCTCTTTGGATTTCTGCAATCGCATGGCTATTTATTGTTTATGTGTACGCAGATATGTACAGTTCTCTTTGGTACACTCTCATTTCACCGGTTATGTTCAAGTATCATGATATTCGGGTAATTGATCCTGGCATTATAGGTACATTAATAAAGAACTTGCCTATTAGGTACAACTAAAAAGTGAAAAATAAAAACCATTTTTACAAAAAAATACTACCGACTTCCAAATAAAAACACTACAAAGTGAAAAAGTACTTCCTTTTTGGAAGTCGGTGTCTTTAGTAGGTTGTAGTTTAAAAAGGTTTTTTGTAGGTTAAAAAGGTTTTTTGTGGTTGAATAGTTGGAGTTTAAATTGCTGAAATCTACTTAGATTCGAAGTCGATCCCGACGCTGTTTAGCTAGACAGATCGTGATATAACCATAGTGTTAGAGAAATCGTATTTATTTAGTGCATGGATCATCATCAACAGCTTACAGCGGTCCACTGTTGAACTAGGGCCACTCCAAGCGCACGCCATTTGTCTTGATTTTCGGTAACTCTTATCCAGTTGCTTTTAGCGACCCTTCAAAGATTGTTGCTCCATCAAGCCTGTGGGCATCCCACCTTACGATATATCACTTACCAGCCTATTAATGCTCTGGCTGAGACACCGACCTCCTCTTTGTGAGAGGCAATGGGCCGTAAACTATCACGAGAGTCCAGTGCGGGTTGGTGGATGTCACATGTCACCGATTTTTTTATATACCTAAATAAGCATATTTAAAAACACAAATCTGGATAACAGATATTCCCCCTATCATATTATTTGTGTTTTGATGGCCCAGTGGTTAATGCATAGCGTATTTTCTTAACTCAGACAGTACGTCTTGTGTACGTTGTGTTAGCATTGGTGAAGAATAACATTGTGAGGCTATCTGCAATTATAGTTCATGAAATCACCAACTCGCCTTGAGCAAGCGTAGTGGTTAATGCTGGTGTCTTCTCTGCATGAGAAGAGGCGTTTGAGCTGCAGTGGAACACTTAAAATTACTATGTTTATGTCTCGTGCTGAATATGAAATAAGCACCAATTCTTTTACCAAGCTAAAACTTCCTAACACAAAATGAAAACTGAATGTTCCTCTCCATCAAGTCAGAGGAACTAATAAATCTCGCTATGAGCAAACAACACATAAACTTAAGTCTTTTTTCAACGTCCAAACTCCTGAAGAACGATTTCATACCCGCCTTAATGGAGCAACACAGTGATTTCGTTGCACTAAAATGTTTCTAACAAACATTTACCTGTGAAATTATGGCCCGTAAAATCTTTAAATTGTGAGGAGAAAATATGAACCGTCCATTTCTTGTTTACTTCGGTATATATTCAATATTTTCTAACGGAAAATGCACTGGGTTTGAAATAGTTTTCTATGCATAAATTTAAATCTTTTTTCAACGTCCAAACTCCTGAAGAACGTTTTCATACCCGTCTTAATTGAGATATACAGTGAATTCGTTGCACTAAAATATTTCTAACAAACATTTACCTGTGTAATTATGGCCTGTAAAATCTTTAAATTGTGGGGTGAAAATATGAGCCGTCTTTTTCTTGTTTGCCTAGGTTAGTCCGGTCAAAATAGACCAAAAAATAGGGTTAGGTTTACAGTAATTCGCATAGAGCTGAAAATTGGTACGAATGTTCGGATCACCATTATAAATGAAATGTAAAAAGTCCCCATCGATCCCACACTTGCAAAAAAATGTATTCAAGGTCAAAGGTTATAAATATGGGTTTATGCGTTTTTTAGCCGAACGGTAAGTATTATGATAAAAATAGGCCTATCGGGGACACCACGTTAAAAAAGATGCGCCAAGTACACTACCTGCCAGGTGGCGTGGAAACGTGTGTATATTATGTAGAATACAACTTTTCAACTTTTCAAGAAACGGTGACGTTTAGGAGAAAAATTGTAGAGAACATTTTTATAGATAATTGCATAATCTACAATTTTGTATCACCTATTTTAATGCTGCATGCATGGTGTATGCTTGTTTGCATGTTTGCATGCTTCATACAGCGAATAAAAAAACAAAAACATTGTGTTCAATCAATGTTTTAATATGGTAAAAAATAAAAAATTACTCTAACTATGAATTATCTGTAATGTGATAGATGAGTATTTCAATTAATATGGATATGAAATTTATGCCAAAAGACGATTCTGACTGTAAACTTTCTGCGATATTATGGTTCTGCCTTTTAATGACTATCGATATGAAATTTATGCCTAAAGATAATTCTGACTTACCAAATTATGAGTTTTAATGTATGATAAATGAGTGTATGCCAAACGATTTTCTGCGAAATGATGTTTATGCTATCCGTTGTTATGCATAATAATATTATGACATAAAAAGTTCTGCTATAAAAGGTAGACCCGGGGTCCTAAGCTATCAAGCTAAGCATCTGGTCAGACGGGAACCCGACAATATAGTTGAGGAAAGCCTTGGCAGGCAAAATTTGACACATCTATTCCGTGTTAACCTTCGTATTAGGTCAATATTTTCTAATAGAAACGGCAGTGGGTTTGAAATTGGTTTCAATTAGGTGTGTTTATTAAGTCGATTGGTTTAGAAGCAATTGGTAGGTCGTGTGGCTTCATCTAAGAACGTTCGCCCCAGTGACATCTAGGTATAGACTAAAATAGATTGAATAATTTGTGACTAGCTTTTGCTTATAGGCTTCGCCCGAGTTTATGTCGGAAATTGTACGACGGGAACGTACCGGGGTAAAAATTATCCTTTGTATTAATCTATGATATAGTCTACCGCGTCCCAAGTTTCAACCAAATCCGTTGAGCCATTAAGAGGTGTAAAGGAAAAATTGCAATTATTTAACCCTAAGTAACCTATAAAATTCATTATTTGGCGTGCGCTGAGAAAACTATTGATGATACATTAAAATTATGTAGTTCAAGATTAAAGTACTCATTTATACCTACAAAATAGTCTGTGAGAGAATATGTCTAACTATAATAGTAAAGTCACAATAACAGCTTTTGTGTTCTAAAATTTAATTAGATCAATGGTAGAAACAAAAGTTATTTCAATTCGTATTGTAGTATTAGTTCTTATTCAAATAATAGTTTAACAAATTAGTAGGTATGTAGGGTAGGGCATGGTAGGTAGGTTGACAGGTAGGGCAGGTGAGTAGGTGAGTAGGTTGGTAGGTAGGTAGGGGTAGGTGGTAGATAGGTTGGTAGCCAATTGACGTGAGCGAAGCCGCGAGGATCAGCTAATCATTCATACGGGTCTATTGGTTTTATAGACTTGTATGAATGATATCCAATGAGAAAGCGATGCTCCAGTGTAGAATATGTCATACATGCTTGAGTGCCCTAAGTACCCATAGACTTAGGTCCAGCGCACACCTGGAGAGGCGCAGCGAAGATACTGAGAAGATAACAATTTAAATTAGACTCTAATTCATATGTTATAAAGTTGAAAATGTCATGGCAAAGATAAATAAGAACGAGCCTAGATAAGCGGCGCACGACACAGTGATCTTATATTGACCGTATGTCAAGGTAATTAAGGTTTATATTAAATTGTTGTCTTCAATTGCTCTCCGCCGCGCCTCCAGCGGTGTGCGCAGGGATAAACATCAGAGGACATTATGAACGCAACTGAAGCTGCAATTGAAGTTAACTATCTCCTAGGCCTAATTTTAAAGAGTCTTCTATTAGCTCGAAAAGAAGAAAAACAAATGAAAAACCAACTGATCATAAGTAAAATTATTGTGTGGGTCGCGGTACTCAATCAAAATAAAACTAACTTTGTAACAGCATCCGAGTTTGGGTTCACCACGGGTCGGCCAGTGCGTGGGTAATTGAGGTACCCACGCACACCCTGTCAGGGGATGAAATTGATGGACGTTATGTAATAAGAGGGTTAAAATTGTTCTTCTATGGAGAAAATATGTTGTTTTTTAAGTGATTTAAAGCCCAAATTAAAAAAAAAATTGCTGTAGAGCTCAAGGTGATTTTTAATTAATATTGTCATAATTCAGGGGTTGAAACCATCATGTCAACATTTCCTCAGTATGGTACCAAACCTAAAATTGTTGAGAAAAATGTCTGCTTTTCCTTACATTTTATGTATTGTGTATTATACAGCTGAAGTTTTTTCATATTCCGGCGTGTATTTAGATGCATGAACATAAATGATGCTACAGGAGAATGTTGGGATCATAGCGTTTTGTAGTTTCTGCCTGTGTGTATTGAGTGATTTTATGTATGAATGTATTCCAGTGTTGAACCGAATGTGAATTTGGTTAAATACATGAGAACTTTCAAATTCAGACAGATTGCCAATGACTTAAAAGTTTTCTTGTTTACTAAAGACAGTCGTGATGCTATATTATGTTAAATCTTCATATATTATATTCATATCGGGCTACCAGACGTAAGGCGATGCGCCATTGACAAAAGGTGGACATCCCATCCATACGCACAAAACGTTTTGGGAACACTTTTATTATGCTTACAGCTAAGGAGTGGCATTCCCTGCCGGAGTCTGTGTTTCCCGATAGCTACAATCTGGGGGTCTTTAAGTCAAGAGTGAATAGGTTATTTATAGGCAAGCGTGTTTCACCATCGACCACATCATAGCTTACCATCAGAGATAGTGATCAAGCGCCAGCCTATAGAAAATATTAAAAAAAAGAATATTGTCAGCCAGTTCATATATGTTTACGTGGAAAAATGAAAAACTCACAACTAATTTCATCAACATCAATATAAACACTGTAATTTCGGTGTATTTCGTAAACTAATGTTTTGACGTGTAGTATGAAGTTAACTTTCTAAATGAAACAGCTCAATTATTTATATTAAGCCTGGTTTCATTTGACGGAGTAATCGGATGGCGGCTGTAAAACTGAATTTATGATACGGATGGTACCGCCGGCGATAATTATACCACTTATTAGTCGTATTATTATGTCTTATTAGTCAAAATTATTATTTATTGGTTAGTGGTAAAGGATTTGTCATGTATTTATTTAGGATTGTAATTACTCTATATATACATATTCAAAAATTCATACAAACCAAATTGGTATTTATGGCCCTCCGAGGTAATTCCGTTATACACTAGTCCAATTTCTCGAACGAAATTAATAGACAAATTAATGTGACAAATTCTTACGCGTGCGTAATTTTCTGTTGACAATGTTTTTTTCCTTTTTTTGTTTACGCGCTCTCGTTAATCTGTCACAGCCAATCACTGTCAATTCAACAACACTCATTGTGTTATTAAAATTTTCGAGCATTTAAATTTTTCAGACATTTATAAATGCAATGGTTTAAGAATTTCCTCCAAAATGCTTCAGATTGTGAAATAAGATATGTGTGAATTTAGGGCTTTGTTCAGCAAACAGTATTTCAAGCCTCCGTGCGGTCTTTTTAGGTCATATTCTGTCAAGAACAGATAGTGGTTTATAGGTCAATCAAATTAAGTACCACTGTAAAATATAGGTTCCCCGCTGATAGATGGCCGGCCACGACTAATTTACAAGCAACCCTTGCCGACTTTAACGACTGCCACAGATAACATAATGTTTGGACGTTGTTAAATATATTGCTAAATAAATAGTTACACAGTCCTACACCTAATTTCTGTGCAAATAAATGCTTCGTTGGTCTTAGTGGTCACAAAGTTACTGCTGAGCATGAAGTCTTGGGTTCGATGCCCGGGTCGGGGAAACTGTTATTGGGTTTTTTTCAGTAACGGCCCGTAGTCTCGATTTGTGCCTGGTTGATGGCAAGCAGTTCACCCTCTATTAAATGAGATTTAAACATGGCGTGATGTTATGATGACAAACTTCTTGATCTAATTTATAATTTCAAGAATGAATGCAGATAGAAATTCCCATGCATCATAATAGATCCTATACTACCAATGCAGTATCCGGCTCGAAGGACCAAATAAAATACTATGCATTCTTCTATTTCATTCATTCCAGTATTCCGATGTTTTGCATAACCGCGTGTGATGTTGGGTTGGTGCCAAGTGCAACACTGGGGTCGACTATTTGGCACGAGATGTCAAAACCGATTGTTACCGATGTGGAAGGCGATTTTAGGTTTGGCTCTCCCATCAATTTATTCGGTGATAGAAAATTTGCATATATATCGAGTTGGTTGGATTACAACGTAACAATTTAATGGTTGTTATCTCCTGTTTATGATAAAAGACAGGCTGGATGAATAGATTAAGTGATTTGACACGTGCTATGGTGTGGTAGGGGAGTATGATATGGTGATTGACAGTTAATTCAAGTAGATACTAATATTATGGATGCAAAAGTCTGTCTGTTTGTTATGTTGGTTAATTGCACCTCAAAGAAAGGACATATAACTTTTGGTCACAGGAGTAAGTTCCCTTGGAATAATTTCTGACGTAGGCAAAGCTGCTGGCAGATGCTTGAATAAATAAGCTACTTTTAACAATATTACAAATAATGATTTTAAAATTGTCTTGAATTCTTTGTAAAGACACGCACATATTCTAAGCATATCGTGGCCTACTTTAGAATTATAAATTATTCACATACTACTGAAACAGAGCTTCATTCACATCAGTAAACAGCATTAAAAACATTACAGTGAAATGCTTGCTGAGAAATATCCACTGCGCGAAACTAAGCCTTTTTCACATTTCACTTTTACAGAAAAAATTCGATTTGCTTACAGCAAAATAAAAGGAAATCTCTGGAAAGAGGGACTTTAAAATTCCTTTGAAGTATTCGCATTAAGCAATACAAAAAACAGTTTTAAAAGGGGTTTCATTCTCTCCGGTGATATTTCTCATTTCCTTGTTGTACACAAAATGGCGTCTGGGCAAACTGTGCCCGGAGAAGTACATAGTATTATTTAAGAGAACCGGTGTTATAAGACGGGGAACATTATTACGGCTCTTCACAACGATGGGCTGCCAACTTGCTATGAAGAGCTAAATTACAGTCGTTAAGAATGCAGTCAGTTTTAATTTCAACAGAACTTTCACTTGATCCAGTAATAAAATTCACGATATGGAATTTCTCTCCCATTAATACACTGGAAAACAGTTTATTAACGATCAAACCAAAATAGTAATAGCTCCATTACTGTTTTCAGTTCTTTGATTACCTAATAGTCCTAATACGTTTTACCAAGCCATTAGCAGCCATAGTGTTTTATAGAATTTTGTACGTTTTTACGTGAAATCTCAAATTCGAAAAAAAATCCGTTTACAATAATAGGAGTAAGGCTTTTAGTAATACGTCCATTTTAAGGACACAGGCAAACCTGCCCTCAAGCTACCTTACTGTTCCAGTTTGATGAAAATATGTGCCGATGTAGATAATTACAGCCACTCGAGACAATTCAGTTTTGTTTCTGAAATGGCAAGGTATCTGCGATGCTTCTTCACAAAAAGCATGATCACCGTAGAAAAGAAGAAACACAAAATGAAATATTGCGGAATGATTTCACTTAAAACTACAATAATACACGTTTTGAATGAGATCAGTTTTATATTCTTCATATACTTAATTGTGATAGAATTGATTATGCTAAGCATCGCAGATGATGAATGTCAACAGGTAGCTTGTTTATGTTGGGTGGTGTTTGATCCAATTAATAAATATTAACCTCTTCTTTATTCTAAACAGGCTGCAAACGCACGCCGAGCGCTCCGCGGCTGGGCAGCAGTTCATGCGTGGTGCGTAGCGTGGTGGCACTCCGGCAGAGAAGATGTGGAGGACACAGAGCCCGAGGAGGAGCCTTCAGACCCAGGGTACGCCACACCCGTGTCTGTGGAGACGCCGTTGCAGAGCTCCGTGTCTAGGTAAGAGTTTAAGAGGCAGACAGAAATCTAGACTAACGTAAGAAAGAAAATGAAAGTATTTGTGCAAGGTCTAATCTGACTATTTCAAATTGTCCCAATGCTGGACAAAGGCCTCTCTCTCTCCCTTTTCCACAGTCTGTTTATGGAGCAGTGGAAATCCCTTCTAAGGGTCTTTCTCAAGAGTGAATAGGTTTTTCTAGGCAAGCGTGCTTCACCGTCGACCACATAATCGCTTGCCGGTGAGATAGTGGTCAAGCCCTGTGAAGTATAGATAATAAATTAAGGGATATAAGGCAGTGGTGGGCAAACTTTCTTAATGTGGTGCCAGAAAGCTTAAAAAATTTCAGAGGAGGGACAGAATTATAGGAAAAATGCATTTTGTGTTGAAACTTTTAATCATAATAAAAACATTACAGTATTACACACTTGCACAAAGCAGCGGGCCGGATTAAATGCTTTCGCGGGCCGCAGCTGGCCCGCGGGCTTTACTTTGCCCATCACTGATATAAGGTTGGTCATTTATGGGGGCATGAAAATAATTAGTAGTAGGTTTTTGATCTACAGAGACGAATGTTCTTTATTTGCTTAAGGTACAATATCCGTATGGTTCTACCCTATCCCTGAAAAGAGGAAATTGTAATAATCATTATAAAACTTAAAATATGGCAAGCAAAAGCCTTACTTTTTCGCAATTGTTTGACGGGTTTTGAGTAAACTAAAACTAATCTTGAAGCTTACTGGAACCTTTATGTCATTTAAGATTAATAAAGACTAGACGGGAGCAATAATTCTCCCTGGACCAGAAATACATAAGCAATATCATCACAATTTAATCTACCTAAAAAGGTACTTACCCAACACTACTCATCAGGAACTGTCGGTTATGATAACGCTTCAAAGGTGGTCCCCAAGGCCCTGAGGGTCACCGCTTACAACTAACAACCCTTCGTTACGTCCAGAGGACACTCACTATAATGTTATTAAATAAATAACTAAGTCCGGGTATGAAGGTTCTTGTCCGATATGCGCGAAGGTTTGCGAAATTGAGATTCCTGGTGAGATTTTGTAAAGGATTATGAGAATTGAGTGGCATGTGGCTCGAGATAATTTAAAATTCTATTTCCATGTGTCCAGTCTATTTATGTGTTTATTTCTTTCTCAGATGCACGTCACTGAACGTCATCAGGGATCCTTATGCATCTCGCGGTGGTGGTTCCAGTGGCTCAGGAGGTGATGGAGGAACCTCTCCCCTCCGAAGGACCTACGAGCCACCCTCCAACATGCCCGCGGCTCGAGACAGTCGCTCCCTCCCTCCGAACACCAGAATCAACGCTACTACCTCACCAGCACCTAAATCTGCATCAGCAGATTCCGTATACACAATCCTAATTAGACTTCCAGATGCAGACACTGAAAGACCAACGATCAAAATGATTACAGAAGAGTCTCCACCCTCTAACGCAAGACCACACTTCCGACCAACCAGAGGGGATTCAGAGCTGAACCTACATCCCGCAGGACACCAAGCGTTGACCAGAAGAACATCCCACATACAGGATGTCAGAATCCCTTTAAACGCCAAGATAATCCCAAAGCAGTTAGCAGGGAAGGGGTTGACGAAACAGCCAAAGCCAAAAAAGAAAACGCAAGAGAAGAAGCAGGAGACGAAAGCGGCAAAAACGTTGTCGGCCATCCTTCTCTCTTTCATAATCACTTGGACGCCTTACAACATTCTGGTGTTGCTGAAGCCTCTGACAGCGTGTACAAAGTGCATCCCTGACGAGTTATGGTCCTTCTTCTATGCTCTTTGTTACATTAACTCTACGATAAACCCTGTATGTTACGCTCTGTGTAACGCTACCTTTAGGAGAACGTATGTGCGGATTCTTACGTGCAAATGGCACAATAGAAATAGGGAAGCGATGACCAGAGGAGTTTACAACTGAATTGTGATGAGCTTTCGATTGATTGAATGATTATGTCTTGCGACGGTGCCAAAATGTAAATTGCCCAATTTTGGTGACCGTTTTGTATTTTGTTGACGTGTGAAACAACGCTGGTAATTGGATCACAGTTCACAGATGACATGTTGGAGTTCCATGGATTGTAACGAATCAAAGAACTATTGTAGCGTGTGAAGTTAGAAAGAAATTGCCGAAAAATGTGCCAAATTTTTCAAGATATGGTTCTGTTACCAGCATTGACGCTAAAAATACCTAATTTCATAATATTCTTCCTAAAAAAGTAAAATAAAATGGACTGCTAATAAAAACGTGGTATCATCCATATTTAGTGTATGTGTGAAATAAAGTTTATTTGGTCCATTGAAACGATTAGTTGTGAATTTTGATTTCGATTAGTGAGTTGACCGTCCCGTCCATACATAGTATATTATTTGTAGACGTAGATGACATTTGATTTGATTTAAATTTCGTTAGAATGTTTTATTTCGGACGTTTTTTGTGATGTGCGATAATATGCTTCGTTAATAACATCGAGTTTGACTCGCAAAATATCTCTAAATAGCAAAAAATCTCGAAGACAAGAACATAAATAATGTAAAAACATTTAATTTCTTAAAATAGAATGCAAAAAGTGGTTTGAAAAACATTAGATCTTTTTCTGAAAAAACAATCAATATTTGCAGCAAATTAATGACGTCACAAATAACGTCCGAATCTTCTCCTGTTATAAGAAGAAGATATTTATTTAATTTTAAATCAAAACTTAAGAGCAAAGAATAAATGCCAAGAGTATATTAAGAGTGATTAGTGTTAGAGAAACAGAGCTAGTTTTGGCAAAAAATCTAGTCAGAGGACCGTTACGGAAATACGAGCGCGCCATATTGTTTTCCAATATTAATATTCGATTTTTAAACAGGAACTATCTTTTATTGTGTTGGTACATTCACCAAACGAGATTGGTGTACAGGTGACGTAGATATTCTGGATAATGTCAACGATGCTGCCCGATATGGTTTTAAAATATTTGTCTATGTTGTGGTTAGCTGAATGATTCTATTATGTTGACATTATATGACATTTTTACCATTTAAAAGCTAAATTGTAACCAATATTTAAACGAGGATTTAAAGAACGCTGTAATAAATATAGCAAAACTAGTGAGATGAAAATGGAAAACGGAGTGTCGGGTCTCGTATTTTCGTATCGGTCCACTTTGAAGGCGTAAGTCTAGTCAGATATTTCTCTACATTGTTCTGGATAAGGTGTGAGCTTCTAGGATTAATATCGACGAATTTAGACCAAGAAAAATTTTGTTCGCAATCTCTTGAAGGTTACTTATTTAATTTTCATCTTTCTTTTTCGTCGAGTGCTTCAAATCTTTGAAATTCTTGTCCATTGAAAAAGTTTTTTTGGGCCTTTTTAATTTTTTCTTCGCTTTTATAGAAACATTCCTTTTTCTTTTGGCTTCTAACGCTAAAGTTATTGCTTTAAATTGTTCTATGTGTTTGTTTTAGATGTAAAATTGTCATGAGTGATTTGTAGCGCCTGTAAGTTAGTGTGTATCAGCTTGTGCATCATTGTATGTCAAAAAGTATTAAGAGAGAGTCCTGAGCCTTTTTTCAAAATATTAATTGTGTGTTTCGTAAAGTATTTTATTTAAGTATATTTTATAATTATAGAAATTCTGAGCAATACTCAAATCTATTTCTTGTGAGAATATTAAATGTTTATATGATAATTTTAAGATTTCAAAAGTGACCATTTTTAAAATTATTAGGTATTTGTTTTTCTTTGTCGTGAGTACTCTGTGATTTCATTCAAGATCAACGTGAGATGATCATATCTCGATGTACTAAGTATAAAATTCATACAACGATCTTTATTATCATATGTGACCCTTTACTACTGTATTGTTTTATCTCACTCTTCTACGAAAATTTTATGGATATAACGGAATCTATTATTCCTTTTAATGTCGTAATTACTATCACTATTGTGATAACGTTGTGAGAAACGAATAGTGAGCTAAAATGATAATCCAATTTTAATTCATCGCTAATCTAACCCAAAAACGTTTAACTAAAATATATTTAAATATGTGTCAACGTAGATAAATGAGATATATTCATTGAATTCTAAATATATGTACCTATGGATTTTAAAATATATAAATCGTAATTGTAAATACAACATTCGATATATTAAGTCTATGACATTTGTATCGACAGTATTACTATAATAGGAATATATATATTATACAAGTAATGTGTGTGTAAGTAAGTACATAAGTTATGTAACATATACATCAGATCTATGAGTGTTGTACAACGTTCCTTTGTTGTGGATGAGGTTTTATTAACCTAATTAGTGATTATATGTATGTGTAGACATAGAAAATCTATTATATATCAACGCAATTTACATTTAAGTCCTAGATTTGAATAAAACCAAATTTTATACAAAATGGAAGAGAATTACGCATTTTTATTAAAAGATTTGAAAGTTCAAATAATTTACGACGTACCTAAATGAAAGCAATAGTAAAATCGTATAGTTAATGTTACATAAACAGTTGCCAAAAATGTGCCAAAAATCAGATGTAATTTTTACAAATAGTAATAAAATGTGTATTTAAATATTGATTTATATTGTGTATGTCGTGGCCAGATCGTAGATTTGATAACTTCATGATGTGGCGGACCATTTCATAAAATGGACAATATTCGCTGCCCACATCATGATATGGCCTGGCCAGGTCAATGAATAATCAAATCTCAATGAATCATCAATGCTAAACGCACGGCTACTTCATGAAATGGTCAAACATTAGGTGATCATATCGTAAAATAGTTACATTATCTATCGTTAGAGGCGCTGAAAATATTTTGTTTTTGTGATGCATCATGGCGACTGACGATTATTCTGATAAAAAAACCCAATAATAATGTGGCAATTGAAGATAAAATTGAAGTGAAATGCCGTTAGTGCTGTTACGATAAAAACTACTTGAAATTTACGAAAATCACTCAAAAACGTGTGCAACGTAAAAAAACCTTAGAGTTCGGAACATTAATGATATGGCCAAACGTGGATTGACATATCATCAATCGTTGATGTTTAAACAATATGGCCAGATCATGAAATACAACCCTTTCAAGAAATGGTCGGCCACATCATGACGTGATCAATTCTAAGATCTGGCCACGACATGTACACTGATAAACAAGGATCCCCGTGTGTTTACTGTAACCTAAAGTTTTCCACGCAATAAAATTTGCGATTTTGTATACCTACATTCTGCAAATAAATGTCAAAATAAAAGTGTACACAGAGCCAAATTGCCATAGAACTTATTATCTAACATTATATCTACAGTAAAAAACGGTTAAGGGTACTTACCCCTATAATCTTTTACAATATACCCCGTATAAACAAACAGTAAGCGGCACCTAGATTAATGCCATTAAACCAAAGCACACTTTTAGATTTGCATCGCTCGGCTTTGCGTCGAAAGCTGAAAAGCCATCAATAATATTTAGGTGGCGCTTACTGTTTATAGAAACGGGCAGAGTATTGTTGTTGACAATTAAATTATTTTAGGATTCTCCTGATTTACAAAACAATACATTAGAATGCGTAATTCTGCCATTATACCGGACAAGACTATTTGACTTACAAATACAATTGCATCAGAATAATTACCACTGACCACATTTACTTGAGCGTAACATTGTTTTATTTAATAAAAATTGTTTATTCAATAAGCGTTGTAATTATTATTTGCTCCAATATTATGATTTGTTTTTACAATTTTTTTTTTACTTTTGCTTGCCCCTTATGAATAGAAAATAAAAAAGAAAGAAAAAACTAGTTGATTTTGTGACAGTTGAATGGAGAAATTATGTTAATTATGATAAATAAAAAATGTTTCTGATACATTTTTGTCAAAATTCAGAATATTCCGATCGCCAGAATAGAATGTCGATTGCTGTCTATTAATAAAAACATTTTAAAATTTATCATTGATTTCCAGTGATATTAAATGTAATCCAGAATAGGTTACATTTGAGACCCTTTTTTATTTAAAACTAATTAATAAATTGTATTTGTAATCACTTGGTAGGTAGTAATTCTAATTCCTAACGTATTGTCAATGCGCACAGTAAAATTAGTTAAATATTATTTCTGTGGATGTCCTTTAACTTAGATTTCTAGTCCGAATTGTTTTGTAGGTAATCTAGTAGTTAACTGTTTTCCTAAAAAGGTGCAATTTTAAAAATCTTTAGATAAATAAATAAAAGCTTTTCAAAAATCAATGAAATGTCTTTCAGATAAATAGGAATATTAACAAAACTAAAATATATTTTGGAAAATAATTCAAGTGAAATAATACTAAATGGGTTGTGTGGAGGACCGCATACCCAAATAATTTTGTCGACAGTACTTAACTGTCATCGTTCAGTTTAATTTTAATATTGCACCTTTTTGTTTTACTCCCTGTGTAATTATAATAGTTGACAGTACAAAGCTGGGATCCTGATATCCCATACATTCCCCCACATCATGTATTTAACTTGGTGTCCCATTATCGAAACATTCCCTTTCTAGAGCGACACCATACTAGATGAGTATGGATAGAAAAAAAATGGTTTAATTTTTTTTTAATATTGTTTTTATTCCAAATGAAATCGCTTTTATAGTTGGTTGTTTTTGTAGTTTATCAAATGTTAAACTTTCTGTATTACGAAATCTATTCAGAGTATTTCTATGGTTGTTGTTTTTTTTTTGTACGTAGGAATGTATTTGTTTGATGTCGCTCTACTTTATCTATGGTAGTGATTGTTTTGCTGCATGATGTTTTTAAATAATTGCATATTCAGCTATCATAGGAGAGTCTTAAAGACTTCTTGTATATTACTAGATAATTAAGTACTACATCTCGATGTTAATAATTTTTATATCTCGATCTCGAATCATATTAGTACAACCTTGCTTTGCGACTAACACTTTCTTTGAATTCGTCATATTTAACATCCTGTCATACATATATAAGTATAAAATATAATTATTGAGGTAGTTCCTTAATAATGAACCTTAATAGATAGTGAATTACAAGATTCTAAATTTTTTGCCTATTTTGTATTACAGATATGTGCAAATTTTGACATAAATGAAGTATATAAATATGAAATCAGACGTGACCTTAACTTAAGTTAGAAACATATGCCATAGCGTCAGTGTATTAAGAAGCGAGCTCAAAATTTGCCAAACGTGTGTAGAACAGACAAGTAGCCATTTTGTTTTTCATGTTGCGAAAATCGTTTTGCGCAACCAAATGATTATGAGTAACTAGTTAGTAAAATTAATAGTTAATATACAGTACGTACGTTTGCTATTTTCCCGAATCATAACTCGGTCGCCCGTTGTGAATAAATTATATAAAAACATTATTTTGTGATTAATTTATTTAATGGATGTCATTTAATGTATTTTATCTTAATATTCATCATGTTTTTTGTAATATAAGCGCGATAGGTAACTCAAATATTTTTGGGAAGGATATCCCTTGTTTTTGTTACTAAATAAAAATCTACTCTTTTATGCAGGAGTCCTATTAAATATAAAAGGTGACTTAACAAATTGCTGGTAAAAAAAGATAAAATGTAAACTTTAAATAAAGTTACTATCATAATGATTAGATTGCAATAAATAATACTGCAATTTGCCTGCAACATAAATATCCTAAAGACAATGATATTCTAGTAAACAGATACGTTATACACTTACAAAACAACCGAAAAAAGTGTTCCGCGCAGCAGCGGCAGCACACATACACACTTTTCATTCATCTGACATTTCGACAAGTCGAAAGGGATGGCTTGATAAAACCAACAAGAAAAAAAGAGACAGTTAGTTTTTGTCACTTGCGTGTTAATGTAAACAAACATTATCATGACCACCAATGTATTTTTCTTTTTCTGACCTCCAAATATGACAATACAATATTAGGACAAAAAAAATAATAGTAAATTGAGGTGTATTGCTTACTTACATATGGTATGAGATCCCCTCTATTTTATGTACTTTGGTATAATAATTGGTACACTTTCTAAATACACTCAATGGCATTCTTTTTAATTTTGTTTTTGTTTCAACAAAGCGTATCGCTCTTCGCCATGCGTGACATAGACTAAGACTATACGTCCCAATTAGGACGTATTCGAGTCTTCACAATGCGCGCGCTCATAACATATCTGTTTACTAGAATATCATTGCCTAAAGATATATTATTATTCAAATATACTTTTAAAATACGAATGCAATAAAAAAGATATGTACAACTTTTTTGGGTGAATCAGTGACCAACTTGTTAGTTGCAATCTTTGTACTTTATTTGAAACTATTAAAAATATTGCCGGCTTAATTTACAGAAAATATTTGAGCTATCTATATTTTAACGAATCCGGTATTTATTATAAAACATTTTTAGATGTCGATTTTGTAAAATCATTAAAATAATGACAAGGGAATAAAACGAACTGAAATATAAAATTAAAAGTATCGTCATGTAATGTTGTAGTGTTGTAAAATAAAATAAAAAGTGGAAAATAAACTCAGCAAATAAGTATGATTGATTCGATGGGATTTTGCATGAAATAAGACATTAGAACAGAACATAATTTAAATATTCTAAAGTTTACGAAAAAGTGGAACATAATTATTATTGGTTTCTGCTACAGTTTGTAGATGAAAATATGTATTGTTTTAATATTCTCATGATTGTATTTTCTGATCATTTTTTCTCTGAATGAGCCAGGGCTTTGAAATTGAAGGAGTTTTATTAAATAATGTGTTTAGATGCCCCGATATACAGTTGCACCTATGTGTATTGATGTTGGTCCCTTGACATGCGTAGCTTGATATGTATTTCACAAGCACGCAATTCTGTTTTTGAATGATTTAAATAAGTCAACGAAAAATATTGTAATAAAAAACTCATTGGGTTTGTTTTTCCAGACGATCAAACTTGCTCCAAACTCTGCTTGCCGCACTAGTGTTAGTGCGGCAAGCAAAGAGTGCTAAGCTATTAGCTAACCTAGGTCTCAAACTATCCACAGACGAGTTCCTAAAACTTACAACTTGTGCGGGATCGTCTATTACCTTTTATTCCTAGAACCGATATAATCCGAAGGTTCAACAAAGTTCAGAGATTTGCTCGTCGAGAACAAGCGCCTGATCAAACTTCGAACTTATAAGTGCTTTTAATACGGAAAATGAGGATCCATTTTTGTTATCTAGCTCCTTGATTAAAGCAATCGTGATTCAATTTGAATTTTCTGTTCCTGAAATTGGAAATATTTATAGCATAATCATCTTATTCAGGGGTAACAGAAAGGCGTGGTCATATTTTAAGAAATGCTTCTCCTTATGTAAATGAATAACTTTTTCCAAGGAATTCATAGTCAAATCTAAGAAAAAAAATATCTCCCACAAATGTTTTAGTCAGCAACCAAAAATTTTTTGCAAGATTTCCTGGGAGAAACATTTTTCATTTTCATGGGCAGAAAAAGCTTTTAAAATATAATTACACATTTCAGTTACATTATAGCATATTGTATAGTAAGAACAGGCCGGACCAAACCTTTTTCCTACACCAAATTTTGGTCTTACAAAGGTTATACTAAACCGAAAAATACTCGCCACGCGGTCAGCTATCTTCGGGAGCTATCGTATCCGCGAGTCATTCAAAATGCCGTGTTTCTTGATGTACGCGTAAAAGCAAGCGTTCGACTATTTAAATCTATGAATGTGTTATCGATTATTGAAATACCAAAATTAATTTCTAAAATTGCTATATTTCAATTAACAAGTTCAATTCACACGCTAATGGTTCCACGTAATTATATTTACCTATTTAAAACTTCATGCACAAAGGTACAATGGCGGACTGCATGCCTTTGACACTTTATTTTAAACAAACAAGTTAACAATTAATAGTATGGAGTTAGATGACAATAATTACGAAGTTTAATTTGTGTGTAATGTAACGCAAACACCAGCCAACAACTTTGTTAAAATATTCCGCAGTTGAATCCAATTATTATTTGTTTGTGTAGTTCAATTAACATTTGTAATGCTTCAATTTCAAAGCTAACTGGCTCGTTCATATTTTATATAACATGGAATATTATTGTTTTTAGTATTTTAAGTGTTATTTTGTCTTTAAGACACGTTGTTTTTAATACCCGACCAAAATACTCTTCGTCGTTCATGGTAAGAAGATGTTTGAGGTTTTGTGTGAGAGACGAAAGAAATCAAAACATTGCAATTTAAAAATTTAGGATTTATTATTATCAATGTACAAGTTTAGTCATTCACGATGTATTTATTAATAAAGAAATAAATAAATGTGGTTTTTTGTAAGTTATTTTAAAAATTAATCAATGTTTTTGTATAACCAAAGACAATAAAAATTTAACTAAAAAAATGTTGTGTTTGTTATTTTGTATGTGTGGTTTTAGTTTAATATTTCTTGTTATTTTAATTAAATATTTGAAACTTAAATAAAATAATAATGCTACCTTATTTAGTTTACATATTCAAATAGTTATTTTTGTTTTTTTCTTAGTCCTTTAATTAATTAGCATGCATATACAGATGAACTCAATCTGCAATTTCATTTTTATTTCCAGCTTATCAACATAGATTCAGATTGAATATTGACCTGCACGCCTAGCCAGCTCTGAATATAGATTAAATTGTAATTGCTCGTGAGTTAGCAAGCCCATCAAACCGATTGGATTACAGACATTCAGGATATTCAATAGACTGTAGGTAGGCACAGTTGGTGATATAAGTCGGGTTTCGTGTTACTCGACTTATGTCACTCATTGTATGAAGTTTTAAGAGAATATCTTGAGTATCTGACTTGTCAAGTATAGTTTGATTGTAAGAAAATAATTAAAGAGTGGGAATACTGCAAAGAATATTATGATAAACCTCTTTGCTATAAAAAAACTTTTTACAAAAAATTAACCTACCTTATCGTTTTTCAACACGGACTTCCGAAATGAAAGTAATTTTTGCAGTTTTTAGTGTTTTGCTTTTGAAGTCGGTAATTTTTTTGTAAAAAAAAAAATATTTATCTCTTCAGTTTAAATACCCTATCACATAAAAAAATAAGCAAAGTCTATAGTAAGGTACCTATATGATTGACAAAATAACTATAATATCTTAATTTATACATTCGTGCTGTTAGTTGCTAAGGTGTTCGGTTATATGTTCCATATCTTGACAGCTGCTGAACCGATTTTGATGAAAGTTATACCATTCCCTAAGTTGAGAGATACCTAATACAATAAAAAAAATGGTTACGATGGTTGACGAATGGTTGGTTTGTGTTAGAAATTAAATAATAATCTAGGAGGGCACTTATGTCTAGGAGGGCATATAAGTCTAAAAGGGGGTGGGAACTCAAGTCAAGAGGGACTCAAGTCTAGGAGGGGGAGGAGGGGAAGGGAACTGAATTCTAGGAGGGGGAGGAGAGGGAGGGAACTCAAGTCAATGGGGACTCAAGTCTAGGATGCGGAGGAGGGGGAGGGAACTCAAGTCTAGGAGGGGGAGGGAACTCAAGTCTAGGAGGGAGAGGGAACTAAGTTAGAGAGGGATAACATATTTACAAGAGAGAAGAAAAAAAAAATATAAGGCATTAGGGGCTTATTTAAAGAGTTGCCAACCGCTCTAAAAAGGAAATAAAATATAGAGGGGAATAAAAAAAATTGCCTAATAGGTTCGGTAAGTATAAATAGTGAAGAAATAAAAAATAAAAGGTGCAGAATAAAAAGAAAAGTGCTAGCATAAAAGAAATGATGAATGATGATGAAATGAGGGCCGAAATAGAAACCAAAAGTTAGTCAACGTACTTGTGTAAGTATTGTTTTAGAATTTTGAGAAAAATATCGAGCCCACGTTAAAAAAGAGTTCTATATTTGGGCGCATAAACAACGTTGCGCCCAATTATTTAAAAGTTCAGAAGAGCTATACGTAAGCCACGTTAATAAAAGTAAAGGTAACTATAAATTAAAACTAAGAAAAGGATATATATAACAAATTAAGGTCCGGCTTCGCACGACGTGGGCAACTAGGAAGGTCCAGCTTCTCACGTCGTGGGTAGTTATCCAGGCAGTAGATCGGGCAGGAAGTCGTGGAATGCCCGAGGTTGATAGGTGAGCAGTCTCCACAACGGAGAACCAGGCGAACGGATAGGTAGGCTGTAGAGTAGGCAACAGGACGGATAGGCAGGCACACAGATGGATGGCCAAGGCAGCTGAACTAATAGTCAGGCAGTCAGTAAGGCAGTACAGTATGCTGGCACTGGCAGATAGGAGTGTTGAGGTCGGGCTGTGGCTTTACGAGTAAGCCGATCAATCAAGCCCTTTACTATGAAGCCGTGACCGAGGAAGTTTATGAACCAGTAAAATGCACACATTTAAGTTCACACTCAATAAATTATATTTATTGCACTTCTAAGATTTTGTTACGCAGGTAAAAACTAGTATTGTAATAAAGTCTTTTGTTACTTTGTACTCAAAAGTAAATAATACACAAGTTTAATAACTATTCCTATATTGATTTCATAATCTGTTTAATATGGATTCCTTCATCGCTACCTAATTGTCAATGAGGTTGTCTCTAACTATTCTCAATCTCATTTTTTCTTTTTTCCTTCTTTTAATTAGACTTTTTACAATGATTTCAATAATCTTTATAGCCCTTTACTAAGAATAGTTACAGCACTGATAACAACATTTGTGCCACATGTTAAATTTAGTCTTGTTATATTTTTTTTTTCCTTTGTATAGATTCTTTTACTGATTGTTTTGTGAATGTGTGAACATTGTAGGCCTTCTATATTGCTTGTTAACTCTTTATCTCATTTATACAAACTTTTTTTTTTTAGTTTCTTACGACTTATCGTCGGGCCTACGTTGTCCCCCCATATCTAAGCACTAATGCTGTAACATGGAAATATTGTAAAAACAAACCAATTTTTTTAAAAGAGTAACCGTGTAGTTTCTTTCCGGTTCTTCTCCACAGGAAACGACCAACTCGAACCGTGCATCTTTTGTCGACGTTTTATAAGTGCCCATGTCAAAGTCAAATATATTTATTTCAACTAGGCCAATAAGCGGCACTTTTGAACGTCAAACATTAAATCTAAATTAAAAATGTACAAGTAATAAAAATTGACTCTACCGTGCATTCGGAAAGTAGCTTCTTATGGTGAAGAACGCACAAGAAACTCCAATGTGAAATCCTCCAATGTGAAACGCCATGTAGGCCTATGTGAAATAAAAAACATTTGATTTGATTTGAATTGAATTGAAGACACGAATAGAGTGAAAGCAATATATTGCTTTCACTCTATTCGTGTACTCATAGCTACCTTTATAATATAGCTGAATACATAGTATACTATGTATTCAGCTATATTATAAAGGTAGCTATGTGTTGAGATCCTTCCTCCAAATTACATTTAGCATGAAAATTTAATCGTACTGTAACCGTATCGTATCTTATTTGATCGAATCGGTGCGCAGTCTTCGTGGATGCAGGGTTGGCTGCTATTACCGAAATGGAGAAATAATTGTTTGTTTATTGGTATACTAATTAATATTATAAGAGCAAAAGCTACTATGTCTATTTGTTATGGTTTTTACCCGACTGCCGAAGGAGGGTAATGTGTTTATCAGTCTATGTATGTATGTTTGTTCCTATGTGGCGTTCTAGAGACCAAACGCGTTGGCCGATTTTGATGATTCTTACGTCAATCGATTCGTCTTAACCCTGCGAGTGGTTCACATCTGGTTTTGGTCCGCCAGTTCGCGAATATGTATCTTCCGACTGCACAGCATGATTTTCTTCTTGTTTACGTTTTTTTAGTTCGCTTTTCAAGCAGTCGAGTTTTTTGATCTTTTTAATTAACTTTTTTTTTTAAACCTCTAAACCAACCTTTTACTTTGGTTCTACCACTATCTCACCTGCCCGCATAGCCAAGTTCCAAACGTTTCGTATCGAATCTCTTTGTACAATCGTTAACGCCTTCTATTTGTATGGTCTGACCACGTGACTTAACGTTCAGATGTGTCATTCCCATACATTGATTCGTTTTCTACTAGCGTTATCGATTGTAGATTGAGAACTTGGCTACAGGTGCTGAAGGTAAGCGATGATGTGGTCAACGATGAGGGACGCTTGCCTAGAAGTAACCTATTCACTCTTGACTTATAGTCTGGGGACTTTGGTGAATGTTGGTGTAGATATAGATTGGACTTTGGAGAACATAGGGCTTCTATCCGGGGAGTACGTTAACTTGAAATCTTTTGTGATTGTCTCACAGACAAGCCGCTGGTATTCAATTTTTTTTGGGTCGTGGCAACACTGGCGACAGGTCGTCAAAAAACGGCCTCGTAACTAATTTATTTTAAAATTATTGTTTTATTGTTTAGATTGTTAAAAATCCTTTATTTATATTAGAATCAACGTATAAAGTGACATACGTAGTGTTTGTGACCAGTTTTTAATGGAATAACTCAATATCAATCGATATTTCAATAAGTCATGTACCGGCTGTCAACGTTTGAACTGTGGATTTGAATTCTTCGAACCGGGGGAGTATTTTGTTTTGAATTACGTATTTATTGCAGTATTATTTACATACTATACACCACTCATACACTGCTCAGGGCTCTGAGCGTCGTCCAGTACACACCGGCTACGTTTATGTCTCATTTTGTTTGACAAATCGTGGAAACAAAATCGATGACGAAAACACTTGCCTCAGACAAACATTCACTGCAAACCCTACTTCACACAAGATATATTAATATCTATAATTTAGTTTAGTTTAGTTTTATAGGTAAACCCCATACTTCATAAGCATTGTAAATATACTTTGTGCCCACTTAAACTAATGTTCTTATCAAATCCCTAATCAAAAATTTAATCTAGCAATAAATACCAATGTTTACTAAAGCCTTTCCTTAAACTATTACCAGTAATTAAGTCTGAGAATATTAAATCAAATAGCTCTTCTTTGTTCTTAGTTTTTTTTTTTTTCTTCTTTTTCTCTTGATACCTCCATATATTTTTATAATTTTATTTTCTTTTCATACATTTTACTTCTTTTTTAATTTTAAAATCCTTCCCACTTTGTCAAGTCTTCAACTAACATTTTATCCTCTTCACATACTCAGCTTTTTCCTGTCACATTGCAGGTGTTGCTTAAGGAAAGCCGTCAATATGATGACCCGGGCAGCTACCATTCGTGAAATGAGTGACAAACTGAAAGTAGCGCTGAGGGAGCTGGGGTTATCTAGAAATGAGTGCAGCAAGCTACTGCGAGAACGAGAAGAGAGTGAAGTTGAAATTGAATTAATAGTAAACAAAAACACTCAACTCAAGAACCAGCTTGCAGAACTACACTCCCAGCATATGGATATACTGGACCAGCATCACCATCTCCGTCAACTAGTGTCAGATTTTCAACAGTGCCATGACACTCATGACCAGGCACTGAAGCGTATATCTGTACTTGAAGCTGAATTGTGCAAGGCTCATAACACCTTTACCTCCATTGACTCGCTGAAAGTCAGCGAAGAGGTTTCTAACACCAGTAACCTGTATAATGAGCTGTTGGCTAATGCATCTGAACTGGAGTGTGAGCGGCCCACCATTACCATAGACCTTACAGGGGATGATACCATTGCTAAATGTCCAATTCTAAGGAGTCACAATAAAATTAAGAAATATATTAAAATCAATAAAAGTATTAAGAAATATAGGAAACTTTTAAAAACTCAAAGTGTTTACAAATATAATGTTAAACTTAGAAGAGATTTCAGAAACTTAGAAAACCAATTAAATTTATGTAATAGTAAATTAGAATCTAGTACACAAATGTATGATGTTGACATTAAAAACCTTCAAAGGGAATTATTGAGTAGGGAAAATACACTAAGGGAAATATTTTGTAAATATGAATGTAGTCAACAGATGTTGAGTGAGCGCATGCAGGGGGCCTGTGAGTTGGTGGACCTGGTTAAGTATAATGCAGAGAGGTATGAGTCACTGACTAACAACCTCACCTGTAGTTGTGCTGCCGCTCCGCCACCTCTCATGTCACAGCATGTTGCTCCTACAACTTTACCCATTGATCTCACTACAAAAACTTTGAACCCTACCAAAAGTAATATCTTAGTATATTCTGATAAATTAGGAACAGGTTTTGGATCTTTGTTAAATAACCGTTCTAAACATACAATAGTGAACCATTGTTTTCATGAAATGCATTTTAATGAGCTTGTTCATAAAATTCAACAGACACAATTGAATGAGCAATCTACTGTAGTTCTTCTTTTTGGAAATAGCCTTAATGTAACAAAAAGGGACATAGTTAATGGTATCGACACCCTACTTAAGTTAAAATTAAGCAAATTAATATTATGTGCATTGCCCTATTCTGACAAGTTACTTGATCAGGAAAATGAATACATTTCTAGTTTAAATAACTTGATGCATATTTTATCTTGTCGTCATAGTGACCGTTTATTGTTTTTTGACACCAACAATTTTGTTAGTGATTTTGTTTTGATTGGGAACCATATGTTTCTTCCCAAAAATAGTCGACATTTATTAGCTACATTGTTAGCTTTTAATATACACGCAGTTATTGATGATTTAACTGAGACTAGGTTTAGTGATTTAACAGTATTATCTAGTTTTTCTGATAATACTACTGTAGATTCTTTAAACTATTAGAGCCGACAAAAGAGAAGACGAATAGTATTATTTTACTATATCATCAAAATATAAATCGCTTCTCCGGCAAAATTTTAGACGTGGAATTGTTAGTAGATAAATACCACATGGATATCTTATGTTTTTGTGAAACCTGGTTAAAATCAGATATGATGTTGTTTAATGTAAATAATTTTTCAGTTGCCAGCGCGTACAACAGATCCACAGTGGGTGGTGGTACCCTGATACTTTGTAATAGTCATCTTAAATATAAGGAAAGAAAGGATATCACTGCTTACTCTGTTGATCGCTTATGTGAGGTAGCATGTGCAGAGGTCGAGGGGCATACTATCTTGTGTGTTTACAGACCACCAGCATCAAACTTGTCATTGTTTTTAATTACAATGGAAGAATTATTAAGTAAACTTTTCAGAGATAATAAATTAGTTTTTGTTTGTGGTGACTTAAATATAGATCTGTTAGTCAATTCACCTGAAAAATGTAAGCTCATTTCATTGTTTAAATCATTTAACTTAAAATATTTATTTAATGAACCGACAAGAATAACTGCAACTTCAGCTACGTGCATAGATAATGTATTCACTAATTGTAAAGTTAAAGATTCGTTTTTAATTAGTGGCGTTAGGTCAGACCATACTGGTCAACTAGTATCTTTTGAGTCAGATAAAAAAATTAACCTAGCTAAATCAATTCGGTTAAGACGTCTCACTAAAAATAAATTAAATTCTTTTAATAATAATGTTTTTAGCAACCTTTGTAATGCCAGTTTTAATTCAAAAGACCCCAATATAAATTACGGCACGTTGTTTTCTACAGTTTGCCAAGAATTCAATAAAACGTGTCCTTTAAAAACAGTTAAAGTCAACAATTCCAAATCGAAATTTAGTGAATGGGCCACTGTGGGCATAAGAAAAAGCCGAGATATCTTATATAATTTATATTACGAAAAATCTTTGACTTCCGATCAAGTTTTTCATACTTATGTTAGAAACTATTCCAAAATATTCAAAAGAGTCTGCGCTCAAGCAAAATCTCAAATAATAATTAACAAAATTGGTGTTTCTAATAATAAAATAAAAACTGTGTGGCAAATAATTAATAGAGAAACTGGAAAGACACAACAAAGCGATCAGAATGAGTTGTCTTTGAAAATATCTAATCAAACCATTTCTGGTAAGCAAGAAGTCGCTGAGACATTAGAAAATTTCTTTACCAACATTCCGTTAGAGGTTACGAAGTCTCTTCCCTCCTCATCTAAATTAGCTGAAGCTCTTCTTAAAGAAAACTTTACTAAAGACATACCAACCTTTAAATTTAAATCAATATGTATTGATACAATTAAAAACGCGTTCAAAAGTCTCAACGTAAAAAATACTGAAGACTTGTGGGGGATATCCGTTAGGGTTCTTGGAGATATTATTGACTCAATTGCTCCTGTCCTAACAGGCATATTCAATCAATGTTTGGACAGCGGCACTTTTCCTGACTTAATGAAACACAGTAAAGTAGTACCAATTTTCAAATCAGGCTGTAAGAGTGATCCCTCAAATTATAGGCCTATATCCGTGCTTCCAGCATTGAGTAAAATCTATGAAAAAATCATGCTGGAACAGATGTTGTCTCACTTCAATTCAAATAAGATCCTGCATAGTCAACAGTTTGGTTTCACGAAAGGTAGGTCGACAACGGACGCGGGAGTAAAACTCATCAGCCACATCTTGGAATCTTGGGAGAAGTCCCAGGATGCCATTGGTATTTTCTGTGATCTCTCGAAAGCGTTCGACTGCGTCGACCACAACACACTGATCTGTAAATTACACCACTACGGAATTCGAGGAAAATCTGCTGATCTTGTGCTTTCCTATTTATCAAACAGACAGCAAAAAGTAAATGTTAATGGGGCGACGTCCTCCGGGTCTCTAGTCAAGATGGGCGTGCCCCAAGGTTCAATTCTCGGCCCTTTCCTTTTTCTTGTTTACATTAATGATCTCCCTTTTATGATGGCCAAATTATCGGATATAATTCTATTTGCTGATGATACTTCGCTAATTTTTAAAATAGATAGGAAAGATACGGATGTCTTACATGTCAACGAAAGTCTGATTGTTCTCTCTAAATGGTTCGCAGCTAACAATCTTTTACTAAATGCGAAAAAAACAAAATGTCTGAAGTTTTCCTTACCAAATGTACCACAACGTGACCTAAATTTAAATCTTGACGGCAAAAATCTTGAAGTTATAAAGGAAACTGTATTCTTAGGGATTACTATCGATTCAAAATTGCAGTGGGGCGCGCACATTAGAACTCTTTCGGGTCGGTTAAGTTCGGCTGCATATGCAGTAAGGAAAATAAGGCAGTTAACCGATGTAGCCACAGCAAGGTTAGTATACTATGCTTATTTCCACAGTATTATGTCTTATGGCATTCTGCTGTGGGGATCAGCTGCAGACGTTGACTCAATTTTCATCTTACAAAAGAGGGCAGTCCGCGCAATCTATAAAATGAGTCCACGAGAGTCCCTCAGAGAAAAATTTAAAGAGATCGATATACTGACTCTACCTTCTCTTTATATATTGGAATGTATTTTGTATGTCCGCAAAAATCGAGGGCTTTTCAAAACTAGAAGCGATTTCCATAATATAAATACACGCAGTAAGCATGAAATTGTAATACCCAAATTCAGATTAACGAAAACTAGCAAGTCTTTTCTTATAAACAGTATACGCTTTTATAATAAGTTGCCAAAGCCAGTTATAGAATTGACCGATGGAAAGTTCAAAAACTACATCAAACGTGTCCTTATTAAAAAAGCATATTACAAAATCAAGGACTACGTTGAAGATAAAAATTTTAGCTCCTTCTGCGCATGCGGCTTCCCTGGTAACTCATAAACGGCACAAATATGTGGATGTCTCTAACTATTCTCAATCTCATTTTTACTTTTTTTCTTTCTTTTAATTAGACTTTTTACAATGATTTCAATGATCTTTATAGCCCTTTGCTATGAATAGTTACAGCACTGATAACAAAATTTGTGCCACATGTTAAATTTAGTCTTGTTATATATTTTTATTTATTTTTTCCTTTGTATAGATTCTTTTACTGATTGTTTTGTGAATGTGTGAACATTGTAGGCCTTCTAGATTTCTAGACGCTTGTTAACATTTGTTAACTCTCTCGTATATACAATATTTTTTTTAGTTTCTTACGACTTATTGTCGGGCCTACGTTGTCCCCCCATATCTAAGCACTAATACTGTAACGTGGAAATATTGTAAAAACAAACCATTTTTTTAAAAGAGTAACCGTGGAGTTTCTTGCCGGTTCTTCTCCACAGGAAACGACTAACCCGAACCGTGCACCTTTTGTCGACGTTTTATAAGTGCCCATGTAGGCCTATGTGAAATAAAAAACATTTGATTTTTTTTGATTTTTTTTGAATATTAGCGAAAAACACGTCACTGAGAAAAATAAATTATTACTCAAAAATATTTTTTTTAGAACAAGCATTTTTCGTATTCTTCTCAGCAAACCCTTTCATTTCATACTCATATCACAGCAGTGCACAAAAAATAACTAGTTCGCCATCTTGGGCCATCCACCATATTGAATTTGGAATGTCGTCACTTATCTAACCATGCATTGTCATCAAAACTAAACGTTGTATGCAAAATTTCATCTTAATCGGTGAAGGATAACTGCTTTAAAATTCAGTTGCAATATTTGACCCAAACACACTTATACATACATACATTACAATTTAAATAAAAGCTTGTAAAAAATGCGAGTTCTTACACGTGATAGAAATGAAACTGATGAAATTGTTAAAACAATTCTCTATGATATCTTCTCAATGAAGTGGCTAGTAAAATATTTTCAAAATATGTTAGGGTCGACTTGTGGTACCTGTCTAACTTCGACAACTTAGTAACAGGGAAACTCAATACCCCTTATCAAGACTGATTAACAAACTTTTAGCGTCTCACTAATGTCTTAATAAAAATCTACAAAATGACAACCGGTACCAATACCTCCAAAATGACAGACTATTTCTTTATTTATCCGGATGCCTGCCAACCCTACGTGGATGTGATCACCGGGGAATATTATCGAGATTGCCCGTACCTCGGTGCGTGGGCTGCTGAAACTTAATGGCTGTAAATTATGTACTAGGTAAGTATAAGACGCAAGAATTTATTATTTAGAGAACGTTTGAAAATTAAAACGGTATGTAAGTTAGTTTTTAGGATAAAAACTGAAAGGGAATGGGTAAAACTGAAAGTTAACCCCAAATTTAGTTGGAGAAAGGCTCGGCAGATTGATTAATGTAGGTTAGTTTTTAACCCCCGACGGAAAAAGAGGGGTGTTATAAGTTCGACGTTTGTTGCTGTGTATCTGTGTGTCTGTCTGTGGCATCATAGCTCATAAACGGATGAACCGATTTTGTTTTTTTTTTTGTTTGATATTTGACTTTTTCGAGAGTGTTCTTAGTAGTTTTATTTGAAATCGGCTCAACCGTTCAAAAGTAATTTGCATTTTATTCTTTGAATCTGGGATTTTTCACAAGATATCATGTCATAATTACGATAGATTGCTAATTGAAACGTGTCTACGACTAAGTATATTATATATAGTTTAAAAGCATGAAATATGAATTAAATTTAATAAAAGCCCGACGTAAAAACCGCTGAAAAGCAAAAAATAAGCCTCGTACTCACGTCGGGGAACCGCTAAGTAAATATAATAAACTGCTGCAAACGTTGGCGGTTCCCCGACGCGAGTAAGGGGCCTATTTTCTTTTTTTCGAGGTTTTTGGTCCAGGGTTTTTTAATTTAAATTTAATTAAGGTGAGTTTCAAGAAATAAATAAATTAACTAGTATTCCAATAGTTCCTACCTAACTTTACCATCTCTAACCTAATTTATTTGTGGTAAACGCTAAATGTCTTCTTCAATACTTATTCAAAGTGTTAGTAACAATTTAATTAAGATCTAGCGATAATACACGTAGGTATGGCAACAACATTTAGCAAGGAGCTGCAACACCCTTATCATCGGGAAACCCACTGATCTGCGATATTCTGAGAATAGTGTTGGTACTGTCATTAGGGTGGATCATCTTATTCTAATAGTGGCAGTAAAAACTATTAATCATCATCATCAGCCTTATAATGCTGCTGAGACACAGGCATCTAAAATGATAAATTATGCAAGGTGTGTTTTCATATGTTTCCAAACAGAAAGTCTTAAAAGTATGATACTCGTAACAACACAACGGAGAAGCCTTTTTAACCAGGTACTGTGACTGGGAGTGTAGTCTTCCAAGCAGGGGCGGCCTTAACGGCTGCGAGGCTCCGAGCGGGCGGCAGATATTTGCGAGGCCCTTGTCATTTTTACAATGTATGAGATGAAGGGATGACATACGAGAAATGGAAAACTTGGCACTTATTGTTATTAATACTTTACTATGAATTTTAGGGTCTTTTCATAGAAAACGATCTTCTTAATAAAATATACTTTTATTAGAACACTTTATAGTTAGAACAAGAAGACATTTTTACAATGACACAATCATAGATGAAACCGAATAAAATAATCCAGCATTCTAAAATTGAATATCCGCTAAACTAATCCTAATAATATTTTATTCATGACCATAGATAAAAGTCCTTCAGTCGGATACATAGATGGGTTAAACTTATATTACAATCACAGAGAACATTACCAATACATTTTACAATAATTAGATATAATAATGTTATTGCACGTTTTCGACAGTAAATAATAATACTATATCGATCGGACAGTGTTGCCATCTGTCAAGTTAATTTTTTTATTATTTTTCTAAAATTATGAAATACTTAAACGACTAACTTTATTTCATTGTTATAATAACTGTTTGCTATGGATAAAATTGTAAGCGTTTTGGGTTGTTGCGCGAGGCCCCTGCAACAGCGAGGCCCCGGGCCCTGTTCGCCACCCCCTAAGGCTTCCAAGCCAATGAGAGAAATTGTATGAGAAATAATTAAGCAGATGTTCAACCGGATATTATAACGTTAGCGAATAAAACCCTTAAGTTTTTCACTCACGAAAAAACAACACTTCTTTTCCCTTACGTAATTTTCGATCCCTCGTCCAAAATAACAAAGGCTACTTTTTAAAAACTAATTTTCTCCGATCTCAGAATAGGCCTCCAGAGGTGTGTGAAGTCATAAATCTTAGGCGCCGGAATATTTACGACTCAAACTTGGGCGCCTTACGTGGCGAAGTTGGGTGGCGAACTTAGGCGCCTATGTCTGCCGGCTAAGGAGAACTTCCTTTGGAGCGAAATGATATGCGAATGTGATAGTTTCGTAATTAAGTGGGTTAGTAAATAGGTTTGTTTTTAATTGATTGGTAAGTCAGATTGGTGTAGTGTTTGTAACAGGGCGGTAACACACTACATCCGATCCGTGTCCCTGAAATTTCGGTTCCAAATTAGCCATCGTACTTCTTGTTAGCTTACACGCTACATCAGTACTCTATCCATCTTAATCTGTCATAATTCAGAAAATTTTAAACTCGACACAGATCACGGACTCAGACTTGTAGTGCGTAACCGCCCTTAAAAAGCGTTGGTACGCTTCCAACAAGGTTGACCGATGATCTGGTGAAGGCCATATGCACTTGGCTGCGAGTAGTACAGGCCAGGTCATTGTGGTAACGCTTGGTCGACCAAGTCGAGTACTCAACGTCTTTCAGCTGAAATTATTAATTATAACAAGTCTTGAAAATATCTTTGCTTGCCATGGAACTTCGTTACAAAAAGTGTCTCAGAATGTCAGCATAAATGTAGGGTGTCTCAGAATGATTTTTTAGGAACTAATTCTAGAGTTTTTTTAAGTATCAGAAACAAAAATCATTCTTATTCTCATATTCTTATCTTCTTTATGCTTGATAGATATTCTAGATTGCATTTTTTTATTGTTTTGATAGTCGGACTCTCCTATAGAGAACGAGGGCATATAAAATCATTGTTCTTTAATTTATTTAAACGTTAAAAAAGCGAAAAGCACTTAAAATCTTTGATTATACATAAACCATTCAAAATTCAATATTTAATTCCCGCAAGAACAGTAAAAATACAGACTGCATACGAAATTACAACAGATAAAATATACAAACGGCAAATGTAATGTATATTCAGCCTATACACGCATCGGGACAGAAATTAAAACAATATTGTTCAACAAAACGTTGAGTTGACGATATGTTAAATAGAAAATGTTGATAAAATAAACTGTGTGTGGGAGTTCGTGTTATTGCTATAAGAAACACATCCCACAACGTGTTTGATTTTCGACGATATTCGCAAATTGTGCTGTTACATCGCGGAAATAAAGGCTGTATGGATTCTGACCTTTGCCTATTGTGTTTGCTTTATTTGTGTTTATCTGTGGCTTTTTGGAATTTGGCGGACTGGTCCCTGGAAATGGAAAATTCAACAATTTGTTTTAATTGTCATGTTTTAATATTACCTATGTACCAAATATTTATTTTTATTTTTGTTTTTATAGTTGGTCTATGTAAATTTTACATTGAAAAATACGTTTTAATTTCTGCTTTTTGATTTTTGCAAACGATCAAATAAGTTAGAAAAGGTTTTCTATGCAAAGGTATAAATCAATCCATTACCGGAAACCAGAACAAAAGTAATTTTCTTCCAACGTAACTTTCCCACAAAGTTGGAGTTTCTCGCTCACATCTGACAATTTCTTTTAAAGGTGGTAATGCGTTGAAGACATCGAGGCCCTTCTTCGATCACCTGCTTCCATCTCCTTAAATTGGAGCCAAAAGTTTGAAAAGTACTTCATATTGAAATTGCAGGATATTTAGAAATTGAACGATGCAGACGAGAAACACTTTAGACAGTTATTAATAGTAGGTACTTCAGACAAAGAATAATCACTATTAATTTGGAACTCTTGTATCTTGGTAACTTCCGAGGACGGTATGGCATATCATACGATTCGGATTGGTATAGCCTTAGGCTTGACTTCAGAAATAATAAAAAAAACTGATTAGTAGGTAGTTGTAAGTCTAACTAACCATTTTTGAGTCTTAATACTTAAAATAAAAATAATTCTATCATATAGTGGTTTTCATATTTTTTTTACTTCAACTTAATCATTTCTGATCAGTGAAGTGCCCTAAACTGGCAAGCAAACTTCAGATGGAAAAGTAACTCAGTAGATACCAATTTAATAATATCATATTCTATATTCCTTTTAAAACTAGCAACTATTCATCGCTTGAAAGTGACGTACCTGTAGCCCGTCTGTGGTATGAAGCACAACATTTAATTCCCTTTGGAACGTCCCCAGTAAGTCCTGTACGTTGCCATCTGTTGCCTCCATGTTTTATTTTTAAACACCTTCTTTTTACGTGGTCGTTCACTTCGGGTCTTTTGGTATTTTTGAAAAATGTGGCTCTTTGGTGGTCGCTAACACTTATTTGGTGTACCTACATAGATTGTTCACACAAATGATTTTGCTAGAAAGTTGGTGCTAAAGATTTGAAAGCACATAGATATGTATGAAATAAGACTTATTGCGTGAATCGATGGCAAATATATTTAAATAAGAGGCTCTAGACGAGTATCATTCGTTGTAAGCGATGCCAATGACCGAAATGATAGGTTTTTGGACAGGTTTGGCATTCTCATACATACTTGAAATTTTACTAATCGCTATCGCCACGCTATCGTTGAAAGTATGTCACTTCTGCAGAGGTCGTACCATCATCATCAGTCTTTTAATTTAATTTGAGAGGCCACCACGCAGGCTCAGTGTGTGTTGGTGAATGTCACATGTCTTGGGATATTTTTATTCTAGGACATGCCGGTTTCCTCACGATGTTTTCCTTCACCGTTTTGAGAGCAGTGGTGATGAAATAATTTACACAAAGTGCCCGTCTGGGTTCGAATCCACGACCTACAGCTTGTAAGTCGCGGCCATTACCACTGGGCCACCACTGCTACTACTCACTCTCACTACTCACAGTCAAAACTATCATGGTGCGACTGTGAAGAAGGGACAGATGTCTACAAGTCATATACATCTGTTCCTTTCGCACAACGGAAATCACCTTGTTCTAAGAGCTTATGGTAATTCCCCAGGGCAGGAGGATAATAACGAGATTGTAAACGCGGGAAACGTATAGAATATTTATTTTTGACCAGCTTATAAAGTACTTGCGTCCGATATATTTATAAATAATTAAATTATTTGTGTGGGCACTTTTCCTGTTGACAGCGGAGTGTCATTCTGAACTTCGACAGTTAATTATTTCGACACAGTCTCAATTTCGAAAAACACTAGTTCGACTACTCATTGCTTCGACAGAACATATATTCGACAAGCATTAGTTCGACAGATTATACTTCGACAACACACATCTTCGAAAAACACTACTTCGACAGAACCCTTCTTCGATATGCACTTGTTCGACAGATCTCTATTTCGACGGAACATATCTTCGACATAATACTGTTTTGAAATATGACAATATCGGAGATATATGATAATATCGGATGAGAATAAGATCACGTGTCGGAGTTTCGGACTAAATTGAAGTGGCTGCCGATTCGGTGTCGTCGAGATACTCACATCCTATCTCTTCTCTATGCTATCCTACACAATCCTAATTCTCCTAAGTACATTCATGAACGCTTTGAGTACTTTGTCCCGAGGGGTAAGGTCCCTGTCGCACTTCCACTTCTCTTATCCTTCGTACCCCACGTCACACTTCCAGCCACTATGATGGCTACTTCTCTGTTACTGCAGTGCGTCTCTGGAACTCTCTACCACATTCCCTATGCGACAGCCCTTCTCTGAATACTTGAAGAGGAAAATCAAGGAACATTTTCGTTCGGAATGACATAATATTAATATATGTATATATATTGTTCTTATGTAAGTATGTGTATTTATGTTTTATTTTATATTATTCTAAAATTGTACACTGGACTACTTCTCTTCTGCCTTTTGTAAACTCTCTCTATCACTCTAAGGTAGAAATCTCTTCTTTGAGTGAAACAGGTTACGGTTGAAGCAACGCTAATAACTCGTAAACTATTAGCGGTGTGGTGCGCGGTACAAGGAGAAAAAGGCGCGGCCGGCGAGTCTGGACATGAATTAAAGAGACGCGTTGCACTTTGCGCTGTGTACATTGCCAGGTGACCCTATTATATTTTTTCGACAAAAAGGAAGTATTATTTTCTATTGTTTTCTTTTTCAAATTACTTTCTTGATATTAGCATTGATTGATTGATTGTCTTGCTACGGGCATTCAAAGCAAAATTGTTTCAACCGTACCCAGTCGCCTACGCCACAAATAAAACCTCATCGGTTTTTTTTCTTTCTATTTGATTGGTCACTACAACTTTATGATAGCTTCATATAAAGAGAAATTAAAATATTATTGTCACATTTCAAAACAGTATTATGTCGAAGATATGTTCCGTCGAAATAGAGATCCGCCGATCAAGTGTAGATCGAAGAAGGGTTCTGTCGAAGTAGTGTTTTTCGAAGATGTGTGTTGTCGAAGTATAATCTGTCGAACTAATGCTTGTCGAATATATGTTCTGTCGAAGCAATGAGTAGTCGAACTAGTGTTTTTCGAAATTGAGACTGTGTCGAAATAATTAACTGTCGAAGTTCAGAATGACACTCACCCTGCCCACTGCCACTTAAGTTTGGCAATTCTTCGGGCTATGTCGGTAACCTTGGTTATCTTGCGGAGATTTTCAATTACAAATATCAATATTTAAGGCTAACCAAGAACTTTAGCATAATGCTATATAACCTATACCCTTCCTCATGAATGTGGCTATCATATCACATCACACATCATCAGCCTATCAATGTTCCCACTGCTGGGACACAGGCCGCCTCTCTGTGAGGGAATGGGCCGTAATCCACCACGCGGGCCCAGTGCGGGTTGGTGGATGTCACATGTCTTCGAATTTTTGGTTCTAGGACATGCCGGTTTCCTCACGATGTTTTCCTTCACCGTTTTGAGCTATCATATACAAAAAGATTTTTTTAAATCCGACTAGTGGAGCCAGAGATAGGCACGTTCGAATAAACAAACAAGAAAACAAACACTCAAACTCTTCCGTTTTATTATATTAGTATAAATGTTAAACACTCGATCGGCTTATTACCCTAAATAGATTTATAATTATCAGACAGTTTAATAATGTTCAGTTAGATTAGTGGGTAATATACGGCTCCATACTGCGCTATAAATCTAAATCTAACGAAACTAATCTAGCGATTAATGTTAATAGGATCTAAATAAGCAAATTATTTCCTCTAATCGATTATATTTACCGCAAATTAATCAGTATCTTTAATAGTTCTAGTTTTAACGCTTATGCTTATTATGATACTGAGCACGGCACGTAAGTTGGCAAAGTTTTGACGTTAAGGGGGGTAAGATCGCGCATATGCCGCGAACTGACCAACCACCATAGAGCGAACGGAACGTGGACGCGACACGATTGGTCAGTCCATCCTCGTGTCAACTGACCAACCAATCGCGCACTCGGAACGGTCCTAAATGTTCCCCGCGCCCAGCTTCACTACCAAAGATACCTAAAAAACTACTTCTGTGCATCAAACGATTCTTGCCAACTTACGTGCCGGGGATTATATGAAGCTATTAAGTACGTTGAGACAAATTCACAGGTACTATACAGGTTGGTAATACTTGACGTAATTTTAGTTGGATAGGTACAATGTAAAGACCAGGGGGATAACCATAAGGTCTTAGAGCATGGTTATTTCGAGTGTGTAAGGCTTATTGTATGTCCGGGATATTTCGGTTCCGAAGTAGCCATAGTACTTCTTGTAGGGAAGCTTACGCACTGCATCCGAACTATCTGACATAATCTGTCATAATTCAGAACATTTTGAATTCTGAATTCCAATCACGGACACGGATCACGGACACAGACGTGTAAAACCGCGAACGCGACGCGCGACCGCGACGTGTAAAAGTGCGTAACCGCTCTAAGGGACTATATGACTTGTATACATCTGTCCCTTTTTACCAGTCGCACCAAGATAGTTTCCACACGTCATGGCAGATTGTAATATGTTACTTTTACTTACCAAGCTGAAAAGAAAGAAATAAAACAAGAAAAAGATCCTATTTTTAGGCTTCAACGCAGTGAAGTAAATGTAACATTGCATTGTTTATGTATATGCAAACCGTTACAGCAAAAATAAAACAGGTTTTTTATTTATTTAAGGATCACCAACGAGTATTACAAAACAATAGCTTCTTACACAAAATATAAAAATATAATAATTATCCGACGTATCGATTATCCGACGTATCAACGTATAATTATCCTGTAATGCACACCCAATTACTGGCAACCACAGCTTACAGCTTAGTTATAATGTTCATTTACAATACAATGTTTTCCCCAATTTGTGGTTATTTTTATTTTTTTCGTACTTTATTAGTAAGAACACAATTCTTAATAATTCATTACGATAAAGCCTAAAACATTAATAAGCTATTTAACTCTAACTTGATATGTTACGTGATAGATTATGTTAAAACTAAGAATAGTGTCCATTTGCACTTTTACACAAGTCCGTCCGAAAGTGCTACTTTCTTAGAGTCTGATATAATTTAAAAACACTATGTATAGCACAGCGTGGTCACTATTATTCATTCATTTTACACTACAATAATTCAAAAGATTTAGTTCTTTTTAGTCTACGCACTAAGTTTGTATTGTCTATGCAGCTGGATAGCCTGAACATTCACGTGTCGATGAAGTCTGTATTCGTGGGCTTCAGCAAATTTTTGGCTGATGGTGGTGACGAATTCTGTTTTAAGGTAACGGTGAAGATCGTTATTTCTTCGTCTTTCTTTTTTGTACCAGGGTGCATTTACAGCATCCCTGAGCACTTTATTTTGGAATTGTTAGATTATTTTGACGTTGCTTTGTTTAGTACAGCTCCAAAGTTGGATACCGTACGTCCAAATTGGCATCGGTAAATGCTGGTATATGGTTATTTTATTATGTATTGATAGACAGGATTTCCTTCCGAGTAACCAATACATACTTTTATAACGTATGTCGAGTTCCTGTCTTTTCTTTTTGACATGAGCTTTCCGACGCAACTTGGCGTCGAGAGTTATGCCAAGGTATTTAGCTGTATTAGCATAAGGCACTTGCATGCCATTTAGGTATATTGGGTGATAGTCGAAGTGTTTGTTTTTGAAGTCAATGTGAATTGATTTTGGCTCATTCAGTTTGATCTTCCATTTCTGTGTCCAGTCATAAACTTTGTTCACAGCTGGTTGAACTTTTTCTACAGTTTCTCTGTGGATTGATCCGGTAGCCATAATTGCAGTGTCATCTGCTATGGTCGCAATGGTGTTATTTTCTATTTCTGGGATGTCGCATGTGTATAACAAGTACAAAATTGGGCCTAGCACACTTCCTTGAGGTACCCCAGCTTTTAAAGCTATTAACTTGGAATATGCGTCTTCTTGCCGTATTCTAAACATTCTATTAGTTATATACGACTCTAAATTAAATCATTTGACCCCAAATCCAGACAATCACATAAAAATACGGTATATTTCCGACAAGAGTTACAGACAAATACCGAAGTAAGATCACATCCAATATTATTTTCCATAATCAATTCAATCCTGCCAATCCTCGGATTATCTGGCATCGAACCCCGTCAGTAATTAACTTACCTGGCGAGTGCCGATAGCTATCTGCTGCAATTTCTCACCGACGACAACTGGGTCGCACACACCTTCAACTTTCAGAGTGATTGATAGCGATCCCGGAAGTTTAGGTTTCAATTTAATATTTTTTTTTGTAGATTCATCATGATGTGAGCATTTTGGTGCCGATTTAAATGTTCAAAAATTCTATCTTGAGGTAGATACTGTTTTTTTTTTCTTTGCGTTTTTTTTACTGTTTTATGTCTTCGTTTTTGGACACCGACTACCGAAATTGAAGTTATTTTTCTTTTAATAGTGTTTTTATTTGGAGGTCAGTTGCATTTTTTTGTGAAAACGTTGTAATTTTCACTTTTTAGCTGTTGTACACAATGAACCAGTTCTATAGTAAAGTACCTATAAAGCCAAAAGTTTAACCAGAATAGATTACCCGAATAACATGAAATTGAACATAACCTTTGAAATGAGAGTGTACGGCCATTCTTTATTTTGTATTGTGCGTTTAGTTTGTGCAGAATAAACAATTTTTCTTTCTTTTTCTTTTCTTTACGATACAGTTTTGCGTACCCGTTTAGAGCGTACCGGCCGGCGTGATGTTATGTTATGAAATGGAAAAACAATAAACAGAGAAGCGATTGCAGCAATTCCGAGAGGTTTTCCGTCAGTTATTGAAGAGTTCTGTTGTAGGATAAACTATTATCGCTGGCACTTCTACCCCGAAGGCATACCCGACTGCAAAGATGTAAACAAGAAGAAAATCATGCTGTGCAATCAGAGCATACATATTCGCGAGCTGGCTGACTAAAACTATAAATATCGTCCGACTGCACAGCATAATTTTCTTCTTGTTTACATCTTTGCAGTCGGGTTTTTACATTTTATTAACTTTTTTTATTTACGACTTTTTAGTTATTCTTTTTTATCGAAAGACTTTTAAACACATATAGGTATATATTTTTGTAATGAACTCTAAAAACCCTTTATTTTGATACCAGTGGGGTATACCGATGGGTTTCAAAGAAGAAAAAAAATTGCAACCTCGACAATATGGTGCCCAAAATCCGCCATGTTCCTTTTTTTTAACGGCACTTATGAGCTATCTAACAATGTCTTAATTTTAAAAATCCGTCAAGTGGTTTGATATATACGAGGTAATAAAGAATATTACATACATGCATACAAGATACGCGCGAAAAACATAACCCTTTCCTTGCAGCCGGGTAAAAATAAGAAAACTATAGATTACGCTATGTTTGCCACTGCGATAAATAAAAATAACAGATATTTCTCTGTCCGTTATGAGCAATACTACACGAGAAAACAGTATGGTGGCTTGCTATTATTAGTTGACATTTTGTGCTCCTAATTTTCTGGATTTATCTGACTTTGTTTTAAGGTAAATATGATTATGTTGTGGTAATTTTGGTAACCGAACGTATTAAATTTATTTTGTACACTTCTTTACACATGTAAGCAGTAAAATTAACGATTTTTGTTACAATATTTTCATTACAATATTTTCATTACATTTTATTTAATTAAGGTGCCAACATATGGAACTGGAATTTATCAGAAATCCTTTTATTGGCATTGGTGCTAATAATAGGGCTTTTACTCGTACAATATTTATTAACAAGTAACGTTAGGGTTTTTTGGTTGTTTTCAAGTAAATATTTAATTACCGATCTAAAATTTTGTTGTACAACTGTGATTTCCAAATTTTGCCACAGTGCCTATACTAAAAATATCTATTATCGACATTGGTGCCCATAATAGGTTTATAGATGCCAATAAATTTTATGAAGGTGCTGCAGTGCTGAAACCAGGTGAAGGTGCTGCTGATTCTGCTGGTGTGATAAGGCCACATAGTCAAATTATTAGACTATTATTTTCGAAGATTATTATTTTGATTGCAAATAATAACATTGGAAAATACACGTCGCTTTCACTAGATAAAAAATTAATTATCTACGCTGATGAAAATGTTCCGCGCTGTATTTACAGCGCGGAACATTTTCATCAGCGTAGATAATTAATTTTTACGTCCCACGTATCGATATTAATTTTGGTTTCAATATTTATTGAAACCAAAATTAATATCGATACGTGGGACGTCAACTTGCAAATATATGTGATAATAATGTTGTTCTACGCCTTCATAACGTTATTTAAAATTCAAAATGGCAGCTGCATAGATTGGCACCCAACAACGTTGCCGATCAACGATATTAGCGCTCAAAACACTGGCGTCCAACAACATTGGCTCTCTACAAAATTGGCGCCCAGAAAACATTGGGTCCCAAAATTGACGCACTACAAAATTGGCGCCCTACAATAATAGGGCCCAAAAACATCGGTGCCCAACAACTATGTCGCCCAACTCGGGACTACAGAGTTATTTAACAACCGGTCTGCAATCAACGTATATGTACGCTATAAAACTATCCGTTAAACTATATTGCACCGGTGACAGTGTAGATAGAGACCCGGTGCCGGTGCCGGTGTGCCGGTGCTAGTGTTTATTCCGGCACAATTTGTAAATGCTCCTGAGAATACTCGGGTACTGCTACTGTCAATTTTAATTAAACTTTATTTCATCATCTTCCTGCCCTTGCCCCATGTTGCTTCGGGGCAACACATTTTCTTCTTTCATTTCTAAAACTTAATTAAAGCACAATAACTTTTCGTTCAATCCCGAAATCCAACTCACTGATTTCCCAGCCGTCTTCCAATTTCAAAGCAATAAAATCAAAAGTCAAGTCAAGTAAAAATAATTAAAATACTTGAAGACAATCTGCAGGTAAAGTTGCGGAATCTCATTTTAAAGTGAGTGAATATGATTGGCGAATATCTGGCGGATAGTTGCCGATGTTTGGAAGTGCCAGGGGTGAGAGCGGGGGGCGGTTTTAATTGCTTTTTCAATTAACGCCGGCGGACGGTCTCTTGGGATCCTATTCGTGAAGGCGTAATGGAGTGTTCAAAGAAGAGGTGCAGGAGATAGGACATTTTGTTCTTCGATTTCTGGTAAGTTTCGGATAAGTAGCTATTGAAGACCATGGTGATTTGTTTTACATCGCTTAGCAGTCTTATCGCTTCCTAAGAGTAATACTTAAATTAATGAGATAAAAGGTAAATAAGATAAGTTCGGATTGTAATAAACGAGTTTTCAGGAACGTTATTGTATATTTATAAGGGACCTTTCTGAATATTGTTTTAAACAATTTTGGTACCTTTATTCTGTATCTACGTGGCAGTGGTAATTCTGAAGCACTAAAGAGACTTATTATTTTAAGTCCCCCAGAAAATTAGTATCACGGTTCAATAGTCGTTTCATCTTTAGGTGCCAGAGTTCATCGTAAACACTATTTTTCCTAGTTGTAATGCAACGTGTTTGGATAATTGCGTGGTTGTATCGCATACTCTGTAAATATTTGTACTTAACTTTTTCCTTTTGTGTTTTGTTATTTTAATGGGTTATGTTAATGGCAACACAAGGTTATTTAATTTTTTTTGTTTATCTATGATATTTATGATCTGTTGTAAAGAGCTGTCAAAAGCTCTCTTGTGCTGTGGACTCAATGAGACAACAGTTTTTAATGTGAGTGAAAAGTAAATAATTATTAAAACCAGCAAATTGTATCAATTCAGCTTCCTATAAAAACTACACACACCACTATTATAACAACACACAATCAGTGACTAGGTATCAATTACCGCTTCACACAGGTTATGCCTGGTTTTGTCTCGCACTAATCATTCTTTCTCTCTTTTCTCTTTCTTAACTGTCAATAAACACCTCTAGTTACTTAACATTTCTTCGTGGAATACAAGCGAGACTTGGATATGTTTTACGTTCATAAAGTTACCTACCCCAATCAACTTTCGAAATGAAGTAGGGAACCCCACCACCTACTAAGCACAAAGTGCTGCCCCACCGACACTCAGTCTTGTATAATCCCATTAGCTACTGAGTTGTGACTGTCGGCCGTACTTGATCTTACTCACTGTTAACATATTGCGGATTGTGAGACTGTAAACTACAAACATTGGCACCCAGTAACATAGGTGCTCAATGATATTGGCTCTCAAAAACATAATTGCCAAGCGATATTGACGCCCTTCGACATAGAAGCTCAAAAACTCTGGCGCCCAACAACATTAGCGCTCAACAACACTGGCGTCCAAGAGATGGCGATAAGCGATATATCAGATTTTATGTTACGTTTTATTTAATATTTTAATTTTCTACCTACTTACCAATCTGCTCACCACCTACTCAGCACGAAGTGCTGCCCCACCGACACTCAGACGTCTATAATTCCATTTGCGACAGTCGGCCGTACTTGTTCTTACTCACTGTTAACATTGTGCGGATTGTGAGATTGTAAGCTACAAACATTGGCACCCAACAACATAGGCGCTCAACGATATTGGCTCTCAAAAACATTAGTGCCAAGCGATATTGGCGCCCTCTGACATGGATGCTCAAAATCACTGGCACCCAACAACATTATCGCTCAACAACATTGGCGCCTAACTACATTGGCACTTTTATATTCATTATCAACAACAATAGCGCCCAAAATGTGGCGATAAGCGATAAACGAGACTTTATGTTACGTTTCCAGTTCAATATTTAAATTTTCTACCTACTCACCAATCTACTTACCAAAAAGTGCTGCCCCACCGATACCCAGACGTCTATAATTCCATTTGCGACTGTCGGCCCTACTCACTGTTAACATTGTGCGGATTATGAGATTTTAAGCTACAAACATTGGCAACCAACAACATAGGCGCTCAACGATATTGGCACTACGCTCAAAATCACTGGCATCCATGATCCAACAACATTATCGCTCAACAACTCTGGGGCCTTATTACATTGGCGCTTTGCAATATTGGTTATAAGCGATAAGCGAGACTTTATGTTACGTTACTAGTTCAATATTTTAATTTTCTACCAACTCCCCCATCTGCGGACTACCTAAGTCCTGCCGCACCGACACTCAGACGTCTATAATTCCATTTACGACAGAGTGGAGTGTTCTTACTCACTTTTAACATTGTGCGGATTATAAAATTGTTCAACGGTTTATATTGAACGATCTTATTTTGATTTTAGTGTTGAAGAGAGATAATGTCCGGTGCGGTTATACTGGAATCTGACCGTGTATAGCTGAGAAAACGCTAGGCAGATGATGTTGAGTTTAAAATGTGTAGCAACTCTTCAGAATTGCTGAACAGCAGCCTAATTGCGCAAGTGATGCAGCAAAAGGCAAAGGACAAAGAGTATGAACAATCGTCCACTCACATAGACTGAAATCCACATCGCGTCTCTCTTTGCCATTTGCCTTGCCAAATTCACTTACGCAATAAGGCTGCTGGTTTTCTTCAAAGCTTTTTCATTAAAAAATGGGCATTTAAGCAATAAGCAATTCTAAAAATTAAACCTAGCTAGATCGACTTATCACTCCCGAAAACCCGTGCATACTAAATTTTATGAAAATCGTTGGGGCCATTTCCGGGATTCAGGTTATATATAAACGAGCAACTCTTGTATATATGTATATATATATATATAAAGATATTAGATAAGAAGGTATATGTAGAAGCTAACAAAACCGTCAGTTATTACTATACCGACATGGCTACTCCGTTTGCTTCATCTCCTGATCAGTTACTTTGTTTTATCATATATCATATTTACTTGCCAAAAAAGATTGGACATTGTAGTATGTTGTCACCGTAAAAGTGGTAAACCTCTTTCGTTTCAAAGATTTATGTTTGTTGAGTCTGAAATCATAAAAAAAAATTCACAGGCTGAAGAATAAAAAATATCATAGACAATGACACTAAGAATGCATTTGACCTGAGTTTAACATTTGACGATAGTTCTACAGAGTGGCATCAAATACTCATTATAAAAATACGGATCACCTCTTTTTTTGGCGGGTCACCTATTTCCCTTTTTCTGACTAAATCTAGGATATATTTCATTGTGGTCTCTTGCTTTGTGTGTGCTCTTCGAAAGTCGAAAGCCATAATGTCTAACACACTTAATTCCCGACTATTAGAGGTTCAGAATATAGTTGGCGACAAATTTGCATGAAGCGACTAAGTTTCATATTCTACGCTGGCAACTTTAATAACTGTTACCGTTCAAACACTTTAAAACACGGCATTTACAGTCAGGGTCCTGTATCCCTGTGTCCCGCACTTGTCAGGAGTCATCTGGAACATAGTGCTGTCATATGGGCTCCATATGAGGCCTACTCGGGAATGCTGGAACGCATACATAACAAGTTCACGCGCCACTAGTACAAGAAACTATACGGGGTATATCCGTTTTACCCGTTGATGTATCCCACTCTGTTTGCGCTCGGTATGGTCGGGTACAACAAACTGAGAGTACGACGGGAATTCACGCTTGTTTCGTATCTGGCTAGGTTACTTCGTGGGTCCTCGTGGAGACGATCGGCAGTGGCGACCTCTCGCGTCCAGCCCTGGTTCAGGCCGTGGTACGGAGCGAGAGGGCATGAGAAGCTGTCTCCTCCTTCTGTGAAGCAGCAAAGGAGGAGCAATGCTCGCAAAGGTGGAGGCGGAACGTGTGAGGGAGACGCAAAGGAGACGCCCTCGCGCCTCTAGCCACCGCAGGAGTCGGGAGTCACAAGCCGATTCCCGGCCACCGTAGGCGCGGGCTTGCGGACGGCAAGTAATGGGTAGCTCGCCTTCCGATAAGGACCAGGCCTGAGTTTACGGCACGTAGTATTCCACTGCACACTGCAAAATTGGATTACGTAGATAAATTTAAATATTTAGGTCTAACAATAGATAAGAACTTTAATAGGAGATTACATGTAAATGACATTTGCAATAGGCTAAGGTCGGTGCTGAGTAAGTTTTACCACTTAAAAAATGGATTGAACAAACATACGTTAAGAATGGTGTATTTTGCACTTGCCGATTCGCTAATAAGTCTTGTGTACGGGCGAACCTTTATTACATATTTAAGAGATACTAAAGACGTACAAATAAGACTGATAAAGTTTCTGGTTAGTAAAAATGTTAAAGATAAGTGCAACAAAGAGTATGATAAGTTATTTCCCATCTGTAAAATTATACCCATAGAGAAAAAGTAGAATATCTGGTAGGTCTGGAATATTAATAATTATAATGATGATTATAAGGTTAATGTTAAAAACAAGTACAACACACGTAGGGCTAGAGAGAACAAACTGGTTCAACCAAAGATAACAAATTATTATGGTAAGAGAACATCTAAGTATTTGGTACCTAAAGTGTTTAACAAAATAGATTTATTAAGAGAAAATGTAAAAATTAGTAACGGAACAATTACGTAAAAATTAAAAAACATTATACAGGATAGCAAACAGAACTAAATATGTACATAAGATTAAACCATAACAGTATATAATATATAAGTAGTTGATTTGTAATTAAGGTGGTGCATTGTGATGTAAAAGAGCGCCTCTCGCCATTAAACGTAAAAGTTTAGCAAATTTAGAATTATATTATTAAAATTTCATTAAATAAAGTAAATAAAAAAAAAACTTCCTCGCGCGCCTCAAAGAGATGTCAGCAAAAGTAACGGGCCTCGCTAGGGCCAATGCTTGTCTGGGTCGCGGATAAATCTAAAAGAGAGTTACCGCGGCCCTGGAACATGCAACAAAGGAACACGGGTGGGTTACAGTCAGTAAAAGTCTGACACGCCTTCCACGCTTCACCCAGAGCGGGAAAAGTCATTGGATGATTTCCAAGCCATTGAGCATAACCCAGGAGTGCTGCAGCACCTGAGTTTATGTTTGCCGGACCGCTATGTGTGGAGCCGGTGACGCCCGCCGCTGCTGGCCGTGCCGGTGCCGGACCAACCTTCTCGCCAAAACAGTAAAACACTATTGACCCACGCCATTCAGGTTCTTAACGACCTTCACGTCAAGATCGATGTATTTACATGCAATTTGAGTGAATTCGCAAAAATACGGTTGTTTATTTTATGTGATACTGAAGATTAGAGTAGGTTATAAGTTTTTGTTTCGTAATTTAAATATTGTGTTTTAATATTTAGAAAACTTAGTTTATAAGTTATTATTATTAGATATGAGTACTACTAGTTTTTTACGTTTTTCATAGTTTTATATTGTATATACAAGTTAATTTTAAGACCGCGCTATCGCATTAGGTATACCTGCTTGTAATGGTAGTTGTAAGGGAGATTTTAACAATAAATAAATAAATTTGGAAGTGGAATTAGCGATTATTTTGAAGTTGAACTAGCAAACACTTTTCAGTAGAATTCACAGGTGACTTACTTGACTTAATGTCCTATAACCCCTAGATGGGGCAGAGGGCGTCCACAGATGTCCTCCATCGCGATCTATCTTGAGCTTCACGCTTCACCTCGCTCCATGTCATTCCGATGCTCGTCGCTTCTGCCAACACGGTGCGACTCCAGGTTTGACGGGGACGGCCACGCTTTCTTTTCCCTTGGGGATTCCAGTCCAAAGCTTGCTTGGGTATGTGATCGGGACCCCTTCGGAGCGTGTGGCCAATCCACCTCCACTTGCGACGCTTGATCTGGCGGTCGATCGGGCTCTCGTGGCATTTCTCCAACAGCTCTACATTGGAGATGGTCTCGGGCCAGTAAATTCCGAGAATGCGACGAAGACAGCGGTTGACGAAGACTTGTATTTGGCGTGAGAATTCACAGGTATAGTGAAGCTAATCATAATATCTAAGCCTATCTAGTCATAATATCTATAGATTCAGCTTAAGCTCGGATAGCTCAAAGGCTCCTTGAGAGTACTTCCCTGTCTTGAGCTTGCACTTAGGGCTAGTGTTTCAACATTCAACAAGGAAGTTATTGGAAACGGATTAAATATCTTTAATACATTGTAATTTCATTTTAATAAAAATTTTGACATAGTGATTTTTTTTTTAATTAAAATTTTGACATTGTAATTTTAATTTAATTTAAATTTTGATATTGTACTTTATTGTTTGTCTAGTGCAACTAATTTTGTACGCCATAAATGGCAGAACATGTAGCCACCTCATATTAATATAAGACCTTCTTACTGTACTCATGTTTTACAAAATAAATAAATCTTATCTTATCTTATCTTATCTAGAAATTAGTTTTTCGTATTTTGTATCGTTTTAGCTAAGTGGCTGATTTTTTTTAAATGCTGGTAAGAGTGACCTAATAGTTTGTAGTGTCTTCAGTATCACTTGTAGTTAATGTAGGTACTGAAACATTCCCAAAACACAAAAGTGCATTGTGCCAACAAATTTTATGTGATGAGGAGCTGAATTACTAAGATCTACCATCTCTGTATGATATTCTACTTAATGAAAGCGAATTTCCACAAGTCTTGACATAATAACTTTGTTCCAGTGAACGCGAGACCGACTGCGAAGGAGCGTGGGGTGTACACTTGCACTAATTAATGAGCAAACGGATTGCCCATTCGTCGAGCACTCGGAGATAACAGACTATTATTTGTGTGTACTCGTTACTGGAGCACGTTTTATGTACCCGTTTTGTAATTAGTATTGGTAGTAGGACGTTATATATAGGTTTGAATTAACGATGGATAATTTGAGTAGAAAAATATCTTCCAAAACCGGACCGGGACCAATACGGTATAAATATAAATGGGGAACAATTAACCCATCTAAGATTCGCTGACGATATCATTATATTCGCTATGTCAAGAATCCATCTCCAAGACATGCTAGTGGACGTAGAAAGAGAAAGCCGCCACGTTGGCCTAACGATGAATGTATCTAAAACCAAAGTCATGACAAACGCGATCGAAGACACCATCTTACTTAATGGCAAACCCATCGAATATGTGAAGGAATACACCTACTTAGGCCAACTTATTTCAACAACTAAATCAATGACTAAAGAAATAGATACAAGGATAGGTAATGCTTGGAAAAGTTATTGGAGCTTAAAAGAAGTCATGAAAAACAAGGAAGTTGAGATGTTCGTCAAGAAAAAGTTATACAATACATGTGTACTACCAGTCCTCACTTATGGCTGTCAGACTTGGGCCCTCACTAAAGCACAAAACGCCAAAATAAGGACCTGCCAGACAGCGATGGAAAGGAGCATGCTCAATATCAGGGAAAAGCGACAGAATAAGAAATAAGATAATAAGAAAGCGCACGAAAGTAGACGATGTCATAACCAGGATTCGTAAACTCAAGTGGAAATGGACAGGCCACATAATAAGAGGTACTGAAAAATGGAGTAAAGCCTTAGTTTTTAGGTATCCCAGGAACGGAAAAAGGAAACGTGGAAGACAGTTTCGAAGATGGGACGATGACATAGCAGCAACAGCAGGGAAAGCGTGGACCAGGATGGCATTGGATAGAAGAGAATGGAAAGAATTGGAGGAGGCCTTTGCCAAACATGGGCAAACAGACCAAGTTGTCGATGTCGACTCACCAGAGTCATAATTTATGTAAAATAATTATGTCAAAATGTAAATGTGTCTGAATAAAGGCTTATATTATTATTATTAATTTGAGTAGAGTGTAAGGTAAACAACTGAAATTACGGTTGCTAGAGTGGTAAACATGAGTTTTTAATGAGAAATCATGAAGAAAGATTTTGATATAAGTACTGCGTCGACCTAAAATCGACTGAGATAAAGAATGATCACAGTGCAAATTCACAAATCAGCAAAACAAAGGAATAATAATTTATAAAACGTTTTAAAAACAAATAAAAATACAAAACTTAGAGTGAGATGCTTTATTACTGTGCAAAGCCAATCAAAGAAGACTAAATTTCGGGAAAGAAACTACAACTTCGTCTAAGACGTCAGGCTTAGCCGTAATGTTTGCCGCCAAGACCGGAGCCCCAACCACCCCAACCACCAAGGCTGCCCCAGTTGCCAACGCCGCCCCAGCTGCCGTGCCCAACGCCACCCCAGCCGCCGAGACCATGGCCGCCCCAGCTGCCGAGACCATGGCCGCCGAGACCGTAGCCGCCGAGACCGTAGCCGCCGAGGCCATAGCCGCCGAGGCCGTAGCCCCCGTGACCATAGCCGACACTGATGGGTGCGGCTACGCTGACGGTGCGGAGGACGGGGGCGGTGACGATGGGAGCGATGGCAGCGGTCTTAATGATGGGGATCGGAGCAGCCTTGACGAGGTTAGCCGTAGATATCGCAGCAGGAGCCAAGATGGCGCCGCCGTATCCACCGTGACCGCCTAGGCCACCATAGCCGTAACTCAGACCTGAAAAGGAGAAAGATATTAGATTAGTCTGTTTGTTACAGTTGTTGCAATTAGAACCCCCGCCGGTTTGAATCTAAACGTAACAAAATTTTTGAATAGTTGAAATAGAAACATTTTGACATCTTGATAAATTTTAAGATCCAAAACTATGTCTGTCAAAGTTTTATTTCAAATTGACAAAATGTGTACATACTTAAAAACTAAACAAAAAACACAACACCGTAATCTAATAAAGAGGACAAGTTTGCTTACCGCCACCCCATCCGCCAATGGCGCTGCCATGAGCGACAGCCAGGAAGCAAGCCAACTGTAAAAAAGACGCTATAAGTTAACAAACCATGTATTAAAGAAAATGTAGCACAATTTTTATCATAAAACAAATATATCCTTCTGAAAGAGAACTATTAGTGCATCCTATGTGCAATATACACACTGTTATATATAAATCACTTATGTCTCGGTTCATCAAACACAAATCATACTGGATTTACGGTTATGTATGTTTGTTTGTTACGGGTTTACCAGACTAGTTTTTTACTCGGCCTGTTTATTTAAAGACCTCATTATATATTTTTAACCGTAGTCCTAATAGTGTAGTTGTCGAAAAAAATTCTATTTAGTCCGTCAGATAACCTAAAAATATTGGAGACGTATTTTTTCTTTTGTCACGTAAACAAAAAAAATACGACGATACAGTGCATTGAAATATCGTGTGACGTCACGGTGTGCTATACTTACTTCTGAAAAAGTGACGTCACAAGCCCCCAATCCTGAACTTTGATGCGCTTTATCTTTGTCCATTTTTATTTATTTGATAAAGAAAAAAATACGGGATTATTTGATAAACTCACTGACGGACTAAATAGAATTATCATTTTTCTACCCAGAAACATCCCTTATATTTTGATTTAGTCTATTGACACGTGATCCCCACGTGAGTTAAGCTCAAAATTAGGCGACCAGTTTTAAAACTATGAAATCATCATCTTGATTTCAGCCGAAAGACGTCCACTGCACACGGGCCGCCCCCAAGTGTTGTCACATCGATCAGTTCTGTGCATCTCGCATCCAGCGGGGCCTACAGCCTTAACCAGCTCATCGGATTATGAAAAGCAATACTGATATTCCGATTTGACTGGAAGCCGACACAGATAAAGATATGGAAATACACGGCAGATAATTATCCTCTATATCCAAAAACCACCAAAACCACCATCACTCACGAAAGATAAATATACAAATCAACTTACAGCTATATAGGTGTTCATCGTGGTTGGTTACCTCAGACAAAGTGTACCTGTTTATGCAGTAGGGCACCGTTTTATACTAGTTAGTGGGTATCCGCTTGCCACTGAAATACAGCGGATGCCGCGTGTCTTCGCACGCACTCGTTGTTTCGTCAGACATTAGCATCAGGCATCCTTGCCTGATTGGGGACGAGGAATTCATTATCCATTATCCTTATTGAAAGGTTTTTCGATTGTTGAGTTTGTGGAAAATCTGTGCTGCCTACAAATAGGTTAGGTAGAGTGAATAATTTTGGAAACTATTTATTTGTTTGCTTAGTAGATAAGTTTTGAATAGGTAGGGATTTTGTGAAAGTATTATGCTCGTTTTTTCCTCATTAATTTGTCATCGGCGATGTGTGCTTTCCAAAAGCCTATAAATAAAGGGCTTTGATTCATTTCTGAAAATCAATATTAACAACCTCTTAAATATTTCATAGGTTAACTAAGACTGGAAAGGAGGTCACTATTGGGATGACGGTGATGTATGGAAGATTGGGATAGGGGTAAGAGTTTCTATTAAGACCATAACAATACAGATAGGCACTTAGTATACAAAACGGTACAAGTTTCCTTTAAAATTAATAGCCAGATAATGTCAACTTACAATCAACTAGAAGACGCAAAACAAATCATTACGATTCTAAAATGTATCTAAATACTTTCCCTAGCAAAATAAACGGGTAAACAGTTCACACCCCACGCTGAGATACCAGGACATCATGTATCGTAGGGGCATTACTTAAACAAACGCTTGCACCGAGGCAACACTCGGACTGAGTAAATACCTGGAGCCCTGGTAGCCAGTACAAATATTTGTCCTGTGCGGGCATCGAAGCACTCAGCAGAAAGGGCGACCGATTCATCACTTTGACGTTTAGAGTTACTTAAAGGTAAAATAGTTAAAGAACTCGTGTTAGAGTTTTTCTTGGCTAGTTTCTTGCTTGATCAATCAAGTAACATAATTCTATTATGGTTTGAACGGTACCAGTTGATGATGAAATTAAAGGTAAACTTACTAAAGGTCACGCTACGCTTTTCACCTTGCTTCCATTCTACGCAGAAATTCTCAGCCAAACTGTATAGTTATTATAACAGAGACTTTTGGGTTCATATATAACGAGTTCCGTTCAAATACTTACCCTGTATTTCAACAGTGAATAAAACTGTCAAAGCCGCTGGCCGGTGGAGGTGACTGAAGGTGAATCAGACCGAGCCGTTAGACGTATGGGGGCTCGAAACACCGCGCCGGGCCCGGATGGCATACCTGGCCGAGCGTGGGTTCTGGCTATGGCTGCACTGGGGGACCGCCTAAGACTGCTGTTTAACAGCTGCCTTCGTGCGGGCGTGTTCCTCTGAGGAGCTAGCTTTTGCCAATGGATTTGCTCGTGTGGAAGAAGAAAATTATCCCACGGGATCATACGTACCCGGATAAAAATTGTGTCATGCCCGAATTTAGGATATGACCAAAACAAAACTTGATTTAAACCCTTCCAGATGTTGAGGCGTGATTGGTTCACTAACATAAACATCTTTTAATTCGACTTTTACATTTATATTATACTGGCTTCTGCCAGCGGCTTCGCCCGCGTGAATGTCGAAAATTAGCCCGAGATAACATATTCCCGGGATCCTATGTGCTATTCCTGACTATAATCTATCTCTGTGCCAAATTTCATTCAGATCCGTCCAGCCGTTTGAGCGTGACGAAGTAACAAACATACAAACACACTTACAGACTTACAGACAGCCTTTAAAATATTAGTGTGACTGTGATGTGATAGTGTGATTGCAAATAGGATAGGCAGTAGAATCGAAATTTGATATAAGTAACACTTTAATCGAGTGAATTAATTAAAGAAAAAGAAAAGATGGATAAATTGTGTGAGAAGTGATTATTTATGTAGAATTAGGAAGTCAATGATTATTGTCGGTTGGCTGGACGGTATGCAAGAAGAAACCGTGTTGCGTCGACCCCAAGTGATATGGGATAAGGGCAGGCAGATGATGGTGTTACGTCAAATAATTGAAGCAAGCAATTCTCAATAATATTCCCTTCAATCACAGCCTTGATTCATGACGACAGTGATTAGAAGTTAACAACAAAAATATTCAAAAGGTGTGAACACAAAATTGCATGATTTATTGACTCATATCCTTCAAGCAAACACGTTAATGTTCTAATAATTGTTTTTTATTCAAAATATGTGAAGAACGCATTGTTGGCTGTGGGCAATTTGGTCATAATTGGCGAAGGAAATAATAAAGTAACGTGGAATCAGTCTTGATATAATATGCAAAGTATTTTAACATTATTTGCGCACGCAATGTTTTGTTCTGACTCTGTGTAGATTTCCATAATTTATTTAAGTAAATCGTGTAGCTTCTTTTTGTGATAAATGGAGGTTGAAAACTATATTTTTTTGTAAATTATATATTGGTTAGTTATTGTAAAGCCGTTTACTAAATAAAAATTTTAGTGAAAACCAAATTGGTAACTTGAGATGGGTATTCTGGTCTCTTTTTTGATGGTGGACTCGTTTTTGGAAACTCTGATGACCACTATCTTTAGAAACCTAACATTGTAGAGACTCTTTCAATACAGGCATGCACTGTATCATATTAGTTTGTAATATAACTGCACTAGTAGCGATAATAAAGCGTGGTCCATAATGCACAATGTTAATTGTGAGTCACACCTTAACGTCAAGTTTTTTGACATTTCTTTGTTTCAGTCTTAGACAAATTCAACCATGGAGAGGTACACAATTGAGCAGCGCCTAAGATTGTTGAAGCCAAGCAGTTACCGTGAATGGTGTTCGCTATCGTGAGATGATAACGGACTTTTTGTGGGCAGAGATTGAGGATATGGAGCTGGACGATATGTTGTTCCAACAGGACGGTGCTACTTGCCACAAAGCCAAAGAAACAATGGCTCTTTTGCGTGAGAAATTCAATGTCCGTGTTATATTCGTGGCGATGTCAATTGGCCGCCATGATTATAACTTGACACCGTTGGACTTAATTTTTTGGGGATATTTAAAAGAAAAAGTGTACGTCAAAAAGCCAAGAACAATTCAAGAGCTAAAGGATGAAATAATTCGGCACAAATACTACATTGAACGTCAATTATGACTCAGCATCATTGAAAGTATGGACCATCAGATAGAGATATGTCACCGAAGCCGTGGCGAGCATTTGGCCGATATTTTGTTTCACACATAATTGTCATAATTTCTTATATCGTATTTAAAAAAATAAGATAATACTTAAAAACTTTTTGTTTTATTTAGAATTAACATCGTGCGTTATGGTTGGACCACCCTTTATGAGAAACAAAATCAAGTTCGTTATATCTTGTCCCATCAATCGACATTTTGTTTGACATAACAGTACTTTTCCAATAATTAATTTTAACATATATTTGGCTAATTTGCTACAATCTGTACTAACAAGCGAATTTGTACAGAAAAAAAACTGTGTAATTGACACTTGAAATACCTACCGGAATTAAAACCACAGTTTAAAAAATATGAGTACCTGGAAAACGTTAATAACGACCGACGAAGCATGAAAGTTATTCTAAGTTCACGAAATAATTTAGTGTGCCACTGAACTCACAATAATTAGACAATTATAGAACAATTAATTTTCGTATCGGCGTTTGAATACATTTAATTTACATATTGATTCTTTGTTCAACAACCTCGGTACTGTATCCTACTTATTAATGAATACATTGTGTGCGTTGTCTCGGAGAATGGACTAGGTATAGAGCCTTCAACTGTATGTAGATTGAAAACGGGATCTATCCTTTGTCACCTCTCAAGACATTTAGGTAGGAGAGCGGGGCTAGACGTGCTGATTTTCATAAAACACAAAATTGAGCTATGAAAATAGTGCATTTATATTGTACGCACATATCGAAATAATGATTATTAGCGTTTCTGAATAAGTGATATTGTTTTGTGCATCGTTAAACAGTTTTCTTACCATGTTTTAGCCGAGAAGATATTGAGAATTGAATTTGAGCGATTTCTAATTCGAGAATTAGCTTTCTGGCTACTTGAAGTGAATGTTGCTTGTGCTTGTTGTATTTTACCACCTCCAATCGAAAAATATTTTATTGTGCAATACAACGCCAGCCTGAAATCACGAATTAATTTGTAACAGTACTTATAATTGTAATAAAATTTAGAATACCAACCAACACCATTTTCCACAACAGCAATTAATTAGACCAACACAATCATAAGCCAACACAAATAAACTCCAGAGCTCCCGTGACAAACTGCAACCTTCAAACAATAATATTAAACTCTCAATGTACCTTTAACCAGATTAATATAACATTGGCATTAAAATAGCCGGATATATTCGCAAATATCCGGATATTTTCGGTTGTAACCAGTCATAACCGTACGTAACTGGATTCCGCTCGAATTTAAAACTGCATTCGTTTTGTTTATGCAAACGGTTCGGAAAATATTTTGTGCTACGTTGCGTATCGTTTTACAGTATTTTCTGTATTATAAATTCATGCTGATCCTTTGTATTTTAGAATGTTTGCTAGTTTAAACTTGAAGATATAAAAGATTACTAGTACTACTAAGAGTACGCAAAAAAGAGAACCGTATATCACGCTGTGGTAACTTGCACCTAAATAGTACATTGTGATACAAGGGTGGAAAGTAGGTTATTGCAAACGAACTGTCATTAACAAGCCCGAGCCGAAGGTGAGGGTTTTTAATGACACAAGTTTGCAATAACCTACACGCCCGTGTATCACACGATATTTTTCAATACAGTTGTGGGAAATAGTAAAAACAAATCAAAGAATTAGATTTGTTAATTCACAAAAAAATAAAATTTTCGCGCGTTTTTGCAACTGGATATATTTTTTTTTACAACGAAAACAGCCTACACAGCCTATTCGATTTTTGACAAATGTTGATGTGAAAATAATTAATTTGAAACTGGTAATTAAATATATTAAACAACCATTTAAAATACTTTTGAGAATTAAATACTAAAACGTACGGAATCATTAATGTTTCCTCGTATAAAATCTATTCCATTTTATTCTATGTATGAAAACTCTTTGCTACTAAACTTTTTTAAATTGACTTATAACTAAAGGCGAGTTTTTGCAACTGGTTTTTTTTTACAACGAAAACAGTCTATACAGCCTATTTGACTTTAGACAAATGTTGATGTGAAAATAATTAAATTAAAACTGGTAATTAAATATATTAAACAACCATTTAAAAGTCTTTTGAGAGTTCAATGCTAAAACGTAAGGAATCATTAATTTTTCCTCGTATAAAATCTATCCCATTTTATTCTATGTATGAAAACTCTTTGCTACAAAACTTTTTAAATTGACTTATAAATTTAAAAATAAACTGCAAAACTAATGATCGAGCTCGTAAACAAAAGTCACGACCGCGTAATAGAAAGTTGCCTATGCGTAAGATTTAATTTTCGAATCATAATTATAGCCTCTGAAAGTACGCCATGTTTAACAACTGTATTGAAAAAGTTTTTATTACGCGGTCGTGACTTTTGTTTACGAGCTCGATCATTAGTTTTGCAGTTTAGTTTTAAATTTATAAGTCAATTTAAAAAGTTTTGTAGCAAAGAGTTTTCATACATAGAATAAAATCGGATAGATTTTATACGAGGAAAAATGAATGATAACGTACGTTTTAGCATTGAACTCTCAAAAGTCTTTTAAATGGTTGTTTAATATATTTAATTACCAGTTTTAATTTAATTATTTTCACATCAATATTTGTCTAAAATTGAATAGGCTGTATAGACTGTTTTCGTTGTAAAAAATGTCCAGTTGCAAAAACGCGCCTTTAGTTATAAGTCAATTTAAAAAAGTTTAGTAGCAAGGAGTTTTCATGCATAGAATAAAATGGAATAGATTTTATACGAGGAAAAATGAATGATTCCGTACGTTTTAGCATTTAATTCTCAAAAGTCTTTTAAATAGTTTTTTAGTATATTTAATTACCAGTTTCAATTTAATTATTTTCACATCAACATTTGTCAAAAATCGAATAGGCTGTTTATGTTGTTTTCGTTGTTAAAAAAATATGTCCAGTAGCAAAAACGCGTGAAAATTTTATTTTTTTGTGAATTAACAAATCTAATTCTTTGATTTGTTTTTACTATTTCCCACAACTGTATTGAAAAATATCGTGTGATACACGGGCGTGTAGGTTATTGTAAACGAGCTGTCATTAACAAGCCCGAGCCGAAGGCGAAGGTTTTTAATGACACGAGTTTACTTTCCACCCTTGTATCACAATGTACTATTTTAGATTTCGAAAGTCACTGTTTTTTGTTTTGTTACTTGATTTTTTGACACCGACTAGAAATCTAATACATGAAGTTGGTTGGCTACGAAATAAAGGCGATTTTAATATCACTGATGTTCGGTTAAATTTACCTACCTATTTTACTAACCATATTTCTATTCCATTTAACGGATATCCGTTCTGAAACGAACCCAGAAATAGGATTAAACGATGCCACAGGTAGCACCCAAAATCACCCACTAAATGAAATCCATCAAATTTTCCGGATAATCCTACAAACGAATAATCCAAATGCTATATCCAGTAAAGCAGTAAATTCTAATTATAACCGCTTTTGACCGGAGCTAGCTAGATCCAATTCGCTTTAAAACATTTACTTTTTGTGCAGTCACTTCTTCTTCTTTGTTTTCACGAATAATTCCTGGCTACTGTTTTTGTTTTGTTTTTCTCACACATTTTCCCTTCTTGTTTTGTTTTATTTATTTTTTTCAGTTTTGTTGAACCTTGGCAATTTGAAATAAGAACAAAGTTTATTAGCCATTGTTAATTGACTTGAGCTATGTTTAATATCTGAATTCAAAGAATGCCAGCTATCTTCTTTTAGAAAGAAACGGCCAGAATCCTGTAAGTGAAAAATTATATTTTATCTATAGGTGGTCCGGGACCGGTCCAGTCAAAGAGACGACGTTTACAAGGCTAAATGTTTCTTGGAAAGGTTTCTAAATTGAGTATTTGTAGTTAAAGACGTGTCAAATCCTACTATAATACCAAAATTTCTCAACAGAAAATACAGTTTGACAAACGGTCAATTTTAAATTCTTCTCTGATAAAAAAGATTTTTTACAAAAAATATACTACTGACTTCCAAATAAAAAACTACAAAGTGAAAAATAATTTTATTTTTGGAAGTCGGTGTCTTTCGCAGGTACCATTTTTTTGCGTTATGGAAACCGACTTCCAAAAATAAAGTTATTTTTCACTTTGTAGTTTTTTGTTTGGAAGTCGGTAGTATTTTTTTTTTTAAATCTTTTTATTTTTCACTTTTTAGTTGTACCTAATAGGCAAGTTGTTTAGTAAGGTACCTACACAGGAAGAAATTCCTAGTGTGGGGCAACGTTTCTTTAAAAAAAAATAAAAAAACCTATGACGCCAGAATAGATAACCCGAATGTCATGAAACTTGAACATAACCGGTGAAATGAGAGATCTGCGCACCCCTTAAGAGCGTACTGGCGTGATTTTATGTTATGAAATGGTATAATCAATAAACAAACATGCGATTGCAGCAATCCCGAGAGATTTGCCGTAATTTATTGAAGAGTTCTGTTGTATTACTTCGAAGTTCTTCGTCGGATCTTCACCAAATTAAAATGGGACCATACTTTTTCTAACAAAAAAAGAATTTTCAAAATCGGTTAAAACTTGACGGAGATATGCGTGAACAAAGAAAAAAAAAAACTTAATGTCGAACATAGAACCTCCTACTTTTTGGTAAGTCGGTTAAAAACACTCAATCATGTGAGGACTCTTCACCTATTTAGATGCTCCACTCCTTGCCTATTATAAGACTGGTAACAGATAACTACTTACTTTTGGAAGGTGATTGAAAACGGATCACATAGAAAATAATTGAAGAAATTTTTGTTTAGCTTGGCTTGCCACTTCGATTCGGTTGATACAATCTAAACATCTATACAAATAAATAAAATTGAAGTGTCTGTATGTAATATCAAAATAACAACGTTTTATTGAATGCACGTGAAAGTATATACGGTACTAACAACAAATAAGCAATTTTTAAGATTTTTGTCTGTCTGTTAGTTCCGGGTAATCGCCGAAACGGCTGGACCGATTTTGACGGGACTTGTAGTACTGGTAGATAGCTGATGTAATAACGAGTAACATAGGCTACGTTTCATCAAGAAAAAAACATAGTTCTGGCGGGAAACTAAAAAAATAAAAAAATATTTTTTACGAGTTTGACGCGGACGAAGTCGCGGGCATCAGCTAGTATAACATATAAAAGTAATTTCTTATTATTTAAAGCTCTCTGAGCTACTCCTTCACATTTAACTTCAAACTCTTAATTCAGAGACCGCGGGTAAAATTCAATATTTTGCCAATTTCGTCACGTTCTTAATTACCGAAATATTTTCCGTTCAAATAAGAATATTAATAAGTGGGCTGATCATGGTGTCCCATTGTAATTATTTCCTCTCCGCTTCGTTTAAATTACTGTATTTCAGGAAGAGGATATTGTAATAAACCCAGCATTATTTTTCGTTTCCAAACAAATTGAGAAGGTTCCGGAAAGTTTTAATTACAGCAGAGCCTGTAATCAGAAGACATCTTTTCTCGGTTCACGGCATCGATTTTGGGTGGGTCTTGTTTTTCTTGTAGGTATAACGGTACTATATATTTTAATTTAGAGAAAAAACATTACTGATTTTAGGTTGAAGAACTTTTATTTCTCAGCAGCTGCCCGGAGTCTTGATTTGACCCTAATAACATGAGCCTTAAACATAAAAAAGTTAATTCCTAACATCAACTTACGTCTGCTTAAGAAACGAACTAAAAAGACATAGACAAGAAGAAATCCATGCTGTGCAGTCGGAGAATACATCTGGTTTTGGTCAGCCAATTCGCGAATATCTACAGCTCCCGAATCAATATAAAATATAAGCAGTCGGTTCTTTGATATTTTGAAGTAACTTTTTTTAGTTGATTTTTTTTTCGAATTATGTAAATTTAAACATATATACCGCACGATGGGATTGGAAGAAAAAAATTAGGACACACATGGCGCTCATATATATCAATATCCTCAATTTTTTTCTAAGGTTATGACGAATCGATTGACGTTAGAATCATTAAAATCGGCCAACGCGTTTGGTCTCTTGAACGCCACATAGGAACAAACATACATACATAGACTGATAAACACATTACCCTCCTTCGGCAGTTGGGTAATGAATAATAAGACGTGAATAGGTAGTCGTGATTTTATTAGGTATGTTTTAGCTTAGTTCTCCTTTTAGACAGAACCGCGTATTTGTGTTGATGAATAGTTCTAGTTATCCGTAAACTATACTAACCTTATCATCATCATTAGCCTTTTTAATGTTCCCACTGCTGGGACACAGGCCTCCTCTCATAGAGAGGGATTTGGTTATAATCCACCACGCGGGCCCAGCGCAGATTGGTAGATGTCTTCGAGTTTTTGGTTCTAGGACACGCCGGTTTCCTCACGATGTTTTCCTTCACCGTTTTGATAGCAGTGGTGATGAAATAATTTACACAAAGTAGAGACCCTGTTCGGGTCTGACTCCAAGACCTACAACTCCGGCCTACAAGACGGGGCCATTGCTACGGCCCCGACTTACGAGTTGTAAGTTGTACTAGGCCATCACTGCTCAAAAGAGCAAAAATTACTTTAACGTTTTGGAAGTCGGTGTCACAAAACGACAAAACTAATAAGAGGTAACAAAGACTCCGACTTCCGAAACGTTAAAGTAATTCTTGCTCTTTTTAGGTTATTGCTTTGGAAGTCGGGTAGTTTTTTCTGAAACAGTTTTTTTGTAGTAGATAATTTCTGGAAATTGATGCAATTCCTAAATGACACATTATATTAGCTAAATAATTACTGAGCATCAGAGTAGTCTACTTTTTATCCCGGTCAAATACACGATTTCTTTGGAATATGGGACTGAAAAAGCAAATACTCTAGTATTTGCAAGAAGAAAAAGCCCACTTGTCTTATTCTTTCAAACATAAGCAACTCGGCTACTAATTCAGATACCAAAATGAGTATTAATCCCATAAAATTATATACTAAACTCCATTTGCGATAACATTAGACGTTTAAATTAGTCCATTTTACAGCCCGTTCAACTGATTTTGACTTCTATTGCGTTGGTGATACGACATATGGTAGCTGTAGTAAACAGTTGGTTTTGGTAACAGGTTTATGCTTTTTATGTCTTCCTTATGTTTACGGGATAGAACTCAAAATCGGTTGAACGGACTGTAAAAAGAATTGGAAACATGTCTAATGTAATTTCAAATGAAGTATAAGTACGGCGAGTACGTCCCGTAATGTCATGATACGGTATAGTCTGTACCGTGGCGTCGCCTGTCGGTGGAGCGTGTCCATTATTTTATCTACAGTGTCTCATAACCGGACACATGATAGAATTAAGAAGCTTCTATGAGCTGCTTATGGGATAATAAGGTTGTTACGGTGATGCAGTTCATTAAGCATTTTTTATCATGCGAGTTTACATTGTTGTTTTAATTTTATAAAGTGGGTAGTCGGGCAAAAAGCCCTTAAAGAATTATAATAAGTAGTCGAAAGTTTAAAGAGAGCCAATATATTTTATTATTGTGTTTAATTACTGTGAAACTTATTATAATATTAAATTTATAGTGATTCACTCCCAAATTCTGAAATAAGAATTTGAAGTTGAGTATTTGTGAAACTCGAAAGGCATGTAAACCTGTCATAATATTCACTTTGGTTTGACGCATTATTTACTTCAAATTCTCATTTCAGAAACCGAATAACAGCCTGTTTAAATCACGTTATGCCTTAACCAACTACAATATGAATTCATGACTAGACTACCATTTCTTATGGGCCGATTTCACCAATGAAACTAATCGTTTAATTAGTTCAAATTAACTCAGTTTGTGCAAATGATTGGTAGTTTATGAGCGGTCTCAACCAATCAGAACGCTGTATTTTGTCCGAAAATGAAAATTTTACTTTCGAGTTACATCCAAACGCTCTTTTTTATGCAAGGACAAAAAGTCGAATGGCTCTTTCTTTAAAGGATTGATACGTGACTCATTCACTTCAAGCACAAAGCCAATTAACAGCAGATTAAGTAATCTCATAAATTATTAATTCCAACAAGCCGATCACCGTTTTCTATCAACACTTTAAACAATGCAGCCTCGGCAACGCCCTTATTTACAACATGCGATACATAATATATTCAGCAATCAATAATCATCCAGCATTATTGGAGTTCTAAATACATCTCATTTCCGAAAGGGCTCGTTGTATTTTAACTTTACGGCACGGTTGGCGCAGTGGCTGAGCGATTGGCTGCGCTGCGTGTCGTGGGTTCGATGCCCGCACGGAACAAATATTGTTTGGGCAGATAGTGATTTGGGGTCTGGCTTTTTCCCCCCCGTTGGGTGCCCGGATTGTCGAGGCGGGGTGGCTCAGTATCCGTGGTTTGGACACCGACGGTGAAGCGAAGAGGAACCCGAGGAGGAGCCGCTGGTCAGGGATTTTGCCGATTAATCCGACGACGTAGCGGCCAACAAGTAAATTGCGGTGCCGCTTGGGCGTCATAACTGCGTCGTCTCCCCGTGGTAGCGCAGTTATGCATGAGAATTCCAAAAGCTAAAAAAAAATGGTCTGGCTTTTTGTGTTTAAACTATTTCAATATGGTACAGTACAGAGCCATGGCGAACAATTTGGAAATTTTCGTAGATGCCATCTTGGATTTTGAGCGCATTTGCAGTCTCGTGGCGATCGATGTCTCATGCATCTTTTTTTTGCAGTTGAAAAAAAAAGGGAAACCCCTATAATGCAGCGCAAATTAAAACGAAAAATTACTGCGTTAGTAATACATATTTACATAATCATGTAGTTCTCAACGGATAACTTTTATTTTTCACAGTTTTATAAAGTTACAAACATCTAATTTTTATGGATTTATCACAAAATTTTAAACAATCCTATGACATTTTATATCAAGGTCGACTGTTACTCGGTAACTTTCAAAGCCCACTTACCATTGATAGTTTTTCCTAACATGCGATGAATAACCAACAATATCGCAGCACCAAATACATCTCATTTCCGAGCGGACTCGTTGCACGTTAACTATTAATTTGCTACGGAACCACGTTCATCGAGAACGATCCTTTATCGCCCCCATTTCGCATGATTACCGAGGAAGAGCAAATAAAAATGCTCTCAAACGGAATTTGGATATAATGGATATTATTTGAACTTTGAAGCGTGGGAATGGTTGCAGATGGAGACGTGATCTTGCAAGCGATTTGTGGTTATTAGGAAAGATGAAAGAGAGGCGTATGGAGGCCCCTTGAGCTCGTGGCCTGGCTATCGTGTTGATGACCTCCGCCCTGGGGGAGCCGGGGTCTGACAGACTCTAACTGGCTAAAACCACACGGTGTTCTGCAGCTACCTTTGGTTGGGGGCCGGTCTGCTTGCGCATTTCTTCACGCTCTCCGGCCTGGTATTAGCCCGCATGAATTCATGCAGACCCCATCACCCGCCGTATGGGTACTGCGTGGGTCGGTAGATGGGGTTGTGTGTCTGCGAACGTGTGACCATTCCATATAGTCTCTCTGTATGTCACAGCCTCGGGGTGCCTAGATTAACACACGCCCTTATTTACGAAATTTCAACGTCATCTTTAGACAAGACAAGCCCCTAGAAAACTTGTACTTATGTGTGTTGTTATTCACGCTGTCGATAGAAAACACCGTTGTACTTGGATTTGAATAATACTACTATATGTGGTAATAAAACTTAATCCACTAGATGGGGCAGAGGGTGTCTGCAGTAGTTTTCCATCGCGATCGGTAACAGAGCTTCACGCTTCAATGAAACTGTGTGTGTTTATTGTATTTGTAACTATAGTGACCCGCCCCGACTTTGGCCGAAAGAATTAATTTCGGTAAATTTTCCAAAAATTACAAACACAACAAAAATAATCTGCGTAATCGGTCGATCCATTTTCGACTTTTGTGTGAGACTAACGTACAACAATTAATTTTTATAATTATTATAACATTCATAACAGCTGAAACAGCATCATAGCACGCACAAGATGTTGCCAGGACAGACAATACGAGTCTATACCTCTTCCAAGCTACTGAAGCTACATGCATCTAATATGCAAATGCTCACAGAAGAACATACAAAACAAAACAAAGAGATTACCTTGACCAATTCCTTTGTGGGTTGATCTCTGTATTGTTTATTTACCGAGGTACTTGGAAACGTTGGGATCACCGTTACTACATGTAGTTTACGTTCGCTTACATGTTCATTGGGGCGTTGTGCTACTTAATTATTTATTTAAGAAAGTATCCTGCTTACGAGGTAAAGGATTGTAGGTAATCTTTTAGTTACTGAAGCTGCTGTGAATTCTAAATAAATCTTGATGGTTTTAAGGGATTTATTTAACTTTTATAAGTTCTCAGATTTTCGCAATGATATACAAATCAATCGCTTACAAATCTTCAGCATAGCAACTCGACATGAAACATAGTAGTCTTATAAAAAAGTTTAAAAACTGTAAACCGACTACGGAATTATTATTTTTAGCCTGTTTTACCCGAGCCATAATATCTAATCGTTTGACATTATTCATCAAAATTGGATGAATAGTTTAGGTGTTACGGAGGACCATACGTAAAAACAAACATACATATACTTGTCCGTTCTTCTCCATGTAGGTATTTTCCAAACGTATGGTAGAATCACTTATACATGATCCAGCATAGTTGTCCCCCCAGCGACGCCCTGCCCCGAAGTTCGACCCCATATGGGGTAGCCCTCAGCGTGGTAGCTTAGGTTAAGCTTTTTGTGCCTGGCTGGAGGCTCTAGTTTAGTCCCCCACAGGATCACCCGGTAAAGCAGTAGCCAATCACTCTGATTGAACTGCGAGACGTCCATCAAAAACAAAAAAATAACATTCATACATAGACTGCTAAAATCACAACCCTTCCTTTTGGCTTCGCCGTAGTCGAGTAAAAACTGAAAATTAACCTAGGTATGAATTGGAAGTTAAGTTAGCTTATTCCATCTAGGGACCTAAATTGATGAATTGAAACACTAATACCAAACGGAAATTGCGCCTGTTAAGATGCAGGTTATTTTCAGATTAAACACATTCCTCTGGGGTAATTTATTTAGGATCTCTCGTGGGCTTCACCAGGCCAAGCAAGATCGCTTGGCCTGGTGAAGCCCACGAGAGTACACTGGATTCGATGTGGCGACGCTTGGCCTATATCCCTGACTTGAAATGATGATGATGATGTTGAAAATAGCAGTAGTAAGCCAGAAAGTGTAAATATTAGGCCTTAATCAATGAAGTTTTGCCATGTCTTAATTATACAATTTATTTCAACTTCACTCACGAAGTGATCCATTCCATCAAACGGGCATTTCTAATCTTAACGCTCCTCCTTTCTAATCTTTTATCTTTCCGTGCATTGTCATCCAAATCAAACGTATATAACCTATGCAAAATTTCATACTAATCGGTTGAAGATAACTGCTTTAAAATTCATTTGCAAGATTTGACCCGAACATATATAATACATACGTCATTGCAAGTTAATAAAATGCTTGTAAAATAGCCAATAATAGGTAACGTCAACAGTACACTAGCACGAACTCAAGCAAATTCGCAAGAAAACAAAAGTAGCGTTCACCAGTCGCAAACAGGCCAAGTCTGCAACAGTGCACGAGATATCATCTTCTCAAGTCATCGCCACATAACTCCTTCGAGGGTAGTTAGCAATTAAGTCGTTATTCCAGCACCAAGGGAAGGCAGAACTCCCTGGGAACTAATTACTACATGCAGTAACCAAAGAATATGTAACCAACCAGAAGGCGCAAAAGCGGCAACATGATGTGATATACTGCAAGCATGCAGACCACCGATGTAGAAACGGAGAAATCAAAAAACAAAATTACAGAGTGTAAGTAGAAAGATAGATTATAAGTTAAAAATAAGATTAAGAAAAGAAATGTTTACTATTAATTGAAATAGATTTATGTTTATTATTCGTAGAGCAGACGAATAGAAGTGGTCATACTAGGTCTGTTGCCTTTCCGAATACTTTCCTCAACCTATAAAAGGTGAATTACAAACATTTTTGCAATTTAGCAGTGTGTTTTCCGCGTGCATTTTTCCCCAAACTGGTTACTACCTTAAACAGTTTTCCATTAGTGTTACTTACGAGGATGAGAACAGTGACAAGAGCTCGATTTTTTTTATTAATTATGGACACAGTGCTAGTAAGTACTGGGTTACCAAGATATAGTTTCGGTTTTAATTTTAATTCATCATTTAATGAGAATTTTGATTTTGAAATATCTTATGTATCGCATGATCCTTCTGGTCTATTCCATACTCTGTGTCTGCAACCTCACCCGCCTGTCATGTGGGGTAACTAAGAGATTTATCTCAGCAGAGTAGGCTATGTACTGACGTGTAATAATATGTTTTAGACTTGTTATATTAGTCGCAGTGATAATGCGAGTCAGCTTGTGGGAAGTTGGAAATGAGTTGTTTCTGTTTTCCATTTTCCGTACAAAAAAAGTATGAATAGTTTTTAAATTAGCACATAAATGGCGAGAAAAATCAATTTTATTCGCGTAAGGGGTTGTATAATTTCAGGATTGTTAAAGTTAATTTTATATCACCTATTTTCAAAACTAATTAAATATTATACCACGCGGGAACATGCGTTTTAATAAATAAGATTTAAGAACTGACTGACAAGGTGATAAGGTTGGTAAGATAAGTTCTCCTAAACATAAAAATCAACTAGGATTGCCAATAACGGGGTGATACTATCAACCTTATAACCATTCTCTGTCTCAAGCAGTTATCCAGCAAAATTCTCTAAATTTTAGCTACTAAAATACTGCTACAGTAAGTACGCGTTTACGGCTTGAAAATAAAGTGCGAATTTCTTTTCAATTTCACAATTTCTTTCGCGTAACGGCTATCATCATCACCCCGTAAACCTCTACTATTTTGTATAAAGTTCACCTAAACGTGGATTAGCCATCCATTTCACCCCCATTCACCCCCATTCGAGGCAAAAACGTGCGAGTAATAAAGTTTATGTAAGTGCTTTAGTCCGGAGATATGCATGCGCGGGGTAAATTGTTTTCACGTGAGGGTTGAATTTATAATTCATTGCCAGGTTTGGGTTTGAAATGTGGAGCGGAAAGGGGTCAACGGATGGATTATTAAAAGTATATCTTTTGGAATTAACAGACTTGGTTTCAGTTTTATTTCATTAACGTTACGTTTTTAAGTTTTTATGGGTTTTTAAGAGCTCTGTGATTCTCATGAAATGTGCAGTTTTAACTTACTTAACTCTAAGGCCTAGTTTTTTTATGGTTTTATATTTTAACTAATGGTTTAAAATTTCGCAATGCGTTTGTTCATCAATTTTTAGGGTCAAAAATCGTCAAATAAGTTGAAGAGTTAATTATTGGACCATTAAAGACTAACATCATCATCATCTTCCTGCCCTTATCCCATGTTACTTGGGGTCGGCGCAACACGTTTGCTTCTTCCATACCGTCCTGTCCCCCGTCACGTTATTACTGACTCCCTTTTCTTTCATATCACTTCTCACACAGTCCATCCATCTTTTCTTTGGCCTTCCTCTCCCTCTCCATCGATCCACATTTATATTCATTACTCTTTTAGTAACATGCGTTTCATCCCTTCTCATCACATGATCATACCAGGACAAACGGTTTCATCTCAACTTTTCTGCCACTGGCGCCACTTTCAAACTGCCTCTAATATACTCATTTCTTACTTTATCTCGTCACGCCGCACATCCATCTCAACATTCTCATCTCTGCTACATGCAATCTCCTTTCATCCATCTTTTTCACAGCTCAACATTCCGATCCATACAGTTTTACACGTTTTATCGAAATTTTAAACTATTAACCAACCAACCAATACCACCATATATACCAACCATATATTGAACTATTGGTTTAGTTAACTCTGGATTAATAAAAGTGTCATACAAATATGAATGGATGATAAACGAGAACAAAAAATGACGTAAGACTATATAGTTTTATAAGACTATGGGTACCTACACATACCTTCATATGTGTAAAGTTTAATCTGGTTTTAAATTATTTATTTTTGTCTTATATTGTAATGCTATTTTTGTATATGGGTATTTTGCCTGCAATAAACGATTATTATTATTATTATAAAGCAAGACTGAATATCTGGCATTTTCTTTTAAATAATTACCATTAGCTGTTATTAACTAAGGAAGCGTTGATTTTATTCATTTTATTTTACCAACAGCAATCAAATTAAAACTACAAATATAGTAAAAGGTTTTAATTGAAAATCACAAAGTATCACGTGAAAGTTGACATATTGCACAAATGTACATGCATACTATTAACTTAAAATACCTATGAATAAAACGGGTGTAACATGTCATCTTCTTAAAAGATATAGATACCAGCCTTCTTTGCTAATAAGAAACTGATTACAACCAGCACCCTAATTTTGCATACATTGCTTCAAAAGACAAAAAATCCGTATACTCGATAGAGTTAAACACGCAATGAATCCTGTTAAGTTGTCAAAATGTAAGAGAGCGTGCTTGCTTTGAGCTGTCAAAACAGTTACGCAATTTGGATGCTGCTCATATTGACTGCCATAAATACCAATATTAAAAGAGGTATTATTTACCATACCATCATCATCTGCCTAGCCTTTTTCCCAATTATTGTTGGGGTCGGCTTCCAGTCTTACCGGATTCAGCTGAGTACCAATGTTTTACATGGAGCGACTGCCTATCAGACCTCCACAACCCAGTAACTGGGTAACACGATACCCCTTGACAAGACTGGTGTCAGATCTCAGGCTTCTGACTACCTGCAACGACTGTCAAAGATCTTCAAATGACAGCCGGGACCAACGGCTTAACGTGCTTTCCGAGGCACGGAGGAAACTCGGTATGTTGAAATGGTCATCCATCCACGGATCGACCTCGTCAAGTGTTGCTTAACCTTGAAGATCGACCCGTGCGGCTGTTATTATTTAGCCACGAGCTGCTCCTGTATTATTTACAATACCAAAAGATGAATTTACTTGCTTTATCAAACGAAAGTCAGTTTTCCCCAGCTCAATTAAAGTGATATGATTGCATGTGAACTTGCAACAAGGCGTTACTTAAAAAGTAATGAACCGATAAGTGTGTGACAGCCCTAACCAGTAGCACTCACGCTGCGTTCAGCAAAATTACGCTTTCTAGAAGATTTTATGCACTTTTTAAAGGCTATTTGGATGAAATAGCTCGTATAAAATATGAGATCGTTACATTTCTCACTATCGCTAAAATGTCTATGAATATTCTTTATTACTTTCGAATATTACCTATTCTAGCGCTATTGCTACTGTTATTAAAGTTTAATTTTGTTTAAACCTTTAAAATTGTGAAGGTGGACTCGGTTAAGTTTAGTGTCATGGATCAAGGTAATGAGATAATACAATAAACCTATGCTGTAAGAGAACTCAATGTATCACAAATTCATTAGACACAAAGACTTATTTAGAAATTATTTAATAAAACTTACTATTTCTTAGGTCCATTTCAAGAAAATTCACAACGTCACTTGTCTTGCGTTGATAATATCTTTCCAGAAATCGTGGGTTGATATCGACAAAAACTCGAAGCAATGAAATTATAAGTACAACATGAACAAATCGATCTGATAGCTCTTACAAAATTCTCTAAGCCTCTAATTTATTTTCTATCTACCAAACAAACAGTCGTATACTATACGTATTAATAACACCAAATAAACAATGCTAACTTTAAAACTTTTGCGTTTCATAATTGAAAAACAATATATATATATCATCGCGTTAAATTCCCATGATATATTATTTACCAAATAAACAATTTATTTAACTAAATAAATCAATTGAAAATAGGTAAAAACAATAGCATTTGCAGAAAACATTGTCTCAGCAAATTGCATGAAAGTTCAGTCTTCAGCTTGAAGGAAGAGAGCTTTTATGCAAATTAACAGAGAGAAGTGTGTGTTTATCAGCGATATTTATGTTTTACGAGAGAGCTACACTTGAAAGGAATACTGGCTTGAAATATTTTCAATGATTGTTTTTTAAATGCCAAGTATCAGAGAGGCGATTCTTTATTTAAACATTCGTTCGTATTCTGTTCTCAGTCTCGATCTGTCAAACTACCTCTTAGATAACTATACTTTGACAATTCTCAATGACATTGATTGTCATTGAGAAGAGGTTACGATTTGAATTTGGACGTTTTAAGTATCTTTGACCGGTTTTCAGAAGATCAAAATAAAGGAATCTATTATAGTCGCCTTGCCCAATTTTCCGTTCGATCTGTTTTGAAATCTATTTCTAAAACGAGTAATTACCTTAGTGTTAGTGTACCAAAATCCTTTGTTTCTAATTCGTAAAACATAGCTATCGATAACTTAGGACTTAGGAATTATTCTATCAAATATTTTTATCTTCGCACACGCCCGGCTCTGGCGGGATTGTCAGGCTATTCGTCACATGTTTCATGGGTTCTGCATGTTCCTGGAAATATAAATGTTACTTATACAATTTTTCTGTTTAAAATATTCTGTCACTGTTACTATATCATGTCACTGTACAAGAATACAATAAACGGATCTTAATCATCATGGTCCTTCGAGCCGGATGACAGCTTTGTTTAGTTGGATTTAATATAAATGAAAAATGTAGATTTGAAACGTGTATTGTATTTTTGTACAGTGACAGTAATATCTTAAACTAACGTATTAGATTTTATTATACTGGGCATTTATCTAAGGAAAAATCCAGTACCAGTAAGTATTACCCAGTGATTCACCATAGGACCAGCGCTCAGCAGCTTGTATCCATTTATTAGACCAACAAGGTGTAATGTTCAATCAGATTCAATCTTAGAAAGTTGTTTCCAAAATATATTTGATACTCACATGTTCCGTGTCAAGCCTGCCCTTTTCCTGCACATTTTTGATAACCTTCTGCGCTCTCTTCTGCGCCGACGCTGCTCTTGCTTGCAGAATCTGTAAATTTATTAGATATGATTATTGATTATTACCTTTGGTATAAAATCTTCAATAGCTTCCTTCCTGTATTTATAAAAATCAGATGACAAAAGAAAAATAAAATTGAAACATGTTGATTTTAAAGTAGGTCCAAATCGACCGAGCTTCTACTAGCAATAGTTAGCAGGAGCCTCAAAAAAGTTCAAGTGTGATAGTTCTTTTCTATCTCTTGAAGTTAAAAGGCACGGTACTCAGAGTACAAATGGTAGTGGAACCGTGTCGAGGTCCTTTTTGCTTATCAGTGCTGTGTTCAGGAAAGTATGCCTTATACAGGTAAACTTACAGACTGCCGCCTCTGCTCCGCCTCAGCCAGCTTCTCTTCAATGTCAGGCAGACTGATCTCCGGCTGAACTGGCTGCAATAGCCTCTGTAGATGCGGAGGCGGGGTGGAGGGGCGCTTGGTGCCGTCGAACTCTTCCACAGGAATCTCGAAGGCCACTGCTGGGAATCAAAAGAGTGAGTATGTTTGTTATTTTCTGCAAGATTAACCGTAAAAGCCACGATTTCAGGGGAAAACAGTGGAATAACAACAAATAAATAATTTAACTAACTAAATAAATCAATTGAAAATAGGAAAATAATACCACATGCAGAAAACATTTTCGTCGAAGCAAATTGCACGAAAGTCTTCAGCTGAAGGAAGAGAGCTTTTATGAAAATTGATGGAGAGAAGTATGTGTTTAGCTTCGATGTCTACCTATGTTTTACGAGTATTGCACTTGAATGAAATAATGACACGAAACATTTGCAAATATAGCTTATGCCGAGGTCAAATTGATTATATTGCAGCAAATTTTATATATAAAATAAAAAAGGTTGATTATATTAATTGCTAATTGTGGGAATCAACAATCTGTTAGCCAATTGATTATATATACCTAATAATATATACTACTACTATATATCCATACTAATATTATAAATGCGAAAGTAACTCTGTCTGTCTGTCTGTCTGTCTGTCTGTTACCTTTTCACGCTTAAACCGCTCAACCGATTTAGATGAAATTTGGTAAGAAGATAGTTTGAGATCCTGGGATGGACATAGGCTACATTTTTTGCAAAAAATGCGAAGGGGGAGAAATGGGAGGGGGTTTAATTTTGAATGAAACTTCTTATTATGGCTTAAGCCGTTGAACCGATTAAGATGAAATTTGGTGTGAAGATAGTTTGAGACCCAGGGCAGGACTTAGGCTACTTTTTTTTGCATAAAACACAAAGGGAAAGAAATAGGGGGGTGGGTTAGATTTGTATCAAACTTCTTATTATGGCTTAAACCACTGAACCGATTTAGATGAAATTTGGTATGCAGATAGTATGAGATCCTGGGATGGACATAGGCTACTTTTTTGTATAAAACAAGGTGCGGGAGAAATGGGGTGGAGTAGTAATAAAATATGAAAATAGTGAAAATAATATGAAACTTCTTTTTATGGCGTCCTTCTTATTCGGCTGTAGGCATGATATAATGGTTTATGAAAGATTTGAGTGTCAATTTGAAAAAGTCAACTTAATGTCAGTGTCCGTGAAAGTGGTAATTTAAGCAAAACTGGCAAAACTTTAAAATATTCTACTTCTTATTTTTATTAGGGGTCATATTTTTATGCTGTGGATATGCCTCGCAAGCGTAAATCTCCTCTGAGCCGTAGCTCTAGCAGAGCTCGAACAGCAAGAGTAGCTAGAAGCTAAGAAACAGAGGAGCAGACTCAATCCGTCTAATTTTAGATGCTAAGCGTCACACAACCCAAAGAGCTGCTGAAACTTTCGATCAGATTCAGGCTCGCTAACTCGCAGATGCTGAACGTCACGCAACTGAAAGAGCTGCTGAGACTTTAGACCAGATTCAGGTTCGTCAACACGCAGATGCTGAGCGTCACGCAACTCAAAGAGCTGCTGAGGCTTTAGACCAGACTCAGGTTCGCTAACTCGCAGATGCTGAGCGTCACGCAACTGAAAGAGCTGCTGCGACTTTCAACCAGACTCAAGCTCGCCAACTCACAGATGCTGAGCGTCACGCAACTGAAAGGGCTGGTGAGACTTTAGACCAGATTCAGGTTCGTCAACACGCAGATGCTGAGCGTCACGCAACTCAAAGAGCTGCTGAGACTTTAGACCAGACTCAGGCTCGCTAACTCGCAGATGCTGAGCGTCACGCAACTGAAAGGACTGCTGCGACTTTCAACCAGACTAAAGCTCGCCAACTCACCGATGCTGAGCGTCAAGCAACTCAAAGGGCTGGTGAGACCTTTGAGCAAACACAGGCCCTTCGGATTTTAGATGCCGAACGTCACGCGTCATCGATAGCTGCTGAGACGCCTGAACAATCCCAAATACGACGTGTTTTACGAGCTCAACGGCAGTCTGAAAGGAGACGTACGTTTGCAAGAAATACATGGGAGTCGTTCCACAACGCTGCGTCTGATTATGACCCGTTGATTGATTACACTAACCATCGATTAGTTCTCATAGGGAACATGGATAAAATATGTAGATATTGTGAAGCACTCAAGTGGAATGATGAGACACCGGGTATGTGTTGCTCTGGTGGAAAAATTTCAGTTCCAACGCTTGGTGAGCCAGAAGAACCACTCAAGTCTTTGCTTTTGTATGACAGTGATGAATCGCGCCGTTTTTTAAGCAGAATAAGAAAATATAATACATCCTTCCAAGCAAGCTTGAAGCAAGTGGCAGCAGAGTGACTAACCCTGAAACTCTACAGGGTGAGAAACTCTACCCTGTAGAGTTTCTTAACTCTTTAGAATTATCAGGGGTGCCGTCCCATACGTTGAGGCTGAAAGTTGGTGTCCCAGTCCTGTTAATGAGAAATCTGGACGCACCAAAATTATGTAATGGCACCCGACTACAAATAACACACCTAGGACGCAATATAGTAAGGGCAACAATTATGACAGGAATAGCAAAGGGAGAAGATGTAATGATTTCATATATTCCGATAATCCCAACCAATATGCCATTCCAATTTAAAAGGTTGTAATTGCCCCTTAAAGCGACATTCGCGATTACCATAAATAAAGCTCAAGGCAAACACTGAAAGTTGCAGGAGTGAATTTAGAATAAAACTGATTTTCCCATGGGCCAACTGTATGTAGCGTGTTCACGAGTATCAAGTCCACATAATCAATATGTTTTAGCAAAAGATGGTAAAACTAAAATATTGTTTACACGACTGTGTTAAAGTAAGTTATTAAAAATTACAACTCTGTGCTCACAACCTATTTCCACACTTGACGACAAAAAGAATATTTATAAGAATCAAAAATCAAATTAGTTCCTACTGCATTTTATGTTACGCACAATACACTATTTTTACTACTACTCTGTGTTTCCTTTTCTACGTTTTACGCGAGCGAAGCCGCGGGTAAAAGCTAGTACTATTATAAACGAGAAAGTTTGTGATGGATTTTTGCTACTCTTTCACGGAAAAATTACTGAATGGATTTTGATGAAACTTTATAGGCTTATGCAAAATAATAAAAAATATACTATAACATAAAAAAGTTAATTTAAAAAACAAAAAAACCCGACTGCTTAAGAAAAAGACGAAAAGAAGAAGAAAATCGTGCTGTGCAGTCGGAGAATACATCTGGTTTTTGTCAGCCAGCTTGTGAATATGTATCCTCCGACTGCACAGCGTGATTTTCTACTTCTTTACGTCTTCGCTTCTTAAGCAGTCGGGTTTTTAGATTTTTTGAATTAACTTTTTTTATTTATAACTTTTAATTAACATTTTTTTTTGGACATTTAAACATATCAGTGTTATATATTTTTGAAATCATTCTTAAAACCATTTATGTTGATACCCCACACGATGGGTTTGGAAGAACAAATCGATTGACATAAGAATTATCAAAATCGGCTAACGCATTTGGTCTCTAGAACGCCACATAGGTACATACATACATAGACGGATAAACACATTATCCTCCTTCAGCAGTCGGGTAAAAAGATATTGTGTAGAAGTAAAAATTTCACGTCCAGAGTTTGGATAATTGACACAAAAAGCAATAAAAATTTTTCATAAAGTGATTTCCATGGAACATCACATTATGGAGTCCATACATCGGCACCCGGTCTCCATTACTTGTTTTTCTATATATGTTATTGTTTTACGGCAACACTCACGTGGTTTTGGTAAGACGGGTGTATCCGGCAGCACAACAGTAGGCAGGTCATCAGGGTCATCATCGTGGTGTCCCTTCACTCCAGCACCATTGGAGGTCTTCACTGCACCATTGGCAGCTTCCTCGGCTACTGGCACCGCTGTGCTCGAGGATCCGCAACCCATCTTGAGTTTTAAGTTTCGGCTGTAAAGTTTATCTGTGTGAGTGGTTGGTAATTAGGGTAAATTATGTTATCTGTGGTCGCGGGCACCGAGTGTACCTAGGAAAGATGGTGAAACAGTAATGACGTGCTGTCCTGCTAAATGAGGCTCAGTGGAGACCCGTTTTCAGTCTCTCCAGGGATGTGAATCTCAGGCGTTGCATAGAGGGGGTTCTGGGGTAGTAAGAGGTAAAGAGCTGATGGTGATCACTGGAGTAGTTTAAGTGAGGTACAAATCCCTCACTGGTATTTTCCCCCAAAAGTCCAGAAACCTTTTGTACAGGTTTAAAAAAAGTTAAATTTTGTTGTTACTACCCGCAAAATTTGCCCTTTTGCCCCTGTTAATCTGCCTAGACATTTTCCAACGATGTTGGAGTCGGCTTGCAGTCCAACTGGATGTAGCTGAACACCATTATACCTCCTCAGTGAAGTTGCTGGCTAGTTCCAACTGACTTATAATGCTATAGTAATGCTATACTATACTTATTTCTGGCATTGATAAATAATGAAATCTATACTATGTACACGTGTTTCTATTATGACTAGGTAATCAATATATTGACGTGTTTGTTAAGGATATATAGCATAGCTTATTCAGCCTATAAAAATATAATATACCCTTTGTTTGGCACAGGTCTCTTTTCTGTGAGAAGGAGTGGACAATAATCCACCTGTGGGTACAGTACAGGTGATGGATATCAAAGTCAAATCACTTATAATTTCAATAAGGTTACTAAACGACGCTTTTTAATGTCTAAATTAAAAATTAAAACAAAAAACAACTAGTTGCCTTAAGAATATTGCCATTTTTTTAGACAGGCTTTTTAGCTTAACGTGCATTGTCATCCAAACCAAACATGTAAGCAAAATTTCATCATTATCAGTTGAGGATACTACTTTAATAATCAGTTGCAGAATTTGACGCGAACATACATACATACATACATTGCAAGTTAATAAAAAGCTTGTAAAATAGCAACCGGATGAACGACTCTGACTGTGCAATTGTGGCTAAGACCTCGCCTCTCGTGCTTGAGATCGTGGGTTCAAATTCGGGCAAGTACCAATGTGACTTTTCCAAATTCATATGTATTTTCTAAAACATCGTGAGAAAACCTGGACTTACATAAAGAGAGAGAGATGGAGAACAAATAAATATATTGATAAAACACGTGTATATATGCAAGAATCCTACTATCTATATATATAAAAGAAAGTCGTGTTAGTTACTTCACTTATAACTCAAGAACGGCTGAACCGATTTAGCTGAAAATTGGCAGGGAGGTAGTTTAGAGCCAGGAGAAGGACATAGGATACTTTTTATCCCGTTTAGGGTAGGGTAGGGTAAGTAGGGTAGGGTAGGTAGGGTAGGTATGTAGGTAGGGTAGGGTAGGTAGTGTAGGGTAGGGCAGGTAGTGTAGGGTAGGGTAGGTAGGGTAGGGTAGGTAGGGTAGGGTAGGTAGGGTAGGGTAGGTAGGGTAGGGTAGGTAGGGTAGGGTAGGTAGGGTAGGGTAGGTAGGGTAGGGTAGGTAGGGTAGGGTAGGTAGGGTAGGGTAGGTAGGGTAGGGTAGGTAGGGTAGGGTAGGTAGGGTAGGGTAGGTAGGGTAGGTAGGGTCGGTAGGGTAGGGTAGGTAGTGTAGGATAGGTAGTGTAGGGTAGGTAGTGTAGCGTAGGTAGTGTAGGGTAGGTAGGGTAGGGTAGGTAGTGTAGGGTTGTTAGGGTAGGGTAGGTAGGGTAGATGAATGTTTGGTGTTTTTATGGCAAAACAAAGTTTGCCGGGTCAGCTAGTAATATTATAAATGCGAAAGTTTGTGTGGATGGATGTATGTATGTTTGTTACTCTTTCAAGCAATAACTTCTGAACGGATCTGGATGAAATTTGGCACAGAGATAGATTATAGTCTGGAATAGCACATAGGATACTTTTTATCCCGAGAATTTGTTCCCTTGGGATCATTTTCGACATTCACGCGGGCGAAGCCACTGGCAGAAGCTAGTAATTAACACTTGCATGCGAAGGAACACGGCTGGGTTTTAGTCAGTAAAAGTCTGACCAAAAAAAAAAAGGATAGCATTCAAAAACAAAAAGTTCATACATGTTTGCCACCTAATATGGCATGCAAATATTTTAATTTTAAAAGTTAATATCATGAACAGTCACAAAATGAATAGAAAATGATGATTTAGTTATTATTATTACATTTTGTAAGTCTGAAATAGCCAAGTCAGTGGCCTGTGCGTTTCCCGGAGGCGGCTTAATTAACTCTGACACCAGAGGAGGCCGCATCCTCACACGAAAAGAAAGAAAGAACTGCAATTAATGTGTGAACCGAAAGTATTTAAAAAGTTCATAATCGGCACCAAAGAAGGAGAAGAAAATGAAACAAAACACAATCAATCTGTTTCCCAACTATATTTTAATAATGATTGTAATTGTACTGTGTTCGTCTTACAACTGCTGTTACATGTTCAAATTATAGGCGAGGACCCTAAACACAAGTTAAATCTTACATTGGGTGCCAAAGTTCATCGTAAAAACTCTTTTCCCTAGTTGTAACGCAGCGTGTTTAGATAAATGTTTTCTTTAACATTAACATTAGAAACGGGATATTTACCATGTTTACTGTTTGTTTGATCGGGAACTCACAACAAACAGTAAACATGGTAAATATCCCGTTTCTAATGTTAATGTTAGTGTTAGTGACCATGATAGTTTAAAAACTTATAAATGTTTTCTTGTACAATTAAAGTTAATAAAATCCTTTTTTTTATTCTTTTCAGCTTTCAATTTAACCAGATGCAGCTGAGTACGCAGTATTTAACACGGAGCGACTGCCTATTTGACATCATCATCGTCATTAGCTGTTTAATGTTCCCACAGCTGGGACACAGGCCTCCTCTCTGTGAGAGGGAACTCTGTCCTCCACAACTCAGTAACTGGGCAACACGATGAAACAAAACACAACTGAAAAAATATATTCTAGATTTAAAAAAAAAATACAGTTTTTTTAAAGAGCGTCTATTACCTACCTATTTACTATTCAATATCCTGTCAAGTTTGCGTTAACCCCGTTCAACGACCCGACATTTCCACACACTAAATAATTGTTAGCTAAAGGCCACCTAATAACCTCATTGCCATTTGTATCGATTCCATTAACCTAGCATAGTAATCAAATTAGGTTTCCCCCCTTCCCCCCTTCTTTTCCAAGGGGTTTTTGATCAACGCCACAATGTCTGCCTTGATAAAAGGTGGTCATTTATCATTTAAAAGGGCTCGGCTACTTTAAAGATACGGTTAAGACATGAAGAAAGTTAGCGCAGAAGGTTTAGTGTGGAGTAGCTTCAAGTGCTACGGCGTAGCAAGATGCTACGAAAGCGTAGAGGTGCCTTAGCTTTTGAATGTTTTTAGAGGGATTTCTTATAAGTTAAATTATAGCGTGTCAACTGTATAATCAATATAAATAATATAATAACATTATAATAAATCTATAGAAAAGTCGTTTTTGTACATCGAAATATATTTCCAAAAAATAGCCAGGGACTAACCAACAGAACCCATTTCCAGCATATTTGTATTTTTTGTCTGTTTAGTAGTACATGCATCACGAGAGCAGTGGTGGCCCAGTGGTATCGGCCGCGACTTACAAGTTGTAAGTCGTGGGTTCGACCGCTTTACTTTGGGTAAATTATTTAATCACCACTGCTCTCAAAACAGTGAAGGAAAACACCGTGAGGAAACCGGCATGTCCTAGAATAAAAATAACTTTAATAGAAGATTGAATTTAAAGTGTTCAAGAAGTAAAATATCACAAAACACGCAATTCGGATACTCGGACAGTTGAACTCCATATTCGATAGATGGCGTTGTGCATTTGACGTCATTTTCTAAATGGCGATGTTAAGATTCTCTGCGGAAGAATGACCCTAGAAAAAAAATATGTTAGGTAGGTATGCAGGTAGGTATAGGTACAGTAGGTATGTAGGTAGGTAAGGTAGGTTAGGATAGTGTAGGTAGGGTAGGTAAGTAAGGTAGAGTAGGATAGGCAGTTGACGGGACTGAAGCCGCGGGCACAGCTAGTTTCACATCACATCACATCATCAGCCTATTAATGTTCCCACTGCTGGGACACAGGCCTCCTCTCTGTGAGAGGGAATGGGCCGTAATCCACCACGCGGGCCCAGTGCGAGTTGGTGGATGTCACATGTCTTCGAATGTTTGGTTCTAGGACATGCCGGTTTCCTCACGATGTTTTCCTTCACCGTTTTGAGAGCAGTGGTGATGAAATAATTTACACAAAGTAAAGCGCCTGCCTGGGCTCGAACCCACGACCTACAACTTGTAAGTCGCGGCCGATTCCACTGGGCCACCACTGTTTAGTTTAGTAACTACTATTCATAATTGCCTCAAAATTAATTTGATATAATATTATAAAACCGATAAATTTTTAAATGCCCGGTTTTAACACTTTTAACAATGAATCTAGGCTCCTCCATTTGTTTGTGTTGAAGTCAAATCCTTATTAATCATTACCTTTCGTTTATCCTGCCTGTATTTGTATACACTTCGAATAATGTTTATGTAAAGAAAAGAAAAGAATTGCAAAATAATTTCACCACTATCACAAGCTATTTCATCACTTCATAGGCTGAGATTAAGTAGTCCAAGGCAAGGCAAAGAAAAGTAGGAAGTTATTTCGCTATTTTTTTTTTATAATATATCAAATGGCTCTTTTCTATCCCCCTACACAGTGGCTGAGGTCGAAACACTAATCCGATTTGAAGCTTGGAATTAAATGCTCGCTCATTAGTTCTGCAAACCGTTTGTTTTGGGATTTAAGCCATTTCCAGCGATTGTGACGGACTAAATGTAATCTCGTAGATTGATTATTATTATTATATTACTAGCTGTTGCCCGCGACTTCGTCCGTGTCAAACTAAAATAAAAAATGGTTTTTATTTTTTTGCGCCGGTACCTAATTTTTTTTCTAAAATAAAAGTTATTTCTTGTAACATCATCTGCCAGTGAAAGTTCCAGCCGTTTCGGTGATTAACCGGAACAAACAGACGGACATACAAAACATTTGGTAATTTTTTTTTTGTTTTACCTATGTACCGTATATACTTTTATATGCATTTGAATAACAATTAGAATCTTGTTCTTCTTTTTGTACTCAGATTATTTTCAGATTTTATTTCGGTTAAATCCTCCTCAGCTGAATCCGGTAAGACTGGAAGCCAACCCCAATATAGTTGGCAGATGATGATGATGAATCTATCTCTGTACCAAATTTCATATAGATCCATTCTGGCGTGATTGAGTAACAAACATACATCCACACACACATACATCCAAACTTTCACATTTATAATATTAGTCTGCTTACATTGTCACGAGACAGCAACGTGTGTGCCACATTTCAGCTCAATCGGACACTGGGAAGCGAGACAAATTTATCTTACAAGATTTGATTATAGGCACCATATCATGGCAGTGCCCAAAAAATCCGCCATCTTGGGCCGTCCGCCATATTTTATTTAGAATGACGTTACTTAGCTAACTATGCATTGTCATTCAAACTAAACGTGTATGCAAAATTTAATCTTAATCGGTGAAGGATAACTGCTTTAAAATTTAGTTGCAAGATTGACCCGGACACACTTACATACATAATACATACATTGCAAGCTAAATAAAAGCTTGTAAAAAGTTATTATATTAATATTACAAACAGACAGTTTCATTTTATTTGTATGTATAGACGAATACTAAATGGAAAGGGACTTGGACTTACCCAAAAGAGGAATTAATTCGTCACGAAATATGCAAATTAATTTAATATCTTTGGCATTCCTTTCTCTCGCCCACATTCCTTAAATAAATCTATTGTAAGTAGACCTTTGAAGTAGAAGAAAAGAGAGATTATTAATATTATATTTTCCTTTTTTATTTAACTGAAATTGGAATAGATGTAAACCAATTATTTCAATTGAATAACTTAATTAGTGAAATATGGATGAATTATTACGGAAGACTGTTATTATCGCTGGTAAGGTAAAACACACATATGAGTCTATTAGTTACAAAACCCGCAATGTCCGTTGTAATGAATCGCGAGTAATGTATTATTTTCGTAGTACGCATTATTGGCCCTGTGGGTTATATTGGAACTATGGTAATTTGATTTAAAATAATGTAGTTAATCAAATACTAAACTTAATCATAATTAATCTTTACGAACTAGAACAATAACCAGAAAAACATTATGGACATTGCTGACTTTGTAACACTCGGCTGGACTTTGCGGATTTTGTTGCAAAAACAGCATGGACTTTGTTGGCTTTGAAACATATCTGTCCTGGCCTAGAGTGATTAAACCAGATTGATACTTTTACTTGAAATACCATTAGAGTCCGTGCCAGGTAAGATAGTCTCTCTATTCTACTAATATTATAGTGAAGGTTTATATGTTTGAAAATTTCATTGAAATTCGTTCAACTGCACGAATTTTAATGAAATTTCACACACTGATAGATTATAGTCTGGATTAAAACATTATATTTTTTTTTTTAATCTGGTACCATAAGGATTTTTCGAACATCCACGCGAATGTTTATAATTTAAAATAAAATATAATAAGTATAATAATAAGTAATGGTGATTCTTCTTGTTCTTCACATACCGACTCTTCAAGGGAATCGATATCGTCAACCATATTTTCGTCCGGTATATCCTGTGATGTTGGCACTACTCTGTTATTGTACTCCAAAGTCATATATTTAAAGCATATAATTTCAGCTGCAAGCCTCTAGGTTTCTGATTTCTAGATTCAGATCTTGTTTACCTTTCACATGTTTCAATATAAATGAGTCTTCTTTTAATTTACACACTCTCTGCGCACGGTTGGCGCAGTGGTTGAGCTATTGACTGCTGCCCTGCGTGTCGCGGGTTCGATTCCCGCACGGAACAAAAATTTGTATGACCTACAGATAATTGTTCCGGCTCTGGGTGTTTGTGTATGTGAGTTTATATGTTTGTAAACGCACCCACGATACAGGAAGTAATTCCTAGTGTGGGGCAACGTTTTTTAAAAAAAGAAAAGAAAGAAAAAAAAATTTACTTTCAGTCGATAAAAAGACTCATAGAATTTGCGTACATCCTGCAGTGGAATTTAAGAGCATTGTAACTTTTTGCATGTATGTTAACATGTAGGCTTAACAGGCAAATGCTTTAGCTGCGTACCTGAAAAAAAATCCTTGTCATTCGTGTTTGTAGTTATTAATAGTAATCATAAAATGCAATATAAATCGTCATAGCCGATGCCGAAACACCCGAAATAAATAAATATACAAGAATTGCTCGTTGAAAATAATAAAATTACCTAAATAATGTTCTAATGGTCCAAAAATATAATAATTTGTAGTGGCCGCAAAGGCGCATAATTTTTTACCAAAAATGTGAACAGGTATGAAGTATTAAGACATAATCATCATAGTATACTCACCATTGTTCTTTAGCACGATTCTTTTTCCAGCTTGCAGCGTTTACTCGTCGTTTTCGTGCCTGTTTATTGTCAACAACTTCAGGGTAACACTCCATGTCACATATTCTTTATAAAAATATGCCCAAATAATAACATTCAACATTAGAAAACTAAAATAAACTGAGAGCAAACTTACGACTGCAATAATAATCCGCCATATTGAAAGACGTGTCGTGATTGGTCGCGATGGACTATGCGTAATTTGATACAAACAGGAACGGACAATGCTGTTTTTGTAGCAAACTAAAAAGTGTCACAGCCATTTAATAGTATTTTTTTTTGTTTTTAATTAATAAATTCTGTATTATCTCCGCAAAATTTAGTGCATGCTGTGCTTTTCTTTAAGTGATGAGACTTAGACTTAAGTTCGAAATGTACAAATTTATAAAGTAACAGTGTTGAAAAGCCTAATAATAAATAAATAAATAAATAATTCCCACTCTATGCCGCGGCGCCTGTTATCATGGATGCGAAGCATAATTCCGTCAAGAACAACTAGGAAGAGAAGCGGTGACAGGAGGCAGCCTTGGCGGACACCCGCGTGCACTGTTACGTCATCTGATATGAGGCCGTTATGAGTAACCTTAGAGGAATATTTCTTATAAATACTCTGCAACAGACGTACTATTTTCGGCGGCACTCCAATGTCCAGTAGGTGGGACCAGATACTAGACCAATTCAGCGTATCAAAGGCTTTTTCGAAGTCTACAAAGGTTAGATAAACCTCCCTCTGTCATTCTGATGCCTGTTCCAGTATGATACGGAGAGTGTTGATCTGGTCCGTACAGGAGCGGCTCGAGCGGAAACCAGCCTGCTCCTTGCGTAGAAGAGGATCCACGGCCTTCGACAATCTATCTAGGATGATCTTACAAAAAACCTTAGAGGGAATCGAGAGCAACGTTATACCTCTCCAGTTATACACACTGGTTAAGATCACCTTTCTTAGGAACAGTTATAAGAAGGCCTTTGTTCCATTTGTCTGGGAGTTCTTCGGCGATCCAGATTTTTTCAATGAGCAGTGTCAGGACGTTACTGCGGTGGGTAAGTCGGCTTGTAGCATTTCCGCAGCAGGTCGAGTCCTGGTGGTTTGCTTGTCTTCAAAGAGCGGACTGCTTCCGCAACTTCAGAGGCTGACGGTGATTCCGTGCTAATGTTTAGGAGCTGGGATGGTGGGGAACTGACTACCCTTTGGGTACGGAACCCTAAAAATAATTAGACTGCGAAAGTTCCCTAAAAGTATAGAAATTGCCCCTCAGTTCTTATCCAAACTTACCTAGCGTAAAGGTGCAGTCCTCAAGCACAAACACAAAACCTAACAACTCAGTAAGCCTAACAAATATTTAAACCGTACTGGATATAGGAACCTCGAGACCACTGCACACTGCATAAATCAGTCATTCATTTCACCAATAAGACTATTACCACATCAAGTCATGTCAACTCACTCACCAATCAAATTGTCAGGAACTCACGACATCAATTTTCGCAGTACATTATGGTATGGATTGGCAAGCCTGCTGCTTTCTCACGGTTATGTATCACTTGACATTGAAGAACTGCCCGTAGGCTGATATTATTTTCTATTGAACTTATTGATTTTATTGAAACATCAAAGGTCAGGACAGAGGTTTTTCTTGAAACTCTAAGTAAGCATAATTTATTAGTATGTGATTGTAACAGGCTGGGACTCCGAATTCTTTATGTTACTTAAACCAACCATTTCACCTATACTTAAAAAAGGTTGCAAAACAAAAAAAAAAATACAAGAGAACTAATAATATTCTCGCAGAATGCCAAATCTCTCCTGAAGCTTCAAATAAACCTTCCAAAGCCAGGATTCAAATGAGATGCAAGCCTGAAAAGGGTGTCCTGTTGTTTTAAGCTGTGCAAATTCACTTCGAACCGTCACCGGAAGTCCAGTAACCCCGGAAAGTGAATAAAAAAACATTAATCTCTTCAACCGTTAAGTGAAAAAAAAACAAAAATAAATCAATATGGCTCGACGTTCAACGGATGCTGAGCAATTTTTCAATCTGGTAACACCGTTGCTCCGGTGTTGCTATTTACCCGGATCGCGACTGGGATGGGAAACGCGATGGATTGCCGGCAATATTTCCTGATTATACCCTGCTGGTTGTTGCCTCGAGGCATAAATGGCAGTATGGCCTCGTTACGTTTGCATTAAAAAAAATGAGGCGGATTTTAAATCTGTGGTTTGTTTCCTTTTTATTCGTTTGAATTTGGATTGCGGTCGCTTTTTAAATGACTTCAAAAAAAAGGAGTTTCTCAATTCTCCAGAATCTTTTTTTAGGGTTCCGTAACCAAAGGGTAAAAACGGGACCCTATTACTAAGACTTCGCGATCCGTCTGTCTGTCTGTCCGTCTGTCACCAGGCTGTATCTCATGAACCGTGATAGCTAGACAGTTGGAATTTTCACAGATGATGTATTTCTGTTGCCGCTATAACAACAAATACTATAAATTAAATATTTAAGGGGCCATACAACAAACGTGATATTTTTGCCGTTTTTTGCTCGATATTAATAACGGCAACAGGTAGACGCTTGAAATATTCACAGAATGTTTAGTTGTATATTCTCTTCAAAAAATAATAATTGTTAAATTAAAATAAAATAAATTAAGGGGGGCTCCCATACAACAAACGTGTTTTTTTTGCGATAATGGTACGGAACCCTACGTGTGCGAGTCTCGACTCGCACTTGGTCGGTTTTTTTTTTTATGTATGAACCGATTTGGAAAATTCTTTTTTTGTTTGAAAGGGTATATACTAGGCAAGTGGTCCCATGTTCATCAAGTCAGGATCTGATGATGGAGTCCAATGGAAATCGAGGGAACTCCTCAAATATTATAGGCAAACATAGCGATTTTGGTAATTTTATCAACATGGCAAGCATTTGCACTCAGAAAGTTTCATTTGGTGAAGAGCAACTGATGAAGAAGATCACAGATTGCCACAGATTGTCACGAGTATGGTACGGGTAATAGTTAAGCGACTACGACAAAGCAAATAAAAAAAAAAAAAATATGATTAAAATAAAAACAAAAAAACATTAAAAAATAATGGGACTGATGAAAATGGTACCATCGAACTGATGTGATGATGATCCTATTCGTGTTTGGAATCGTCATGAGATGTACTGTGGCTATAAATGATTTTCATGGTAATATGAGAGAAAGAGGTCAACCGTCGAATCCGACTCGGCTGGGCGGCGTTCGGAAAGTTGCGTGGTATCTTCTCGTCCAATTTACCGCAATGTCTCAAGACAAAAGTCTATGACCAGTGTGTGTTGCCAGTGATCACCTATGGGACCGAGACGTGGTCGCTCACAATGGGCCTCATCAGAAAGCTTAAACTCACCCAAAGGGCAATGGAGAGGGCTATGCTCGGCATTTCCTTGCGTGGTCACGTCAGAAATGATGATATCCGCAGGAGAACCAAAGTTACCGACATAGCCCGAAGAATTGCCAAACTTGAGTGGCAGTGGGCAGGGCACATTGCTCGCAGAACGGATGGCCGTTGGGGCCGAAAAGTTCTGGAATGGCGACCGCGAACCGGAAGACGATATGTTGGAAGGCCACCCACTAGGTGGACCGATGACCTGGTTAAGGTTGCGGGAAGGCGCTGGATGCGAGACGCACGGGATCGGTCAATGTGGCGACGCCTGGGGGAGGCCTATGTCCAGCAGTGGACGTCTTTCGGCTGAAATGATGAAGTGCCACATAAAAATTAAAGTTTTATATTTTTACAAGCCCGCCACTGTCACACTAATCTCAACCACTGCAACGCCTGAAAGCCAGTATCAACAGTGGCGACCACAGAAAAAGGCACCACCCTAAGGTCAACTGGTAGAAAAAAGCCTTAGACATTAAGTCCGCCCTTGTACTTGTGTATAAAGTTTTAATAAATAATAAAAAGTTAATTAAAAAAAACAAAAAACCCGACTGCTTAAAAAGCAAACTAAAAAGACGTAAACAAGAAGAAAATCATGCTGTGCAGTCGGAGGATACATATTCACGAGCTGACGGACCAAAACCAGATTTATTTACAACTTTTTAGTTATTTTTTTTAGAAATAGGTACATTTAAACATATAAGTGTTAGATATTTTTGAAATTGCCTCTTAAAATCCTTTATTTTGATACCCCACACGATGGGTTCGGAAGAAAAAATTTTTTTTTATCCCCACAAAATGGCGCCCAAAATCCGCCATGTTTTTTTTCCAATTTTAATGTAGCCGGTGACACTCGCAGGATTAAGAAGAATCGATTGACGTAAGAATCATCAAAATCGGCCAACGCGTTTGGTCTCTAGAACGCCACATAGGAACAAACATACATACATACGTACATACATACATAGACTGATAAACACATTACCCTCCTTCGGCAGTCGGGTAATAAAAGGGCCGCGTCAATGAAGCTCTATGAGTCCTGGAGAAACGACCCACCACAACGAAATTACTCAGAAAAGAACAGCGGAGAAGTAAGAAGAAAAAAAAAAAAACCACAGAAGACAATTTTATAATGTGATCCAAAAACCACTGCCAATTTTTAGGGTTCCGTACCCAAAGGGTAAAAACGGGAACCTATTACTAAGACTCCGCTGTTCGTCTGTCTGTCTGTCTGTTCGTCATCAGGCTGTATCTCATAAACCACTATAGCTAAATAGTTGAAATTTTCACAGGTGATGTATTTCTGTTGCCGCTATAACAACCAATACTAAAAACAGAATAAAACAAATGTTTAAGTGGGCTTCCCATACAACAAACTTGACTTTTTTGCCGTTTTTTTGCGATAACGGAACCGAACCCTTTGTGCTCGAGTCCGACTCGCACTTGGCCGGTTTTTATATATTGTTACTTTCAAAACTTAATGTATTTCCAATATGTCGACCCATCCTCACTGGACCCGATCTTTATCCACTCACAGAGAGGATACCCCAAGTCCCGAAGTAATAGATTGATTTTATTATTTTGTAACATTATTTTTTACACTTTAGCAAGTGGAACTCCTGATTTAGTAGCACGTCCTCTCTCTGTATCTCCCAAAGGAAATATACATGTGTATATATGTACATGTACATGAAATAGTCTAAAAGCTTTTCTGATTACAACGTGTATATTTTAAATATGTATGCGGCGTGGGATAGACGTATAACATAGTTTAAATAATGTATGATGATTATGAAAACATATAAAGCACTCAAGTAATACTTACTTTAAGTAACAAAGTTATTTTCAAGTTCCACTAAACTCAAGGTTGATTATTGCTACGAAAATCCAACGTTAAGAAACACAGTTACATTTACATTTAATAAAACAATCTATCAATAATCTATTTTCACTACACTTTGAGTAAGAACAAACATATCTTAATTGTTAACCTAGTTTCGGTGAACATCAACCGGGACTCGAACGGGTAACCCGTGCGTCCGCGGTCGCATCGTCGACACTACTATCAGACACTATTAATACAAATTTTATTCTCACTCGTACACTTTTTCCAATATACGTAGTTTGATACTACGACTGACATGTCTTGATACTTAGTGATTAGAAAACTAGATTATTTTTGACGAACTTATAAAAACCTATGGAGGACGAAAATGTTTAGTGTCTACCCCAAGTAACATTGGATAAGGGCAGGAAGATGATGATGATAAAAACCTAATATGAATGTATTCTAAATTTAAAAAAAGTTGTACATTATTACGTGTTCAACCGGGCGAGCACAGCCCCTGTGAAGGCTTGAGTCACGCATTTTAACACGGTTTTTGCTCCCAAACTGTGATAAAAATGTATGACACAAGCTTGTCACAGTAGGCCGTGCTCGCCCGGCTGCATTAATATTGGTTTGATGAATTCGCTGTGTTATTTTTGCTTTTGATATTTCTATATAAAAAGCTATGATTCTGACTACCCTCTAAACATTTTGCTACCAATTTCTGCGAGCCTTGTTTTATTCACAACCAATCTAAAACAGTAATTAAAGCCCAAACGGGTTCCAATTCCCAAAACTGAGTTCCCTAATTAAGTCAATTACGAGCAAACAAACAAAGTTAACCAATCAGAACTGGACAAATTTGCTAACAAATCACAGTAGCCAGCCAATGTTATGTGTGTCAAGTATCAAGTAATGTTGTTGGACTCGGTTTCAGGATTGTAACAATGCTTACACAGAATTACCATCGCTACTGCCGCGCGCGACGGACCCTTTTTATGTTTCAGATAAAGGAAACTATGGAGTCGATAAAATTATGAAAGTGTAGGTCATGTTTTAGACGTCAAATTGATTGTATATTCTGTATAGGTAGGCTTTTTACAAGCTTTTAATTAACTTGCAATGTATGTATGTTTGTATGTATGTAAGTGTATTCGGGTCAAATCTTGCAACTGAATTTTAAAGCTGTTATCCTCCACTGATTAAGATGATATTTTGCATACACGTTTAGTTTGGATAACAATGCATGGTTAGATAAGTGACGTCATTCTGAATACAATATGGCGGACGGCCCAAGATGGTGGACTATTTATTTTTTGTGCACTGCCATGATATGGGTATCAAATGAAAGGGTTTGCTGAGAAAAAAAGCTTGTTTGAAAAAAAAAAGTTTAATGAATAAATTATTTATTCATTGTATTTATAGACAATTGATATTTTATAGGTGTTTGTACTAACTAGTTAAACAAGCCGTTTGGTAATTTTTATAAATAAGTTTGATTGTTAGTGCCTGTACCTGTTTACTGTAAAAAAGAGAAAAACAAGTACTAGATATAATTTTTACATTAAATATTATGAGGTGCTGCCAGCGGTGACGACGAAAGTTTTGGTCGGTTTTTCTATAATTTTTGTCTGTCCCGCCTGCAGCATCTCATAATATATAATGTATAAATTATACCTAGTACTTGTTTATCTTTTTTCAGTTAATTAATTTTTAGCAGTCAAGTTTATGTTTTTATAATAATTTGTTTTATTTCTGACTTTTTAGTTTCAGTAATGAACGATTTCTCCAAATAAGTTATGTGGTAAAATATTATTTATTTTGCTATCAAAGTTAAAGTGATATAATATATATATATATCACTATCAATATATATATATATATATATATATATATATTTAATAGCTTTCATTTGATACCCATATTGTTAGAATAACAAAAAAAATATTGTTTCACCGCCTTTTTTTAGGAGGTGAGCTATTTAAAAAAAATATATAGCCAATGACATTTCCACAATTGAGACGAATCTAACGACACCTCTCATATCATTTGGACTGTAGAACGTGCTACAGAAATGGAGCTACATACAAACATACATACTTTCATGCTCGAAAAACATTACCAGAAGTAACTTTATTAGAAGTATGTATGATAAAATATTAATTTAAAAAACCACCGTCGCGTTGTTTGTTTTGGTATCAGCAAAAATATATAAAATACATGTATTTATTACAGTAATAAATATATTGACGCCGTTTTCATCTACTTCCAATTTGTTGAAAGCTGAAATTTCTCTGAATAAAATATTAATCAAACCGATGTTGTTTGTGGCAGGAATTCGAAACGTACCATAATTAATTGATTAATTCGCTGAAATTATTTAAGCTCATGACGAACAGGAGGCGAATTTATTTTGTGTTTCTCTAGAAGTCTAGAGCTTCGTAATTAAATTGAATGAATTGAAACCAATAGCGCCTGATAAAAAACGTGTTGTTTCCACAGACGACCAATTGCTATTACCATTCGTAATGAGCTCGTTTACTTAGAGGAATAAGTAAGATACATAATTTTATACAGTGGGATACTGTGGTTTATGATTAAGAATTTAAAATTTTGTAGGGATAAGATTCTTTTAAATATAAAATTACTTAAATGTTAGAAACAGTTACAACTTGTATGAAACAAAAAACATTTTTTCAAAATTGATTAACGCCTGGTCAATTTTATGAGCAACGTTTAACTATCTCACTATCTTCTTAAAAATAATGTGGATCTGTCGAGATTTCATAGTTTTCCCATGTCATTTTTTGAGTACCCCTAGCTCTTCGTAAAATAAAGTTGTTCGAACATCGACTCCACGCCAGCACAGACGGCTCGTCACTCATCGGGGCGAACAATCACCAACACCTACCATTGATTGCCCCTACATAATGCATAGACAACCCACACCCACCCCCTATGGCCTCAAATTATCCTATCGACCAATGACCGTGAGCCCTGAAGCTCGAAATACAAATCCGACTGTAACCGAATAATGGTGTAGCCGAGGATCAAGATATGTCGGTCGTGGTATGCATGTCGATAATTTCCAATCGATTTTAATAATTATATGGTTGTCAGACCCCGTGGGTGTGTCGCGATTCAACTTGAGTGGTTTTTTTACCAATTTCAGGGTGGGTAGCTTCTGATTTTTTTGGAAAAGTATCTATATTTTTTTTGGGTTCCGTACCCAAATAGTAAAAACGGGACCCTATTACTAAGACTCCACGATCCGTCTGTCTGTCTGTCTGTTCGTCTGTCACCAGGCTGTATCTCATGAACCGTGATAGCTAGACAGTTGAAATTTTCACAGATATTTATGTTGCCGCTATAACAACAAATACTAAAAACATAATAAAAAAAATATTTAAGTGGGGCTCCCATACAACAAACGTTTTCTTGCCGTTTTTTGCGATAATGGTACGAAACTATTCGAGCTCGAGGCCAACTCGCACTTGGCCGGTTTTTTTTTCAAAAAACCACGTTAATGTGTTGAACTCACACATCACCGATTATTCCGACATCTCCGGGACCGATTATTGTCAATAACGGTGCTCTCAAGGTTGTTCAAGAATAAGTTTACATCGGGAAAACTCTGCAGTTTGGTAAACACAACTGTAAGAGGGAGCCTAGCAGAAGAATACAGCTGGGCTGGGCGGCGTTTGGGACACTTCGTCAATCTTCTCGTCGTGTATTCCACAGAGCATAAAGATTCGAGTCTTCAATCAGTGACCTACCTGTTATTAGTTACGGGACCGAAATAGGACACTCACAGTACGGGGCTATGATTGGCTTCTCCCTGAGGGATCGAATCAGAAACGAGATGATCCAGCAGAGAACAAAAGTTGTCGACATAGCTCAGAGAATAAGTAAGCTGAAGAGTCAAGGGGCCGGCCAAATTAGCCGTAGTTCCGATGACCGTTGGTGTAGACGTGTTCTTGAGTATTGACCACGAATGGGTAAACGTAACTTAGGACGCACGCAGACTAGGTGAAGCGACGATATTCGAAGAGTGGGTGGTAGCAGCTGGATGAGACAATCGCGACAAATAGCGTGCAATTCGAGAGGTCTGTCTCCAGCAGTGTACTGCTATAGACTGATGATGATGATGACATTCGTAAGTCAAATTGCCAGCGAGTAACGCTGTATATGACCTAGAGTAACTAAAGGTTACTGGCAAGGTCGTTGTCCAGCGCCAGGGGTCATAAACTTAGATGGTCGGAAATAATTCACTAATCCCAAGACACAAATTCCACGTTGCGCTTCACAATACCAGGGCCAGGTAGAGACAGCAAAAACGGCGAAAAAAATAATTGTCAAATTGGGTATTTACGACCCACAGCAGTATCTTCCTAATGAGAAAACAACATGAAAAAAAAGTTTATTTATTTATAACTTTTTAGTTAATTTTCTTTTTCGAATTTGGTACATTTAAACATTAAGTGTTATATATTTTTGAAATCACCTCTTAAAATATTTTATTTTGATGCCCCACACGATGGGGTCGGAATAAAAAAAAACAATCCCCCATAATATGGCGCCCAACATCCGCCATTTTTCTATTTGCCAATTTTAATGTAGCCAGTGACACTCGCAGGGTTAAGACGAATCGATTGACGTATGAATCATTAAAATCGGCCTACGCGTATGGTCTCTAGAATGCCACATAGGAACAAACATACATACATAAATACATACTAACATACATACATAGACTGATAAACACATTACCCTCCTTCGGCAAAAAGGTTGGTCGGGTAAAAAGGTGTACTAAAATGCACTATTTCATATAGAAATGCTAGACTATAATTTTCTAAAAGTCTCTGAATGCTATCAATTGCTCGTTCTAAAACCGTTTTAAAATATTCCACACCAAGGTAAAATCCATCACCCTTCATAATTCTGTTAGAAAACAGTATGCGTTTTATCCAATATGCGCATAGCTGACTTTTATCTGGATTCAATCTGTTTTGATCTAGATCTGACCCAGTTTGATCCGGAATGGACTTCCAGGGTCTAACATGAATATAACGTTTATTGCAAATATTGCTTTTTTGGTTGTTTAAAAATGTTATTGGCTGACGTTTTGCCGCGTGAAAGATTTTATGAATAGCTGGCTTTGTAGTTTATTCCTAAAATATTATGAGTCGGTAAATAAAATAATAATTAGGCTTACCTAAGCCATTCGGAGGTTCAAACCATGCGTAAAATATCGTTTTAAATATTGATTTTCAGCTAGAAGTTGGCACGAGGTTTTTCGATAAATTTCTTGTAAAGAATTAGTTCCTCCTTGGTAGTCCTTTTGTGAGGATTATGTCAAGCTGATCCAGCGATTGTTTCAGAATGGTTTTAGTGATAATTTCCATTTTTTCTTCATTGTAGCGTCATGCATGTGTAAGTAGTTTATTCATGACATACAATATTGTGATATTTATGTTAAATAAATTAATCTTACTAATATTATAAATGCGAAAGTTTGGATGGATGGATGTATATAAGTTTGTTACTAAATCACGCCAGAACGGCTGAACGGACCTGGGTGAAATTTAAGGCACAGAGATAGGTCTCCAGTAGCACATAAACTGCTTTTCATCCCGGTATAATGTTCCCTTGGAACAAGAAAACACTTCTATCGCGGGTGAAGCCGCGGGCAGAAGCTAGTAATTTATACAGAAAAAATATTGTGAGCCGCTATACTTATAGATAGGCATCTAATCATTACTTAATATCCTACTTTTGCAAAGAAATACTTAATACTCATCATACTCTGCAGGGATATATATATAGATACAGAGCCATCTATTGTAAAATGTTAGAACTACGTTCATACCTACCGTTTGACTGCACATGTTCATCGATTGATTCTGCTTCATCACTTTAAAGTTCTAATAGATAGCGCTACCTGTATCAACGATAAGAAATATAATCCTAGTTTAAATAACTTGGGGCTCGCAGAAATATAAAAATATATGTAATAAAAATCGTTTAAAATCATAATACTTCGATATATGGAATTTTCTACTTCCACGATTTCATTAATTTGCCAAAATTACATTTAGGATTGGTTCACACCAAGCGTTAATGGTCCTTGAGATTTTAGGTAATATTCCTTAATATACTCAAGCCAATTAATTAATTATCGAAGTATATTAAATTAACTAAATTGCGTATCAATCTTATTGTGTTTGTTCCAGCAGTATAGAACTCATAAATAAAATAAAAAAATATCTACAATAAAATGTTAATTAAAAAAAACAAAAACCCGACTGCTTAAAAAGCTTTTTAGTTATTTTATTATTTTATAATTAGGTACATTTAGGTAAACATATAAGTGTTGTATATTTTTGAAATCGCCTCTTAAAACCCTTTATTTTGATAACCCACACGATGGGTTTGGAAGAAAAAATAAATTGGGTGCCCCACAATATGGCGCCCAAAATCCGCCATTTTTTTACTTGCCAATTTTAATGTAGCCAGTGACACTAGCAGGGTTAAGACGAATCGATTGACGTAAGAATCATCAAAATCGGCCAACGCGTTTGGTCTCCAGAACGCCACATAGGAACAAACATACATACATACATAGACTGATAAACACATGACCCTCCTTCGGCAGTCGGGTAAAAAGATTAGAATGCAAATGTTCCCTATGAAATTTTGGAATCACACTAAGATCTGAAATAAAATAAAAATACACAGTAAAATGGTTGGGACAGTCAACAGATATTTCGGTAGAGCATTTCAATCCCATAATTGATAACTTTTGTCTAGGCTTATATATTGCTAAGTACAACATAACTTTCCATACACAAACCCTAAAAATGCTGAATCTTTTCAACTTTTACGACAAAAGCCTACTTAGTAAGCAATAAAATATAACCTAGAAACCTAAATAAGGACTATACGTTCCTTGAACGATGAATTTTGAAATGTTTACAATAACATTATCGACTTCTGAATGCTTTTCAGCGTAGCTTAGGCCGATGAACTGAACCGAACTGTCATGAACCTGAATGTGTTACTACTAGGTACCAAAGTAGAATCTAGGTATTGAAACACCTAGACATGTGTGAAAATACTGTACTCACCTATGTAAATTTATGGGTTCATTCAACTGTGGAAATCGATAAAGATATTTTGGCAGGTATTGTGTTGATGGTGGGAATAATTTTATTTTGCGCGCAGCAAAAGATTGGAATTCCCTGCCGGAGTCTGTATTTCCTGATAGCTACAACCTGGGAGTCTTTAAGTCAAGAGTGAATAGGTTTCTTCTAGGCAAGCGTGCTTCATCACACACATCATCGCTTACCATCAGGTGAGATAGTGGTAAAGTGTGTTAGCTCGTGGATGAGATGAGTGGACTGTATTAAAAGGCGGTTGGTTTTGAAGCCGTTATATTTAAATTACATTAAACTGTCCCGGACAAACAATCACGTTTTAAGAAGAGGTATCGACTGGTGCGGTGGAGTCCGTGGTAGCGAGTGATCATCGACCTGCGCCGTGCTGCGTTGATGTCGCGCCGCTCACCCACACATCGATGCCGCGTGCGCTGCGTGCGAGTGTGCCAAGTGCAGACGGCGTGCGCTGGCCGCGAGTGTTGGGTTCAAATCCCAACATGCTGCCCGGGTTGAAGAGATGGCTTCAAGAAATCTGGAAGGGGGCAGATATGAGAATGTGCCTCTCAAAATGATGCTCCTCTTTAGTCACCGTAGTGACTCCCGTCACTGAGAGCTCTTCAAAATAAGGCTTCTCGTCGCCATTAGAGACCTGTGGATGAGAGTAGAATTAAGTGGCCGTCCAATGGAAACAGAAGGAATAGGAGTAGAAGAATTGTGGGGATTAGAGGAACAAAATAGGAATGGAGTTTAAACTAACTTTATTAGTGAGGCAGCTAGCCAATTTCTCATAATAAGCAAGTAAATAAATAAGTACAGATGGATGAACAGTATAGAAATAAAGAAAGCGTATCGTGGACTTCGACAAATAGTAGACCAGTAGATGGCGCAGTAACAGGCGCGAGAAGACTAGCTCGTACACAACTGCAGGTAAGCCGCCAAAAAATATTGTATAATGGTGGAATCTCTGCTTTGCCCGCCTGCTACCATCACTGGCTCAGCGTGAATATTGTTTACCTTGTATCGTTAACAAGGGTACATTATAAATACGTAAAGGAAATAAGTGTCAACAATGAATTTGTTATTGTGAACGTAAACAAGGCAAGCGTTACAATAAATTTACTATTTGAATCTACCTAGAAGTATTGTTAGTATGTAGGTACAACAAAACAAGAAACCAGTATGGTAGATCGTATCTCTCGTTAAGCGTGCATCTGGCCCACCACTACGATAAAGAACTGATGGAATCAGCCTTCAGCCCGCGGGAAATAAGACCCGCCGCATTGTCTGTTGACGGTAGATAGCGTGAAAAGTAAATAAATAAAGTTAATAAATATATGTTGTATTGTAAAAGAGGGTACCCACAAAAAATTAAGTGTTATGTTAAATCTATACATACAAATAAATAAAATTGAAGTGTCTGTATGTCATATGAAAATAACAACGTTTTATTGAATGCACGTGAAAGTATATACGGTACTATATAAGAACAAATAAGCAATTTTTAAGATTTTAGTCGGTCTGTCTGTCTGTTTGTTCCGGGTAATCTCCGAAACAGCTGGACCGATTTTGACGGGACTTTCACTGGTAGATAGCTGATGTTATAACGAGTAACATAGGCTTCGTTTGATCACGAGAAAATTCATAGTTCCAGCGGGAAACTAAAAAAACTAAAAATATATATTTTACGAGTTTGACGCGGACGAAGTCGCGGGCAACAGCTAGTAAAAAATACTAATTTAATAGAAGACAGCTAGGCGAAGGCTCCCTATCCTTGTACTTGTGTTTGAAGCAAGAGGCTTTAAGACACCGCTCAGATGACATGAACAGACACTTAGCGTTGAGTGAATCGCTCAAGATTGTAGATTTTTTCTTCACCGGTATGGGTACCAAAAAGTGTCTGTTGTACCGAGCGCAGCGTATCCTACAGCTTTGCTTACGGCTACTTTTCTTAAGGAACAGAGATTGCTTGGCTGCCACGGTATCTGATACCAGGGAACAAGATACATAGGCTGGATTGGCATCCACGTTTAAGAAATGACAAACAGGAAGTGCTGGTTCTGATGTAGGTGTTGCCTCTGCCTCATGTGAGTGAAGCAGAGTGTTGTGTTTTTTCTTGCAATGTTTACAAGAACCAAGATTGCACCTAGAATCTGTGTGTCCTGGTCGAAGACAGTTAAGACAGACCTTTGCTTGTGTGGCCGTTTGAATACGTGCTTCAATGGACAGGGCTCTAAATGCTTCACAATAAAATAAGAAATGTGGCTGATGGCACATTGGACATATGAATAGTTTTCTGTGGTTATTAATTATTTTTTTATTTGTAGGATTACTATCAATTATTTTTTCATTTGATGTTTTAAGTGTGTTTAGATATGAATAATGTTTTAAAGTGGCAGTTTTTTGTGTATTATAACTATGTGTTTTATGTTCTTGCAAGGTTTCTAATAAGTCAGCTCTGTTGCTAAGAAAATTTATAAAAATGTCAAGTGAGGGTGGATTATTATGTGTGTTTCTATGTTCTTCCCATTGTCTGCGTGTAACAATGTCTAGTTTTTCTGCCATCATGTGTATGATTAGGGTTTCTCCTAGACCGCTGTGCTCAGTTGGCTGTCCTAAAGTAGATAAGGCACGCAGGTTTTTATTTGTGACATCTATTAAATTTCGAATGGAAGAACAAGATTCACTTTCCATTTGTGTCACATTAAATAACGCATGAACATGGTTGTTTACGAGCAATCTTTTGTTGTCGTACCTACTACACAACAAACTCCAAGCAGACTCGTAATTCTTGGCTTTAAAATCTAAATTGTCAATGACTAATAAAGCACTACCCTTTAACGAAGCACGTAGGTAGTGTAATTTGTTGATGTCGTCTATGTCCGACCGTGAGTGAATTAAGGAAATGTATGTATCTCTAAATTCGAGCCAGTGTTGATAGTGACCGTGAAAAATAGGTAAATCAATTTTTGGCAGCCTTACACAATTGTACTTAAAGCCACCGGCCTGTACATCGCCGTCACCTGTTACGGCACCATCTTGAAGACTGCAAGCCTGGGGAGGACGAGCACCGAGCATACTCCGCGCCGTCGCCACCAGCTTATAGTACTGGTTCTCGAAATTCTCACGCTCCTCGCTCTCGTCATTGGCGTTGTCCACCAACTCCTCGATGTCACTCTGTAATTTGTCGAAGACCTCGTATAAGCTATCAAATTTCGTATATCTGGTTTCTAAATCTAATAGTTGCAGACTGCCGAGCTCGCTGCAACTTTCTTGCATTTGTAGGTAGTTGCTAAAAATTGTGAGCTTGGCTTTCATGCAGCTGCGTTTTTTAATTAGCTTCTCCACTTTTTCTTCTGCCATGTCGTTCTAATTGCTAGAAGCTAGCGCGCAAATATTACCGGTGAATATAAACTTGTTTACCCGATGTTGCGAATTGACCGAAAAAAAACACTAATGAGCTATGTAGGTACCTATGACTCACTCGACCGACGGTGCGAAGTGCGAACAAAGAAACAGCTGTACTATAGGTATGTCGCCGCGCGATCAGCTGATAAACATATGTAGTAATGTTTTACGTAAACAATCTTTTAGTTTTTAGATGCTGGTTGTTATTGCTTTTTAGCAGAAATGGTTATGATGGAGAAATATTAGGCTTTGAAATAGTGATTTCCCTTTACAGGTTGAGATGAAGGTAAATGATAGCACTCACTTAAATATAGCTGTTCAAACATATGAAATAAGAAAATAAGGGATGAATTGGAACGAACTCACTGAATGTCTATACCCTCCACTGGACTGACGATAATCGCCAAGTTTTGTGTCCGTTGCGATGACTGGAGTCTGGACCGTTCGACGATCTTCCGAAGTCCGTCGTTGGTCGATCTCTTGATGATTCCTTCACCTCTGGGCGTGTGCGGGTGCTCGGCGAAGTCTCCTGAGCAAGATCTTGACTCCTGCTGGAACTGCCGCTGCTGTAGACCGCAACTGTAGACCGCTGCTTCGAGGTAGTTGAAATTTTTTCCGGAGACCGTTGAATTTAAATAAACGGCGAGATCCTTGAAGGACCAATGTTAGCTCGTGGATGAGATGAGTGGACTGTATTAAAAGGCGGTTGGTTTTGAAGCCGTTATATTTAAATTACATTAAACTGTCCCGGACAAACAATCACGTTTTAAGAAGAGGTATCGACTGGTGCGGTGGAGTCCGTGGTAGCGAGTGATCATCGACCTGCGCCGTGCTGCGTTGATGTCGCGCCGCTCACCCACACATCGATGCCGCGTGCGCTGCGTGCGAGTGTGCCAAGTGCAGACGGCGTGCGCTGGCCGCGAGTGTTGGGTTCAAATCCCAACAAGTGCAAGCCTATAATTAGTAAAAAAAATAAGTTGCTCATATTATTTATTTCACACTATTATAGATGTTTTCTGCGACTTAGCTTCCGTGGCCACAAAAAAAAACTGTTGATTATTTCACCATAAAATGTATCCACATATAGCACTTAACAATATTATATTTTTCTATCAGTGGTAGATTTTTCGTAATCGACTCAGACGTTCCAGAGATTACCCCCTACATACAAGCAAACAAAAAATGCTTTTCTTTATAATTTACTAGATTCAGCCCGCGGCTTCGCCCGCATTCAAAGTTCAAAAAAAAAATGCTCTAATCGCCACCAAACTTTACAGGATTATCCGCTGGGTCAATCTAAAGATTCTCTGAAAATTTCATTAAAATCGGTCCAGCCATTTCGGAGTCTAAAGAACCTTCTCCTAACAATAACAAAGGCAACAAAAAAAGAATTAGCGAAATCGGTCCAGCCGTTCACGCGTGATGCCGTGACCAAGGGAAATAGGGATTCATTTTTAACCGACTTACCAAAAAGGAGGAGGTTCTATGTTCGACTTCATGAACGTTTTTTTTTTTTTTGTTTAAATATATGTATAGATTACTTTGTTAGTTTAGATAAACGTAAGTGCAAATAAAGTGAATTAAAATAAAAGCAGTAATGAAATCTCGGTTCCCATTGGCCATTTTATAATTAAAACTATTATAAACACAATTATAATTGTAGTAAGAGTATACCGTATGGTAAAACTCGTACCTTATTACAAAAAATCTAAAAATAGCCGCATGTAATTAATAGAAAATTGATTCGCACGAAACATATAGGAAAGTTTGCACCAATCTATGAAATTTGTGTACAGAGTAATTACAAATGTTCCTTATTGATTAAAGTACAGAGAGGAACTTGTATTAAATGTAATCTAACTTATATTAATAGTTGATCAATATTAACCACATAGGTATTAATATAAACTTCATAACAAGTTAAAATTGTTTCTGTTTATGTTTGTGTAAAGGCACAGATCATATAATACTACAGTAAAAGGATATCTCAGAAGTTCTAACCCAATAACGTAAATTCTCTTTTACTTGTGGGAAGGTACACTATCCCTATGATGTCATAAATTCATGTTAATAATTAATAATAATTAAACCTTTTATTTCCTTAACATACATAAAAGATCCATCCTCCAACAATTTCTACGTTCTTCTTGTCTTCGGTATCTTTCTCAAGTCTTCTCCACCATTTTTATGAAATTAACTATACAACGTTGTCTATGGTTCTCTCCGGTTCTCTTGTCTCTTGGGCCAAGCCAATTAGTGACTAGTTATGTCCACCTTCCATCTGTCAATATTGCCACGTGACCTGCCCACTTCTACTTCAGTTGTTTCATATGCTGGAGAGCATCTATAACTTTGGGTTTTATTCGTATCTTTTCTGATATTTTCTTATCCTTCAGGCTTTTATTCAGGATACTCCTTTCAATAGCCCGCTGGGTCTTCTGTATTCTGTCCCTTGCATGTTTGTTGTATATCGAAGTTTGTGATCTGTGTGACATGCAGCAGAGCAGACACCCATCGATAAATATCTTTTCTCAGTTTCAAAGGCAGTTTTGCTTTCATTATTGCTTTCATGATAATTATGCTACTTTTACCATTTGCCATTACCTCTCTCACAGAGAGGATGCTTGTGTCCCAGCAGTGGGATCATTATAAGGGTGATGATGATGATGCTACTTTTAATCCCTACAAATTAAAATAAAAAAACCTTGGTTTTGTGATACAATTACTTAACAATTATCTATTTAACTTATCAGTTTGTTAGTAGAAGAAAATTAACTATAAAATGGGACCGAAGCCGAGAAAATAAGCTAACATTTGAATTTAAAATTTCTCCCAAAAATTTAACACATCGCCACCAGTTATTAAAGAACCGTTCCACAAAAAGGAATCCAAAACTAAATCTGGGATAACGCAAAGCAATAGTGTATTCGTTCGGATCTAATCGATTCCAATCCAAACTCGGTTACTCGATTCGCTAAATCGGATCCGCAAACAACGTACCACGCGTTTTCGAAAAAGGAAGAGATTGGGGTAAAGTGCCCGGTTGTGGGCATAAACGAGGGGTCAACGGCCTATTAATACTAATGTAAAACGGTGAATCGGCGACAATAATAGGGTGAAGTCACGAATTATCCGTTTTAATATTTTTGTTAGTGGATTTATGTGAGAAAGTTCTTGGTGTGGTTATTATGATTTTGAGCGGAGATTTTCTAGAATTAGATGAAGATTTTGAAGTTGTATTTAGTTCTCGTTGATTAAGCGTTACTGCTAAGGAAGAGGTTCTGAGTTCGATGCCCGAGTCATGCAAAGTTTTACTGGAAATTGGATTGTGCTCGGTCGATAGGGGACTAGGAGTTCAAAATAGATAGAAGGTAGATGGTTCCGAGTATTTCTAAACTAATCAAACTCAAACAAGATTTCATGTATAATTAATTCGCACTGAAATTTCCATCGTTCCTAATAGCTGATCAAGTCACAGCCCTTGGGAGCTGGGAGTTCCGTACTGCCGTAATTGGGATGTTTGGCTTTGGCATTTCCTTCGAACTCCTGCGGTCCCAGTACTTTGAGATAGTGCAGCTGGAATATGAAGGGCACTACAAAGTTTATTTGAAGGAATGCGGTGTTAGGACTGCGCGGATGATTAATGCGCGTTTATGTAAGAGGAAGATTTAGAATAATAGTATATTACGCAACTGGTGAATAAAGAACGGTTTTAAAGCAAGGGCCATATATGAACCACGAGCAAGTGAAGGATTCTAATGACTGAATCACTGAATGATGATTGAATTACGAGCATAACGAGTGATTCAAGTGTTAGAATCCTGAGCGACGCGAGTGATTCATGGCCCTCGATATAAATCCGTTTTATTCAAGAGTTGCATACTATATTTAATACCATGACTACGAGAAAAAGAAAGATTTAAGCTAAAAGCACAAGGAATATTAATAAATAAATAGTTTATTACCTTCAAAATTTACAAAAAATGTGAAAACCGGTCCCCTGAGCTAGGTAACAGCACCTGTGTTTCAGGGGCCAGTGGCCACCTCCGTTACGTTACATAATTATAATTAATGAAACACCAATGCAATTAATATTAGAATTATTAAATAAGTATTTAATAAATATCACAGACTTAAATCAAAATCATTATTAAAAGCGTAAATATAAACCAACTCAAAATTAAAATCGAAGAAGGAGTTTGAAAGTCGAGTAGAAATTTGAATCAATTTTTATTTTTTGCGCAAAGAGGTTATATAGCTTTGAGATTAGAGGTCGAATATATTGGTGTGTTCTAAATTCAAATTTGATTGCTTTTTATTCACCACTGTTGAAAACAGTGAATAAAATAAGCTTTTTAGAGGGGGAATGGTATACAATATATTTGTGCTGATTCTAAAGTAAAATAAGTTTGTTTTACGGCAAATTAATATAAAATAAGGCAGCCATTGAACTGACAGGAGTTATTGCTTACTTTTTAACCCCCGACGGAAAAAGAGGGGTGTTATAAGTTTGACGTGTGTTGCTATGTATCTGTGTGTCTGTTTGTGGCATCATAGCTCCTAAACGGATAAACCGATTTTGATTTAGTTTTTTTGTTTAAAAGCTGACTTTGTCGAGAGTGTTCTTAGCTATGTTTGAATAAAATCGGTTTAGCCGGTCAAAAGTTATTCGCGTGTCTACTACTAGGTATATTACATGTAGTTTAAAAATCATGAAATAAAAATAAATTTTTAATTTAATTTTTATCCTCATGTTTCATGTCGAGAAAACATTGGTGATGATCCAGCCTTCGGCCACAGAGGCCTATGTCCAGCAGTGCACACCTGAGGCTCTTGATGACGGCATTCTGACTCCTCGTGGTGGTTAATAGATTTAATTTATTATTATTTCATGTGCCTTCATGTTACTACATTAGAGACAAGTAAAATTTAAAACAATCCCGACACAAATACCTCTACAAACTACATAAATTTTATCTAGCACACTTCGATCCATCGAAAACGTAATTTTAGCACGATATCTTGCAAAAATAACCCGATAAAAACAATAAAACGCCCAACACTTTTGAAGGGATGCACCGATTTTCATCAAGCAAGAACAACTAAAGTCAACTTTAAAAGAATAAAAAAAACAATATCGGTTCATCTGTTTAAGAGCTATGATGACATAGACAGTTACACAAACACAAAGGTACACACGTAAACTAACAACTTTCCGTCGGGTTTAAAACATAAGCCAATCAGCAATGCACATGATAATATCAGAATACAAGGCATTTATTTTTCGCTAGGATTTAGGAGATACGCTGTATCATTACGCGTAAACTATCTCCTAACTGCTATTACGATCAAAATAGATGCTCATTTCTTAGATAACAAATACCATACTATACTTCAATTATGGCTCGCTACCAAAAGTAATGAGAACATTATAATAATCATAAGTCCAAATGGCCTTATTTGGTATTCTATTGCCATGTCTGATGTTATGTCATCAACGGTTAGTTTGGTAGACTAAGGCCTAGTTTTTTATCTGTATTTAAATATGCTAACCAATGGTTGCAGATTTCGGTAAAAGACAATATTTCTTCAATTGTTATCCTCATAAATGGTCAAATAAGTTGGAGAGTTAATTATTTGACCTTTTGTTAGACACAGTTGACGAATAAACGCGTTTAACCGAAATTTGAAACCATTGATTAGCGTATTTAACCATTGGCTGAGTTAACTACGGATTAAAAAACTGGGCCTAAGTTACTAAAAATATAAATGGGTAAGCAGAAGTTTAAAATTTATGGAGACGTCATCTTTGGTACAATAACCAACTACGTTGGAGTAGACTTCCAGTCTAACCTGAACAAACAAAACAAACCTTGTTTGTTCTGTCTCCTGCTTGGAGGGAAGTGGCAATTTGTATTTTTTCCTACTCCTCCGTTATTCTTTTCTAATTAATTTCGTTGTGGGATCCAAGACAGTTGAATTCAATCGCCGAGTCTTGGTCGAGCTTTATTGCCTCGACGCTTTTCTGGTGGTCGCCACTGTTGATTCTGGCTTGCAGGAGTTGCTGTGGTTTGGGAATAGTGCGGTGGGATTGCCCCAAAATAAAAAAAAATCTAACCTGATTCAGCTGAGTACCAGTATTTACATGGAGCGACTGCCTATCTGACCTCCACAACCTAGTAACTGGGTAAAAAGATATCTCCTGGCAAAACTGGTGCCAGATTTTCGTGGCTTCTGACGACTGTCAAAGATATTTAAATGGTAACCGGAGCCGGAGGTACGGAGAAATCTTGGTATGTTAAGATGGTCACCCATCCATGGACTGACCTCGGAAAGCGTTGCTTCACCTTGTAGTTCGACCCGTGCGGCTATTATTATTAAGCCATAAGGTTTAATATTACATGTACTTCATAAAATTAGAAGATATATTTGTCTTTGTATCAGTTAGATTAAGTTATATAGTTTCAACCTTAGTGAAGTTTCAATTAACTAAAATTGTTGTCAAAAGTTGTCGACAATTAATTTCTCAGACCTTACATTGTATCTAGTATATTACGGAAAATTTCTCGGTATAGCAAGTGTAGCCTAAAGCTTATTTTGAAAGGTTTCGTTCGGAGAACAAATATCCAAATTACAAGCTTGTAAGATTTCCATAAATTATTTGCATAGAGTAGTAGTTTGTCCGTAAGTATACCTAAAACCGTAGATATATATATATATAAGACTAGCTGTTCTCCGCGGCTTCGCTCCCGTGGGCCACTCCACTTTTTCTCTCGGGATTAAAAAATAGCCTATGTTACTCAGGAATAACGTAGCTTTCTATTGGTGAAAGAATTTTTTAAATCGGTCCAGTAGTTTCGGAGCCAAACAAACAAACAAGCAAAAAAATCTTTCCTCTTTATAATATTATTATATATTATATTAGTATTAGTATAGATAGAAAGAAAACTTCAAGTTTATTTGGCACACACAGATACACACAATCACGAAATGTAGGCACAAATAAAAGGGAACTTAATTGGGTTATTATTTTTTTGGAAGTTTTTTGTTAGCGTGGTGATTAGTATTATTCATCGCACTTGTTCAAAACGGGTTACCGATTTCAGGTTTCCTCACGATGTAATTAATATAATATTATATATTAATTAAAGCGATTATAAAGAAGAATAGAAAGAAGATTATATTATTATATAATTTACAGAAATTTGAAAACCGACGACAGTGTGATTTACCTCACAAACTTTCTTATAGAACCCGTTAAAATAACCAAAACAGTATTACTATGTCGTCATTTACTGATTGGACTTCCAACAATGGGCGCCGATACCCTTTTTCGGTAATTTACGGTTGTTTTCTACATCGCATGGAAGGTGAAAACCGCTTTTTTAGGAAAATTAGATCGGTAAGTAACGGCTTTGATCTGATATCGGTTTTTGACACCAGGATGAGATCAGACTAATGGTAACGGTTTTTTTTCTTTTTTGTAGATTTCTCTGATTTGTTGGAATAATGGATTTTCAAAGTTTATTTGGTAGCTTTAACTGCTCATGCACTACTTTCGTGCTTTGAAAAATAATTATTTGGGACAGTATCAATTTATTTTTAACATTTAACAAAACAAGTAGGTATTATACGATTCTAGCTTATCCCCGCGACTTCACTCGTCTGACCTGTCTCTCAGAAAACGTGGTATTAGGTATTATTTTCGGGATTTAATTAAATGACGACGCAGTTGGCGTAGAGGTTGAACGATCGGCTGTTTCACGGCGTGTCGCGGGTTCGTATCCATCACGCAACATATGTTTGTATAGCCTACAGATAGTTGTTCCGGATCTGGGTGTCTTGTAAAAGTGAGTTTAAACGCACCCACGATACAGGAAGAAATTCCTAGTGAGGGAAAAAAAAAACAACTAACAATTTTACGTCTATAACTATATAATATTAGTTAAGACAAGTACCGAGTACCTACCACCTTATGGTGATAGGTACTTGTCTACACAAATATAACATACCTAACCAAACATAACTTACATACCTCATGTCAACCACACAACAAACAAACATACACCAAAACTAGACACAATTATTATAAGCAAGTGAAATTAGTGGTACTACTCAAAAAGGTTACCACCCGTGTATGGTACCACAAGGTACCACAAATTGTTACTCAAATATATCGTGTGACGTTTTTGGTGACGCGAATTGAAGACCAAATGTTTAAAGTTTTAACAAGTTATGTCACTCCAAGGATGTGTTTATTTGTGACGGTTTTCGGAAAACTTGTTGAGTTTTAAGTGCCTTGTTGGTCTGTTGATAAGTGTGGCTGCTGAACGCGGGATGTTGAGTTCCCCTGGGTTGGTTAAATACTTTATTCCAGTTAGACCATTAAGGCACCAGTGCAAGTCTTTCGGTTGCTATGATGATGACGATGACCATGACCATTAAAATCACTTTTGAATGTAATTTACGGTAAAATAAAAGGTTTTTAAGTTGATAATTAGCAAAGGAAGATTATTATGGAGAGGAACGGACAACTTTTTTCAAAGAAAATTTTGAAATATTTGGAAAATATCTAGCTGTGCCCGCGGCTTCGTTCCCGTCAACTGCCAGCCCTACTTACCTATCTACCCTACTTACCTTACTATCTACCTACTTTTTTCTAGAGTCATTCTTTCGTGGAGTATCTTAACACCGCCAATCAGAAAATTACGTCAAATGCACAACGCCATCTATCGAATATGGCGTCCAACTGTCCGAGTATCTGAATTGCGTGTGTTGTGATATTTTATTTCTTGAACAATTTAAATTCATCTAACTTTTGATAGAGTAAAACGATTGCGATGAAACAAAAATAAAGTAATACTTTAATATACGCACAATTTTCATGTGTAAAAGTTATCTACGTTGATTTTGTACATTTTACGAGATGCGTGCACAAATAAACAGACAAAAATTTAAAAAATGCTGGCAATTGTTCTGTTGGTTATCCTTTAACATACTGGCTATTTTTTTTGGAAATGTTTTCGATGTACAAAAACTACATTTCTACATATTTATTATAGATACTAGCTGACCCGGCAAACTTTGTTTTGCCATAAAAACACCAAACATTCATCTACCCTACCTACCCTACCCTACCCTACCCTACCCTACCTACCCTACCCTACCTACCCTACCCTACCCTACCCTACCTACCCTACCCTACCTACCCTACCTACCCTAGCCTAACTACCTACCCTACCCTACCTACCCTACCTACCCTACCCTACCCTACCCTACCTACCCTACCCTACCTTTATTACGGGAAATTGACCTCTGTGTGGCCCTCTGCTTCGGTATGACTTTCAGATTTTTAAAATAAGAACTCGAGTGCGAAATAACACATCAGTGAGACCACGTGTTCGGTACTTAACCTAAAATAAAAAACGTGGTCCGAAAATCCTGATAGTGAAAATTTTTGAAGAATCTTACAGACGTACCTGCCTGTTCCGAGCTGACTATAGAGCTGACTATAGAACAGTTCCACAAATCCTCAGCAGGAAACTTCGAGGGAACTCCTCAACCTCTGGCCTGACGTCACCCGAGTTTGGACTTGTGTTGGACACCCCCTCCTCACTTCCTCAAATACCTACCCCCCCCAACTTTTTTTTTTTTTTTTTTTTTTTTTTTTTTTTTTTTTTTTTTTTTTTTTTAGAGAATACCCCCTTCGGGATATCTCGGCCAAAAATAGTGGTAGACCACCCAGGTTGGGTCCTTAGTGACCGGCTTGAGGAGCCCTATTTTTTGGCCCCAACAGATTCCCCCCCAAAAAAAATTCCCCTCCCTCCCCCCCCCCCCCGCCTTCACCCCCTCCAAACTTTGGATTTAACCCCCCCCCCAACCCCCCTCAAAATACTTTCCCCCCTTGGGTTATCTCAGCCAAATATAGAGGCAGACCACCCAAGCTTGGGTCCATTGTGACCGGCTTGAGGAGCCCTATCTTTTGGCCCCAAAAGAAACCCCCCCCCCAACCCTTATTTTATTGCCGCACCCCCCTCGTCCTATCTCGGCCCAGGTCAGAGCTGGAACATCCGAGCTTGGACTTATTTTGACCGGCTCGAGGAGCCCCTTCGACTGACCCCAACAAAGTACCACTTAACTGCACCAGCGAAACCAGAGCAACCAAAAACTTTTCCAAACGGGTAATATCAGTAAGCGACAAACACCTAAGTTTACTGAAGGGCGACCCAGGAGCAGATAGCACTATACTAAACGCCCAGACTCAGACGACAGCAGATCCCGAGCACCACCCGACCTTAATTATAAAAGTTTTTGGCACTAGCTTAACGACATATAGCAGCATTATTGTGCTGCTATATATCTAGATTAAGACAATAAGCATTCTTATTGCTTATTTACTGTGTAAATTGTAATTTGTGGACGTATAGTAGCATCTTGTGCTACTATACCTTAAAATAAGACTGTTAGCGTTTATTGCAATTTAAATTTTTAAAGTTTAGATTAGGACATATAGTAGTACTATTGTACTACTATACTCTAGGCTAGGACTTATTGTAAGGTTTTAACTTCGTTGACAAGTACCCTATTTGATAAGGGGAACCTCAACACTGACACAAAAAGCGGGGTATCTTTTACAATACCCCCTTTTTCATTTTACTTTAAATTTTACACATAATTGGGGTGCCTTTTACACCACCCCACTTAGACGCAACACTAATCCCCATAACCTACAAAAGTCAGGATGAGCGGAATGCCCGGTGTGCGCACGCCCATTAAGAGCCGGTCTCTTACAGCGATCACCCAGAACAAAAGCCCACAACAACCACCTGAACAAGCAGGACCTTCGACGCAAAGCGTCAGAAGGAGTGTGGGTGAATGGGAGGCGGGCAAGACAGTCACCAAGAGGACTCCTCCTCCCAAAAAAACTGGACAAAACACCACCAGTAGTGTCGATCTCTTTTGAGGTCGGCAGCCCGCCTGCCCCAAAAAGTAAAGTTCAAGAGGCAAGGATGTGCTCAAATAAAATTAAAGCGCTAATGACCACATCCAGAAACACCAAAAATGAAATTAAAGCCGAGGTGAAAGCGCAAGCAGACCGGCTCTACCAGCTCGTCAAAGAGCTGGAAAATGCCAAAAAACCCCCAACCGAAAAACCAACGGCGACTACCGAAACCCAGGCGCAGAAGACCAGAGAAACTCCTATCCCTTCTCCAGTAGCCTTCAGAGAGGCAGATGTGGAATCCCTCAAAAAGGCCCTGGAGGAGCACAGTCAGAACTTGGCCGTACATAGTGGAAAGATGGACAGGCTGAAGGAGGCACTACAAACTGGCCAAGAGCATATGGAAAAGCTCTCCTATGCCAGTGTAGCGGCAAGTCGGCCTGTCATCCAAACCCCGAAACTCACAGCACTACATTCCATCGTAGTGACGGCCAAGGACGAGGAGGAATCCGGTGAGCAAGTCCTGGACAGGATCCGGAAGGTAGTAAACGCAACGGAAGGGGGAATACAAGTCGACAAGGTTCGCAAAGCAAAAGATAGGAAAGTTATAATGGGCTGTCGCACGGAGGGAGAAAGGCGAAAATTGCAGGAAAGACTCAGTAAGGCACCTGAGTTGAAGACAGAGGAAATAAAAAACAAAAACCCTCAAGTTGTTTTAAGGGACGTTGTGCAGTTGAGCAGCAATGAAGACACGGTAAAAGCTCTCAAAAACCAGAACCGCCACATCTTCAAAGACCTGGGTGAAGAACAGAATATAGTGGAGGTTCTATACAAGAAACGTCACAGGAACCCGCACATGTGCCACCTAGTGTTGAGGGTCGCCACGGAGGTCTGGCGGCGCATGCTCGAGGTCGGATCGGTACACGTGGACCTTAATCGGGTTAGGGTCGAAGACCAGTCCCCGCTAGTCCAGTGCTCGCTCTGCCTCGGGTATGGGCATAGCCGACGCACTTGCACGGAGACCGTGCCAAAGTGCAGCCACTGTGGCGGACCTCACATGAGGACGGAGTGCGCGGACTGGAGTGCTGGTCTGCCACCAACCTGCTGCAACTGCACACGTGCCAAAATCGACAACACGCACCATCACGCCTTCAGCTCAGAGTGCACAGTCAGAAGAAGATGGGACGCTATAGCTCGCTCATCCGTAGCGTATTGCTAAGGGCGCCCCGGGGACTCCTGCCCAACAAACAGCAAGACCATACCGTGTGGCCCAAGCAAATTTACAGCGGAAGGAACTGGCTACCACCGAACTCTTTTTAGAGGCCAGTGAACGAAAGATTTCGTGGGCACTGATTCAGGAACCGTATGTGGGGGGAGCACGAAGTATGAAGAGCTACCGTGGAGCGAGAATCTACCAGTGCGAGGTCGATGGAAGTGGGAGGGTTAAAGCGGCGATAGCCGTCTTTGATCATGACTTGGACGTCATACCCTACCCGAAACTCACCACAAATAACATCGTTGTAGTGGGGATCCGAACCAAAGCCTGGGAAATCGCAGTAGTTTCTTACTACTTCGAGCCAGACCAACCCATAGGGCCATACTTGGACCAGATGACCCGGATCAACGCGGAAGTGGCCAACGGTAGGTTGCTGATAGGTGGCGACGCGAATGCGAAAAGTGCTTGGTGGGGCAGCATCAAAGAAGATCCCAGAGGAGAGGAAATGTCCGCAACCCTGGATGAACTCGAGCTTCAGGTACTAAACACTGGTGACGCTCCCACCTTTGACACCATCAGAGGTGGTAGAGCGTATAGAAGCCACGTGGACGTCACGGCATGTTCGCTCGACCTTTTTGACCTGGTGGACGGCTGGCGGGTCGACACAGGAGCAACATCCTCGGACCACAACACGATATTTTTTAATGTCAATACGACAAGGGAAAAGGGTGTTAACATCACTAGGACTACTAGGATGTTCAACACCAGAAAAGCGAATTGGGAAGCTTTTGGAAACAAATTAGAAGAAATTAAAATCAGAGAAAAAGTAAACTTAGAAAGAATAATAGAAATAGATAATAAACAACACTTAGAGGAAATAACAGTTAAATATATAAATATAATATTAGAAGCATGTCAAATCACTATCCCAAAAATAAATAAGAAAACAAAAATTACTTGTCCGTGGTGGTCCGAGGAGCTCACTGTGAAGAAGAGGGAGGTTATGACGAAAAAGAACCGCATCCGCAATGCCGCGCCGGTCCGGCGAGCGAAGGTCGTTGGCGAGTATCTGAAAGCAAAAGAAGAGTATGAGATGCAGGCAAAGAATGCCCAAATCGCCAGTTGGGAGGAGTTTTGCCGGAGGCAGGATCGTGAGGGAGTTTGGGAGAGTTTCTACAGGATCATTCGTAGGACCACCAAAAGGCAAGAAGAACTGACCCTTTGCAGCGATGGTGCGTTCCTCAATCCGAGTGAGTCGGCCGCCCTACTTGCAGATACGTTCTACCCCGAAGACAGAGTAGACCAGGACAACGCTGACCACAGGCGAATTAGAGAAGCAGCTAGCCGAGTAAATGAGTGGGCCCATGATGAACATCATGATCCCCCATTTACGACGCTGGAGCTGAAGTCCGCCGTGGCGGGTTTCAATCCCAAAAAGGCACCAGGAGGGGATGGACTGACATCTGATATCTGCAGTCGAGCGATTCACCAGGACCTAGACGCTTTCCTTGCCCTCTACAATAAGTGCCTCGAATTGGCACACTTCCCGACCACCTGGAAGGAGGCTACAGTCGTAGTCCTCAGAAAGCCGGGCAAGGATAGCTACACCACCCCTAAGGCATACAGACCAATCGGTCTACTGCCTGTTCTGGGGAAGGTCCTGGAGAGGATGGTCGTAGCGCGCCTAAAATATCAGCTTGTACCGCGGTTTAGTACTCGTCAGTTTGGCTTCATGCCCCAGAGGAGCACCGAGGACGCCCTCTATACGCTAGTGGAGCACGTAAAGGACAAGTTGAGGCTGAAGAAGCTAATTGTCCTGGTGTCATTGGTAGAGGGCGCCTTCGATAGCGCCTGGTGGCCAGCCATAAGGGTCAGACTGGCTGAGGAAAAGTGTCCGGTTAACGTCAGGAGGCTGATAGACAGCTATCTCGACGGTAGGAAGGTCAAGGTTCGGTATGCCGGAGAGGAATGCACGCGAGAGACTAGCAAGGGCTGTGTCCAGGGGTCGATCGGTGGTCCAATCCTGTGGAACCTCGTTCTCGACCCACTACTGCAGGACCTTGAGCAGCGTGGAATTTTCGTGCAGGCGTTCGCGGATGATATAGTCTTGGTTGTAGATGGGGACACGGCGACTGAAGTCTCAAGATCTGCCAATGCAGCCCTCGCCCATGTTCAGGGTTGGGGCATCCGAAATAAGCTGAGGTTTGCACCGCACAAAACCTGTGCGATGACCATAACCAATAAGCTTAAGTACGACACTCCAATACTGAGCATGGCCGGGGTCGACATCGGTATGGTCAAGAAAATGAAATTGCTGGGTCTAACCATAGACGAAAAGCTCACTTTTAATGAGCATGCCGCGAACGTCTGCAAGAGGGCAGCTAACGTATACAAGCGACTGTCCCGAGCGGCAAAGGTGAGCTGGGGATTAAACACACAAGTCATACACACAATTTACACGGCAACGATTGAGCCCATAGTGACATACGCAGCCGCCGCCTGGGCACCCGCTGCAAAGAAGTTGGGTATACGGAAGAAGTTAGGCTCTGTTCAACGAGGATTCGCTCAGAAGCTCTGCAAATCTTACCGTACTGTCTCTCTGAACTCGGCACTGGCACTGTCTGGGATACTACCTCTAGACCTGCGCATACAAGAGGCAGCCGACCTGTATAAAGCGAGGAGAGGGTCATCCCGGTTTGTGCCAGGAGATAGGGAGATCGAGAGTGCGGTAAGGTTTGCAGAAGCCCCTCATCCAGCTACACAAACGCCCCTGGAGTTCATGTGCCTGGCAGACCAAGAGTTACTAGACAGTAACAATGTGCAGGCGGTGCGAATATTCACCGACGGCAGCAAGATTGAGGGGAAGGTCGGAGCCGCATTATCCATTTGGGATAATGAGGGCGAAATCCGGAACCTCAAGCTTAGTCTTGCCGCGTACTGCACAGTCTACCAGGCGGAACTCCTGGCCATTTGCAAGGCGACAGAAGTGATCCTCGCGCGGCAAGAGGCGAGCTATGGTTTGTACAGCGACTCAATGTCCGCATTGCAGACGCTTGCAAACCATGGCTCGCTCCATCCCCTGGCAGTTCGCGCGCGCGCTAACCTGGCTCACGCCCTGTGCCAGAACAAAGCTGTGACTTTGTTCTGGATCAAGGCCCACGCGGGCCTGCCGGGGAATGAGCGAGCGGACGAGTTGGCTAAGAAAGCAGCATTGTCGTCACGGAGGAAGCCGGACTACGACCAGTGTCCGGTTTCATTTATCAAGCGGCAGATCCGTTTGGAATCGCTTGATGAATGGAATCGAAGATATGTGTCGGGCGAGACTGCTTCGGTGACGAAAATGTTTCTTCCGGATGCAATAGCGGCTTTCCGTATCGTACAACAGGTGCGGCCCGAAGGCGTCCTCACGCAAGTTTTGACGGGGCACGGTGGGTTCTCTGAATACTTGAATCGCTTCAAGTGTAAGGATAGCCCATCGTGCGTCTGCGATCCAGGCGTGGCAGAGACTGTTCAGCACATACTTGTAGAATGCCCGTTATTTATCAGGGAGCGCTACCAACTTGAATGTGAGCTGGACAGGAAAATAACGAGGGAGAGCCTGCATGGGCTCATGGACAAGAAATATAGGGAAAGATTCTTGGAATACTGTATTAGAGTAGCCACTGCGGTTATACATCGAAATAAAACCTGAGGTGCACCGTGCTTCATTAGTATTATGTATGATATTTAAATGCAAGCACGGAATGCAGCCTGGACATGTGTAACCGGCAGTATTTCATGTTAGTACCTAAGTTTTTAGACTATGTAAGATTACTGTGATATTTTTGATAACTGTGCTTGTGTTTTTGATCCCAAATCGTAATACGATAACTGTACAAATTTTTACTGTGATAAATCGCACCATGTATACCTGAGATAAACAGCACTTTTCGCACAAATTGTCTTAATAGCACCTTTTGCTCATTGTAAATAGCACCTCTGCACATTATTGTATTTCTACTATTTTTATAAGAAATAAATCATGCCCATAGAATAGATTTTTTTTTTTTTTTTTTTTTACTATTTATAGGCCTGTGTTTGACCACAATCTCACCGTGGTCAGTGATGATGTGGCCGATGGTGGTAAGCACACAAAGCCTAGAAGGGAACTGGCTCTCAAGTGCTGCTGTCGGAACACACCGGAAGGTGCTTGGCGACAGATTTTCAACTTGAGGGTGGTTGCCAGCCAGGCGGGTACTACAAAGTACCCTACCACCGTGCTATGGTTTCCTCACGATGTTTTCCTTCACCGAAAGCTCAAGCTCATTGTAGGATTCGAACCCGCGACCTTCGTCTCGGTATCCGACGTCACTACCACTGAGCTATCATCGCCTTAAAGATTTACCCCTTTACCCCCAGATTAAATAAAAGTGGGCGTCCTACCCACAGAATGTAAGATGATGAATGCAAGAAAGAAATAGTATGAAGAATGAAAGTACGAGAGGCATAAAAGATTGACCGGAATGACTGAGGTTGAGCACATAAGGCGCCAATATCGTTGGCGGGGATTAGTGTTAAGAAAAAAAAAAAAAAAAAAAAAAAAAAAAAAAACCCTACCCTACCTACCCTACCTACCCTACCTACCCTACCTACCCTACCTACCCTACCTACCCTACCTACCCTACCTACCCTACCTACCCTACCTACCCTACCTACCCTACCTACCCTACCTACCCTACCTACCCTACCTACCCTACCTACCCTACCTACCCTACCTACCCTACCTACCCTACCTACCCTACCTACCCTACCTACCCTACCTACCCTACCTACCCTACCTACCCTACCTACCCTACCTACCCTACCTACCCTACCTACCCTACCTACCCTACCTACCCTACCTACCCTACCTACCCTACCTACCCTACCTACCCTACCTACCCTACCTACCCTACCTACCCTACCTACCCTACCTACCCTACCTACCCTACCTACCCTACCTACCCTACCTACCCTACCTACCCTACCTACCCTACCTACCCTACCTACCCTACCTACCCTACCTACCCTACCTACCCTACCTACCCTACCTACCCTACCTACCCTACCTACCCTACCTACCCTACCTACCCTACCTACCCTACCTACCCTACCTACCCTACCTACCCTACCTACCCTACCTACCCTACCTACCCTACCTACCCTACCTACCCTACCTACCCTACCTACCCTACCTACCCTACCTACCCTACCTACCCTACCTACCCTACCTACCCTACCTACCCTACCTACCCTACCTACCCTACCTACCCTACCTACCCTACCTACCCTACCTACCCTACCTACCCTACCTACCCTACCTACCCTACCTACCCTACCTACCCTACCTACCCTACCTACCCTACCTACCCTACCTACCCTACCTACCCTACCTACCCTACCTACCCTACCTACCCTACCTACCCTACCTACCCTACCTACCCTACCTACCCTACCTACCCTACCTACCCTACCTACCCTACCTACCCTACCTACCCTACCTACCCTACCTACCCTACCTACCCTACCTACCCTACCTACCCTACCTACCCTACCTACCCTACCTACCCTACCTACCCTACCTACCCTACCTACCCTACCTACCCTACCTACCCTACCTACCCTACCTACCCTACCTACCCTACCTACCCTACCTACCCTACCTACCCTACCTACCCTACCTACCCTACCTACCCTACCTACCCTACCTACCCTACCTACCCTACCTACCCTACCTACCCTACCTACCCTACCTACCCTACCTACCCTACCTACCCTACCTACCCTACCTACCCTACCTACCCTACCTACCCTACCTACCCTACCTACCCTACCTACCCTACCTACCCTACCTACCCTACCTACCCTACCTACCCTACCTACCCTACCTACCCTACCTACCCTACCTACCCTACCTACCCTACCTACCCTACCTACCCTACCTACCCTACCTACCCTACCTACCCTACCTACCCTACCTACCCTACCTACCCTACCTACCCTACCTACCCTACCTACCCTACCTACCCTACCTACCCTACCTACCCTACCTACCCTACCTACCCTACCTACCCTACCTACCCTACCTACCCTACCTACCCTACCTACCCTACCTACCCTACCTACCCTACCTACCCTACCTACCCTACCTACCCTACCTACCCTACCTACCCTACCTACCCTACCTACCCTACCTACCCTACCTACCCTACCTACCCTACCTACCCTACCTACCCTACCTACCCTACCTACCCTACCTACCCTACCTACCCTACCTACCCTACCTACCCTACCTACCCTACCTACCCTACCTACCCTACCTACCCTACCTACCCTACCTACCCTACCTACCCTACCTACCCTACCTACCCTACCTACCCTACCTACCCTACCTACCCTACCTACCCTACCTACCCTACCTACCCTACCTACCCTACCTACCCTACCTACCCTACCTACCCTACCTACCCTACCTACCCTACCTACCCTACCTACCCTACCTACCCTACCTACCCTACCTACCCTACCTACCCTACCTACCCTACCTACCCTACCTACCCTACCTACCCTACCTACCCTACCTACCCTACCTACCCTACCTACCCTACCTACCCTACCTACCCTACCTACCCTACCTACCCTACCTACCCTACCTACCCTACCTACCCTACCTACCCTACCTACCCTACCTACCCTACCTACCCTACCTACCCTACCTACCCTACCTACCCTACCTACCCTACCTACCCTACCTACCCTACCTACCCTACCTACCCTACCTACCCTACCTACCCTACCTACCCTACCTACCCTACCTACCCTACCTACCCTACCTACCCTACCTACCCTACCTACCCTACCTACCCTACCTACCCTACCTACCCTACCTACCCTACCTACCCTACCTACCCTACCTACCCTACCTACCCTACCTACCCTACCTACCCTACCTACCCTACCTACCCTACCTACCCTACCTACCCTACCTACCCTACCTACCCTACCTACCCTACCTACCCTACCTACCCTACCTACCCTACCTACCCTACCTACCCTACCTACCCTACCTACCCTACCTACCCTACCTAAGAAATAAAATGCGATGATAGCGCCGTCCGCCGGAAAATCAACAACTCCTTATAAATAAGAAATTAATTGAAAAAACATTTTCCAGTAGACCAAATTGTAAATCTAAACCATTCTCGAATCTCCACGAACACACACAAAAAATTTCATCAAAATCGGTCCAGTCGTTTAGGAGGAGTTCAGTCACATACACACGCACACAAGAAATATATATATTAAGATATATTGAGGATAGTATTGATTGATAGGGCCTCTACATGAGAATTATCGTAGCTGGTGGAATGTGCGTGTATTGTACATATACCTCTGCTGCCTTCTTCGGTAAATCAGTGATGATGTTATGTTAGATAGTGTGTTGTATAACTTAAGCCCGCAGCTTAAAGTCAAATTGCATATTTGGCGTACAGTATTATAACTGATGGTATCCGAAACACGAATTTTCGGAAAATTTTAAATTGATGTTGTCATCACTTGCATAGAAAACAAACAAACATTGTTTCGTCACATTTCCGAGTAAAAAAATAGAGTTATTATGAAGCGTTCGTCATTGTATTGATTGGTGTCTTTATAGACATGGGACATGCGATACAATTTTATATGCAGCGTTTTAATGACACATGTAGTTGCCCCGTACAGCACTAAAAATATTGGGTATAATATATAACAGATCATGTACATAAAAAACTGAATTGAAAAGTAACTTCAATTTCGGAAGGCGGTGTCAAAAATCCGACTTCCGAAATTGAAGTTATTTTTCACTTTGTAGTGTTTTTATTTGGAAGTTGGTTGTATTTTTTTGTAAAATTGTTTTTATAAAAAATAATAATTTCTGGAAGCTCAAATACTTTAACTGAAAGAAAGTTACACGGTGAATTCCATTTGCTACTTTTTTTATCATGATGTATGGTAAAAGTCAAAGCCGCGGGTAAAGGCTAGTCTATACTATAATATTATAAAGAGGAAAGATTTTTTTGTTTGTTTGTACCGAATAGGCTCCGAAACTACTGGACCGATTTGAAAAATTCTTTCACCAATAGAAAGCTATATTATTCCTGAGTGACAGGCTATTTTTATTATCCAGAAAATGGGTCCTGTGGGGTGGCCCACGGGAGCGAAGCCGCGGGGAACAGCTAGTATAATATAATTTTAACAGCAGCATGATTTTTATGTATTGATGTCGTCTTCGACAGTATGATACTTTATTTACTTGCACCATCAAAGTGTAATGGTAATGTATGTGTTTGGTTTATGTAATTTAATTATTGAGATAAATCTAATGTTAGTATTTCTGAGCGACGCCTTGTCACTGATCTCAGAATATTCTGTACTAGCTCCTGCCCACGGATAGATAAAGGCAAAGTTTCATTAAAATCCATTCAGCGGTTTAGTCGTGAAAACTCAACACACAAACAATGAGGGACTTTTGCGTTTAGAATATTGTGAATAGGTTCAAGCTTTGTTACCACGGAATTATTCCATCGTGATATTGAATGCTCCACATAAGCTAATAAATACTTATTTGGTTAAGAGAATCCAACCATCAACCTTCACTGTACTTAGAAATAACATCCTGCTACAGCAATAGGCTATTCGGGGAAGTCCACTATCAGATATTCATGAATCACCATGTTCGCGACTTAATAGGTAATTAACTGTTCCGTGAAAAAAGCAATGAATGAATCAGTGAAATAATTGTAATAGGTTTCAAATGAAACCGTCATGAATAGAAATTTTATAGAAAGGGGAATTTGTCTGTGAAATTATTGAAAATGTGCTATTAGGTACATTTTGATAGCAGTGCGCGAAGTTTGTCAAATGATTTAAAAACTTTGTGCGTCAATGTTTTCGACGCAATTGCGGAGCAACAATGAAATAAATTTATAAACATGCTTTTTTATTTTTTGTTCTGCCCGCAAAATTATATTAAGGTTGCACTAGTCGACGGCACGAACTATTTTGTGCGCGGGTTTAAAATGCTTGCTATCTTATCCACCAACACGTGCGAAAGAGATAGATGCTGTGATGAGCAGTAAGAAGCTAGATCGCGTACGAATACACGCTTTTACAAATTTGTAGTGAAATGGATGATGATTTAGGACGAAAACGAGCCCGCGACATTTTATAAACAGACCTTTGAGAGTAGATATGGATATCATGACAAAACGACTAAATGTATCTGTTCAAAATAAAATTATTTGCATTGTTGAATTACTAATCTACCTCTATAATGGTAACCGTTTTGTAATTTTCACTCTTATTATGGTATTTATTTGCACCCAAAGATTCGTTAAAATTTGTGTTGAAATATGGAACTTTAGACGCTCATAACTATCAAACAAATATATTTTTTTTCTTTTTTGTTTCCATACAGGGCTAGATAATGATGAGACAAATTGATATAATTTTTTATTTTGAATGTACTCCGTCAAACAGTGGAGTCATCGCCAGAATACGTTTTATGGAAGAATGATCGACTGGGGGAACCTTAATAAGACAATTTTGTGAAAATATGACGATTAGTAGCAAATATCACTTCGAAAGCCGTTTTTATTTATTTATATAAATAGTACGTATAAAACAAAGAAACTGTCCGCGTCTGTCGATGTCATTTCTATTACCCTGTTAACTTCTTCTAAACATTGCAAAGGATTTTGATACGGTTATCACACTTAACAAGTTCTCACTAATAAATTGAGCGATAAACGAAGGTTTGTATATAATTTTCCGGTAAGAAACAGGGGCGGGTCGCTAGTATATTACATTAAGGAAACCGGCCGTATTTATATTTAAAATAATTATTATAATTTACTATTCAATTATAATTATCGGAAATTACAACGTAATAGAGTGTTATTTGCAGGAATCGAAATAAATGTTGAATTACACCGACTAGTTTGAGGGAATCCCCTAAATATTTACTACCATTTTCCTAGAAAAGTAAACGGGAATGGCTATCTTCAGAAGTTGTAATAGTTGAGGAAAAGTGAACTTACAGTTAATTATTGCAATTAGAGCAGTGGTGGCCCAGTTGTATCGGCCGCGACTTACAAGTTGTAGGTCGTGGGTTCGAGCCCAGGAAGGCGCTTTACTTTATGTAAATTATTTCAAAATGGTGAAGGAAAACATCTTGAGGAAACCGGCATGTCCTAGAACCAAAATTCGAAGACATGGGACATCCACCAATCTGCACTGGGCCCGCTTGGGGGATTACGGCCCATTCCCTCTCACAGAGAGGAGGCCTGTGTCCCGGCAGTGGGAATATTCAGATAGTTATCTGAAAATAACTTCTGCGGTTATGAATTAATTTTATTTGAATTCTATTAACTGCTCTGATACCCAGTGTGAGTGCGGTGCCCCTTTGCAAAATATGGTACACTTGCTGGTGTGTCCCAAGTGCCCATACACCTGCACTTTGGAAGATCTTATGCTCGTCACTGACGCCGCAATCGGCGTGGCCACCTACTGGGCCTAAAATTTATAAAGAGTTTCCCATCGACTCGAAAAGAAAAAGAACAAGTGCTCGTTATTTACTGAGATAGTAATGAATTATTTCTATTCACACACCACACCATCAGCCTATTAATGTTCCCACTGCTGGGACACAGGCCTCCTCTCTGTGTGAGGGTGGTTTCTATTCATACTGCCATGCAATAGTTTTGTATGTGTTTTGGTAAATGATACATTTACAGTGTAGGACTGAGCTTTTGAAAACAATATTCTTTTAACAATATTACATAATTATGTATTTGTATTATTAATGCTGTAAGAACTAATTATCATCATCTGCCTGCCCTTATCCCATGTTACTTGGGGTCGGCGCAACACGTTTGCTTCTTCCATACCGTTCTATCCCCCGTCATGTTATTACTGACTCCCTTTTCTTTCATATCACTCCTCACACAGTCCATCCATGTTTTCTTTGGCCTTCCTCTCCCTCTCCATCCATCCACATTATTGCTGTAAGAACTAAAATAAATAAATACTATACACTGATCAAAGTTATAGATTACTCTTTGGTCAGAACAATTTTAAACGTATTACGTTAGTTTTTATCGTAAGTATAGTATATTTAAAGTAAGATTTTCAGCAACCTATTTATTTATTTATTTAATACTTCATGCACACAAACGTACAGAGGCGGACTTAATGCCTTAGGCATTTTCTACCAGTCAACCTTTAGCTACCTATCTTGTAGTGTATCAGTAACATTTATATACTATAAAGAAAACAGAAAAAAAACCGGCCAAGTGCGAGTCGGACTCGCACTCGAAGGGTTCCGTACCATTATCGCAAAACACTGCAAAAATCACGTTTGTTGTATGGGAGCCCCCCTTAATTTATTTTATTTTAATTTAATAATTATTATTTTTTGATGAGAATATACAACTAAATATTCTGTGAATATTTCAAGCGTCTACCTGTTGCCGTTATTAATATCAAGCAAAAACGGCAAAAATATCACGTTTGTTGTATGGGAGACCCCCTTAAATATTAATTTTATACTGTTTTTAGTATTTGTTGTTATAGCGGCAACAGGAATACATCATCTGTGAAAATTTCAACTGTCTAACTATCACGGTTCATGAGATACAGCCTGGTGACAGACAGACAGATAGACAGACAGACAGACAGACAGACAGACAGACGAACAGCGAAGTCTCAGTAATAGGGTCCCGTTTCTACCCTTTGGGTACGGAACCCTAAAAAATGACATGCGTACCTATTTTTTTAAGATTTAAGGTAAGCTTCTCAATATTGACATCGAGATGACAATCAAATCTACCAACAATATCATATTTTATGCCGTTTGTTAAGTGTTAGCATACTGTGTAGAATTCTAAAGAATATCTATATTATATATTAGCAACATTATATCACGTGGGTGTAAATTTTACTTACAACCTTTAAACTGTAAAGGTTGATTTATGTTTCACAAAATTGTCGAAAAAACGTTGGTCTATTGGCTGTTGATAATGCTGAAGTCATTGATGATTTAAAACGCAACGCATCTAGACGAACATACTAAAGAGGAGACCGACTAGGTCAGGGTATATCTGGTTTTGGTCAGCCAGCTCACTAACATGTATCCTCCTACTGCACAGCATGATTTTCTTCTTGTTGACGTCTTTTTAGTTCGCTTTTTAAGCAGTCGGGTTTTAGATTTTTTGATTTAACTTATTTTATTTATAACTTTTTAGTTATTTTTTTTTAGTGTTGGGTACATTAAACATACAAGTGTTATATATTTTTGAAATTACCTCTTTAAAACCTTTTTTTGATACCCCCCACACGAAGGTTAGGAACAATATGGCGCGCAAAATCCGCAATTTTTTTATTTTACAATTTTTATATATCCAGTGACACTCGCAGGGTTAAGACGAATCGATTGACGTAAGAATCATTAAAATCGGTCAATGCATTTGGTCACTAGAACGCCACATAGGAACAAACATACATACATAGACTCAGAATCATAAACACATTACCCTCCTTTGGCAGTCGGGTAAAAACGGAATGATGTAGAAAACTGTTAGTGTTTTTACTGCTTTTCGATGTAGTCTCCGTTCCTTCCTAAGTTCCTAAGCACTGACGCCTGCGATGGAACCATTGACTGAAGCAGTGGACCCAGTCTTCTTTAGGGATCGTGATCTACGTAACACTGCGATACACGTTACGCTTTTGAGTGCAAAACAAGATAAAATTCGTTGCTATCACCAGGGAGACAAAACAGGTGACTATTCTTAGCTTAGATTATCAATGACACAAACAGGTACCTGCAAATATGTCATAGCTTGCAAATAAGGCATAACAGCAAACATAACCTACAGTTTGCCATAATATTAGCACCTACAACAACCAAACTTAGGCCTACACTACTACTATCGAAAGTACCCATCCAGTTCTCCATATAAAAACGGCACATATAAAGGAAGTCCGATCCAAAAGTGACATGTAAACATCTCCAAACGAACGAACCCTATTAAGGGAATCACTTTTAATTTCGCGTTCCATATGACTCAAGTTTCTAGCCAGACAATGTGAGAAAAGACGAGACGTACTCAAGAGACACCACGTGCATTACCATAGTAGTCACGGACCATAATTTTGGATCCAATCCATAACCAAGGGAACGGAGTCGCTGACTTACTCCAGTTACTGAGTAACGACTAGTGATGGGCGGTGACTGTTGATTTGAGTGCAAGAGTGCGAAAATCTTGAAAGTTCTGCAATAAATGACGTCGTACCAAAAGCGACGCCGACCCGGCTACGGCGAAGCCAAAAGGAGGGTTATGAGACAATCAATATAATATGTAGACTTGTTTGTATTGCATAAATTACCAGCACTTTAGCTCAGTTACCTTCTTAAATATTATGTCGTTCGTAGGTAATCGGTTAATCACGTATTTCACAAAGCCAAAGCAATAACGTATTCATTTGCACTAAATAATCGTGATGTACCAACTTTACGAACAACTCGTCTTACACACAGGCTCTAGGGAATTAAGATTGCGCTTTGAGAAATCTGACGGTAGACTTTGAGCAATCGTTCATTAAAAGTCTAAAACTAATTATTATCCTGACTATTACGTTCCCAAACAATAATTTTGAGAAAAGTGATTTGAAGAAGTAGCTACGATTCCAATCGAGGTTGTGTCTTTAAAATAATCTTGTGTCCTACCCACTTCCACGGCATCATGTCGGTGGCAGCGCACTTTGTTGCAGTTCTGGGGCACAAAGGGCAGAACAGGAGATGGAACATGGCTTGTGACTCAGCTCAACATGCACACTACTGTCGAGATAACCACATTTTGCGAGGGGTTTGAGTTACACAGAATAAAATAATAGCTTCATCAATTCATCATACCTAGTTCGACCAAAAACAGCAAAAGAATGATGTTTCACTTAAAATTCGCACATAATAACGGCATTACTTCTACAAAAAAAAAAAACAATCGAATAACGAACGCTGTCACATCACTAGCGCAGCATATTTAGCCATCCATCTCGGTAAGGCAGGGTCCTAAAGTGATCGCTAAAGATGCTCTTTTTAGCGCAGTGGGTTTCCTTATGGTCTGCGGTCTCCAATGGAAGGTTTTGTTACGTAATATTATGAATGAACTGGACTGAACCCTGGCACAAACAGTAAACACGTTATTTTTTGTTTCTTGTCTTTAGATTTTTATGGTAAGCGCTAAGTGTGGTGTATATGGGCCTGTCCAAACGTTACTACGGGAAAGTTTATTTGTTTTAGTCAATGGTTAAGTGGACCATTTGTGGAATAGGAGTTCTGGAACTAGAGTATGTGTGGCGTCTATGGTTATTAAGTAGACAAATGTCAAATCAAATCAATTATTAGCGAGATATGGGTAGTTTTCAGGGTGACATTTTTATATAAGTTCTTTAGACCATATACTACCATGGCTGGTGTGCAAAATATTACAATAAAATGAATACAATATTAATTAACAATTGCAACATCATGTTCATTATATAATTCTATTATTGAAACAATTACTCAACTTAATTATTACATTATTTTCTCATTTAAATAATCACTAACAGGATAATAAGCTTTTTGAATTAAATACCTTAAATGTGCGAGAGCGAGCCCGAAATAATAAAAAATACTTTAATGTACACCGAAAAAGTTATACATCTCTTTTATGAAAAACTTAATTCTATATGTACAATGGCGGTCTGATGGGTACACACGTCATTAATTTTTGATTTTAGTGAAAAAATAATGAAGAGCAATTAGCTTCATCTCTTGATCGGAACGCACAACGCTGCGGTATACGGTGCCGGACATATTATAAGCCTCCTTACCGCGAAAGCATAATGCGACGGAACAAAACTGTTTGAGACGCTTTTTAACCCGCGACGGAAAAAGAGAGGTGTTGTAAGTTTAGCGTGTGTACCTGTGTGTTTGTGTATTGGTTTATCTGTCTGTGACATCATAGCTCCTAAATGGATGAACCGATTTTGATTTTGTTTTTTTTGTCTGAAAGGTGACTTAAAGTAAAGTAAAGTAAACGTTTATTTGCATAGATTGTAGGTACATTAAATAACATGTGACAATCAAAACATGGGTGATCCTTGTACAATCTACCATATATTAGGCATGCAAACATTATTTAATTAGATGCAATGATATTATGAGGTGCATTCACATAACAATATATTAATTTAAATGTCTTAGTACAATATAATAGGAATATAATTAATGAATTGGAACAATGTCATAAGTAGGTAAGAATATCAATTATATAATAGCAGGTTATTGAGTACAAAATAATATGTCAGTATCATTTAGAAATTCATATACAGACTAGTAGCATTTTGCAATTAATAATTCTGTCAGTTTATTTTTAAAGTTTCTTATGTGTCATTTTTAATTGTCTTAGGTATTTTATTATATATTATTGGGCCCATACTAATAACACTCTTTTTCTGTAAAGCAGTATTACATCTCTCAACATGTAGTAGATATTTATACGGACTTCTTAAAGGCATATTTCTATCTTTTGACACTGCAGTGAAAAGTTTAATGTTACATTGAACGAAAATAGCGACCTCTAAAATGTACATAGCCGGGCAAGTTAATAGTTTGAGGGACTTAAACACAGGAACGCAACTATCCGTCACTTTCATATTGGAAATACGTTCAGCCATTCTAATGTTATGGGCGTTTTACTATTTGGATTGGGGTATTATCGCAAGATATCGTGTTATAATTACGTGTTCTTTAGATTGTCGATCGAAGCGTGTCTACTACTGGATAAATTATGTAGCATGAAATGAAAATGTGCGATTACAATTCCGATCAAGAGACCAAAGCTTGATAAAAGTTGATAAACCTTATAATTTACCTACTTACAAATATCCAGTACAAACTGCTCTAATTGCCCAACTTTGACAGAAGCTTTTTTTATTTACATTTCAGTAACCTTGTGGAAATAATCATTTTTTCACACGTGATAGTTGATAATTCAGCTAGTTGACAGAAACACTTCACACTCCAAACTTGTCGATTTTCAATATCAAATTGATTTACGCTTTTGAATTGTCATTCGAAGTTAGTTCAAATTATCTAGTCAAATAAAGATAAAGACACAAATGAAATATTTTACTGAAAATTACCATATATTTTTAACAATTTAAGTTGTACCCTAACTCGTCAATAGAACCACTGTTTGAAAGGTTTAAACACCTGAAATGGTGCCCGCTCGTCCCTAAAAGACTTTTCGATTTAATAAATAAATTATCAATCAGTCGATTGTTCACGATATATTTAATTGTCATTACGGTTGATTGGTTCGAATAAAGTAGGCCTAATAAAGATACTAGCCGACGGTAGTTGACCAAGTATCATACGAATTTATAAAATGTACTAAGTTAAAGCAGTGCACTAATTTACGTGCACGTCTATATTTATTTATTTATGTATTCTTTATTGTATACCAGAAACTACAGTAACAAAAGAAACTTAAAACTAAAAATATACAACGGGCGGCCTTATCGCATTCCGCGATCTCTTCCAGGCAACCTGGAATGGACAGTGATTGCCTGGACATGACATGGGGTTGTCAGGGGTGTAACAATACTAACAATGAATATAATGATACAATAATACTTAATAAAAACACAAATAGATATATATATATATGCCATATAATAGACGCTTTATACATCGTTCTCACATATATATATGTATTTTTCCAAAATCATCATCAGTCTGTTAATGTTCCCACTGCTGGGACACAGGCCTCCTCTATGTGAGAGGGGCCGTAATCCACCACGCGGGCCCAGAGCTGGTTGGTGGATGTCACATGTCTTTGATTTTTTGGTTCTAGGACATGCCGGTTTCCTCATGATTTTTTCTTTTCCTTCACAGTTTTGAGAGCAATGGTGATGAAATAATTTACACAAAGTAAAGCGCCTGCCTGGGTTCGAATCCACGAGCCACAATTTGTAAATCGCGGCCGTTACCACTGGGCCACCACTGCTTTTTTTTGGTCCCTTATGTTTTTTTTTTTAAATTAATTTCTTATCCCCTTATGATAAGCAGCTGTGTTGTCCCGGCTCACTACTGTAATCCATTTCTCCGTCAATCATGGTAATTAAGGAATTATCCCCTAGGGTCGTCTGAAAGCTTTCTTCAGATTTTCGTCATCAATCGTTTAAAATCTTTTTATTTACAAATATAACGTGTAAATAGATATTTATTTGGGTACATGGATAAGAATATATTCAATGTAGAAAACTAACGCTTAAATTAAAAACACTCCTAACAAATTATAAAATAAAATAAAAATAAACGAATATATACATAACTTTTAGATTCCATAAAAGTTTATAAAGTGCAAATGTTAACGTAGCGAAAATGTACACAGAACTTATGTGTTCATTCACTTATATTATTTTTCATATAAGTTCATGCAGCTCAAAGTTGCATGCAGACAAATATTTACATAGAGAATATTTATACAACTTATATGCCTATTTACTAACACCAACATATATAATTTCTCTCTGCTGGATTGCCTCAAATTACTTGGAAATAGAAAAGCCTTAACGCTATGAAGTTTCCATCAAACAGTAAATTATTCACTTTGAATAGAAAATGTTTCTTTAACTGGGAAATAAGTTCATAGTTCTCTTCGGAAAGAAGTTTATATTGTGCACAATTGAGTTCCTAAGTAATTATAATATGCAAACTGTAGTAATACTGTTTTCTTTATTTACCATATTGGTACTTTTTCACATTCATATGTACTTTCTAAGTTTATCTTGGACATTACAGGCAACGGTGAAGGAAAACATCGTGAGGAAACCTGGACTTATATAGTTAATGTAAGTCTGAAATAGCCAAGTCAGAGGTCTGTAGGGTTCCCAGAGGTGGCTTAATTAACTCTGACACCAGAGGTGGCCACATCCTTATACGAAAAGAAGAGACCACTTTGTAACTTTTCCTATTATGAAGAACTCTCTGTAATAGGTAAATATCTTATAATTACTTTTTTAATTTATTATTCAAATAATATAATTGAATATTTCTAATCTTATGACTAATAACAAAACAAAAACGATGTCAATGGAAAACGTGCCCAGTTCAACCCCAAACGGCTCAAACATATAACTGCCAATAAGGTTGTCTGAATGAGGTTTTCTGCACCAGCAGCAGCCGCGCCAGCACAGCCCGCCGTATATAATATAATTACTGATATATTAAAATATGATATTATTAAATCCAGTATGAAGATTCTGTATCAAGCTTGAATAGTGCTGCGAAGATCAACGGTAATTTATATTTTAGGTAAATTAGCCTAAACTGTCCCACTACGGGACATAAGACTTCACAAAATCCTTTAAAAAATTCTCTGCCCGTGTCATCTCGTACCAGATCGACATTTCTAGTTCAATCAAAATCTACGATTCTTCAAGTAGTTTCAAAACTGATAGTTTGTTAACTAAACGTACCTACCTATCTACAAGACTAAAAACCGGCCAAGTGCCATTATCGCAAAAAACGGCAAAAAAACACGTTTGTTGTATGGGAGCCCCACTTAAATATTTATTTTTTTCTGTTTTCAGTATTTGTTGTTATAGCGGCTATCACGGTTCATGAGATACAGCCTGGTGACAGACAGACAGACAGACGGACTGCGGAGTCTTAGTGATAGGGTCCCGTTTATACCCTATGGGTACGGAACCCTAAAAAACAAATATTAAAAGTCAATAGTCAACGCTATATGTTTCCAGGTCATATTCATACCAGCCTTCCTTATCAAATCACTAATCAACAAAGAAAGAGCCTACTTAAAAACCTATCACCTCGTAATAGTACTTTCATACCAAATATTATACGATATAAATTTTCAATGTCAATCGAATATTCATGGACACGTAGGGCCGCGTGATTGGCACCGTAATGGCACTAAAAATTATTTATTTCAATATCCGGTGCCACAGGAAGGTAGTTGACAGTTACTTTCGCGCCAATTGCATAACAATATCGCCATCTTGATTTGAACACGCGCTATTGTGGGTTCGTTCTAACTGGACTATTGTTCATTGGGTAGCATAAATAATTAAACAGTGTACTCAGTTTTATAATGTCTCTACTGATGGAGCATAGGCCCATTCTCTGTGAGAGAGACTGGACCAAAGGTTATACGCTGAAAGTCTATTGTTATCAAATGTCAAAAGTTGCTTGTCACCGTTCCTCAAATACCTGTTATTCACCATTTTCTAGGTTCTTATGAGTTAGTTTGATATTTTCAGTGGTTTCAGGATCTTCGGCAACTCTAGTAGACTGCATGTTGGTAAAATGTCCCACGTCAATGCTGGGTGGTTTTCGAATAACATTGCTGTTCAAAGAAATCCAAGTAATCTAATCCTAATCGGAGTGTAGGTCCACTGAAGCGTTTTCTCGGTTTACCCGGTTTAATTGAACTAAAATTATGCTTTCTTCAATCGAATTAATATTTACAAATTATGAATGAACCAATCCTCAACACTCCAACAACCAAACAGACCACAACCGTCCACATGCATCGAACGGTCCGCATCCGGCGGACGCAAGCCACGAAAGTAAACTAAGCTGAGCGCCTCCTTCTCCATACGGGGACGCACGGGCCGTGCCCGGGCCGTGTGCGGCGCCTGCTAATCGGCCGGGCAGCTGCTCGGATGTTGTCGAGAGGACAGACTATGTGGCGGTGAGGTTTGACACAGATACCTTGGCATGGGGAAGTGTGAAGGATTTTGATGGATGAATGAGTTGATCTGAATGTAAGTTTAGTAAAATTAGCACGGCATGCAAGGTACTCGCACACGCCTGCTGAAAATGCAGAAAATTCTGCTTGATTTATTTCCTTTCATAAATTATGTGACGGAATTTAGGCTTTAAATTCAAATCATTACTGGCGTAAACAAGCCGATCATTCCGCCGAAATCATCAGTGTGTTAAGCATGATTAAGACAGTAGGTATCTTTTTACAAGAGTTCGTTGTGGTAGTTCAATTTAAAGGTCATTTTCAGCAGTAGTTTTAGTAGAAAGATAATTCCCGTTGTTTTCATCTAATAACATTTTTTTAGGGGATTCGGTATTGTGCGCGCGAATTTATCTGTTACCCGGGCCTTAAGTCATGGTGGATGCAGTAAATGTGGGCTTCTAATTGGTTAAAGTCCAACATAATCCTCCGTACCCCAGACGAAAGGTGTCCATTTGCCCACACAAAAAGATAGGGTATTTGATGTTGATGTTTATCCACGCCAAAAAAACAACGATCTATCTATACTTGTGACGTCATCACCATCTTCCTGCCCTTGTCCTATGTTACTTGGGGTCGGCGCAACACGTTTTCCTCTTCCATACCATCCTGTCCCTCACTTTATCACTGACTCCCTTTTCTTTCATATCACTCCTCACACAATCCATCCATCTTTTCTTTGGCCATCCCCTCCCTATCCATCCATCCACATTTATATTCATAACTTTTTTAGTAACATGCGTTTCATCCCTCCTCATCAGATGACCATACCAGGACAAACGGTTTCCTTTCAACTTTTCTGTCACTGGCGCCACTTTCAAACTTCTTCTAATATACTCATTTCTCATTTTATCCATTCTCGTCACTCGGCACATCCATCACAACATTCTCATCTCCGCTACATGCAATCTCTTTTCATCCATCTTTTTCACAGCCCAACATTCTGCTTCATACAGTACGACAGGTCTAATCACGGACTTATAAATTTTCACCTTTAACTTGAGGGGCATATATACTTGTGACGTATATGACTAAAATATAAAAAATACATACCCATAAATTGAAAAGGTCATTAAACCCGTAGGAGTAGTATGAACTCTAAAGCTTGCAAAGGAAAGAGTCGAGCTTTATTTAATTCCCAATGGAGATAAAACCCGACAGGATACAAAACCGACGAAACAGAAACGTTAGTATGTACGTCGTTTTCTGTGACAAATAAACACTTATTTCTTTCTTTCTTTGTATGTGACCGTTGTAACAAATTATCAGAACCTAATAACAGTTAATAAGTACCGTATAAGTACTTTTCACCTTCCAATTAAACCGAATTTTAACTATTACTCAGACATCTGACTTCAAAAGAACTTGTCCCTTGTGTCACCGCTGCCCACCCACCAAAGGCTAGACACCTTGAAGATGTGTTAATTTGCCATTTTACGTGAAAAAAAAGCCAATTTCACGGTAAATTCTTAATGGAATAAAATGTGATAATTGCATAGTTTTGGAATGTACTGAGAAATAGACCCCCCCAGAAGGAAAATGGCTTAAAAATGTGATAATAATGAATAATAATTAGTTCCAAACCTAAAAATGTGGGCTCTTTTAATAAAACCATCTCTACCGTGACAATTTACTAGGAAAGTATACAGCTGCGTCCTTTTTATTTAATTCCTTTACAGGGTGAAACGGAAATGGGTAGTCATATTTTAAAAATTATTTCACGCCCTGGCAATGAACCCTCAATCGTCAAGCAAGTCATAGCCAAATCTCAAAAGAAATAGAACGTTCAATACAAAGTTGACAAATATAAAAAAAGGGATTAAATGAACAAGCCAATTAGCCAGTTTTGGGGATAAATACCTGCTATTGCATCCGACAACACGAGCGAAAGAGATATATGCTGATAATTTTAATAATAAAAAATTATAATAGCACTTTTGCAAGTTTGTAGCGAAATTTAGGACGAAAACGAGCGCGCGAAATTTTACAAACAGACCTTTGAGAGTCTTGATATTATGAAAAAAACACTAAATGTATATTTTCTAAATAAAATTATTTGCATTTTTGAACTACTAATCTATCTCTGTATGGAGGCCGTTTTGCAATTTTCCTTCTTCTTATGGTATTTATGTCCGCCCAAAGATGCGTTAAAATTAGTGTTAAAATATAGAACTTTCGACGCTCATAACTTTCAAATATTTTTCTTTCAAATGATCAAAATTTGTATGGAAGATACAATATTTTTTTTGAGAAATTTGCTATAATTTCCTTAAAAAAAGTTTTTCATTTCAGAAACAGTTGTAAAATAAACCATATCCCTTACACTCTGTATAATCATCAAAATATTCCAATTCATATCTCGCTGGCTTCCAACGAATGTCGAAACGATTACTATCATTCACTTAAACATTAAAAATAGACGTAAAAAGACTATTCATTAGTGTTACCGATAACATCGATACAACATGCGAGAATGTCCAGTTTTTGTGCCAGTATTCAAGCTAGGATAATTCTTATATAGTATATAAGATAAATATTTATTGTGAGGACAAATCGTGTGGGTTGGAACATAAATAGGGCAGGTGATATCATGTCTCCACCCCTTTAGAACAACTGGTTTTGCAGATCCAATATCAAGAAGTAACTACAATAAAATATGCTAATGAACTTCTTATAAACACAACAATTTTCTAATGATAATAATTATTCTGTTTCTATACGACATGTTGAAGCGATGAAATTAATTCAAAGTATATGTAATGTCTAATTAACTAAGCCTCAAATGGACTTATAGTAGCTCTGCATACAAATATCTGAAATTAAAAATATGCCAAAACACCTTTCGACTGTGTGGCTATAATATGTACAGGAGAAACAGTCAACCTTAAGGTTGCGATAGTCGACGGGACGAACTATTTTGTGCGCGGGGATAAATGCCTGTTCTATCGCATCCGACAACACGTGCGAAAGAGATATATGCTGATAATTTGCACTTTTGCAAGTTTGTAGCGAAATGGATGATGATTTAGGACGAAAACGAGCTCGCGAAATTTTATAAACAGACCTTTGGGAGTCTAGATATTATGAAAAAACGAGTAAATGTATATTTTCTAAATGAAATTATTTGCATTTTTGAACTACTAATCTATCCCTGTATGGTGGCCCTTTTGCAATTTTCCTTCTTCTTATATGGTATTTATATCCGCCAAAAGATGCGGCAAAATTTATGTTAAAATATGAAACTTTCGACGCTCATAACTTTTAAATATTTTTCTTTTTTGTTTCCATACTGGGTTACAGGTTCCATACAGATAATGATGAGACAAATTGATATCATTTTTTATTTCGAACGTGCATCGTCAAACAGTGGAGTAATCGCCAGAGTATGTTTGTATGGAAGAATGATCGACTAGTGTAACCTTAAACAAAATCATCAACAATTTTTTTTACAACCCGAAATCTGCCTCGTCACCCGAGTTAACCAATTAGTGTCTCCCTCTATCTATACAACCCGTAAGTCTGAAATGAAACCCGGTACTCGTTCGTCGCTAGAACCTCACAGAATCAAAATTCGAGACACACAGTCCACAACACATGGTTTTTTCGCTGCCCCACGTGGAATCTCCCGTAAATTCCAGTGAGCGCATTAAAATTGTATAGGATCTGAGTTTTTGCTCGGTATCGCATGTGACGAAGGCTGGGAGTACATAATTGTAATTAACATAAGATTTCCCGTAATAACCGCGTTGAGCGCGCGCGCCTCTAAAATGGTTGCGTCCGCTTTTTGTGCGGTGCGCGTACGCTGAATATCATAAGCTACGTGCGTGGTACGGTGGGCACGGGGGCATTTTTCAATGAATGTTTCAGTTGAGGGTTTTGTTCTGTAAATTGTTTTGACGCGAACAGCTTTCGATGTCATTTTAACAAAATAATAACAGTTTTTACATGATAAGAGCGGGAATGACGATGAAAATTTAATTTTTTCAGCTATTTAGCGGCTGAAAAGTTTTTGGATGACATCCCAGTAGAAACAACAGATTTATAAAGCGCATTCTCTATTCTAACTTCAGCAGATCAATCAAATCAACGGTAAAATGATAACAATTCAATCGGAATTTTCAGTATTTTCCAAACATCGCCCAGTGTGCAGCGGTTGATGTCGACGGGAGACAGAGCTACGCCCTCTATAGCTGCTACTCACTACTACTTATCGACAATTGATAAACTGCCTTAACACTCACGACACGACTTCTTGAGTAATTAGAAACAAACAACAATTAACTGAATCACGTCACCAGAATTTTTCGTTCCCCAAGGCTAATGTTTTCATCAAAAATATTGTAGGTCTGATTAGCTCAAAATTAACAGCATCAAAACGTCACATTTATATCTCAAATACTACAAACTTTCAAACCATTGTACAGGACATTTTATTTTTATTTTTTTCTCAATCAAAATCCGCCATCTTTCTTTCTAGCTTCTATTTTCAAATACCCAAACGAATCAAGATCGAACGACACGTCTCCGATTCGACATTACTCCGTCAGTTCTAAAACCCGGGCTCCCTACAACTCGATCCTTTCGTCTCGTACGATGCGTGTGTGTCGACCGCACTTTTTGTCGCCACTCGTAACACGATCGTCCCATCTCATAATTTTAGACTTTTTTACCGCCAGTCCTGTACTGGCCTTATTAAGGAAGATGCTCTATTACGTTTGATAGCAATTGGTGATTGACAGTTGCTATTGCTATAAGAATAAAGGTTATGAACATTAGATATTGCACTTTCAAGATTTTACAACATGTGAAAAATGTCGATTCAAGCATGTTACTGTTCCACTGCAAAGCAAAGACTCTCTCAAACAGAGAATTTATTATTTATTTAAGTTTGCATAATAAGATTACACGTTAGATACCTTAGAGCGGTTACGCACTAAACGACCGTGTCCGTGGTCTGTGTCCGTGCTTTGAGTTCCAAGTTCAAAATGTTCTGAATTATGACAGATTATGACGGATGGAGTACGGATGTAGTGCGAAAGCTTCCCTACAAGAAGTACTACGGCTACTTCGGAAAAGAAATTTCCCGGACACGGATCGGATGTAGTGCGTAACCCAACAAAAAAGATTAAAACACAAAACAAAAAAGATTAAAACGAAACTTACAAGAAAACAGCAGAATAGGATATGCTTATTTACAAATAAAAACTAAATAAAATATAAAACACACACGGAAACAAAATATATAAAAAATACAGAATTAAAAATATCCATTATATAAAAACTTAGAGAAGTAAAAAAATACACAAAGAATATCCAATTATTAACTAATCTATCTTTCAACCATTTTCTCACTAAACCTTAAACATTCACGACACACATCTATCCATGTCCCAGCAAACAGGTCACACTCTGATGCTGATGTCAGAAGAGCATTAAAGAGAATGAATGCACGAGCATTCAAATCAACGCTTGCTCGATTCGGGTCACGAAATTAAACTTTGTTGTTTTGTTCTGCCATTTGACTAGCCTGCCGCATATTATGAATAACTGGTTTGGGCTCCGTTTTCCTCTTGCCCCTAATTGCCTAAGTGTATCTACAGCTACTCGCCCCCTTTAATATTAAATACCCCAAATCGCCCCCGAATTAAACGTACTGTACTCTAAAATTTTTAATATTTATATGATTTTTTTTCTTCAATCTTAAATAATCTCTTTTTGGGAGTTAACGATTATTCCCGATATCCACCACTTAGTTGGCCAACACTTGGGGAGAGCGTCACAAATCATTTCCTACAATATCATTTATTTATACAAAATTCATATTATACATGTAAAACCTGTTTTTGGCTTCCTGATATTCAAAGTATCAAGAAGCCAAAAACATGAAGAATTATTTGCGGGGCTGGCATCATGAGCGGTAAAGAAATCTACCTAATGAAAGGAAAGTGGATCCTTCTGTCTGTCTAGCCTTTTCCCAAATTAATTGGGGTCCAGCTGAGTAACAGTATTTGGCATGGAGCGACAACCCAGGGTCCTTCTTGACAATAAAACTAACAAAAGGATCCACTTTCCATCTACATAAATAAGACCGCTTTCTTCCCTTGTCAGCAATAAAAATTGCAACACGTAATACGTACTTAGATAGATAGCATTTAAACGTAGCATTAGTTAGCGGTACTACCGTCATAACAGCGGAGTGCACATCGGCTCGTCAACATACTTCAAATAGCAGGCCTGCACCCGTGTGTACTCATGTTTATAATGTGTCGTTTCATCTGAAGTGTACTATCACACACACTTAACTACCGAGTAAAAGTTTATGGCCAAAACATATTAAAACTTATAATGTTCTTTTACGTGTCGTTGGCACGACAGTCGTTCAAATTTGTTTGGCCCAAAACTTAGCTACTGCCACGGTGTGCTCGGTAGCAACGCATAGATCACATTGGTTGCATGTTTTTGGGTACTCCTTACATACTCCTTAGGGACTTCAAGGGCTATCTTTTTGGGGGCAGCATGCATGAGTACCGGAAGATGCAGCGTTGGAAGGCGTCCTCCTTGGTGGACCGAGGATGCGAAACGCACTGGACCAATCAGTTTTGTGAAGCTTGGAGGAGGCCTATGTCCAGCGGTGGACGACTTTCGGCTGAAATGATGATGTTGATGATTTTTTTTTCTTTAAAAAGAAGTTGCTTCCTAATAAAAAAAAATACAAAGTGTAAAATAATTTTATTTTTGGAAGTCGGTGTCCATAACGCAAAAAATTGGTACCTACGAAAGACGCCGACTTCTAAAAATAAAGTTATCTTTCACTTTGTGTTTATTATTTGGAAGTCGGTGGTATTTTTTTTTTTTTAAACTTTTTATTATGTACATACATTTTAAGCAAATAAAGACCTTTTCTATTTTATTCTATAAATCTATGAGATATAATATTTTCCGTGTGTTGCCCGTCTGAGATAAGACAACACGTATACCAATATGTAGCAAAGTATCCTCCTTGTATGCGTTCATTGGTTCATTGTTACAAAGTGATTGCCGTAATTCATTCAGATAGGGACTCTCGACAATACTTAATTTGGAAAACTTAGTTGCATGATGTACTCCCAGTTTCTGAATTGATAATTCGAAGGGAAAAACTGGTTAAAATTGATAATAAATCTCTCCTAGCGGGTAAATGGGGAATGGGGGTTAGCGCTTTGTTGTTTTGGTTGGCTGTTGTGAAGCAACTTAGGAGAGGTCTATGTCCAGCAGTTTTATAGTAAACTGATATAGGCTAAGTTTATTTACTATAATTAGCAGATAAATTGAATTTAAGTATCCCATAATTTAAATCTCTTTTCCCTAACCACCTTTCCTTCTTTAAATAGGCAAGTGGCTACAGAATTTCCTAAAACTACAACGTGTTATTTTATAAAATTCAAAACCATACGTGCTCACAAAATGGCCGACACAAAAAACGACATGTCGCATAATTAAAGTTTACTTTGAGCTCAAAAGTCGGGTGTGCGCGGGAAAGGCATTCATTTTTCAGCCTCTGAATAAAACCTCGCATAGTTGCAGAATTATAATTAAGGTTTTATGTCGCCGTGTTAAAATATGTGTCAGGTGTTGCTTCCGTATTAATTGTGTTATTTAATTATAAGATTAATTATTGTTTACAGGGTTCCATCCGTCAAAAGAAAAAGTAACCCCATTAGGTTCACTTCGTTGTCTGTCTTTCTGAAAAATAAACTTTTTCCCTGGAATCCCTGGAGTTCAAATTAATATCATATACTTAGGTCTACAATCACATGAACCTGTGAGAAAAGCAAACTTCCAAATCCTCCCAATCAAAAGATACCGCCGGTTATGTCGCATACTTTGGTACTCACAAGGGAATTAAAACCTATAGAGTACTAAGGCCCTTTGCTGATGGAGCGGCGCAATTTAAATTTGGTTGATAGGCGATATCGCACACGTATTTTCTATGAAAAATACAAGTGCGTATTGTTCCAATTGCATCGTATTGTGTGCATGTGAACTTGCAATTTCACTTTGTAAAAATCGCTTATTGGTTAGTACCTATAAATCGAATTGCATTGCGTCTTACAATCATAAAAAATTGCAAGAATGTCTTATAACACAAATAAAGGGTAACTATGACCGATGTCAATGGACGGGGTCAACATTTTTCTATCGGCAAAGTTAAGCTATACAAGTTTGTGCAGAACCGTCGGTTCGCTAAACCGATTCATACTTGGCCGCTTTTTGGGCGGTTATTACTAATTACTTGCCGAGATGACCCATCTATTCTTGAAGAGGAAAACCGACAAAGAAAGTGAAAATTATCATTTTAAATTAATATAAAGTTAGAGCGCTGTATAAGGGTCTGGTCGGGTGACAATAATTAAAAATGTCTAGCTCACCGTGGCCAGTTGGCGGGATGGCTATCTTTAAGACCTAAGTATATCAATATTTAATATCGTAACAGCTGATGCAACTTTAAAATGGTGTGTTTTGTAGGTAAGTACCTACTGATGAAACTTATCTCTGAGGGTCTTAGCGATCTTTCTGATGGGTCAAGACAGCTTATAAAGCGAAATTGCAAGTACTACAATCTAGGGGTCACCAAGTCAAGAGTGAATAGGTTACTTCTGTGCTTCACCGTCGACCGCATCGCTTACCGTCAGGTGAGATAATGGTCAAGCGCGAGCCTACCTTAAATAATAAAAATACATGCAATTCGACCTTTTTGCACTTGAAGTTTGTCTAGAAAATATTTATACGAACATCGCCTATCGATGCAATAGGGTAGTTTACTGAAAATTCGTTTTTATCCGTCGGGTAATATATTGTATATACACGTATTCTTTTGACACGCAATACATAAAGTGATGACGATATAATGCGTTGAAATATCGTGTTACGTCACGCCGCTAGTACACTTTATACTGCCTTAGTGACGTCACAAGCCCCCACTCCTGAACTTTGATCCGCTTGGACTTTGTAATTTTTTATTGATTTGGTAAAGAAAAAAATACATGTCTAATATTATTTGATAATATCACTGATGGACTAAATAAAATTATCATTTTTCTACATTGGTAAAATCCCTACTTAAATTGCGTTGCGCCCTTAGGCAACTTTTTATCCCGTAAAATGAATGGTTCCTGCGGAATAAGAAACATTGATGATATTATTATTTACAATGGCAATCATTTCCAGGGCAGATATGCTTAAATAGAACTTAAATAACTGCGCACCAGCTAAAATCATCATTCATCAACCTTAAAATAAATTCTATCTGAAAATTGTAGCTCACAAACACTATTCTTTGACCTTACATGCAAGCATATTTTCACGACTACATGAAGCTACAAAGGCGTCAATAGCACACCATTTTGATATTGAACAACAACTAGGAAAATTCTTTACGCCCCAAACATTTTCCCCCTCGAAATTCCTCACACCAAAACACCTATAAATATCCTTTGTTCTTCACCCACACATGCTCAAACATCCACACACACATACAGGCATACAAAAAATGATATTTCCACGTGAAAACCGTCCTTCAGGCGTTATGCGCGTGAGTTGAACACCGATGTGCCGCCATATTGAGACCGGACGGACGATTTAGGCGGGCGCGTGCTTGCTCATAGCGATGTGTTGTTCGTGTGACCATTGTTTATGGAGTTTACGGTATTTTTTTGTTTTACAAGAAAAATAAATTGAATTGGTAAAACTTTTTTTAAGATTCTAGCCTAATCTGTTCTAATCCTAGGCTAAGACCTTCTAGCGATTCTTCCACTTAATCTGCCTACCTTTGCCCAACTATTTTGGGGTCGGGTCCAGTCTAACTGTTTTACCTGAGCACCAATATTTTACATGGAGCGACTGCCTTTCTGTCCTTCACAACCCAGTAACTGGATAGCACGTTACCCTTTCGCCCCTTCTTCCTTAAACTTTCGATATCACAAACCTGAATTGCGTTAAATTTTTCTTATATTGAAGAAATACACATTCGAAAAGTTTTATTTTTCGGCATAATGCGGCACAGGTGTGGAGTTTTAGTGGGTTCGAGCCCCACATAACTGAGCTATCTCCTCGTGGTAGCGCTGTATGCATGAGCATTAATCCATGACAAAAGAAAAGAAAGGTATTCCTTCTTCTGATTCTTAATGTAGAGGCGTTACATATTAAGGAGACTGTTATTTTTTTCTAAATAGTTACGTTCAAAAGATGCTAATTTGCTAACCAAATTATAAATGGCTGACACTTTAAATACCAGCAGATTTTCATTCATCATTAGATTTGCATGAAAATCTCTTAACAGTAGACACAATGCAAATACAACAGTCGTTTGTTTTTCATTATGGTCACCCTAACCAAAAGTGACGTGCGATTCCCAATTACGGGTTACATTTATTAGAATAATGAGCATTAGCAAAATATTCATGAGCTGGCAACATTGAATGTTTAATATAACGAGTTTTTTTTGCCTGTTCTTAAGAGGAAAAATTCGTGAAGTTATGTGCAGGTATGCAGGTACAGGAAGTTTGAAATATGTATTTTGGGCGGTTGAGGAAACTCTTTTTCCTTCTTTTATGAAAGACTAGTGACCCGCCCCGGCTTTTCCTTGATCATATTAATTTATAGCCTATAATCATTTGGAATATTGTACCTGTCAAATGGTACAAGATTTTTTTTAAAGGTGTAATGGTTCCGGACTTTAACCTACAAACTCTGAACAAACACACAAAAATCGGGCTCTCTCTTTATGTTAAGATATGTAATATTTTAATATACTTAATAACGTTTATTTTATATTAGTTAATGTATGTGTTTTAGGAGAAATTAAGAGTTGGTACCAAACGGTACCCACGGTAAACGTAAACAGGTATTAATTGTGGTGGAATGTCTAACCCCGAGTTTTCCAGGTCCAGTATTTTATCAATGGACAAGAGAAAGGACATTCTGTCACCTATAACGATTATTTTAAGGAAAAATCTTTGGTTAATACGGAATGTTTGAGATTGACCACAAATAAAAAAATAAAATAAAATAATTTCCTAAAATATGTATTTAGTTATGTATGTAATAAAAATTTGTTTGATATTTTTTTGTATGTATATTCTTAATAAATTACTTACCCGATTCTATAGTTAGTATTAGGTCTCTCCTGAGAAAAAATTACTTGAATAACATTCTGCGAAATTGACGTTTTCCGAAAGTGACATTATGTGACAATGACGTTGTGCGAAAATGACATTTTCGAAAGTGACAAAACTTTTCACGATGACATTTTGCGGAAGTGACGTTCTGCGTCAAGACAACAACACCATTGGCACTTTTTCTATGACCTGTTCCTTTATTAGCTGTTAAGTAACAGAGACAGAGAGAGAGAGAGAGAGTTGAGTAGAGTTGAGAGCTGATTAATTTAGATTAGGCTTTTAGAAATACATTGAAACAAATTTAAGAGAGTGGGTAGCCAGTCTATAGACTTACAGTACAGGTAGTTTATAAAGTGAAGCTGGTAAAAATTAAAAAAAAGTTTCTGATCTCTGTAACCGGCCTGTTTTTCCGTCATAGAGTACATAGAAAATATTTTCGCCTACTTCTTTAAGGTCTCACGTAATCGTGTTAGTGGGTGACAAACAAAATCGTAAAGATAGGATATTATGCTATATAAGTAGGTACACCGTACGAACAAGTTCGGCTGTAAATCTAGTTATTTACTTCTTGGAGTCCGTCATATATCTGATGAGTGTTTGGTGTCAACATATGGAAATCCTTAAGGATCTGAAATATTATAAGTTATACTTCGGCATAAGGTACCTAATCTGATTTTTACGCTTATTTATTTTGGTAACGTAACTTTTCGGGAATTTGCATTCTAAATCGATCATATCGTAATCGGTCGGTAAGTAATTTTAAAAGCCCACAAGTTATTAAAATTAAAGAGAAAATATTTTACTTTGCTCATCTTCGGGCTTTTATAATTGGTCATCTACGTTTTCGAAGATGATCAACAATTCTCTAACAAATTTAAAAAATATATTAGAATTATATTTTCCTTGGAGCAATGGTGGCCCAGTGGTATCGGCTGCGACTTACAAGTTGTAGATCGTTCGTTCGAACCCAGGCAGGCGCTTTACTTTGTGTAAATTATTTCATCACCACTACTCTCAAAACGGTGAAGGAAAACATTGTGAAGAAACCCGCATGTCCGAGAAAAAAAAATCGAAGCCGTCATCAACCCGTACTGGACCCGCGTGGTCGATTATAATATATTATAATAGGCTGATGATGATAATGTCCTTAATGGCTTTATTAAAATCAAGACGCAAATTACCATACATCTGTATATTGCCCCTGCATTGTTGTGTTAGTTGTTTGTTGCGTGTATAAAACTTTAGAAAAAAAATATCACCATAAGGGGCGCATAGGCTTATAATAATTATCAGTAAACAAAGACTTGTAGGAACTATTCAAGATGGCTGCATACAGGAAAAATATTTTAATTTCAACAAACCTTGCTGACTTGAAGCTGCTATCCTTGCAGTAGATGTCTTGACAATGTGCTAGGATTGTTTATAATGACGTTTCTTTGTTTATAATAATTACATACCAGTTGTTCTACTATGTAGGTATGATACAATTTTGGTTTAGGAAGGTTAGTAGCAATGGACGAAGATTACTACACGGTGGATCCTAAATCCCAAAAACGACAACGCGGCAGGCCTGTTAGAGATAGTGGGATGGGCTGGGGACTTCTTCTCAAAGGACTGGACCAAAACTGCAGAAGAAAGTAGAAGGTGAAAAGAGAAGTCTTGGCCAGTGAGACAGTACAGGCTGAAAACTAAAATAATAATCATTTTAGAGAACGTGCTGTGATGACTGGTGGAGTGATGCAGCGACTATGTGGCATCCAAGGATAGAAAGAAGTAGAGTTAGTCGTCCTGCGGCAAAATGGGACGACAACATTCTTGCCAGCTCCGGGAAAACCTGGATAAATTTGGCACATGAGCGTGGGTATTACCAACAGGATAGAGAAAACCTATCTATGCAGCAGTAGGAGAAGTAGTGTTGTAGATGATGACATCACTTTGGTAATAATATTCGCTGGGAAAGTGAAAATTCAGACAGACGATTTGAATGAAGATTCATAAGATTGCTCGAAAACAATCGGAAAATACCGAAAAACTTTATTAATGACCTAAAAGTCTTTCATGTAGGTATTCATAAGACAGAGATATATTCTCAACACATCACCAAACTTAAGCATACCTGTTAAACTGTATGTTTGCACGTCTTCTAGTTAGAAGTACTAGCAAAACGAAGAGCTACCGAGTAATTACGTTTGTAAACGCTAGACCAGCAACTTGTCATAACTTTGCGATTTGAATCCACTGTTCTGTACACAAGTTAGGACGTTGTACTTGTAGGTATCTGGTAGTTGTGGAAGTCTGAAATGTGATTGGTTTCAACTAAACTGAATATGCATTCGGTCATTTTGGTTTGTTTCTCCTTGTCAGCAGTTCCGTCTTTCCAATAGGGGCACAAGGGGCACGTGCCCTGGGCCCCGGCTCATTAAAAAGTATAAAATACAAAAATATGATATGCTGTCCACATAAGTTACCTAGATAGGCGAGTATTCTATGCATTACATAATACGAGTCATCTTGTTTGTTAGGATTATCTTGAGGACATTAATTGTACTTCAAATACTAGAGGCTGAATACGTTTATCGTAGAATATATTTTTGTAACCATCTTTTAAAACCCTTCATTTTGATACCCCACTTGATGGGTTTGGACGAAAAAAAAATTGTAACCCGCCACTTTTAATGTCACTTATAAGATATGAGGTAATAAAGAATATTACATACATACAAGATACGTGCGAAAATATAACCCTTTCGTCGGGTAAAAAGGATACAAATGACGAGAGCCATAGTGGAACTTATACTAAAACAGCAGCGCGCCATGTCATGCGCTTCAGCAAGCCTTGTCTAAGAGCGACAAAGTAATTAGACGCAAACTGCCGCAAGTCTGGTTATCAATGCTCGTTACGCCTTTGTCTTACACTAATGTAATTACAGACACATACAATGTAATGATTAAAACATTCTAGATTCAAATACACAAAGAAAAGCCCACTTTTCCAATTACACCCTATTACAATTTTGCCGAGCAGCGTAACACTTATTTATATGTATTACATACAGAAATTAGGTTTGCAAACTAGAGTGACAGCTGGCTGATAGCTGATAGCCATGTGGGGTAGGCACAGTTGCCAGTAATGCATTAGTAATACGATACTTACACAGGTTTACATCGGAATACTCGTATGTTGATGGTTGGTATAGTGGTTATATTTTGTTGTTGAGTTGATTGTGGATAGAAGCTGAAATCCCGGTTTTTTGTTTAGTAGAATAGAGTTGAGGCTTGGAGGTTGCAAGAATTTAAATTCAATATATTTTGTATCTAAGTGATAGTTCAATATATTTTGTATCTAAGTGATAGTTCAATATATTTTGAACCTACATGGACAGTAATTATTTTTCTTCTTTTCGAGACAATTGAAAAAAACTTTTTTGCAAAAATTTCTACCGACTTCCAAATAAAAAACTACAAAGTGAAAAATAACTTTATTTTTGGAAGTCGGTGTCTTTGGTAGGTAACTTCTTTTTGCGTTATGGACACCGACTTCCAAAAATAAAATTATTTTTCACTTTGTAGTTTTTTATTTGGAAGTCGGTAGTATTTTTTGCAAAAACTTTTTAAATTTTCCAGTTTTTAGTTGTACCTACCTAATAGGAAAGTTGGTTAGTAAAGTATCTATAACGCCAGAATAGGTTACCCGAATATCATGAAACTTGAACATAACCGGTGAAATTTGAGATCTGCGTACCCCTTAAGAGCGTACTGGCGTGATGTTATGTTATGAAATGGTAGAAACAATGAACAGACATGCGATTGCAGCAATCCCGAGAGGTTTTTCCTTATTTATTGAAGAGTTCTGTTGTATATGTTCGAAGTACTTAATCAGATCTTCACCAAAATAAAATGGCACCAATTTGGGAAAATCGGTCCACAAATGACGGAGATATCGGTGAACACACATAAAAAAGAAAGTACATACATGAAGTTGAACATAGAACCTCCTCATTTTTGATAAGTCGGTTAAAAACTCTTTAGATTCTAAAGGACCAGTAGGCAACCACGCCAGTCGCAGCGTCAGTGGTGCAACTTTTGGGCAGTTATGAAAAGATAAAAGCTAGATGATCGTTTCCTATAACAAATAACCGGACAGAAACCCCTCCTCTTTTGAAACTAGGTTGGGTATATTTGCGATAATCCAATCGTGAGTTTAGTACCCGAAAAGACAAATTCAATTTTCCTACCAGTAGCCAAATTAAATACAAAGTCTATTTACGATATACGAGACACAAAACCTGAGGGACTTGACTGCAATATTCCTAATAAGAACTTTGCTTTATACTCCAGAAATTCGTTGGTTGCATTTCATGAAAGCCAAGCAAATGTAATTCACCTGAAACTTCATGAATCGTTCTTACGACATGGGAGAGGTACTAAGGCAAAGGACCTTAGTAATAAAAATTGCAATAGATTCGTAGAACATGGCAAGAATTTAAAATATTCAACGATTCTTTTTTTACTTGGAATTTTGTTGTGCAATTGGATCACTGTCCTCATACGCAAATTTCCAATAACAACTGAGGTTTGCTGTTAGAGAACCAAATTATGGGTTAAGTTCGCCTTTGTACAATAAGCTGTCCATTGTATTTGTATCTTTATTTTATGTTTTTTGTGCAATAAAGAATAAGAATAAGGAATGGCGTGTAAAGGTATTTCCCTAGTTCAGACACGTCTGTGAAACATCCGGTGGCTATATTTAGTTTTACCATTCCAGAAATACCTGTTTCATTTCACACCATTATTGAATCTTTTTCCTCGTCCGATCTAATCATCTTTAACTTGTGTTTTCTTTATATGTTTGTGTTTATAGAAAGTACCATTATAGCTGAGAATCATATCTGAAAAAATGCGCAGTTTCTTTATGATATGCCAAAGCCCACGGGAACTAAGCCACGGGGAAAGCCATAATTGTCACAAAACGAAATACAATATACCATTACGTCATATATTGGTCTTTCTTTGAAGTTACTTCAGCCCCAAGCCAATATTTCACCTCTTTTCAATACGTAGTCGACTTCGTAAGTGTTGCGGCAGCTGAAACATTTTTTATTTGCCTTTCTCTGTGGAACGTGGAAGCGTTGTTTCTGTAAATTTTTCACTCGAACCGTTTGCCCATTTAAAAATACCGATACTAAACTCTAAGGCCTTGTTCATAGCGAAAGTGCAGCGCGGTGGCTAGGGAGAGTAGAGGGAGCGATTAGGTGCCACATACAGTACATCGCGAGTTGTTGTAGCAGGCAGAAGAGGCCGATCGCGTAAAAATTTTAAAGGGAGTTACCGCGGTCCTGGCACATGCAACTGAAGGAACATGGGTGTATTTTAGTCAATAAAAGACTGACACGCCCTCTCGCTTCACTCAGAGCGATAGAAGTCATTAGATGATTACCCACACCAAAAATAAAAACATTATAGGCTTAGACATGATTACTTCAAGCTAAAACAAAAGACGATCGCTCGCCAGCGAGTTCGTTCGCTGACGGTGCGCTTGGTGTCAATAGACACTTCAGTATGGACAAAAACGGGGAATTCATTGGTTTGATAGCATATTAACTCTCGCCTCAGTTGAGTTCGAACCCAAGCAGACGCATTACTTTTTACCCGACTGCCGAAGGAGGGTAATGTGTTTATCAGTCTATGTATGTATGTTCCTATGTGGCGTTCTAGAGACCAAACGCGTTGGCCGATTTTGATGATTCTTACGTCAATCGATTCGTCTTAATCCTGCGAGTGTCACTGGCTACATTTAAATTGGAAAAGAACCAGAAATGGCGGATTTTGGGCGCCATTTTGTGGGAAAAAAAAATATTTTTCCATACCCATCGTGTGGAGTATCAAAATAAAGGGTTATAAGAGGCAATTTCAAAAATATATAATACTTATATGTTTAAATGTACCTAATTCTATAAAAAAATAACTAAAAAGTTGTAAATAAAAAAGTTAATTCAAAAATCAAAAAACCCGACTGCTTAAATAGCAAACTAAAAAGACGTAAACAAGAAGAAAATCATCCTGTGCAGTCGGACGATACATCTGGGTTTGGTCCGCCAGCTCGCGAATATGTATCCTCCGACTGCACAGCATGATTTTCTTCTTGTTTACGTCTTTTTCGTTTGCTTTTTAAGCAGTCGGGTTGTTTTGATATTTTTTTTATAATTTAATTCATCTGCGCTCAAAACGGCGAAGGAAAACATCGTGAAGTAACCAGCTTGTCGTTGTACTAAAAATTCGAAGACATGTGACATCTTCCAACTCGTAATGGGCCCGCGTGGTTGATAATGGCCCATTCCCCCTCATAGGAGGGTTGTGTTACAGATGGGCTGATTATGCTATGTTATGCCCGCCTTAGCACCCGCGCAAGTTTCTCACCCTGGTTTGGGCCTAACATTAAAGTTACTAATGACAATGGAGCAGTTCGACGTTCAATTAGTGCTTAGTTAAGACGACGTTTATTTGCTATTCTTTGTGTATCCGCAATTTATTTGTCTGTTAGTAGAATAATTTGCTAGGAAGGAGTAATAAGTGTCCGTTTTTAAGTTAGCTTAGAAATTGTATAGAAAATAGTGTAAGCGATACTAATTAAGCCCGTTAAGTAATTTTTCTGTTCGTTTGGTGGACTATGAGGTATAGCTGCTAATACAAAAATTGTCGAAAAACTCGTTTATCTATTTCAGCGACTATTTTGTTTAACCCGATTCTGTCGTTTGTTTCATGAATATTTGCGAGGTATAATGTCGGAAACTTTGAATTTTACTATCTTGAAATGGAGTGGTGAACCTGTCTTACAAATTCTGTATCATTATTTATTTATTTATTTATATACACTTTATTGTACACCATAATAAACAAGAAAAAGAAACTTAATAAAATAAAAAAAAATAAAAAAAAAAAGGAAAATCATTTCAACTTAAAAACGTCTACTACTGAAAATAGGCCTTCCCCAACTGTCGCCAAATCAACCGGGTTATTGGACGACTCGCCCGAATTTAACTCGCCCGAATCGGGCGAATTGTCCACTATTAAAAATGTTCATTTTTCTGTGTCGATTCGCCCGAAGTTTTTTTATCGACGGGCGAATTGACCACTCCAAAATTATTTAGTGGACGATTCGCCCGAATTTTATTTTAGAGAACAAACATTATAAAAGTACAGTCGTGCCCACCCGTCTCGGTAATAATATGCAGAATTAATCGAAGTTAATAGATATTGTACTAGAAACTAGGAAAGCAATTCAAACTACCAGGAGGCCAGAATCATGAAGAAGTATTTGCAGAGCTAGAATCATTAGCGGTAGAGACTAACGGAGTACTAGGGCTTCAGAATCGAAAATCGCCCGGTACACTTTTTACTGCTCATGATTCCAGCCTAGCTTCCTCATGATTATAATCTCCCGGTACTTAAGTTAGTCTTTACCGGTACCGAAATGACCTGATAGCGTATAGAGCTTTCTCTTTATTTTTTTGTAACGAATATTGCTGTCTCCCTCTTAGTGTTTTGTCGCCAATGAATCAAAAGAATCATGAGCGGTAAAAAAAGTACGAGAGTACGTTGAGATTTGAACTTAAAATTTGATAAACAGGCGAAAAAACAATAAGAGGGAGACAGCAATATTCGCTACAAAAAAATTAAAGAGACAGCTCTATACTCTATCAGGTCATTTCGGTACCGGTAAAGACTAACTTAAGTACCGGGAGATTATAATCATGAGGAAGCTAGGTTGGAAATGATTCCATGATTCGGGCGATTTTTGATTCTGATGCCCTAGTACTCCGTTAGTCTCTACCGCTAATGATTCTAGCTCTGCAAATACTTCTTCATGGTTCTGGCCTCCTGGTAGTTTGAATTGCTTTCCTAGTTTCTAATACAATATCTATTAACTTCGATTAATTCTGCATATTATTACCGAGACGGGTGAGCACGACTGTACTTTTATAATGATTGTTCTCTAAAATAAAATTCGGGCGAATCGTCCACTAAATAATTTTGGAGTGGTCAATTCGCCCGTCGATAAAAAAACTTCGGGCGAATCGACACAGAAAAATGAACATTTTTAATAGTGGACAATTCGCCCGATTCGGGCGAGTTAAATTCGGGCGAGTCGTCCAATAACCCAATCAACCGTCTCGTCTCGTCTATTCTATTCTGTATGATTTTAACCCCGGCGGAAAAAGAGGGGTGTTATAAGTTCGACGTGTGTTGCTGTGTGTCTGTCTGTGGCATCATAACTCCTAAACGGATAAACCGATTTTGATTTAGTTTTTTTTTTTAAAGCTGGCTTTGTCAAAAGTATTGTTAGCTATGTTTGACCAAAATTGGTTTAGCCGTTCAAAAGTTATCCGCATTTTACTCTTTGAATCTGGGTTTTTCCGCAAGATATTGTGTCATAATTACGTGTTTCGATAGATTGTCGATTGAAGCGGGTCTACTACTAGATATATTATATGTATTTTAAAAATCATGAAATGAAAATTCATCATCATCATCATTTCAGCCGAAAGACGTCCACTGCTGGACATAGGCTTCCCCAGGCGTCGCCACATTGACCGATCCCGTGCGTCCAATGAAAATTAAATTAAGGATTTCAAAACCCCCGACACAAAACCTCTAAAAATCAAAAAATAAGCCTCGTACTCGCGTCGGGGAACCGCCAACGTGTACTGCAATTAATTTGATGTACTTAGCGGTTAATTAATTTTTACCTAACTACTACTAAGGACGATATTGCTGTATACTTTTACTAAAAAGATTATAATTTTCCACATACTTTATTCTTGTCAGTTACATTTAAATGCAATCCATCTCTATTTTCCTAATAATTCGTACTTAAATCAGTAACTGTGTCGCGAGTTATTCCAATAACTTACTAAATACCACAACTTACGTCCACAATTACTTACAAGGTAACATTTCAATACTTAGCCGCGTAAACAGTCCAGTTCATTGGTCGGCCAGTGATTAACAAGGCACACATGTTCGTAGTGGCCGCCAGCGTCTACACTTGAATATGTAATGCGTGCCATGTTGGGAGCTTGTCAAATGCGCACAGAAATGGCGAGGAGACGCCATGTTATGTTTAGGATCGGACTACAATTATATATATTTTTAATGGGATACTGTTTTACTTCCAAACAATTTAGAAGTTTGGAAAAAGTTAATTAAAAAAATCAAAAAACCCAACTGCTTAAAAAGCTAACTAAAAAGACGTAAACAAGCAGAAATTCATACTGTGCAGTCGGAGGATACATATTCGCGAGCTGGCTGACCAAAACCAGATTTGTTTAATTATCTTTTTTTTTTTACAACTTAGGTACATTAAAACATACATTATAAAAATAAGTGTTATATATTTTTGAAATCACCTCTTAAAACCCTTTATTTTGAGGAAAAAAAATGTTTTCCCCACAAAATGGCGCCCAAAAGCCGCCATTTTTTTCTTTTCCAATTTTAATGTAGTCAGTGACACTCGCAGGGTTAAGACGAATCGATTGACGTAAGAATCATCAAAATCGGCCAACGCGTTTGGTCTCTAGAACGCCACATAGGAACATACATACATACATACATACATCGACTGATAAACACATTACCCTCCTTCGGCAGTCGGGAAAAAAGAGGTGATATCCTCCAAAAGGTAGACCGATGATCTGGACAGTGTGCTTGAGGTAGGCCTATGTCCAAAAGTCAACGTCTTACGGTTGAAATGACGATAATAATGAAGGATGTGAAGCGTTAATTATTTTGGGAACTGATTAAATGTGCACTCTAGAAAGTTATGAACTTTGCAGTAGTGCAATTATTTTGAACTAGCTGTTCCCCGCGGCTTCTCTCCCGTGGGCCATCCCACAGGACTCGTTATCGGGACAAAAAAATAGCCTATGTCACTCAGGAATAATGTAGCTTTCTATTGGTGAAACAATTTTTTAAATCGTTCCAGTAGTTTCGGAGCCTATTGGGGACAAACAAAGAAACAAACAAATCTTTCCTCTTTATAATATTTATTATTTTGAATAAGCGATCGGGGGGCCCATCTGGAGACATACATTCTTCTATCGGTTTTTTTGTCGATATGCTACTATCGCTACCAGTGAAAATACAAATGGTCTTAAAGAGGAGATCAAAAAAATTGGTACCGCGTTGTACATTCTTAAATTTAATTAAGCAATTAAAATCAAAATTCTTCTCTATCAACAAAAATAGGTTTTGCAGGTAACCCTAAAACATAGTTGACTTAAAATTATGTTAAATGTTCTCAATAAGTAACAAAATGCATTTTAACTTGATATTAATTACAGAAAAGAACCGTTTCATATCAATATTTGGATCAAGATATCTAGACAATCCCACTAGTTATCTAAAGCAAATTAATTCTGTGAGTTTTCTTGTACATATTGACTTGATATTGATTTGTTTATATTGACAAAAATTTTGGTCACTGTACAATTGCTGTATGTACAAAGAACTTAACATCGGCGTCGGTACCAAAGCTCCAAAGAAATTGGTTGATCTCCTTCAAATTTTATCTAGTGGTGTAATGCCATAACTAGATTGATAGCTTCTATACGACCTATTGTTAAAACTATCAGCATTTCAGCAATTTAATAAATCTAAGACTTCAAACAAAAACTAGTTAAGATCGATACAAGAAACCATTAAAATTAACAATTCACAACATTAAGGAATGCCTAGAAAATATTAATATAATACACCTTTTTCTACCGTGCGACTATCATCTCAAGAACGGGTTGCCAACAATAAAATACATAATAATATACCTAGGTATTGGTAGTTTTTTCGCGTCTCCACTATTTCATAGTATCGAACAGCGTATTCATTACAAATCGGACGAGCTGATTGGTTGGCTGACAGCCAATCAGCATTCACTTGTAAAGTTATTAAATACCGAATAATAATTGCTGATGCTATATAACTACGCCGAATATCATCACCAATATTGCTTGATACCTGAATACGAATCTGTATTGGCATAGTCAAGGAATTTTGAAACTCCAGTACTGATCCGGAGGTCTTTAAAACTGGTTTTGCTAAGTTTTTTCAATACCTTGGAAGTTTTTGCGAATCGATTCGCTATTATATTTTATGTTCGGAGTTTTTTTCTGTAATGGTAGATTGGCTATGATTAAGCGTTTTTTGTAGATGCTGAGTTAATTGTGTTTCAATTTTATTGTTTAAATATTTGAATTGGTGTCATGGCGGACAATTTTAATGGTTTTATTCAGTATGTTTCGACGAATAGTACGAATTTATATTATCTTGCTGTGCAAATTAACTTCTCGCGCAAGTTGTCTTAGTCAAATTAGAAAACTCATAGATTTTATCATGTTCTCTGATAACTGGATATCAATTTATCACTTACCTGCATTACACGTTATATTTACATAAGAAGCTAAGCTGTAATTAAGTTGATTTTTGAAATAGAGACATTTGTCGAATAAGTCATCGGATACAGGATAATTTCACTTGACTTAACAATGAAGTTTTCCTATGAGAAATAGCTGATACTATTTTTATCATCACGATGATTTTTTAAAACTCCCTCTAATAAAGAGGGATATACTGCAGAAGGTCATAATATGGATAAGGTGATAACAAAAACGCACAGCAATTTTTTATTACTTTTATTACAAAATTCGAAACGAAAGGAACATTTATTACAATAAGAAAAAAATCTGTTACACCATTTGTTATTTGACTTGATCGATGTACAAAAGTAGACCACAGGCTAATACAAAGAAAAAATCCAAAATTAACGAAATAAGGATATTATCATAACTTGGTAAAATCAAAATGAAATAATAGCTTCATCACAAAAAAAAAATAGATTTTATCTTCTGGCAAGAACATGCAAGAAAATAAGTGCAAGTTTGGTGTTTCATTAAACTTGACTAGTTTCTGTATAATACTGTATCCATGTATAATACTAATTTGCTTTTGACATTTTTGGCAGGCACATATATAACTTGCACTATTTTACTTGCATTTACAATTTTTTTTTTTTTTATATTTAGGATCCCAAAAACTTTGGCCAGTATCAAATTAGGTTTGCCTGTGGTCTAAATTACAGGAAAACTGAGAAAACTAAAATTCTGTAAAATAAACAAAAGAATAATAAATGCTTCAATGATAGTGACGATAGGGTCGCAGTCCTACTGACAGCGGGCGCTTAAGAGGTTTCGGGAGCGGGTAAATTATACTTAATTAAAAGAAACTTTTACAAAAACAAATACGTTTTCCGTGACTGTTAAGCGTGTAGCATTTGGACTAAGCGTTTTAAATATAAGACCTACGATCTAATGATTATACCAATAAAAAAAGCAAAATCTAGTCATAATATTGCATTACCTAACGTCTAGGTAAACTCACAGAATTTTTCAAGACTTACCGAACTGGAGCACATCTCAATGATCCAAATTAAATCTACCCGCTTCCGTTTAAATTTAATTAAAACTAAAAATTAAACAAATGAAAATAAAACTAAAATAAGGTAGAACTCACATTATATATTTTAAAATGCGTTTTAAACAAGTGTATCAATGTTACTAAAAAACCTTCAGTTATCAGTTTCATAAGAAGTATTAATGTTTGGTATAAAAATACGCAAGTGTTATGTTATTTTTTATACAAACAATATTAATATCTACATACTTAAATATAATAAATTAAGGTTTTTTCATTTATAATTGGTACGATAACATTTTTTACTCATAGTCACTATTTATACATATTTTATTATATTTAAAAGTTGCAAGTGACTTTTTTATTGGCAAGGACATGCATTGCAAGGGTATTATAAAATTTCCATCACCTTTTTATTTTATAAGTAGACCATGTTGAAATGGCAAACGAGTGTTGATAAAGAGCATACCATTCCATATGACAGGAACCTCATCAAGCAAAGTAAACTAGTTTTGCAGAACTCTGGAACTAAATAAGATAGCAGAAACGAAAAATAACACTGTAAATAAAAGTGGAGGCACTTACAAAATTGTTCCGGAAAAGTTCGTGTCGCGAATTCAGTCGCGTATTTTTCATTTGAATGCAAAGTTGTTGTGCGACTTTTAGGAGAAGTTTTCTGCCATGAATAATTTAGTAAACGAAATAGATGCAGAAGGTCATTCAATTGCTATAAATTAGGTGACCGGCAGGCTTATTACGAATCTTTTGCAAGAGCAAAACAAATGTGGTGACCCAGTGGCTAAGACCTCGCCTGTCGTGCTTGAGGTCGTGGGTTCAAATCCGGGCAAGTACCAATGTGACTTTTTCAAATTCATATGTACTTTCTAAGTTTATCTTGGACATCACAAGCAACGGTGAAGGAAAACATCGTGAGGAAACCTGGACTTATATAGATAATGTAAGTCTGAAATAGCCAAGTCAGAGGCCTGTGGGGTTTCCTAGAGGCGGCTTAATTAACTCTGACACCAGAGGTGAGAGAGATGTGATGTGGCCAACATCACATCTCACACGAAAAGAAGAAGAAGAAGAGCAAAACGATAGCGATTTTTGCGCAATAATTGCTCTTCAATACAGAAGTTTTAGACTTGCTGGCGGATCTTTTTGAAATAAGTGCATTTGACAAACAGCGAGCGATTAGTTAACGATTGTGTAAGGACCTACCATACCTACACTGCAGGTAATGCCGACTTTTATGACATCAAGCGTTTGATCGCTATCTTTTTGCTCTTGCAAAGGATACGTAATAAGCCCGTGGGTTACATTGATGTGCTGACTTTAAGAGTTGGATTGGTTTGTATATCTACCACCAGATATTTAGAACAACATATTTAGGTATACAATAGTAATCATAATCTCATAATCTAACAAAGTTTACAATAATCTGGTGACATATACATTTTAAGATATGTTAATCCTATGTAGCGTAATACCTTTAATAATAATTGATTGTACTGCTACCACAAATTCTGCATGAATTCGCTACTCGCTTACAATCTGAACAAGGCCTTACGATGGAAATAGATAAATGACATGTATGTGATACAATGTGATATATTTTTGATTAAGTCTACCTACCTACAAACAAATCTAGATAGCTTGTTATTACTAAAGTCCAAATATTAACTTTGGTACATAATTTTTTTATTTTTTTAATATCATTAGATTATATTGATACATAACGGTCTCCGGTATTTACGCGTTGATTCTGAAACAAAAGAAGTGTTATAACATTTATTAAGATATAAATTCTACAATCATAAAAAGTTTTTAAATGTGTAGATCGCAGTTCATAAAAATATATTCAAGGGTTTGCTGGTGTGAGACATAAGACCCGCTTAACAAATTTCCAAGCTAAAAAGGTATATTTTTTATATTTTTCTAAATGTACAATACACACAGCTATCTGTTGCTATATAAATGTTTTTAATTCAATGCTCTATCTTTGAAAGGCTATATATTTATACAATACTAGCTGTGCCCGCGACTTCGTCCGCGTCAATCTCGTAAAATAGTATATTTTTTTTATGTTTCACAAATTTTTTCGTGTTAAAAAGTTAACTTTATGTTACTCCTTATAACATCAGCTATCTACCAGTGAAAGTCCCATCAAAATCGGTCCATCCGTTTCAGAGATTAAACGCAACAAATAGATAGATAGACAGACAGAAAACTTAAACATTACGTATTTGGTATTAGTTCCGTATTATACATTAACATGTATTCAATAAAACGTTGTTATTGTTGATATTATATACAGACACTACAAATTTATTTATTTGTATAGATTATATAGAAGACTAGCTGTTGCCCGCGACTTCGTCCGCGTCAAACTCGTAAAAAATATATTTTTATATTTTTAGTTTCCCGCCGGCACTATGAATTTTCTCGTGATCAAACGTAGCCTATGTTACTCGTTAATACATCAGCTATCTACCAGTGAAAGTCCCGTCGGTCCAGCCGTTTCGGAGATTACCCGGAACAAACGGACAGACAGACAGACAAAAATCTTAAAAATTGCTTATTTGTTGTTAGTACCGTATATACTTTCACGTGCATTCAATAAAACGTTGTTATTTTGATATTACATACAGACACTTCAATTGTATTTATTTGTATGTATAGATGACTTTAATTTGACCTGCACGATAATAAGTCATTATTCAATTGCACAAGAACAAATGCTATTCGGGTAGCAGGGACTATGTCGGTAGTTCAACCCTCGTATTAATCGTAAACCAAAATTGAACTATATTAAAAGTATCAATAAATATGTTCCTGACAACATTGCATAAGTACAGTTTGTTAATAAAACATGATTCCAATAATACGAAAGAAGGTTTTGCTTCATGCTTACCGTAATACCCGCGTCACTTTCTGCCAGTGCTCAAGTCTTGTAATTCGCTGCTGTCGTCGCTCGAGGCGCTGACTCCGCAGCCGTTGTTGACCGTGGATGAGGATCCGCCGGCTGCTGCAGCCATGGCCATTGACAGCGGGATGGTGATGAACTGCGGCTGGTTTGATGATGAGGCTAAGAAGAAGAAACAAAACACAAGATAGTTTTAAAGCAAAATAAAAAGTAGAGAAGCCTCGTTCTTAAAGAGATCAAAGTTCCTTGCACGTTCGCTGTGAAACTTGCGTGCATGAAACGTAGATACTACTGCTAATTTCTTACGTCAGATTTTTATTTTATTTGTATTTTATCTGATGTATAATATTATGTTGTGTCTTTTAGTCTGTGACAAATAAATATATTTTCTTTCTTTCTTTCTTTCTTTCTTTCTTTCTTTCTTTCTATACGTTTTGAAACGTGCAACTAGGTTCATATTTTTGACTAACCAACCTTGACAATTTAAAAGTGACTGTAAATTGTTGACTTGAAATAACGCTTCAAGTTTTTTTTTGCGGTTGAGTTTTCTTCCTGCTAGATTTATTTTTCTAAGGTCCTAATGCCAATGCTACAACAGGTAGGGATCAAAACTTCACCAATCCGCGCAATCATAAAGAGGAAATATAGGCAGAGAGCGGCGACTGAATTTCCTTAGTAAAAAGTCATAATTCGAGGTATGGCTCTTGTCTATTTCATCATCTGATATTGGACAAATTTAAAAGACATTCCATAAACTGGAAGAGTAAGATATATACTATGCCCCAATGTTTACCTTGTTTCATTTATATATGTCATATTCGTACACTAAGCCTCTGTAGACAGCGCAATTTTGAGCATTTTTGAGGGTTCTAGGGCTTCTAAAGACAATGTATCATCAAAAACCCTACCCTTCCCCCTGGACCGCTAAAGCGTATAGACGTGTACACCGTGCAAATTTTATTTTTAAATCTCTATTATTCTATATTTTTGCCGAATAATTCAAATAATAAATACAGTGAAGTACCAGGCGCGCATAACTCAGAGCGTCAAACGCGGAGCCGCTGTGGAAAAAGGACAACAAGAGCAGAGACGGAACGAGCGGCTCAGCTACGCTGCTCGCGCGCATTCGCTGCGTCATCGTTGACTTGTTGCGCGACCGTTTGTGCCACAAGCGTACAAGCGAAGCGTCTAGCGGGCAACTGATGGTCCAAACTTAATTTTTGAGGTGATTATTGTTTATTATATTTTTATATCACTCACTTTTTATACATCGTCTGCCGAGATCCAAAATGTCCGTCTCAAAATCACCTTTAAAGAGTGGTAGCCAAAAGTCTACCCCAGTACATCGCGGGTCGACCTCGGCTCTAAATACCCAGGAGAAATCTGATCAGTCTGATTTAAACCAAAATAAAAGAATTAAACGGAAACAGGCCGACTCACCAGACTGCACTAAAAGCTCGATGTCTGACATAATGTGCATCCTCGATGACTGGCAAAGTAAACAAGACGCTAAGTTTGATGCTATTAAGTTGACCATGGACGCCATTGCTAAGCAGAATGATGAAATAAAGGCTTCTATGGATCTTCTCTCCACGAAGTATGATGGTATTTTGTTGGACATGAAGAAACTTCGACAGGAAAACACTAACAATAAAAACCACATAAAAACTCTAGAGGCACAATTAGAACAACATGAGAAAAAATCGCGAGCTTCCTCAATTGAGTTGCGTAATATACCCAAAATTGAATCGGAGACAAAGCAGAGTTTACTTGAATTAACTAAAAATATAGGCGCAATTATAAATACACCTGTGCGGGACTCTGATATTCGCGATGTGTACCGCATGACATTAAAAGATAAGCCGCACGGTCCCATAATAGTTGATTTCAACTCAATCTTCACCAAAGAAAAAATGATAAAATCTGTCATTACATTTAATAAGGAGAAACCCACTGATCAAAAACTTAATACTGTTAGTCTTAAAATTGAAGGCCCGGCTAAACCTATCTATGTATCTGAATCACTGACAAAAAAAGTCAAAAGACTACATTATTTGGCCAGAGTATTTGCCAAGGAATATGGCTATGATAGCTGCTGGACTTCCTACGGAAAAGTATATCTAAGACGCAGCAAATCGGATCAACGGGTATGCGTCGACAGTGAAGATACTTTGAATAAACTGAAAAGTACTATGTGACTAGATCGTTTTTCTTGGATAATGTTAAATTTAATATTTTTTTCTAATTATAATGCATGCATTATTTATCATTTGTGCTATAACTTTAATATCAAATTTAAAATATTATTATGTAATTTTAAGAAATCAATTAATTTATTTTTTTGTAAGGCACGCACAAACACAAATTTCCAACAATATATCGTACTCATCACACACAGAAACACGTTCACAATTTATTTGCCTAGCTGTACCTTGAGTCTGCTGCTAGTTATGATATCAAATACAAAATATGATCTATTTTATCAATATAACTTCATCATCCTTTTGGCTTCTAGATTATCCCAGTTAGAATATCCTACTGATAATTACATCATTAAAATTCAATGAGTTAAATCAAATACAAAATGAAATTGACTCTTTTAATGTAGCTGAATCCGCTCTTTGTGATGCAGAGGATTGTCGGACCATTATGTCAAACTCAAATAAAGGCCTAAAATTTATTCAACAGAACATTAGGAGTATTAAACGTAACATGGCTGGGCTACTTCCATTAATTGTTCGGACTGGCGTAAGCTGGGATTGTGTTGTTTTGACGGAGTGTTGGTTGCCATCGAATCCAAATATACCAAGTCTTGATGGTTATCATTATTCTGCCACAACAAAAAACTTTACACAAAATGAAGGCGTTGTTGTTTACTACAGGAATGACTTGTTTATGTCGTTCGAAGAACCTCAACTAGAAGAGGCAAATTGCCTTGCCCTAAAACCTGACAAAAATACAGTAGCACTGGCCATTTATCGTCCCCCTGGATATAAAAATGTAAATAAATTCATACAGTCCCTAAATGATCTATTAATGGGTTACACTAGTCTACAGAATGTTATACTATTGGGCGATATTAATATCGATATTTGTGAAAATAATTCTGATCCAAATTCCGCCCCGTATTTGAACATGTTGGCATACCATGGAATCCTACCAGCACACACACTCCCGACTCGCAGCAAAACGTGTCTAGACCATGTTATGCTCAAGACAAAGTCACCAGCTCGTAGCCTTGTGCTGCAAACATCACTAACAGACCATAATAGTGTTACTCTCTGCATATCAGCCAGGCAGTGTCTTAAACCAGCGAAAAAAAATGTTCGATTGAACCATTCAAGTCTCACAAGTGACCTATCAACCGTGGACTTTAATCACTTATACACGATGGCTGACGCTAATGCTGCTACAAATTACTTTTTAGAAACACTCCAAACTTTAATTACCCGTAATACCAAAACAACCAAATCCTCAACACGGAAAAGATTGCTAAAGCCTTGGATAACTACAGGGATTCTAAAATGCCTAAGAAATCGAGATAACCTACACAAAAAAATGAAAAAAGATCCTAACAACGACACTTTAAAAATTATATACAAGAGGTATAGGAATTTTTGCTCCACCCTTTTAAAAAGATTAAAAAGAGATTATGAAAAGCAACAGCTACAGAATGCAAAGAAAAACAACAAAAAACTATGGAAAGCTATAAAAGAGATCACTTATACCACAAAACCAAAAGATACTTCTTCTGAACTTGTGAACACAAAAGACCCAGTGACATCGATTAACAATGTAAATAACTTTTTTGCAAATGTAGGGAAAGCATTGGCAGAAAAGGTAAAAAATACAAATATTCATGCCCAACCAATTATCCCTAAGTCATGCCCTGGTTCATTTGTATTGTTGCCAACCGATGAGGATGAGGTTGAGGCATTGATAAACAATCTTAACAGTGACTGTGCAACTGGACTTGATATGATACCCGCGGAGGTTATAAAGGAAAACAGAGGTGTTCTAATAAAACCCATAACTTTCATCTGCAACTTGGCTCTTTCAACTGGAGTGTTCCCCAAAGAACTTAAAAAGTCGAGAATTCGCCCAATTCACAAGGGTGGAGATGGAGACTGTGTCAATAATTACAGACCTATTTCAATACTGCCTATTATCTCAAAAATCCTCGAGCGCATCATAAATAAGAGGCTAGTGAATTACTTTGAGAATAACAACCTCCTATCTCCAGCACAGTTCGGCTTTAGGTCTAAAAAATCAACCTCAGATGCAGTTCATGAATTACTCAATTATGTAGTCACCAATCTAGACAGTAAAAAGAAAACTATTGCTATATTCTTGGACCTTGCTAAAGCATTTGACACAGTCTCTATTCCTATCCTGCTAAAAAAACTTGAGTGTCTAGGAATCAGGGACCTTCAGTTGAAATTGTTGGAAAGTTACCTCACGGAAAGAACACAATGTGTAAAACTTGATAACCTGACAAGTAATGATGCCACAGTTCTTTTCGGGGTTCCACAAGGTAGCATATTGGGTCCGACATTGTTCCTTGCCTACATCAACGATCTCTGCCAGTTAAATCTTCCAAAAGCTAAAATTGTTACGTTTGCTGACGATACGGCGTTACTTTTTAGTGGAGAAACATGGGGCGATGTTTTTTCGAGCGCACAAGCGGGTTTTAATTTGGTAACAGAGTGGTTACACAACAATGTCCTGACTCTAAATGTGGCTAAGACTAAATATCTAACTTTTTCGCTCAGAAACCCGGTAGCAGACATTTCCAATTATAAAATAACATGTCATGAGTGTACCGACTACACTGACGCTGACTGTATGTGTCCTAGTATTGAAGGGGCAAATACAGTTAAGTATCTGGGTGTACTGCTGGATGGGCGATTAAGCTTCCAGGAACATATTGACATGTTGGCAGCAAGGACACGGAAATTGATCTATATTTTCAAAAATTTACGGCACGTAGGTAACAAAGAGTTAATAAGAACAGTTTACCTTGCACTTGCTCAGTCACAGCTCAGTTACTGTATTTCTGCGTGGGGTGGGTCAGCGAAGACCCACTTGATAAAAGTTGAAAGGGCTCAAAGAGCTGTCCTAAAAGTAAGTATGTTCCTACCGTTCTTTCACCCAACCGTCGATGTTTATAGGCAGAGTAAGGTTCTCACAGTTCGTCAGCTTTACGTTCTCCACACAATCACTAAGCAACATTCTCTGCTGACATATGACGCAAAGTTGACTGAGAATCGGCGGAGAAAGGACATTGTCTGCACAAAACCATCCTTTAAAACCTGTTTTGCACATCGCTTCTTCTGCTATCAGGGTTGTAATCTTTATAACAAAATAAATAGGTTCTTGTCAATATACTCTCTTTCTAAAAACAAATGTAGCGCTGTAGTAAGGGACTGGTTGCAGACACAGGACTATATTTCCACAGAGAAACTTTTACAGTAGTCATTATCATTTGATAGCTAGGTATTATTATAACATCATCACCACACACACTCACATAAACACACATACTCTAACAGTCATACATACATCCATTTACATACACTCACAACACACACCCACTTCACTCTACTCCACGCACACTCACACTCATATTGTGCTTTGTGGCATTATGATATTTATTTTTCGTCGCTGAATCTGTTTCCTTAATTTACCTATTTAGATTGTTTTAGTTTATAGGTTTCATCAAACGCTTGTTTATTTAATTAAAAATTTGTTATGTTATACCTATTGTTCATGGGGTGAGGACCTGGTGATCTGTAGTACAGGTTAACACCTATAACAGACACCAGCTCCGCACACTCACTTGACTGCAAAATGTTCCCTGCTAAATGTAATTATGAAATAACTTATGTTCCATAAGGTCATGTTTTTGTGAGGAGAAATAAAGATTATGATTATGATTATTATGATTATAAAAAGGAAAACGTAGGGGCATAGTATATATCTGTAATTTTCAGTTTATGGTATATCTTTTAAATTGGACCTATATTGGAGGAGGAAATAGACGAGAGCCAAACCTCGAATTATGAATTTTTGCTAAGGAAATTCAGACGGCGCTCTCTTCCCATATTTGCTTTTCAGGCGTTTAGAAGCCTATTATCGTGAAAATCTAAGAAGTCCGATGACGTTTCTCATTTTACATACCGCGATAACTTTGTACGTAAGAAATTGAAAAATTAAATTCAAAATCCTAATTTGTTTATTTTACCCAAACACTATAACAGTGATGGGCAAACTTTCTTAATGGGCCAGAAAGTTTAAGAAATTTCAGAGGAGGGCCAGAATTTGCTTTTTTAACATATTTCTTTGACCAGGTATTATTTTTTTAGGTTTTCCGCATTCACCTTTTTTTCTGCGTCATTCATCAAAGCATATTTGGTTGTAGCAAGCTTGGTGTTAAAATGGCGAGCGAGGTTAAAACCTGTAAATACCACCACTGCTTCTTGATTACATAATTGAGACATACTGGCTTACCGTTGTGTTCTGCGCTACCTTTACCTATGCGTCTATTATTCTACTTAGTAGAATCTACTTTATACTTCTGGACCGTCAAAATATAATTATCGCGGGCCATATACTATTAATGTCGAAGGTACCGTCGGCGGGCCGGATTAAATGTTTTCGCGGGCCGGAGCTGGCCCGCGGGCCATACTTTGCCCATCACTGCACTATAACAACGAGTATCATTCGTAAGCATCAAGTTTAATTATTATTAAGTATTTTTATAGCTATCTAATCCGACTTCTTAGATTTTCACGACTTTAATAGATATTATTAGCACTTCGGGAATTTAAGGAATACTAATTATTACTTTGGAACAGTTCTACTGCGTAATTATGAAATCAATTTCATAATTACCCTTGACACTCATCAATTAAAGTAGATCAAATGATTCATAATTTGGAAGAAATATTATTTTCAAAAATCTAGCCTAATAAGCCCGTTTTGCACCATTGCAGGGTTGAGGCTTATGTTATTTTGCTGGAAACTTTTGCAGCTGTTTCTGACGAAATATTAATTTTAGAAACCATTTCATTTTTAAGCAGCAGCTTATACTCACCACCTTCTTGTCCCTGGTTAGCAAGACCCAAAATAAAACCATGAGGATATCCCATGGCCAGGTTGCCCAGTCCAAGGTTAGTGCCAATGCCGTCTAGCCCAGCCAGAACTCCTGAGTGGTACAGCATGGCTCCTCCGGGCATCTCAATTTTGGGCAGAAGTTTGGGCAGGGATGGGCAAGGCTTGCTGCTGTCCGCTTCTTGGGTAGTTGAGGATGTTGAAGCTTGTGGTTCGTTGTGGGATTCTCTGGAAAGGTAAAATGTTTTTGTTATGATTTAAATAAGATTGACACTCTTACTCTTGACTGGCTTTAAAACTGATAAGTTGCTAGAACATAATTAAAAGGAATACAAAGGATAAAAAAGTGTCTTCTAGAGTGTCAGAAACTTGTAATGATCATAGCCAACCATGCAGTAAAAAGTCACCGTACAGTCTGCTGTTCTTCTGGCTGATCCCAGTTCAGAAGTAAACACCATAATATCAATTTACAGCAAGTAATGAAAATGCGAAATAAAACTTCATCCTCTATTTAGTTCTCTTCTCTCTGCTCGTCTTTTTACCCAGTCAGATGTCACTTTTTAGGATTCCGTACCCGAAGGGTCCAAACGGAGCCCTATTGCTGTCACTCACATGTCTTTCCGTCTGTCTGTCTGTCTATCCGTCGTCTGTCACACAGGTTTTACAGCCAAACGGTTGGAGTTAAAGCATTCAAATCTCAATAAAATTTTATTGACCCAAAGCTATCCTATTGACAATTATTTTTTATATATATTATACACCCATACAGCAAAAAGAGGCCCAAAAAAAGAAATTTGACCTTTAGTGAAAACCCTATTGGAAAACAAAGGAATGAGAAGCCACCAAAATCAGCTTTTTTTTACAAAATTTTATTCCGTTTAATTTTTAACTTCCCATTGACCTATGAACTTGAAATTTGGTGATAATGTTTATTATTACGTATATTTTACTAGCAAATACCAATATATTGATAAAGCAGACTTTTTCTTTGAAATTCCCTCACTGTTCCTTTTACTACCAACTTGATTTTGCGGTTTGGTACGGAACCCTAAATGTGCAGTCTAGCACGCAATTGGCCGGTTTTTAACTAATAATTTAACTACGGCTCAACATTGCGAGGGCTGGCTGGAACAAGGGTCGAGCGACCTCGGCGGCGAGGACGGAACGAAGGCGGTTTGTGTCCTCATAGAGTGCTGCAGCCGTATTGCGTAATTACACAAAAACATCGCGTCATTCATCTCGCATGTGATTGGCCGATTTGGTCGGTTGGATAGAGTTTAACTTCTTTGCGCACTTACGCAATACGGCTGCTGGTCTGCGTACACCAGCCCAAATACATAAATGATTACGGATTACGGATATATTCATACCTCTGTTTGACTTCTCGCTCATTGGTATCACACGCCCATTCTTGTTTGTGCACCTGCAACAGCTTCTCACTTGGCGACTCCGGTTCACTGCCGCTCTCGTCTCCGCTGTCACCTGATGATGCTGGTTCGTCCTATGAAGAAGAAATTGTGATTTTAGCAAGGGTATTTTCATATATGACGACGCTTGGGGAGGTCTTTGTCCAGCAGTGTACATCTTTTGGCTGAAACGATGGTGATCATGATAATTTTCATATTTTGGATAACAATAACTTATTTTTAATTTTTTTAATGGGATTTTTTTATCCTTTTTGAATTTATTACTGTTTTTTGAGTGCCTTGAAACTCAAAAATAAAAAAGTTAATTAAAAAAATCAAAATACCCGACTGCTTAAAAAGCGAACTAAAAAGACGTAAACAAGAAGAAAATCATGCTGTGCAGTCGGAGGATACATATTCTCGAGCTGGCTGACAAAAACCAGATGTATCCTCCGACTGCACAGCATGATTTTCTTCTTGTTTACGTCTTTTTAGTTCGCTTTTTAAGCAGTCGGGTATTTTGATTTTTTTAATTAACTTTTTTATTTATAACTTTTTAGTTAACATTTTTTTCGAATTAAGTACATTTAAATATATAAGTGTTATATATTTTTGAAATCACCTCTTGAAACCCTTTATTTTGATACCCCACACGATGGGTTTGGAAGAAAAAATAAAATTGCCCCCCCACAATATGGCGCCCAAAAGCCGCCATTTTTCTATTTTCCAATTTTAATGTAGCCTATGACACTCGCAAGGTTAAGACAAATCGATTGACGTATGAATCATCAAAATCGGTCAACGCGTTTGGTCTCTGGAACGCCACATAGGAACAAACATACATACATACATACATATATACATACATACATACATACATAGACTGATAAACACATTACCCTCCTTCGGCAGTCGGGTAAATAGTTATATTTTCTTCAAGTTTTTCTTAAATTTTGCGAGAGCATGAAAATGATTATCAAGGACAAAATTAAAGGGTTAAAAAAATTGTTCGGTCACCCATTTGAAAAATTTCAGTCTGTTATCAAAGATTCCAATGGAACTAAAATATTTCCGGTAAGTTTGGGCAAAGCAACAAGTAAACTAATATCCTAAACCTGCCTTCAAAATCCTCCATGGTCGTTCTACTGCATGAAAAAAGCTTCTTTCTAACCCACCTCGACGGAAAAAGAGGAGTGTTATAAGTTTCTATGTGTGTACCTGTGTGTTTGTGTATATGTGTATTTTTGTATCTGTCTATGGCATCATAGCTCCTAAAAAGATGAACCGGTTTTGATTTCATTTTTATTTTGTTGACTTTATTGAGAGCTTAGAGTGTTTGATGAAAATCGGTTCAGCCGTTCAAAAGTTATAGGCGTTTTACTGTTTGATACGGGTTTCCGCAAGATATCGTGTCATAATTACGTGTTCAATAGATTGTCGATCGAAGCGTGTCTACTACTATATAAATTTATGTAGATAAAAAGGATAAAATAAAAACAAAATTGTTGGTATTTTGGAAATTTTAAATGTTTACTTGTCTGTTAACATAGTTGCCAGTTTCCTTGTATGACCTTTCTCAAGAGATAATTGCAGAATCCACTTTCAAGTGTTAACTTTGATTGTAAAACAGACATTTATCAGACGACAAGTACCTGCCGAAGTGCTATTATTGTTTAACAGTGTAATCTGCATATTGATTACAGAATTAGCTGCTCAGGTGTCCGGTGCCGAATAAAAGAAAGTCACAGGCTCCTTATCACGAGATTGATCGGCGGAGAAAAATGCTTTGACAAATTACTTTCCACTTACTGAAATGCCTTTTGTATGAATATGTACAGCCTTACGGTAGCATGTAGTGGCTAAGACCTCGACTCTTTGAGGGCGTGGGTTCAAATCCGGGAAAGTACCATTGTGACTTTTTCCATTTAACTATATGTAGGATAAAACAAGGATAGTTGCCCGATTGTAATTACTCTAGTTTCGCGAATGAATTGCATATTATTTTATTAATTTATCGAAAAATTAGAGAGCAGTGGCGGCCCAGTTGTATCGGCCGCAACGTACAAGTTGTAGGTCGTGGGTTCGAGCCCAGGCCGGCGCTTTATTTTGTGTAAATTATCTCATCACCATTGCTCTCAAAACGGTGAAGGAAAACATCGTGAGGTAACCGGCATGTCCTAGAACCAAAAATTCGAAGACAAGTGACATCCACTAACCCACACTGGGCCTGCGTGGTGGATTACGGCCCATTACCTCTCACAGAGAGGAGGCCTGTGACCTAGCAGTGGGAACATTAATAGGGATGTGATGATGTGATCGAAAAATTCTCCAACTACTAAGTTGACCGTGTCTCATGCGATTGCATGGGAAGGCAAAATGCGATCAAAGTTTTTGCGGGATAGTTGTCCTTTTTCTCGGCGGGGCATCTATCTTAAACGTAATTTACATGGATTGGGCAACTATCCCCCTATGTGGGATAGATACCACAAGGTATAGAGGTCCGCAAAAAGCGTTAATACTCTGGAAATATTAAAACTATCCTCTTACTAATAAACACGGAATAATGTTATACCAGGAATAACAAAGGAATAATCATACATTTTCATAGGTTTATACTTGGTATAACTTTATTCTGTGTTTATCAGTAAGAGGGTTATACTGTTTTTAATTTTCATAAATTGTACCTGCAAACGTACCGGCCAGTTTTACAAATAAAATATTTTGCTTTTTGTACTGAGAGATACAGAGTGATTTCAAAAAGTGTGGTTTTTACCCTTCTTTCTAAATTTATACCGGACAACGGTGAAGGAAAACATCGTGAGATAACTTGGACTTATAATTAGAACTCGTAAAAGTTGGTGCTCCATTGGTACCTATAATAGGGTAGTTTACTGAAAATTATATTTTTATCCGTCAGGTAGATTAATAAAAAATATTGGACACGTAGTTTTTACTTTTGACACGAAAACATAAAGTGAAGACGTTATAATGCGTTGAAAAATCGTATGACGTCACGCCGCTAGTACACTTTATACTGCCTTAGTGACGTCACAAGCCCCCACTTCTGAACTTTGATGCGCTTTAACTTTGTAATTTTTATTGATTTGGTAAAGCAAAAAATACGTGTGTGTTTGATAATCTCACTGACGGACTATATATAATCATCATTTTTCTACCCAGGAAACATCCCTATTGCTGCAAAGCGTTCCAGTGCGAGGATAAACGAATAAATACGCATTACTATAATCTGTCGCCAAGCACCTTCCGGTGTGTTCCGACAGCAGCACTTGAGAGCCAGTTCCCTTCTAGGCTTTGTGTGCTTACCACCATCGGCCACATCATCACTGATCACGGTGAGATTGTGGTCAAACACAGGCCTATATATAGTAAAAAAAAAAAAAAAAAAATATATATATTACATTATACTATATACAGTATTTTTTTGCAAAAATGTTTTTTATTATAAATATTGATAGGCTCGCGCTTGACCACTATCTCACCTGATGGTAAGCGATGATGTGGTCGACGTTGAAGCACGCTTGTCTAGAAATAACCTATTCACTCTTAACTTACCGAGTCTAAAGTCTAAAAATCGTACTTTTTATCACAAAAACCTCACGTTTATTTACCGTTTCGCGTTAAGCGCACTCTAAATCCGGCACAGGTGCTACAGAAACTGTGCACTTACCGCGTTTTAGCGCGAGCTTGTAAAAACGACTGTTGGTGCTAGTTACCGCGTTATACCACGTGTCAGACGATGGAACTTAAGTGGCATGGGGTTTAAAGTGAAGGAAAATGTGCTCAAGGCTTTTAGGTTATCTATTTTGAAGAGTTTTGATGTAGGGTAGTGAAATGGCGAAAATGTTTAGTGCCTAAGTTAAAAGTTAGAGTTATGTGTTTGCTCTTGACTCGAATCTTGGTCAGAGGTGACAGAGAAAAACTCGATGATGGAGTGAGCTTACCCAGAAGAAGCCTGTTCACTCTAACTTTAAAGAGATTTGGGTTGATTTCGGTTGGAAACGAAGACGCAGGTATTGAGTTCTACTCTTTTGCTGTGCGCATTATGAAGGTTGTTTGGAAGCGCTTGGTACGAATTAGTGGAATGGCAACCAGGTAAGGATAGTAATGCTCAGTGCGTCTAGATGTCCCATGGTAGAAGGGGGCCGGTGGGATGAGGTCGTGGAGTTCTTGAGCACACTCACCGAAGTACAGTCTGTATAAGACCGACAAGCAGGCAACCTTGCGGCGTTATGCCAAGCCAACTACTACCTTAAAATAGCTTCTTTTTATGCAATTGTATAGCAGAAGTTACTAATTTTAGTTTAAGTTACAAATTTCAAAGTGGTAAAAGTAACGAACGTAACGGAAGTTCATCCCGTTACATTTTATTCGTTACCACTTTGACATTTGTGAAAAGCGCTCTTTTTTATCGACGTTCAGAAGAGCTTATTCGCTTTATGCTTAAGCCTTTATAACTTTTGTTTAGTCATCAACACTCATTCAAAATTCGAACAACATACAACTGACTCCCAAATTGACCATTGTCACCGTACGCGCACGCACACATCTACGTCACTACAAACACATAAGGCTTTATGACGTCACAAGTTGTTGTTGTGTTACAGAATAGTATTAGTTCATTAAATATGATCCAGCGTCTGTCCCATGTTACTTGGGATTGGCGAAACTCGTTTTCTACTTACATTACGTGTTGTCAACCGTTACGCTATCACTGGCTCCCTTTCTTTTATATCCTTTCTCACAGAACCCATTCATCTTTTCTTCGGTCTCTTTCTAACACTCCATCTTTCAACATTTATATGTCAGATCCGGGTATATAGGACCATGATTTGACCTACTTAGTGACATACCGGTGTTAGATTATAGTCGTGGGCGCAGAATGTGGGATACGGGTAAACTAGAGAAATATCTCCTGTAACTTCTACACAGTTATAATTTGTTACAGAGTACTATCACCATGATACTAAGTAATACTCTGGACTCAAAAGGAGACACGGGCAGTTCCCAGGCCAGCCTGTTGCCACGGCCATGTTCGAACGATCACTGTCACTCTAAAATGAACAGCCACCCAGACTCTACCCAGTACCAAACAAAGTACTTGTGTATCATTTTAAGTAAACAAATCATGACATGATCCGACACGGCCATCCTACGTGGCACACGTCCGCGTGTGTAAATCTGCAATACCAGATATTTCCAACATAGAATAAAACCGTTCGGTCATTCTGACTTCAATTAACTAAGAGAAATCCTTAGACTCTCACAGCCAGCCCTGTGGCTTCGGCAGTCATCTCAGTGACCCAATCATAGTCAACCTAATTGACCAAGTCTCGTAACCATCCCTGTGGCTATAGCAGTCATCTCAGTGACCCAATCATAGTCAACTCAGTGACCAAATCTCGTGACCATCCCAGTGGCTACAGCAGTCATCTCAGTGACCTCTCACACAACCATAGTCATCATGACCAGGTCTCTTAACCATCCCAGTGGCTACAGCAGTCATCTCAGTGACCTCTCACACAACCATAGTCAACCCAGTGACTAGGTCTCGTAACCATCCCAGTGGCTACAGCAGTCATCTCTGTGACCTCTCACACAACCATAGTCATCATGACCAGGTCTCATAACCATCCCAGTGGCTACAGCAGTTATCTCACTGACCACTCACACAACCATAGTCAACCCAGTGACCAGGTCTCGTAACCATCCCCGTGGCTACAGCAGTCATCTCACTGACCACTCACACAACCATAGTCAACCCAGTGACCAGGCCTCGTAACCATCCCCGTGGCTACAGCAGTCATCTCACTGACCACTCACACAACCATATTCAACCCAGTGAACAGGTCTCGTAACCATCCCCGTGGCTACACCAGTCATCTCACTGACTGCTCACACAACCATATTCAACCCAGTGAACAGGTCTCGTAACCATCCCCGTGGCTACACCAGTCATCTCACTGACCATACAGTCTAGTCATCTCTGTGATCGTTCACAGTCAAGTCATCTCTGTTACCATACATAGTCCAGTCACTATATTACATTCAGTTACATTAATGGGTACCCGACTTTTCGGCTTCCCTATAATTCCACTACAATGCTCACGATAGAGCGAGAGCGCACTTGTAAATTTCGACTATTAAGTCTCTCAACGCATAGTTAAAAGACCTCATCAATTTAAATGGCACCTTTAAACTAACGTTTCTTTTTATTTCATTCTTTATTCTTAATCAAAACTATAGCACAAAAATCTTTCGTCTATCTGTGCTCTATCAAACCATCTTTATCTTACTCAACAATTTGCCTACCACGCTTCTAAATAACAACTTCCATTTATACCTACTTGTCATAAAGAACAAGAGACTCGGTTCTTGTCTATCGTCAGTTCAAGTGGTGTACTTATTTACACACACAAACACAGTCGTCACAATTTTTTTTTTTTTTTTTTATAGCCCTTAAGGCACGGTCGTATCTTTATAGGCATCAGTATGCTCAATATACCACATTCCAGTTGCACGTATAAAACGCAATGAGTTAAAGGTTAACTAACTTTTGTTTATCACTCTTAAAATTCCTTCGATAAACCTCGACCTTAATCAATCACAATACTGAATGGGACTCCAATAGTGTTTACACTATGAGCTATTTTTATTTCAATCAAATTGGTGGCATCATATCTTAAGACAGTAAAGTCATGTCGTTATCTGTCTATCGCATTTTTTATTTTATTTTTTATTATTGTAGTACATCTTCATCATCATCAGCCTTATTAATGTTCCCTGTGACAGGGGATGGGCCGTAATCCACCACGCGGGCCCAGTGCGGGTTGGTGGATATCACATATCTTCGAATTTTTGGTTCTAGGACATGCCGGTTTCCTCACGATGTTTTCCTTCACCGTTTTTGAGAGAAGTGGTAATGAAATAATTTACACAAAGTAAAGCGCCTGCCCGGGCTCGAACCCAAGAGTCACAACTTGCAAGTCGCGGCTAATACCACCACTGCTCTAGTAGTAGTACGGAATTGAATAAAATGAATTTGCAGCTTTAATTATTTTCAAAAAAAGAAAAGCTAAATCCTTGAAGGCAATATTCTAATTTGTAATAAATTAAGTTGCAATATTGAGGTCAAATTTTGTATGTCAATGCAACTCTATTTTATTTTTTTTTAATTTTTCATCTTTACTTTAGTTAATATTTTTTTTACACATAACATGCCTTCTTAAGCTGATGGTGACCATTCACCTTCAACTCCAAAAAGTATCTTCATCAAAGATAAACAAGTGATTCATCAATATTGATATCATCACAACATAAACTACTATAAGAACATCTTGTTTCGCCATTTCACTCTTTTCTTCAATACAAAGTGTTTACATTGAAACTCGGAAGAGCATATTTGCAACAATCTGCTCTGCTTTCATCATCAAAAATTCCTTACAATGTCGTTGTCGTACAACTGTCTTTAGGCGTAAGGCCTACGTAACATTCGTTCGGCCTTTTGGCAATACTTCAAAATAAAAGGATTTATACCAAACCCACTACCTACGTACTCAAGAACTCAAATCTACTCTAAAGTTGACTCGTTAAGTTGTTCCATATCCAACGGATAGATTTATTTTTGAGTTAACTATCTGTCGTCACAAGGCATTTTCATTGATGTAAAATACTACCTTAAAAGCTCAACAGCAATCACCACTCTAAAACGCCAACTCAATAGTACCAAGACTCCGCAACATAGATTTACTATAATAAGTAACACCAAGTAATAACAAGGCTGTTTCAGCTCCGCATCATCACGATCATCAGCATCAAACTGAGTATCACAATAGATTACAAAACTCAATTGTTACTGTTTATTTTTGATATTTGGTCCTAGGATAACCTTGATATTTGGTCCAAACCAAGTCATGTACGAAGTTAATTTACTATGAACAGGCATATTTTAAATCAATTTGCCAAAAAAAAGCAACTAGGCCTAAACTGTCTTAAGCTTTGTTACAGTTTCAGGATATGGTAAGCAGCTAGTGACTATCCATTCGACATGTGTTTTATCATCACTACCGTATTCTATCTCATAGTCTTAAAACTCAATAAATACTTTCAGTAAAAGAGCAATTCGTTTGGTTTACAAACCATGTAAATACGTCGACTACACCAAGTCCCTCCAAACCATTGCTCTATCAATGCCGACCCGACAGTCTCACGGTTCAACTAACGTAAACACTTACGTAGTCTAGTTCCTACGAGTCCGCAACAATAGCTCTTTGAGCTAAGGTAGTCAAGTTACAAAGGTCCGGATGTATTATTTGGAACTCATGTTGCTTATCTGGTGTTATGAAAATTAAGAGCAATCGATTCTACAATGCAAAGACTTAAGCCGCCATAATAATCAAGCTCTGTAAAACTTTGTTTAGATTAGGCATTGAGTTCTCAGTGGTTTCACATTCATAAACAACGAACGTTTGTTATTTTTATAACCACTCACGATAACGTAGCTGAAACCTAATACTCATGACTTTACATTATTCATTATCTCAAAATGAAATCTGTTATGTGAACTTTATGCCTTTCCATTACTGGATCAGTAAACAATTTCATAATAATGCTTTCTGACCGGGCTGCCACTGAGTAATTTCCAACGGAAAAACCCAATTAAATCCTGCCCAACCCTGGAATCGAACCCAGTACCCCGAACTCAACAGTCGCGCCAGTTGGTAAGAGGCCAAAGGGGCAATTAACAATGTAGTCGATGTTAGCTAAACAATTACACACAACCAACCATTAACCACAAATTAAGTTGACGTACTTTTACTTGACGTAAATTTAGTTGTACGCAGAAGCTCAGCTCACCAACATGAATACCCATCCTGGATGTACGGCAAATCGCCATATCCTACTGCTTCTTCAAGCACTAAACAGTCGCTTGCTCGTTAATCTGCTGAGTGGCTTGTAAAGGCTAGATCAGCGCTCACATTGATGTTATTTAATTTTTCCCATCCCTATCACTTCCACATCGATGTTTTGGACAACTTTAATTGCTTGGCTGACAACGACGTCATCATTACACTCTAGGTACACAACTTTTTGCTTTCAATACGTAAAAGCTCGTCAAATAATAAAAAAACATCACGCCCGCGCTGTCCGCAGGGGAAAGCAGAGTTACTCAAGCAAAACACAGACAGTACAAAACATATCACCAAACCTTGTAAGTGACTATTGTTATAAATCGCCTGAATCTTACAGTGAAGATGAACTCTCAATTTCTGACCAAGCGTGATAACAACCGAGCAATACTGTCTCCGGTGTTCAATGCCTCTAAGATGTTTTAGCAAACCAATTTAACAGATTCAGATGTAATTCAATTTAATCAATCTCAATAGTTACGAAATAAATTGAATAGTGTTATCATTAATGATAAACATTCAATGTAATGACAAATGAAACATGAATGTCATTACCTGTGGTTTCTGCATCTTTCTTTCAAAGCCAATAAATTAAATTCGATTAAACCGCGTAGATAATATCGCAATAAAACTTCAAAATAACAAAGTCACATAGCATAGACTTCAAACTGCATAACAGCACTTCACGAAACCGAGAAATACGTTTCATCAAAGAAATACAATCAAAGGTAACTCACTCACCGGGGATGTCACCATTCCTCGTTCTCACTCAAACACATTACTTCACATCTTTGTCAGTCTGACAACATAGGACAAGATAGCGGTTAGCTATCCCCATGGTATCATACTCTCAAAATGGGAATCGAACCCAATCAAATCGATTGAGCTTCTCAGTAGCTCTGGCCAAGTAATAAACACGCAAATAGGTATCCACAACAATGTAGCAACTCTGTTATTAAAGAGTCCACACGCTAATAACAATTCTCACTGTTTTCACTCATCAGGAGATTTCTCAGCCCGCTCGTATCTCACTTCTGATGTCAGATCCGGGTATATAGGACCATGATTTGACCTACTTAGTGACATACCGGTGTTAGATTATAGTCGTGGGCGCAGAATGTGGGATACGGGTAAACTAGAGAAATATCTCCTGTAACTTCTACACAGTTATAATTTGTTACAGAGTACTATCACCATGATACTAAGTAATACTCTGGACTCAAAAGGAGACACGGGCAGTTCCCAGGCCAGCCTGTTGCCACGGCCATGTTCGAACGATCACTGTCACTCTAAAATGAACAGCCACCCAGACTCTACCCAGTACCAAACAAAGTACTTGTGTATCATTTTAAGTAAACAAATCATGACATGATCCGACATATATTTATAACTCACACACATAAGTCACATAAGTCACATGCGTTTCAACCCTTCTTCTTAGGCGAACCTTAAGGCGTATATACCTATTCCCCAATGTTAACGAAGTACTGGCCATGCGCCCGCTCGTAGCCAGAATATCAATATGAACCACCTTTAGGACAGTTTGTTTGCAAAATATTCTTTGAGTTATATTTGCTATTTCAGTTATGAAGAAATTCTAGCCATAAAAAATTCTGTGTAATAATAATTTTAAATGTCCAAGTCGTTTTGGAGGAGTATCCAAAAGTAGAGAAAAAATATCGTGTTGTTAATTTTTTTTTAAAGCAAAACTAAAAAAAACATTTTTTCAAATAATGTTCATGAATCTATAATATAATTTTTTTCAAACCTTTTATCCTAGACGTTACTATTTTATAGTAACTGTTTTACGGCACTAAAGCGGTGGAAGGGCCTTAACGTATACGCATTTTAATTAAAACTATGTAAGACATAAAAACCCATTATTAATATTTTTGTTGAGCCATCAATACTCATCCAAAATCCAAAACAAACGGACCCAAACAATAGACTGGGCCAATGTTACTTGGGCCAATGTTGGTTCTCCAATAGGCCATTGTTACCCTGCACTTACGCACACAACCACGTAACAGCGTACACATAAGGCGCAATGACGTCACAAGATAAATCACGGTGGTAATTAGTTGGTATCGTCCCATCAAAGCAGCACAATTGTTAATAAATACCTACATAGGATGATTTCCAGGGACGCGGGCGAAGATAGCATCGTGGTTACTGTTGTGGTTAGGTTAGGGGGGATACGGCGGATATAATATTGTTTACTTACCATTGACCAAAAAAAATATTTTATTTTTGTTTTTATTATTGATAGGCTCGAACTTGACCACTATCTCACCTGATGGTAAACGATGATGTGGTCGACGGTGTAACACGCTTGCCTAGAAGAAACCTATTCACTCTTGACTTAAAAACCCCGAGGTTGCAGCTATCGGGAAACACAGACTCCGGCAGGGAATTCCATTCCTTAGCTGTTCGCATAATGAAAGTATACTAAATTCGTGTAGTTACTGAATTCATAGAGAACTTTTCGGTAAACATGCATGTCGAAAACCCTTTTACTTTAACGACCCTTTAACTATTTAGTGTCCGCGATGTCTGCCAGTGAATGAATTTAGGATTTTTATTATGTAGAATCTGTATTTTATTTCAATTAAAATTTACATAGTATAAAAGACTTTAATAAAATAGACGAGACCAAGAGATATGAGCCTATTGTCTTCTGGTTTTGGATATCTAACCCCTAGGAGACTCATTAGCTTACCAGCCAGTGCATCGCATGTGCACAGAAGGTGCTCCATGCGTTCCGTATGTTCCCAACACAACCTGCACATGGGTGTCGCGGTAAGACCCATCTTCAGCGCCAAGTTCCAAAGCGCCCAGTAAAGGCTGGGGCCTAAGCCAAGCAGGTAGCGGATTTACCCCCTGCTCCTGTTCCAAATGCATTCCCGGGCTTTGAATGTAGAGCCTAGGAATTTCTTGGAATGTTGTAGACCGGTATTAGACAGCCAATAAGTTCGTTGTCTGTGATCTGAGAAAAACTGTATTGTTTAGACCAGCATTTCCCAAAGTATGGGTCACGACCCACTAATAGGTCGCAAGTGAATATTGGGTAGGCCTTGCAAAATAGGACGATACGAACTCCCCGCCCGGCTAGCGGACAGGCGACTAGGTACTGACAGACCCTAGCGGTAAGGTGAGGTTTTCGGAGATGATAAATAAAAATAAAAAAAACAAATGCATCCTTCTCATAAAAAAAATATCGGCTTGTATTAGTATCACTATTTTTTTCTTGTTTGAACCGACCTTCATTCATATAGTATGCCCCTTCTTTCTTTATAAAAACCAATAGAGGTGAGCCCCGAATTTGGACGCTTTTGTTGGGTGGGTCGCGGTCCAGTCAACTTTGGGAACCGCTGGTGTAGACCAATTAGTTCCTATTCCTACAGGCTGGTGCTATTAATATCAGAGTCGACTTTGAAGATCCAGCTTGCTTATGTTTTTGTACGTAAATCTTATGTTATTATAACTTATATATAATGTCTTTGCACATTTAATTGAAAAAAACCCCGCCCAGTTCGAGTCGGACTCGCGCACGAAGGGTTCCGTACCATTATCGCAAAAAATGGCACAAAAATCAGGTTTGCTGTATGGGAGCCCACTTAAATATTTATTTTAGTATTTGTTGTTATAGCGGCAACAGAAATACATAATCTGTGAAAATTTCAACTGCCTAGCTATCACGTTTCATGAGATACAGCCTGGTGACAGACGGACAGACGGATCGCGGAGTCTTAGTAATAGGGTCCCGATTTTAACTTTTAGTCACGGAACCCTAAAAATGAGATATAAGCTAATCTAGAAATAATTGAAATACTAAATTTACTTTATCAACCTTTTTGAGAATTTGACTTACTTATACCTTACTTACTTACGACTTTTTATAACAGGTTTTATAGCACTCTGATTGAAACTCAAAATGTGTAATTACAAGGACAAGTTTTTTTTCTGAATCCTCATATTTTTAGGTTTTCTTTTTAATGTCAAAGAAATCTTAAAACATTAATCGATTCGAAAATGGATTTTCTATTCTAACAATAAGGGTGTATCCACACAACGCTGCCGCGCCTAGCCCGCGTGGGCGTAGCCTTTATTCGCCGACGCACTAAATAATAATAATTGTGCCTAACTAACTACCGTTTAACGCATTCGGCTTTCTTCTGTGCATCTGATAAGTCTAGTACCGTCGGCAAATAAACGAGATTTATTTATTGTTCGTGGAAGCTTTAGCTGGACTTTTTATTTTTCATGTGTGTATTGTACTGTAAGATTTCTTGTCGTTTTGTTTCGTTGTTTTAGATAACGATTAGACTTACATTATTTTTATTATTACAGCATTGTCCTCGTTTAAAAGCCCGATGGTCTCTAATATTGGAATTGTTACAGAAGACTAATAAATAAACACAATATTGGGAATAGAGAAATGTTTATATGTAAAAGTTAAATAAATTTATATTCGAGTGATAGTGGATGATATTTGTGATTTTTGATACAGCAAAAATAAAGGTCATGTTCAGGTACCTGGCCTGAGGCCTGATTCTTAAAGATTTTTTTGAAATTTCGTTCTAGTCAGTAAGTCAAGTAAAAACTAGAAAATTATAATTTATTTTTATAAAAAAAACATTTTGAAATTTATTTTCTATTATTATACATTATTCTGCACACGCTACAGCAGGGTGGCATTAAGTGTCCGCTGTTACAATCGGTCGGTGCGCTGCGCCGTTTTTGGACGCTACAGTTTGTTTACCAGCTTGTGACGTCACAATGCTACAGTTACCTCATTATTGTGCTAACTGTAAATTAACTATTACTGTGTTGTTCTGTTAGATGTTGGTTTGTTAATAGAATGAAAGCTTGCTCTATGGAATTTACTATTTAAATGTTTTTATAGGAAAGGCACATCAGTTTCAAGATTATTAGGGATAATTTATTTATTAACGTCCCGGCGAACTTCGTACCACTACAAACAAATATATGACAAAATGGTGTAACTGACCCGAATTTGTTTTAAATTTCAGAATAATCGACAACACCATCTACAGGCATTGTCGGAACCAGTACACAACGCTGTGTTGGTCCGTGTTTTGTTTCTGTTATGTATCAGAAATATCGCTGTGTTCGCAAAACGTATGGGAAAATGTATTTTCTTCATAAATTAGTTTTTCGTAAATATTGCCGATATTTTAATAGTTATTTTTATAAAGCCAGCAAATCAAATATCATGAAAATCGAACCAGCCGTTCTCGAGTTATAAATCGTGTAACTAACACGACTTTGTTTTATATAGGTATAAAAGATATAACATAATATAGCAGAACGACACTAATATCATGACAGGTCGAGTCTCAATCACATTTTTGAGCTAAAATATTAAAAAAATATAGTAGACTAGCTGTTCCCCGCGGCTTCGCTCCCGTGGACCACCCCACGGGATCCGGTTTCGGGATTAAAAAATAGCCTATGTCACTCAGGAATTATGTAGCTTTCTATTGGTGAAAGAATTTTTTATATAGGTCCAGTAGTTTCGGAGCCTATACGGTACAAACAAACAAACAAAAAAATCTTTCCTCTTTATAATATTAGTATAGATATTTGACTATGACTTTTGATTCGGTCTTTGCAGATTTCTTCTGATTCTAGGAAGTAACTGATAAGATCAGATAAGTATAGGTACCAAATTATCATAAATCGCCGAAACCCGGTCATTGATAAACGAGGATTATGTTCTTAAGTACGAATCAGATCTGTATCACTTAATTATAGCTCAATGTAATTATAATTAAGATTAAAAGCGATGCATTGGTACTTGAACTGATGAATTATGATGGTATTCTTGAAATGTAACACATGAGTTTTTGGACAATCGCTGTTGAGCTCATTGTTGTTTGAATGTGGATCTCACTACACCAAACCACAAAAAATAAAATGTTTGGGAGTTATTATTGTAGGGCTATGTATAGACACAGTATAAATATACAAACAGTACGGAAACTACCTACAAACGCTCGAAACGGCACACTCACACAAACATGCGCATTGACGAGACCCCTAAGCGGCCCGCACTACTGACAGCACTGCAGAAGTGCCTTAATGGTCTCGTCGGTGCGTATGTTTGTGTGACTGTGCCGTTTCGAGCGTTTGTAGGTAATTTCCATACTGTTTGTATATTTTTACTGTTGTATAGACAAGTAACATGTTTAGGTACATTCTATAATATTGTAAGGCTGGAGGAGATAAATATGATTGACTAGCTATGATTGGCCAGCGGCTTCGCCCGCGAGATTGTCGAAAATTATGCCAAGGGAACATAATTACCAAGATAAAAAGTATCCTTTGTGCTATTCCAGAATAAAATCTATCTCTGTGCAAATTTCATCTAGAGCCGTTTGAGCGTGAAGAAGTAAAAAACATGCAAACACACACACTCACAAATTTTCTCCTTTATAATATTAGTAGGAAGTTGGATATTTGAATTCCAACGCAACTATTGAATTGCAATTTATCACTTTTGCAAAAAATTGGTACGTCATGTACAAAACTGTTTTTTTTATTATTATTTGGAAACTTCACTTTTCCAGCCATATGTCTATCCTCTCGTTCAGTCTATCCAAAGGTTCTTTAAAAGATTGCCCTGAGCGATAAGTCCGCCCATTGTACACTTATCTTTATAAATGTCGTCCTGTAATTATTTAGGTGGTGTACAATTAAGTATAGAGTAAACTAGCTGTTCCCCGCGGCTTCGCTCCCGTGGGCCACCCAACAGGACCCGTTTTCGAGATTAAAAAATAGCCTATGTTACTCAGGAATAACGTAGCTTTCTATTGGTGAAAGACTTTTTTAAATCGGTCCAGTAGTTTCGGAGCCTATTCGGTACAAACAAACAAAAAAATCTTTCCTCTTTATAATATTAGTATAGATAAACAGTTGATCTTAAATCAAATAATCCCAATTTAAACTGTGAAAAATGGTTGAAATATTAACAACAACAGCTGTAACATTAACCAAATTATCCGAAATAAACCTCAAATTATTCCATTCATCTTTTTCACATTATACGTCTTACCATACAAAACTTTTCCAATAATTATCTTGAACACAATAAATAACGTATTTAAAGTGACACAGAAATCATAGTGTAGTACAAATTCGTGTTATTACGGGCATCTGTATCGTATCGTGCGATCGATGTATCGAACACGATCGATTGCGATACGATCAATCGATTGTGTCGATACGGTGCGTTCCTGTTTCGACGGTTTTGCAATGCGTTAATATTGATTTTTAACAAAAATATTCTACATTGGTGTGATTGCATAAAAAATGACTTAAATAGTGATGCCTAGAAAACTAAATTAATAAAAAAAATCGTCGAGATTCCCTTATTTTATGATATTTCTAATATGAAGATATAACAGTAAGAAGGTATTCAAATTCTGAGTTGTTGATATCTTTTCTTTGTAAACCTAGACGATACATCTTCAAAATTCTTGTTTTATTAACAGTGACGTATTTCACCTTCCTAAGATTCATCTAACGCTGTTCCACGAAAAATATCGTTTTTTCAATGGACTCTTACGATTTGCGTAGGTGAATCAGACTTGGTCTGTTTTTCTTTCGATCTCAATTGAATCCAATTTAGTATGACGTCTCACCGGATTCTAAGAATACCATAGTTGGAATTTACTGCGAGAGGAAACGTCGAACTGACGTAAGTTCTGAAAAATATTTACAAAGTTGAGAATAAGAATAATCCAGACACACACTCAGCTTCTTACAATATAATATTTTGATGATTAATGATAATAAAAGTTTATATATAATACATGATTCTCTTGATTGAAAATGATTTAATTTTCTCTCTTTTGATCTAAATTTTTATTCTATTGACTAATTCTGTACCTTTCGAAGCTAAGTTTGTTTTTTTCAAAAGCAGCAGCTGCAGCTGGTTAGAAAATAAGGCTAATCGGATTTTTACGTTCACTTTACTACACTCAATATCCATTGATGCTTCATTAATCGACATTATCTACCTACGTTATTAAATTGGACCGCTATGCACCTTTCCCGTGTTGTATATAAATGTATACACAATAACACTTATTGCTACCATATTTACTGCTTACGTTTACCCGTTGGTAAACAAAACACATCCGACTCTATTTTTCTCTATTCCTAATTTAAACCAATTCCAAAAATCGCTAAATAACATACGTCACAATGACGTAAGTTCACGATCAAAATATTTACGTTACCCCAATAAAAAAGTCACGTGACGGGAACGAACCATGCATCACTTGCGCATACGCACCTGTACATCCAATATGGCGGTAATGGCGATTTTTGTTCCAACTGTAATATACTTGGGGTGATTTATAACATGTTTCCTCCTTACGGCTACAGTAAGTAGTTATTTCTTGAAAGATTTGGTTGGAGATTCTTGTGAAAGAAGTTTTTATTATGTTTTTCTTTGAGTGTCTGTTAATTGATATGAATAATTTTCAGGTAAGGCCAGGTTTGCGTTTACTCTCTTTTTCAGTGCAGTCAGGCTACTTTAGTTAACATGTTATTTACCGCATATAAAGTCTTAATTTCTTAGTATTATTTATAACAAGCTTTTCATAGCATTCTAATCAAAATCGGTTCACTAGTTTTTGCGTGAAAGAGTAACAAACATCCATGCATCCATTAACTTTCAAATTTATAATAATAGAAGAATCTGAAAATCTTCTATATTTAAGATATATTTCAAGTTTGTCTTTATCATTAGCAATATCAACTCTCGGTTCTTTATAAAATCTAATAAGTACGTATGTAGACTGCTTAAGTACGATAAAATATGGGAAAAAGTAATACAGGTCAGTTTCTAACAGTTTTCAATCTTCAAAATCCTAAATTCTATATTAAAGGCGACATTGTGGGCTGAACAGTACTCGGACGTAAATCGAGCCTACACGTTGGCACTGGATTCCTCTCAAATATTGATCTTCCTCCTTTATTTGATCCTATGTACAAATATCACGCCCAGACCAGCCCAGACTCTTGTAGGCAACGCTGCGTTGAAGCTTTTGAAAGAGTAGGTATGTCCGCGAAATATTCTGCATTTGTTTGCAAGGTGTCGTGAAACTGTAAAATGATATTAAACACTTATTTCACAGATAATTGTTTAGTTAAATTTTTATCTAGGTTGTCTTGTTCCTCCAATGGAAGAGCTGGCGACATGGCTCTAATTTCTGACTAACCACCGAACTCTGATTTACGAATTCGAACTTGAGTATTTGTCAATGTCTACTTGTGCCTGGGAACCTGTCAAAATTTGGAATTAATGTAGGGTTTCACACGTTCTAACTCAAAATACTGAATTCAGAAACCCATACTAAATTTAGGTCTCTACATAGGAACTATAATCACAAAAAAAAGGAAAAAGAAATGCCCTAGGCATTAAGTACGCCTCCGTATATTTGTGTGCATGAAGTATTAAATAAATAAATAATGGTGACAGGGCAATCTCTTACAGGCAACCTTTGTATGAACTGAACGAGAGGATATAGACATATAGACAAATATCATATATATCTCTTCCAACATAACAATAAATATACTTAAACATGGTACTAGTCTGTACATAGCCCTACAATAAACCAATTAACCCACGGATCTTCATACATAAACTTAAAAAAAAAAAACAGATTTTCATACCGCAAACAGGACTGAACCGATAAAAATCTTCGGATAACAACGAAAAGCACAGCGTTATTTCCACCGAATACATTGTAAATCATTATTCAAGGACCCCATACAAATGTCGGACACACATACGACCTAACAAACATGTGTATAGTAAAGAATTCCTATTATACCGGCCGGAATGCGTCTGGTTGATTTTGAATGGTCTCTTATTATGCACCCATTTACACCCGAGAAGCGGTTACCGAGATGTCGGGTTGCTGGATGGGACAGTTGAAGTGAATTTGTGATTGATTGAGTTTTTGAGTGTTAAAGTTGTGTTGAATGGAAAGAGGGTAGTAAAGAAGACGAGGAATCCAGTTTAGTAGGAAATAATTTTGTCAAAAAGGTTGGTAGCGATCGGCTCATCAACAATATTTATGTTACTGTGTCTGTTTGTCTGTTTTGCAAAACTCCTTGTCATTGTGGTTTCTGTAGAATTAAAAGGAGCTCGCTGTTGTTGCACCTCTTCACGTCTTCTCTAAATTACCATACCTAGCCATAAACCAAATAAGGTTAGCGTAATCCTGGTTTAATATCCTTCAAGTCATCATCATTATTCAGCCGGGAAACGGCGTCCCCAGAGCATCGTCTCAACTTTCTATCCTGTATTACCCGCACGCAACTAACGGCATGCCCAGGTCTTTTAAAAGTAACAGTAGGTGTTGTAGGATGGAGAAGCAGAGGGAGGCCAATGAAAAGATTGATTGTGTGTGTGGTGAGATGAAAGAAAAGGGAGTTAGTGATAGCGTGACAGTGGACAGGATGGTTCGGAAGGAGAAAACGTGTAGCGCCGACCCAAAGTAACATGGTACAAAGGCAAGAAGATGAGTGTAGGATTTTAGTAGGAGTGTTTTTTTTTTAAGTTGGAGGTGTCCAAAATATTCCAGCTAAAATTCATTGCCACTTCCATCAAAACTTTAACTCCACAACGAAGATACGAAAACAGTAGCCCAAAGGCGTTTGATACGCATCTCGATAGTGCAGTAACAAGGGGCATGTTCGTGTCAATCGCGCTAATGTTGCCGCCGAGGCACAATTGGTAAAGTGCATGTATGTGTTCCTTCCATACACACTGCCGTACGTCTGGGAGACGTGCAAGAAGTTATTGCTCGTGAAAAATAAGGGATTTGGCTTGGTAATCGTATGTAGATGTTTTTGAAGTGGGCGTTTATAAGGTAGGTTAGCTAAAGTTTTTTTTTTTTAATCGGTGTCTTGGGTGTTGCATGACAGCTCTTTGGAACAGTTTCTTTTAGATATGAATATGGCAGCTTAAAATTTGTGTTTATTAAAACAGCTCTGCAATTTTTTTAATACAGTAATTGTACCGGAAGGCCTTTGCCCAGGATAGAACACGCTAGCAATAAAAAAAAACAGTTTTCTTCATCATCAAATGATGAAAAACAGACATAATTAAAATCTTCGGACATCATTAAAACTAGTTTAAGGTCTGTTAAACTCCTCCATAACCCTATCTAAGTATAATATAAGTGAAGAAGAAAAAAACGGCAATCAAGTAGGTAACAAGTTAGCTCGTATGTTGATAAAATAGCAACTGATTATTTAGATTGAAGTTGTCAACATCCAACCCAAATACAGCCCCAATCTGACTAATTGTAACACATTCAACTTCCCACAGCGTACACCTGCTGACAAATAATCTGATTAACCCACAAATGTACATCCGAGCAACAACACTAACTAAGTCAGAGCTAGTCTAATCCGCAGCTTTGAGATTTGGTTCCGTAGAACAAAGAACACCGAGATGTAACAGCGGGCGCTGCTACGACTTTGTCACTCAAAACCAATCATATCACAAGATCACCATTTCGTTTCCTTTTCACCGGCAACGGTGAAGCTACCTGGACTTATATAGTTAATGTAAGCCTGAAGTAGCCAAGTCAGAGGCCTGTGGGGTTCCCAAAGGCGGCTTAATTAACTCTGCCACCAGTGGTGGCACACCTCAAACGAAAAAAAGAAGACCGTGTAGAAATAGACGGTCTGACTATTAATAGTTATGATAGCCGAAACTTGACCTAAAGTTTTCAAAATAGTCCATAGACACATGAACTTTTTGCGCCACTTCGTCTTCCCAGCTAAAACACTAGCACTCTTCTGCCATCGGACATCTAGACGGACTGCAAGTTACCATCCTCACTTGGTTGCCATTCCACCAATTCGCACCAACCGCTTCCAAACATCCTTCATAATGCGCACAGCAAAAGAATGGAACTTACTGCCTGCGTCTGTGTTTCCGAACGCATACAACCCGAATCTCTTCCAAGTTAGAGTGAACAGGCTTCTTCTGGGTAAGCTCACTCCATCGTCGACTTTGTCTCTATCACCTCTGACCTAGACTATAGTCAAGAGCAAACCCACAATAAATAAATTAAAAAAACTAGGAAATCATGTCGGATGGGCATTTTCGGGGACTATCTTAATATAGAACTTCAACATTCAACAAAAAGTGCTTAGCCATGATGACTTTTGATTTAGAATAAGCAAGCTGAAATGGCAATGGGCCGGACATATTAACCGTAGAACTGATGACCGTTATGATGGTCGTGATCTTGATTGGAGACCGCGAATCAGGTTTGGTGGCGTGATAATCTTCGCAGGGCGGCTAGTAGCACCTGGATGAGAGTTGCCAAGAATCGAGATGGATTGTAGGCCTATGCTGCTGGTTGGTGATGATGAACATTTTATTTTTTTTTTATTATGGATAGGCTCGCGCTTGACCACTATCTCACCTATACTTATATATTAGCAATGGCGTCTCTAGTATCTGCCGTCGCGGTGTTCCGTGCTCTGTGGTACAAACTTAACTTACACGGTGTCCAGTTTGTGCCTGAACTGTAGCACTGATAGGGATCTGAATAACGAGGTGAGGATTTGTGCTTTACAGGACCAAGGATAGTGCTGGGTTGGGAAATGTGGGATTTTGTTGAGTTTAGTGAGGTTAATAGGAGTTCTGCAAATTTCGGGAAAGTCTTGTCCAGTTTGCTCAGACTGCTTTGAATAATTTTGCGTTATTAACGTAAGGTACTTTCATCGGCAAGTCATTTCCAGCTCAAAGTCATGGATATATCACATGGTTGACTTTACAACAACCACATTAAAAATACACACGAAATAATCATTCCTTTTTTACCCACGACGGAAAGGAGACGGTATATACGTTTGGGGTGAGAGAATGTTTGTGCAAATCCATGTTGCCATTTTTCTCCAAAACTACTAGTCCGATTTTGATGCAGTTTTCAGTTATTTTTAAAATTCATTTATTTCAAGTTGAAAGTTATGGGTTCGGGTTTGAGTGGTGCATGTTCTTAGATAGGTGTTACGGTGACAACTCACCAGGGGGCGCGGCAGCGGCAGCAAACATTGTATGTGCAAATACATGTTGCCATTTTTCTCCAAAACTACTAGTCCGATTTTATATAAATCCGATTATCCGATCTATGCTCTCTAAAAAGTTTTTTTTTTTTTAAGGCCCCCGACGACTGTTAAAAAATATTTGAAATGGATATAATGATTTAAAAACCCAAGAATATCCGTCGGGGGCTACCATTAAATGAACTAGTTTTGCAGTTTCATAGTAACGTGAATAATTGGAGATTTTTTAGCGCTATACTAACCCTTAATGGCCTTGCCCTTACAGTTTAGAATATGATGATTATACTTATTTTTATTAAAGATGAAATTTAAAATAGTGATGGCAGCCGACGGATATTCTTGGGTTTTTAAATTATTTTATCCTTTTTCAATTACTTTTTAACGTCGTGGGTTTATTCAAAATTTTACACTTTGCTTTTGTTATGAGTACGCGTATTCTGGTGTAATGAACACTGTAAAAATCAGTCGCTCAGCAAGATTATTGGCAAAAACGCAGAAGGTCCATCAGGCAATATTTGAATGCATCAAAAATATAACAAAGCAAAGCAAATGAGACTGCAAGCAGAAAGGTTTTAATCGCTAACCTCTACGTTTTAATACATCTTATTCTATCTCCACACAAAAATACTCTTCGACGAGTATATAAATTACATAAAATGTAACTAAAAGACAAATAGGAGCAAACCATCGAAGCGTGTCCGTCGCAGAGGTGTTGACGCCTGTCCATTGTACGCGGGTTCGATTCCGCGCGACGCAGATAACGGCTGACGAGGCACACCTGAATTTTAAACGAGCTGAGGTGCCAATTACTTGGGATTTTGGTTATTTTTTTTTAGTGGAGATTTCGTTATTTTTAGACGAGATAAAAATATTGAAAATCTTGCCAAAGATTTTTTTTGTTTTTGTAGAAAATAAATCTAGACGTTAGTTTACCAAGTGTGCAGCCATACAGCAGCCTCAGCACGCAGCACGAAAAAAAAATGCAGTGCGTAGGTATCCCGACTCATCGTCAGCCTTTTAATGTTCCCACTGCTGGGACTATAGCCTCCTCTCGTAGAGAGGCAGTGGGCTGTAATCCACCACACGGGCCCGTGGCGGTTTGGTAGATGTCACATGTCTTCGAATTATTGGTTCAAGGTCATGCCGGTTTCCTCACGATGTTATCCTTCACCGTTTTGAGAGCAGCAGTGATGAAATAAATTACACAAAATAAAGCGCCTGCTCGGGTTCGAACCCACGACCTACAACTCGTAAGTCGAGGCCGTAACCACTGGGCCACCACTGCTCTTCCGACTACGCATCTATTATTTCTGGTGTCCAGAAAGAAATTACCGAGGTGTCACAAACTAAAAGCAATTGACATGAGAAGATTGGTTGTTAAAAGTTAATTCTACCAAGTCTATGGCGATTTGTCACATTGCTTTTCGTGTAAGGTATAGCCACCTCTGGTGTCAGAGTTACTGAAGCCGCCTCTGGGAACTCCACAGGCCTCTGACTTGGCTATTTCAGACTTATGTCCAGCTGGTTTCCTCACGATGTTTTCCTTCATTTGCCACATTAATTTTGCGATAGTATTAGTTCCAAAAATTGGGTCTAACTATGCCTACCCGGTGGGTCGTTTAGGCTCCTAAATACCTTTCTCAAAGGTTGATTAGCATTGTCCTCCAGTGAGAAGGGAATAAGTCAATCTATCAGCCAAAGACACAAAACTAATCTCTACGCAAACCATAAAATAAAAACTTCTATTGAAATAATAACTATTCCATTAATAGATTGCCCATTCCAACGTGACCCCTGCCCAACAAAAATAAAAAAGAAAAGCACATTGTTTATTATTTCACTGTCATTTTCGCACGGCCAGGGATGAAAAACTTTCCGTGTTACTTTCTGTGACACGGGCTTCCTCACAGACATAAATTCAACTAGATAAGGCAAGTTCAATCTGTATGAAAAACGAGTGTGCCATTTATTCACACACGATATAAGAACATTTTTTTTTTAAATTATTTTTAGGCTTCCGCTTGACCTCTATCTAACCTGATGGTAAGCGATGATGTGGTCGACGGTGAAGCTCACTTGCCTAGAAGTAACCTATGTACTCTTTACTTAAAGACCCCTAGTTTTCACTTACCGATGAAAGAAAATGTTTCCATTATCTCTGCCAACCTTTTTTTGTAGATTTTTTACAACTTAAAACGGCATAATAAGGATTTTTTCTAGATTTTGGTTGATGTCCAGTGCCGATAACTGCATAAAAGCATTGCTCTAACTTTTACTCCCTTTTAAAAAACTTTTATTTATTATCGCCTCTGGGATAGATCTGTCATCAATCAAATCTTGCAAGTTATATTTGACCCAGTTCCCAGTGTCCGATTGAGCTAAAAATTTGCACACACGTTTTTATCTCCCGACAATGCAATTGTTTTATATAAAAGGTTGTTTGGCACGCGAAGTACTTACATACATTCGCTTCATCTAGTCAGATTTATATCTGTGGGCTTCCTTCACATAAGCTGTCAGTGTCATCCGATGTCCCTTTTAGATTATATTTTTATACTTGTGTACTGCCCATATTTGGGTTGAAAAGGAAAATAATATAGGAAAATAAGTTACGAGATTATTTTCATTGTGTTGTTAGAATTATGAGTGGATATTAAGGGTGTCAGATGGGACGATTTGAGGGTTGACGGTCCCTGATTGGAGTCAGATTTTTTATAAACAAGCAATGACAATTACGCACCTACAACTTAAATCTTATCAAAATTATGGCCTCATCACTGCCTAGTGTTTGCCTAACTATTGGAGTGGGTTTCCAGAGTAACCGAACAAGATCTAAAGAACAAAATATCACCAGTATAAGGGTAAGCAGCAACACATTTATGATTATCAATGCATGGTTTCTAAATGTTATGATTATGGCTGTCAATAAATCCGATCGTCGTGCATTGCACGTTATGAGTATTGTCAAAGTCCATGTTCAAAAATGGCAGTTTTACAGGATGATACAGACCAGACAACATGAACAATTAAATTTTAGGTGACACTGATCTATCAACAATCCTTCGTACATTACAAAAGTGAAAGTTTGTTTGTTGTTATATGATACTTTTCATCCCGAAACCTTTCGATAATAAAATACTTTTTATGCGGGCGAAGCCGCGAGCAGAAGCTAGATATAAATAAATTGATTTCAAGTTAAAATAAAGGTGACACTACAATCCTACAGCGACAAAACAATTAGATATCCTCAAGAGAACCAGGGTTACCAACATAGCCCGAAGAATTGCCAAACTTAAGTGGCAGTGGGCAGGGCACATTGCTCACAGAACGAATGGCCGATGGGGTAGCAAGGTTCTGGAGTGGCGGGCGCGAAGACGTTGCGTTGGAAGGCCTCCCACCAGGTGGACGCTTGGGGGAGGCCTATGTCCAGCAGAAGACGTTTTTCGGCTGATATGATAATGATGATGATAAAACAATTTTGCCTCAAACCGTTTACCTCACAGGTTTAGCTTTTCTATTCATATCTATTTCTCAGCTGTTTCTTCAACTAATCTTAAGGCACTCAACAAAAATACTAAAATACCCTATTTCTAAATTAGCATAGAATTAAAGTGAATCAAGTGAAGTAACATGCTGTGGAGTCTGGAGCTGTACAAAGGCAGGCTCTACCGCTCTACCGATTACAGTACAATGAGATGTCGTAATTTCTAATGTTAATAACATAATAACAAGCTAGGACCCATTTAGGATTGAAATTGTAACAGAACGGGAGCGTGCGGTCAGAGGCAAAGTGGGTTATGTAAGTTTTTCAGATTGTTGGGAGTTAATCAAATATTTTTACGTATAAAATATAAATACGATAATTTTTGATTTTATATTGGTTATTGTTACACATGATGATGCTTGTAATTAGGGTAAGCCCTAATTACAAGCATCATCATGTGTAACAATAATATTAATATAAACGTTAACTGTTTATTTATAAAGGTAAACAAACGCTAATGGTAAAAAAGGATCCCACTAGCTGGCAAATACTTATAACAGTATAATTATTATTTTGTCACTTAGCAGCAAAATAGAATATTTTGTACTTTTATAAACAGTCCATAAACGCGAGAAGTTCTATCATAGATACTCAGAAACGGGCGTAACATTGTATTCTCAAACAATTAGCGATATCCTAGTTCTTCAATCGTTTCAAGCTTTCCTAATGAGCACCAATAAGGAAAGAAAGAATGAAAAAAAATATCTAATACAAATATTCACTTCAAACAAACGTAAATAAGACCAATATTTTCTTGTAAAACCCCTGCGATTCCAACAATCATTAAAATTTTACAATACGATGGAAAACTGCGATACAAATGAGTGTTGTTTTTGAACTGTCACAGTCCATTGATGCGTTGAGGCACAATGGAAACTTCTTTGTGTCCCGAACAACGAGCAATGGACGCTTGTTTGTTTTGTGTCCACGCTTGTTTCAACACCTCACTGGTCAGACGATAGGGTTGACTACCCCCGCTTAATTGATTAGTTCAGCGTAATTGGAAACATTTATTTGAAAGCGTGGATTTTTATGTTTTATTTACCTGGTTTAGATTGCGAAAAGAGTTTTTAGATAGATGAGAAATAGATTAAAGAAATATTACCATTAAATCTGTTAAATAAAATAGTAAAATCAATAAATATAGTAACTTAGAGAGTATCTTAATTTACATAATGAACCCCGACAAAGATAATGTAAAGAATGTAGGGAAGAATTATAAGTTTTGTCCTTAAAGGTAAATTCTCAAATTCTCGTACGACGTCCGCTGCTAAACCTAGGCCACCCCATATAATACCATAATTGAGTCATGGTATAATTTACTACGCATGACAAATTGAGATTATTATTAGAATACGGCACGATGCTACAATGAGATGGATATGTACCTCATCATTGCAGCCGAATGATGTCCTTTGCTTGAGATAGGCCTCTACGCACGCGAGCATTTAGACCACTTCTGTGCTTTCCGCATCCAGCGGCCCTCACCAGGTCATCGTCCACTTTCTGGGATTTAAGGCCACCTTTCCACCTGCAACCAGCTTACATGCAAGTAGCATTACATTGCGGGTTACCGAGGTATAATGCGATCAATCGCTCCATTGTGCCCAGCAATGTAATCAAAATTGTAAGCGAGTTGCTTGAAGGTGGAAAAGAAGCCCAACGCTGGCTACATTTACACCCAGCTTATGATATTGTTAGGCACCGTAATGCTCACCCAGTAAATTTCATGGCTTCAGTAATTGACCAAATTGCCTTAATCCTCAGTCTGTATGCTGACGTTTTTACTACCGCCCTAGTTGTTCCAACCCCAGTTTTATGCCAAACTGACTTTTGCCAGCGCCTTGCCCTACGTGAAAATGGGTCATGCCAAGGAGACATGCCTACTTCCGAGATTATTTAATTTTCTGCCGGAGTCTTTTTTTCCTGATAGCTTTAACTTGGGGGTCTTTAAGTCAAGAGTAAATGGATTACTTTTAGGCAAGCGTGCTCCATCGTCGACTATGTCATCCATTACAAGGTAAGATAGGAAGCAATCGCGAACCTATTAATAACAAAAACAAGGATTAAAAATATCCTATGTCGTAATCCAGAACTTGGTCTATCCGTGTGCCAATATGTTGTACAAATCTGTTCAGCGGTTGGACATAGTTGATTAGGATTATAAAACATCTAAACATGCAAAATTTTATTACATTAGTAGGCCAGGGATTGCCATAAAAGTAAGTGAGGTTCACTTCTTCAATGTTATTGGGTATTCCGATCGTTATTTTGTTTATATGGTTATTTTATTTCGGGTCTGTATTTTGTTTTATTTTATGGCACGTTTGGGTTAAAAGTTGCTGAGGTGTTCGCTTTTTATTGAGGTTGTTTGATTACTGTTGATCTATTGATACAGTCTTTTATTGAGTCTGGTAATTTGGTTATTTACCTGTAGAAGCAATGTTTGCTGTACCAATAAACTTAATGTCTTTACTCCATTTTGCCTATTGTGTTATATACATTTTTATTAGACAATCAATATTGCTGGTAGAAACACTGTCTTACGAAAGGTTCTTGACGGCAAGTAACTTTTTTATATTTTTTATATGCAAAAATATTTTTTTTTCATACATAACGCATAGATAGGTACCACAAATGCAAAATAAAATCCCATTTTAAGTCAAATCAAATGCTTAGACATTTTTGAAAAATAAAACTGCCAATTTTATCTCCATCTCAAAAATCCCGATTCCAGACTTAGGCCCACTTTCCAACCTGGCTGTTTCGTACAAGGCACACGGAAGTCGCGACGGTCACAGTGCACAATAGGCGGCGAGATGAAAGCGCACTTAATATGCGTTACGTAATGGCTACTAATGGTGCTCGCTGGTCATTGTTGTCTCCTTATCGCACACCATCGAGATTTGCCGATCTTTTTCCATTATTGCGGATGTGGTGTTGTGTGTGTAGGATCTTTGTAGACCACACCGGTGTTTCCGTGTGGGCTATGGTGCATGTGGAGCATAGATATGCTACCGTCATTTCCTATGGCAAGGATCAGTAGAATATGTGGCATTTTATCAACGACAAAATTTTTCGAAATGTCAAAAGTATGGGATTGAAGTGCGCTTCTGAAATGTCACGTATTCAATCCCAAATATTTACATGCTTGTTTATAAAAACTTTGAAACACAAATGATTAGCTGATTCTAATAAAAAACATTTTACAAAAAAATACAACCGACTTCCAAATAAAAACACTACAAAGTGAAAAATAACCTCTATTTCGGCAGTCGGTGTACCAGTTTTTGTTTCTTGGTTTTTTGACACCGCCTTCCGAAATTGAAGTTATTTTTCACTTTTAGTTTTTTTATTTGGAAGTCGGTTGTATTTTTACTCATGAACGGTGGAATGAGAGTGTACCAGGATGAAATGTACACATCTGTGTACCCGTTTAGAGCATACTGGCGTGATGTTATGTTATGTAATGGTGTAAACAATAAACAGACATACGATTGCAGCAATCCCGAGAGATTAGCCGTCATTTATTGAAGAGTTCTGTTGTATATCTCCGAAATTCTTCATCAGATCTTTACCAAATTTTAATGGGATCATTTCGGAATAAACTTATTTCGAACAAAAAGAAAAAGAATTTTGCAATGCCGTTTATATAATTATGACGGAGATAGACATGAAAAAAAAATATTAAAAAAAACATCCGAATTGAGATACTCCTCCTCCTTTTTGGGAAGCCGGGTTAAAAAATTCTATTAAAAAGAGTCTTCTTTGACCTTTCCATGGTCTCCAAACGATAACGATTGTGGAAAGGAATAATTCTAGTTGGGGATCAAATCGCTCCAATTCAATATTACGTGCAAGACTTTAATGAAAAAAATGCTAATAAAGGTACAAAAATTCAGATACCTACAATAAAAATCTTCATCAAAGAGCTTCGGTAACTAAAATTGATAAATCAACAAGTTAAAATTACAAATCTATCGAAACACGTAATAATGACACAATATCTTGCGAAAAAATCCAGATTCAAAGCGTAAAATGCGAATAACTTTTAAACGGCTAAACCGATTTTATTCAAACATAGCTAAGAACACTCTCGACTAAGAACACTTTCAAACAAAAAAATCTAAATCAAAATCGGTTCACCCGATTAGGCGCTATGATGCCACAGACAGATACACAGATACACAGCAACACACGTCAAACTTATAACACCCCACTTTTTCCGTTGGGGGTTAAAAATGTATGTGATTGACGGAAGTGCGCTATCGAAGTGTCACTTCAATCCAAAAAAAAGGTGTGAAAAAGCAATTGTCATTTTGACAATTACTATTGTCGAAATGACAATTGCTTTTTCACCCCGATAGACACTGTCACTTCGTCTAGTGCCATGGAAAACGGAGCCGAAAACTTTAGGACTTCGTTAAGTTGGTATTTGTTTAAGTAAGTAAGCTAAGGTAAACAAAGGATGCTGTTAAAACAGTGGACTAGTTTTCTAATTTATTGCCTATGCTTTCATTTGTGTTGGTGAAAGTGTTAAAATATCCTTGAATTATATACCCACCTGTATAAGCCTTATTTCATTCAATTATTACGCTTTTTCTCAACTATGTTTTGGGGTCAACTTCCTGTCTATCAGTTGAATACCAGTATTTCGTTATAGATTAGATACTCGTACTATTCTTAATTTGCTTATCTTGGAGGACAACATTCGCCGCGTTAATGTCGATATACGGCCACAAATGTTGGAAAAATTGATTGAAAATTGGACCTCCAGATTAGATTACGTCCGAGCCAGCCGTGGCGGTCATATGCCAGAAATCATATTTAAATTATAATGCCAAAAGATTATCTTTTGAATAAAGTCAATTTCATGTCAATTTTAAACATTCTTCTTTGTTTTATTCCTTTTCAATGTTGTATACCTCTAAAAAAACACCCTTTAGATCCGTTAAGCCGTTCTAGCGTGATTGAGTAACAAACATACAATCACACATACACATCTATCCAAACTCTCACATTTATAATATTAGTAAAATTTCTTGGATGAAGACACTTTTAAATATATACATACATAAACTCACGCCTTTTACCCATGGGTGTAGGCAGAAACTACAGAACGCCACCTGCTACGATCCTTACATACTTCTTTGGATTCACTCACGTGCACTTTTAATTTGTTTTTTTATTATGTAAAGCAATCCATTATTGACAAGTTCCTCACTAATGGATTCGCTCACAACCTCTCTAAAATCGAACCATGGTAAAAACCCTGTCATATTATGTGACGCGTCTACAAATGAGTTCAATGTGACCAAGTCTAAAAGTGTTCAACGATTCCATTGAGTGCATCATTATTTTCAGTTGTAACAATAGCGGATCACTCCTCACTGGTACATCTACATCGGAGCGATATTTGTGCACTAGTGCGGTACTTTCGGACCTACGAGCAAAACGCCCACAGTTATATACAGGAGGTTTGCAATAATTCTGAAAGTATTTCTAAGGATTTCTACTTTCAGTAGTTGTAGAATACAACTGATTCATCATTATGGTACCAAGAGACTAAGAGCAGTGTTGGGCCAGTGGTAACGGCCCCGACTTACGTATCGTAAGTCATGAGTTCGAACCCAGGCTGGCGCTTTACTTTGTGTAAATTATTTCATCACCACTGCTCTTAAAACGCTGAAGGAAAACATCGTGACGAAACCGGCTTGTCGTAGAACCAAAAATTCCAGGCCCACATGGTGGATTAAGGCCACCATCTCCCTCACAGAGAGGATGCCTGTGTCCCAGCAGTGGGAACGTTATAAAGCTGATGATGATCATTGAGGTGATGCCCAATGATTAGACTGGTTGTTATAATTTCAAACTTCTGACTATCCGTAAAAACTAAATTCGTCTGATTGCGTTCAGTCAATTTGCAAAGAAGGGTAAATACGGTAGGTAAATTAAATATCCCCAAAATATCATGTACCACCATTTTTCAGAGAAAATATTGATAACCTACATTTTTAAACAATGATACTTAGCTAAAGTCTCCGCCATATAACAAGCCAGTAAAATTTCAAAATTTAAAAAATCCCCGACAGATTTTTATTTCATGCTACATGATTTATCTAGTACAAACGCTTCGATCGGCAATCTATTGAACACGTAATTATGACACGATATCTTACGAAAACACCCCGATTCATACAGTAAAACGCCCATAACTTTTGAATGGCTGAACCAATTTTATTCAAACAAACCTTTTTTTTTTTTTTTGGTTGGGAAATCATCCAATGACTTCTCCCGCTCTGGGTGAAGCGGGAGGGCGTGTCAGACTTTTACTGACTAAAACCCACCCGTGTTCCTTCAGTTGTTTGTGCCAGGGCCGCGGTAACACTCTTTCAAATTTATCCGCGACCCAGACAGACATCGGCCCTCTCGGGCCCCGTCAATTTTGCTGACATCTCTTTGAGGCGCGCGTGGAACACTACCATACCTAAGAACACTCGACAAAATCCCCTTTCAAACAAAAAAAAACTAAATCAAAATCGGTTCATCCGTTTAGGCGCTATGATGCCACAGACAGACACACAGATACACATATACACAGATAACTCAAACTTATAACACCCCTCTCTTTCCGTCGGGGGTTAAAAAATAAAAGTCATTGACCGAGTTGTACCAAGAAGTATAATCACGTAACTTGAAAACATGAATTCACACGACTTTTATTTTTTTGTTATCTGGCGGGGACTTTAATTGGTAATATATTAAGCTATTTACTAAACCACAGTTTCCACCTGCAAAAGCTATGAATCTATGATGAATTATATATAAATAAGTCCCATGTGGCCTTGCAAAGTGTATAATCATAATTTTCATCAAGTAGCTATCAGAAAATTAACGTAATCTTCTCGTTTATAGATAACATAGAGATAGAGCCGTATTAATTTATAAACGCTTGTCCTTTATGTGTTACAAGAAACCATTTACATAATAATTGAGCAGTACAGTTATATTTTGCATTAAACCAGTTTAAGTTGACTTTGTGTCAGCAATGTTTATCCTTGAAAACTGCATCGAATGTTGACAAAATTTTACTAACCTAAATTAGAACTAATATTATTATTATTCATTTATTATATTCTTTATTGTACACCACAAAAATATATATACAGGACAAACAATTATAAAAGCAAGTGTACAATGGGCGGTTTTACAGCACAGGGCAATCTCTTACAAACATCATCCATCGTCGACTCTGTCTCTGTCACCTCTGACCTAGACTAGAGTCAAGAGCAAACAAAACAAAAAATAAAAAATAATACACCCTTTGGATGGACTAAACGAGAGGATAGGAATTTAGGGATATCAGTGTACAATATATCTTAGATAATATTACTGAGACATAATAACATTAAATACATACATAAAAAATACATAATATACTAATAAATAACAAAAATATCACAGAGATAGAAGAAGACTAATTATGGTGAAAGGAAATGCTCCTTCACCATTTTTATTTAATGTTGGTAAGGATTGAGCACGCCTCACTTCAATAGGTAATGCATTCCACAAACGAGCTGCTTGAACTGTGAAAGATTTGTCGAAGAAGGATGTGGAATGCATACGTATACTTAATTATAGATTATCTGATGATCTCAAGTACCTAGAAGTGTGTCACAAGGGTACTGAAAGCTTATACAAATATAATTATGCCGTAGCTGACTAAATTTATAGTCGTAAGAACACCTGCTAGCTTAGAATATTGTAGCGTGCACAGTTTCTGAGCTGCAGCTGGCACCTCCAAGCTTACCTACTTCAAGTCTTACTTGCCAACTTTAGCATTGTCTTATTACTTGAGTAACTGCTGGAGGTTTTCGTTTTGACACACATCACATCATCAGTTAGAGTAATGCTCCCACTGCTGGGACACAGGCCTCCTCTCTGTGAGAGGGAATGGGCCGTATAGATCCACCACGCGGGTCCAGTGCAGGTTGGTTGATGTCACATGTCTTCGAATTTTTGTTTCTAGGACATGCCGGTTTCCTACCATGTTTTCCTTCACCGTTTTGGGAGCAGTGGTGATGAAATAATTTACACAAAGTAAAGCGCCTGCCTGGGTTTGAAACCACGACTTACAACTTGTAAGTCGCGGTCTATACCACTGGGCCACGATATCTACAAACATAGATCTGTCATAGAATCTGCTTTTATTTATACTCGCATGTTATATTTTTTTGTCTTTTTTTTACTTTTCTAACATAATTTAAGAACTACTAAAGGATAATGTTAAGGTTAAGGGTTTAGTTTTCAATCTCTACTACCATTGTTCTTGTTTTTGTAATGTAATGTTTGTAACTATGACGTTTTGTGGCAATTACATAATTTTTCTTTCTTTCTGCTTCTTTCAATATTACCTCTGTAAAATATTAGTTATGATTTCTAAAACCCCGCTGTATAACAACCAAAGCTCACACAGTTCACACAGGCTTCACACCGAAACGTTTCGGGCACCGCCTCGAAAATTTGCACCGCGTCGGTATTGCGTTCGAACGTGACGAATTCAAATCGATGCTGCAAACATCGTCTAACTCAAATGACGGGCGGAGGCGATCCGATCGGCTTGTCGTGTTCGCCCCGGGCGGTGCAAGGCTGACGGTGGACGCTTAGTGTGCATGAAAAATTAGAAAAAAAAAGTAGGTCCGTGGTTAGACGAATTTGAGACAATACTACGAGATCGGCAGGGCTGAAAGCGAACGCATAATGTGCATGAAAATAAGTTATTGCTCTGGAATGGTACAGTTATAGGCTGTTATTAAATGTTCCTGTATCTGGGGTTCTTGATCTAGGCTTATTGGTTAGGTGCCAATTAAAGAATGAAATATTTGTTGAGAACCATCAGCATCCTCCTGCCCCATATTCAAAGTCTAGCTTGGAGCTAGAAACACAGGGCAATAAGCCTAGCTTAGGCACCAGTCTACCACAGGAAACTAATCATGTACCGTTAGTGTAACAATGTCTGTAAAATTTATTGTGGTGAGAAAGAAAAAAAAATAGAACCTCCTCCTTTTTGGAAAGTCGATTAAAAAATAAAGATACCTAAGAATTGTAATATTATAAGGCAAAATCAGGACCCAATCTAATCTTATAGGTGATCTGCAAGTTACAACAGTTAATACAGTATACTGTTACTACACAAAGTTTTCAGAATACACTGAAACACAGAAAACGGACTGGACAGAAATAGACTGAAGTTCGTCAACAAAACTTAAAAAAGAAACAATACTTCTGTGAATATTTTTCAATTTGTCGGATAAAAAAGGGTAATGATAGAGTGTGGTACAGAGTCTGTGTCAGACACGACGGACCAATGAGACGGCCGAGCGATAGAGCACGCTCCGGGTAAACAGTTCACACTTGATCGCGGTGAGGTAGGTAGCTGGACATAAAAGATAAGCAGTGGAAATGAGTCAGTATTGTTTGAGGATCGGTAACTCTATTCTCAGTCCTGGATGGGAAACAAATCCTTGGGTTCCAGTTAAACTGAGTTCCCTGGATTTTGTAGGAGGAGTAGACTGAGTAGAGTAACTTTTTGAAATCTTTGGATTGCATAAAACTAGTTGTAGAAGGTTTGAAACTAGCATAGCAAGCGAAAAGAATCCTGGCTTATTAGCCTGGCACATACAAAAATGAGGATAATTCTGTATACACGAGACCAGAAAAGCTTGCTAGCTTGCTGCCACAATCTAGCTTGAAAAACGAGCTTCATAAACTTTGGTATAAGGCCGTTTTAGAATTGCCATTAAAGGCAATGAAGTTCAAATGGGAAGATTGACTGGTAGAGAATGCCTAAGGCATATATGTTGTACATTTATAAATTTAAAAGTCAGGCAACTATATGAGAATATTCCATCACAGTAACATACAGTGTAGCATGGCGGCACGTGGGAGCTACGATAGCGCAACCCGCGGGCTTCTCGCGATTTCCGTACGAACACCATAGCAGACGTTACGGTCATCAATTTGTTGCTGTTTTGATCTGCAGTAGATCGTTGAAATCAGCTTAGATCCGAATATGATCTAGACATAAGACACGCTTCTATGTGGAGATTTGAAACACCGAAACAGCACTATGTTGATTAGCTTAAACTGATATACAAAACTGGACAAGAAAGGCTAGAGAATGACTTCTCAATTTCTAGTCTTTTTAGCCAATGGCAAGATAATTTTAACCATTTGTATAACAAGGCTTCAGCAATGAGCAAATAGGTAATAATATTTAAAAGCCCGGGAACCTTTTATCCTAAACAATTATTATTATTATTTATTTATTTATTTATATTCACATAATGGTAAGTAAACTAAGCCCTACAAAACCGTAGTAATGGTTTGACTGTGGGGTCGGTGAGTCTCTTTACACTTATTCTTAGATTTCATACTTAAAGTTAATTATTAATTAAAGACACGTTTCTAAATAATATCTTTCTAAACGATTTTTGAACATCACTATTCAAATTCGAAATTTCAATTTGTCCAATTTCAAACAGTAGCACAAACTGTGCATCCACATTATACGCTTCTCATGTGCCCCTCACATTAAACGCTCGCCAATCACCGATCAATACTGAGAAACGTAAGATCAACGATTGGACCACACACGGCGCCGGGTCACAGGTTTAAGAAAACGGTCACGTGTGTCACCGGCCGTTAGCACAAAACGTAACGGGACCACTTGGAACTGAGAAATAATTAATCTTGTTCTTTTAACAGCTGTTTTGGTACATTTTAATGTGTTGTTTTTGTTTTGTAATGGCTGTTAGAATGGTGTCAATAGTGTGTTGTGTTTCTAACATTGTGTAACAAGTTAAGATTTGAGTTAAAGATCACTTTTCAAACGTCTCGGTGAGGAAAGCTTTCTCAAATTGTTCTATAAGAGTCACAGATAACAATATTTTAGTATGCATCCAGATCATGAAAGTAAAATAGAAATTATATTAGGTGTAATATGGATAATTGGACATGGTTTAAGCCTGAAATGAACTTTAGTAATGTCTCAGGCTTTTTAGGAAGTTGTATGTCTGGCAAGACACAGGTTTAAAAGAAACCAACCGATTATAGGTCAAGAGACAACTGTTCAAGCACACCTTAATGCTAAATTTGATGATACGTAGCTTGGACTATGTTTTATTTCCTAGATCTGATTGCTTCAGTTCATAAATCATTTCCGCGAGATAGTGTAAACAAATTGCTATTAGAGTTCCGCAAGCGGAACGGAAAATTAGAAGAGACTTATACCAATAAAATTCTAAGTGGCAAGTTTGGCAATGATGTAGAAAGTTATGACCCATTTAGAAAAAGAGCACAACAATCGAGGGAACTTACTTGGTCTGGTGTATGTTCCTTGAAAAGTAATACAACTTTTAAGCATGCAAGACAATAAAGGCTTTGATCCAATGGGTTTGAACAACAAAAGTAAAAAACTTAAATAATTCTTGGGCGCTAGAAATAACACACATATGATATTAATGAATCTTCCTAGCTTCCAGCTAGAGCCTGCCTGTCTGCTGTGCTATCTGCTGTCTGCCTGTTACTGCTGCCTGCTGCTGTGTAGCCTGGCCAACTTCCAATCTATCAAACCAGTAACTGGGTAACACGATACCCCTTAGCAAGACTAACGTCAGAATTCATCAGCATCATCAGCCTTTTGAATGTTCCCACTGCTGGCACAAAGGCCTCATCTTTGTGAGAGGAATGGGCCGTCCACCACGTGTTGGATGTCACATGTCTTCGAATTTTTGGTTCTAGAACATGCCGGTTTAATCACAATGTTTTCCTTCACCGTTTTACACTAGGCGTTTACCATTCACTTCACCGTTTTTAGGCTTCACACACATTGTTACCCTAATTATGATTGAATAACCAACTGTAATCCTACGTTCCACAGTTGTCTATTTTAAGACCTCTTAGAAAGACGTACGTACGGAACACAATTCGGGCAGCGATCTCAAACTTGCCCAGTACATTTAAATATGAGTCTGGATCTCGCTCGTGTCTGCCGGGTCTCAGATAGGCGCGGTCGTGATAGGCCGGTGGCCCGCGGCTCACACTTCTAAGCTAAATCATTGACGCCAAGAACTTGATGTGAATTGTGGACGGACTGTGATGATCGTTAGTTTTGATGACACTGGTTTGATATAACTGTAATTATAAGTGTCAAATGCTTGGTTATGATGCTTTGGGCTGTCTTAATGACATCAGTACAAATGATTTTCCCTAGTGTATAATGCACTGGAAAGACTTGAGAATTAACATTATCTAGCAGGTTCATTTTACTTAGTAATATGGACTACGGAACGCATGGAGCACCTTCTGTGCACATGCGATGCACTGGTTGGTAAGCAAATGAGTCTCCTAGGGGTTGGATATCCAAAACCAGAAGACTATAGGCTGAGGAGGAGTAGGTTATATGTCCGTGTTATTTCTCGGCCCCTCCACAAGATAAGATAGTAATGTGGACTCGACTGTTCTTATCCTACCGTTTGTCGTTTCAGGATCCTGGTTAAGAAAACCATAATGAAGATGTACTCCACATGAAAACAGATTTAAACGATGAAGCAAGAAACCTACATTTACGAATAATTGTGATTTGATTTAAAAGATGAACGGGAACTCCTTCACCGTTATTATCATGCTAAAACAAAAATGGTATAGTTTTACATACATATACAATCTCATTTTTCCAACCCCCATGGTAGGCAGAAAATACAGAACGCCACCTGCTACGATCGCCACATATTCATTTTCGTATAGTTTCAGTACCAATCTGATCTAATTAAATCTATATCTAAGAGACCTCCTATTTATTTATACCCTCAATAAAATACCAGCCTGTACCAGGCCTACACAATTAAAACTGTATCGCTACACTATCCTCAATGTACGCTATACAAGCTGATGTAAATCAATATCGGTCCAGCCGCGGCGTGTTGTTTTAATGGATCGCATTATCAGATGAGCTGCAACTATGTTTTCATCTCTTGGACTATACAATGGTGAATGAGGTTGTTTGTATGGCTTTAATATTAACTATTAGCGTTGAAGAATTATAAAAATAATATGTCCAAACAAAACCAATGTGTTTTATGGGCTTTATAAGCAACTACAGCAGGGGTCACCAATTACTTTCATTTGAGGTCCGTTTCTTAAAAATTATATGTCCCCTAAAAACCCCCTTCCCGCCGTCCTTATACATATTTTATTAAATAATAAACAAATGTAAGTAATGTACCAAGATTTTTTTTCAAATATTTACGAGAATCTAAATGCTAGACGCACGGGATCGGCCATCAATGTGACGACACTTGAGGGAAGCCTCTGTTCTGCAGTGGACGTCTTTCGGCTGAAATGATAATGATAATTATGATGATGGAATCTATCTTAGATAGATCCGCATAAAATGGGTCAACGGTCCGAATACGGACCGCGGTCCGCCATTTGATGACCCCTGAACCACAGGCATTCTATTCTATTCTCTACTTATGTGGGTCGAAAATAAGTCGTAACTTTGCAGCCTCATTATTCATCTTGGACGAATATTACACAAATCTGTCCAACTCAAAACCACTGCGTGTTATGGACTTTATAAGCAACTACAGGCTACACCATTGCTCTACTTATGTAGGTCGAAAATAAGTCGTAACTTTGCAGCCTCATTATTCATCTTGGACGAATATTACACAAATCTGTCCAACTCAAAACCACTGCGTGTTATGGACTTTATAAGCAACTACAGGCTACACCATTGCTCTACTTATGTAGGTCGAAAATAAGTCGTAACTTTGCAGCCTCATTATTCATCTTGGACGAATATTACACAAATCTGTCCAACTCAAAACCACTGCGTGTTATGGACTTTATAAGCAACTACAGGCTACACCATTGCTCTACTTATGTAGGTCGAAAATAAGTCGTAACTTTGCAGCCTCATTATTCATCTTGGACAAATATTACACAAATCTGTCCAACTCAAAACCACTGCGTGTTATGGACTTTATAAGCAACTACAGGCTACACCATTGCTCTACTTATGTAGGTCGAAAATAAGTCATAACTTTGCAGCCTCATTATTCATCTTGGACGAATACATTTTCAAAAACCACTGCGTGTTATGGACTTTATAAGCAACTACAGGCTACACCATTGCACTACTTATGTGGGTAAGTTTTCGAAAATAAGACGTAAATTTGCAGCCTCATTATTCAACTATGGCCCGTCTTGAGAAGAGCACCTCCGAAAGGACTCGCAAGAACATGTACTACCAAAATGCAACAAGATAAAATTACAAATTTAAAAAAAGCCCGTTTTTAATTTTAATCTCATGCTTATTAAACTACATATTTATAAACCTAGTAGGCAGACACGCTTCAATCGACAATCTATCGAATCACGTAATAATGACACGATATCTTGCGAAAAAATCCAGATTCAAAGAGTAAAATGCGAATAACTTTTGAACGGCTAAACCGATTTTATTCAAACGTAGCTACGAACACTCTCGACAAAGTCACCTTTTAAACAATAAAAAAACTAAATCAAAATCGGTTCATCCGTTTAAGCGCTATGATGCCACAGACAGATACACAGCAACACAAGTCAATCTTATAACACCCCTCTTTTTCGGGGGTTAAAAAATAATGATGTATAAAATCACACCAGACACTATCCTAAATAGCCTCTTCCAGAGAAGTTTTCGCATGAAATAATTGCATGCCTACTTCTCAGGCAGCGGTTACAATCACAACCAAAGTCCATTAGTCGGTGTTAATCCATTTAATAACCCATTCAAACTGTCCATATCTACAATGTCTGTAATAACGCGTACGAAACCGCACGCAATCACTAGTAAACATTACATTTTAATATCATATCACTAACTTAGTACGCGGGCCGTCCGCTCTGGTTATTTAATTTTCATGGAGGCGTGGCGCTAGTATCGCTAGTCCTGCCACAGATAAAATAGGAAATTTAGCCCGGCTACTGTAATATGTACGTAAGTAAGCGGTGCTTAGTGTTGCCTATGAAATATTCTGTAAGCTTTTAAGGTTCTGCTTATCTGAAATATTTTGCTTGTAGAGTGGAAGCTAGTGGTTCGCTTCTTTGGAATTTAGACCGTGGTTGTGTATATTTTCAGGCACTCTGGAAAACTTAAATCAGCCTTATTATATGCGTTAAATTCGTCTCCATTTTTGAAGGCGTTTTCTAAATTATATTAGTTTTTTAGCGTGGTGGATACTACCTAGTCATGAAACGGTATTTGGGTGAAACAAATTGGTTCTTTTGCTTTGTGGCTTTGACATAAAGTTCTTGAAAAATAATTCATGCTAATGGAAAAATAAAGTCAACAAACTATAGAAGAGAAATATACGGACCTTGTGGAAACTAGAAAAAAACTACGCGCGTTCAAGCGTTTGGGCCATACCTATTATTGGAATTAAATAGAACAGAGCTCACAATGTTAGGACCCATTAATATTTATGATAATTTTTATCCGTGTTGGCCTTGTTTTTCTCTCCTGCTTGAAGTGGAAGGAAGAGGAAGTTATGTTTATTTTTCCTACTCCTCTGTTTTTTTTTATTTTCGTTGCGGGATCCAAGACAATTAAATTCCTTCGCCGGGACTTCGTCGAGCTTCATTGCCTCTGCGCTTTGCGCTCTGGTGGTCGCCACTGTTGATTCTGCATTTCAGGAGTTGCAGTGGATTGGGAATAGTGCAGAAAGACAGTCCGAAAAAAAATGCTAAAGTGCCTAGGCCTAGTGACAACTGACAATCTATCGGCGATAATGACTATCAAAATATCAAACTGCGCACGTGGTCAATCCCAAAATTTTTGGATCTTTCCTCCCTTGGTTATTGGTGGTAGAATATATCACCAATAACCTCTTTGTCTAGAATCCCAAGCTCAAGCATACTCAGCCTACTGTCTACACGTTATCATACCCTCAACAATCAACTTCAAAAAATCTGTATCGATTATATCTCTCGAATATAGGTTGTAAATAGTTGGCGAGGCGTCATCGAGGCTGCAGCGGTTATTGCTGCATTAGCATATAGATGAGGGGGGAGGTCCGCCCCGCCTCTGAGTAAACATTAAAGTTCGGGCCATGAGAGCAGCGGTTCAAGAATGACAGGAATGTACGGCTGGAAAAACATGTTGCTGGCTGGTGACACAAAATGGTTGCAGAAAAAAAACACGAGTCTAAAATACGAAAATGTACGGCTAATAGGCTGATATGCATGATGCTAGCTGGAGTTGCAGAAAAAAGGTTGAAGAAAAAGAGGTTATTAATAACTGCAGAAATACTGATTGAAATATTGTAACTATTTTATTGAACCAATAAATCATTCTTAACATTACAGAAAATACCTATGATATTAAGTCTACCTTTAGATTTTGCATAAAGTGTTCAATAAATAAATGGTGAATGGCACGTGCTGTGACTATTGAATGGTATGTGAAGCTAAACGGTTTGGTACCAAAAATATTTTTATTGTTAACAGTGAACAAAAATTCCATTCAAGCATTTTGAACGGGAAGCGAAAAATGTGCATTCCTTTTTTTTTCGATTTGAGCTGAACTCCAACAAGTTACGTGGCTTTGTAAAAATATTTTGTCGAGCTTTTTATTTTAAATTTTCACATCGTCATATCCAGTAGGCAACAATATTAATACTTTTAAGACATACGGTAACTTACAACCCCCAGGACGTAATTTACATGCAGATACTATAGGAACTCGGATAAGCTTCGTTAAACCTTTTATCTAAACAAACGTGTCTAAGCCCTATGTGCATGTAGTGGGAAAAGTGGACGGAAGAAGACCGCGCACCTCCATGCTCAACAGTAAATTAAGGCGATACTAGGACTTAATATGACCTTTGCCCTGAGAAGAGCCGAAGACAGAGTGGCTTGGAACCAGCTTGTCAGTAAATCCGACAAAGTTTTCCAAGGCGAGCACGACCTTCACCAAACAAGAAAAAAGTATCTAGTAGGAGGGTAAATTGAAGCTTTGCTTTCTTTTCTGTTTTGTCACACAGAGTTATCTTATGCCTCACCTGCTTCCGCTAGTTTAGTGGCCCCATCCTAAATGGCACGCGAAAGGTTTTGACACGGAGCATGATTCCAAGTCCCGCGGCTTATTAATTGTTTTCAGTTCACAACTAACTTTTTGTCCAAGTACAACATGTCTCCGAAGTTTCTCGTCGCAACGATTATGCAAAACAGGAATAACTTTGCCATTGCACGGAAAGTCATTATATCTTGATGACGCCAATCTTTTGATAGGAATAATTTCACAATCAAACTTTTGCTGGGGTTTTAGAAATAGGTTATACTGATTTTGGACGCCATATTTTCAGTATAGCAGCAAGAGCAGCAAAACTGCCTTAAAATTCATTCGAAGACATATGACAGCTGACCAACCAGTACTGGGCCCGCGTGGTAGATTGTGGCCCAATCCTTCTCGCATGAGGCTTGAAAATTAAAAGCAAAAAAAAAACAAAAAAATTTTTTGGTAACACATATTTTTGAGCGCCAAATGGCCTTGGCTTACACAGGCAACTACTGTAAGTGTACATTGTTTGTGAGAAAAATTCTCAAGCAAAGACTCAGTTCACGTAAAGTCACAAGGAAATAAATCTCTATATTTACAGTTGACCCACCTCAATCACTCCAATGCAATCTATGTAAACGACAACAATTCTTCAAATTTAATGAACCATTTCTTAAAAAGTATCAAATTATGGATGCATTCATGTTCAAAAATGGAGCATACCTATATTGGCTAGGCATCCTATCAATCTAATTTAAACCCTAACAATCCAAACATAAAGTTGAAAATTGTAAAGTAAAAGGAAGAAAAATCAATCACACTTTGACAGTAAACGTCATCTGTCAAATGTCATCGAGGTACAGATAATTAAAAAAGAATGTCACCGTAACCTCTGGTCTCTGGGAACGCTATGGTCACTCATGTTTATTCAAGAGATGGACATACACAACATGTGACGTCATCCGGGTTTGTTTACATTTCGAGACAAAGGACATGAGCTTTTTGATGTCATTTTAATGTAAATCAGGATAAAAAGCTGTATTTGTATAATTAATTAAGTTTAATCACTTGATTAATGTGTGCTTTTAATGGATGTGTAATGCGTTAGTAATTTATATCACTTTGGATATCTACATATTCCCAGGATAAAAAGTATTCTATGTGCTATTCCTGACTATAATTTATCTCTGCGCCAAATTTCATCCAAATCCGTCCAGCCGTTTGAGCGTCAAGAAGTAACAAACATACAAACACACACACACACACACTCACAAACTTTCGCCTTTATAATATTAGAGTGATTGCCAGGCAACATAAAGTATGAGTTCATAGGCGTACATCTATTCCTTTAATTGATAAAAGTTTGGTACCGTAAAACGAGGTTAAATTGATTAATTTTTAAATTAAAATTGACATAACTAGTTCAATTATATTTTGAAAAATATGAATAAAATGCAGTGTTGGCGACTTCACAAAAGAAATTATATTCCCTAATACAAATTTTTTTACTTCCATAGTTTGGGAGAAAATAAAAAAAAAACGAGCCTAAAATGAAAATGGGGTTACTTTGATACCCCATTGTTTTTCATTGCAATATAAAGTAACCCCAATTTAAAATGTATTTTTAGTGAATTCACACTGTACAATTTAAAATATTTTTTCTGCAACAAGTAAACTTATTCTTGCGCTGAGGTTGATGCAAAACATGGCTGACATGTCAGTGTTGCAAATTTAAAAAAGAAAATTGAGGTGCGTTCCATTTTCACGGAGTTAGCTTTAAAAACCTAAAAAATAAAGTTATCATCATAGTTATCCTAGATCTCAATGTAACCCTAAATTTTAGTTAATTCCTTCAAAAAAATAAAAAAAAATCCGTTTTCTGTGTTTTAGTACTGGATTTTTAACACGTTTATTTTTTTATATCTATCACAAAAACGATTTACGAACGTAAAAAAATAAAAAATACAACGTGTTGAATGCCCGGTACTTACATTTTTATAACTAAAAAAATACTAGGTTTATCAAACTGAAGTTTTAACGATTTTTCATGTTAAAGCGAGTGCTATCTTTTAACAGGCTATAAAATAGAATACATCTATCCATCAATATCTGAATTCAAACTATAAAATGCTTAAATCAGGGACAGAATGATTTAAATAAAAACATTTTTGTGCAAAAATATGAAAAATCAATTTCGGGCGATGCTGATTTGCCTGTGTATGGTACAAAATTATGGTATCCAACCCGGCTTAGCAATATATTGAGAAACTGAGAGAAACTCTTGCTTTGTTCGTTTTGTAATCTCAATCTGTCAAAAAGATCTATTCTAGGGAATGATTACCATTTCCCTACAATTTGTTAAGTTTTCGCACTGATTGTCGTCGAGACGATATTGTGAATTGTGACTTGTACGTTTTTAAAAGTACGAGAATTTGGTGTCAGTTTGATCTAGACATTTTTTCCAATAGATACAAACATGAAATAGACTAGGTAAATCAAATATACAAAACAAAATTAAACCAGAAAGCTCCAATAACCAATTATCAGCTATCTAAAATTAGTCCTAACTAACAATGAATTCTACACAATACAAAACCCAACAAACAATAGGTACATACCGTACAAACTACCCTGTAATTAATACTATCGCATATCTTGCGACCGCAACCGACTGGACGATTGCAACCTTCAAAAAAACGTCAACAACTAATAACTCTGCGCGTCCACTGGATGATTTTAAAGGAGTTTCAAGTAAAAACTATAGCCGTTGATTTATAGACACGATTTTCCCACGTGCTACACGGAATAAAACCCGGAACAGTGGCTGGGAACTATACGCTACGAGCCGCGAGGCAGTTTTTCTTGGATGTCTAGGGATGCGACTGGTTGCGTGGTAGTCGCTAGTTTGTGTAGTTACACAATAGGGATTTTTTTTTGTTTCCGTGTCATTTTTGACATTTGAGTGGGATTATACTTCATAAAAGATAGCTTGATCTCTGCGACATATATCAAACTGACGTATACGTTATAGATAGCCTGTCAAGCGCTATTGTTACTGTATTGATACTGACAGCTGTCGCAGAGATCAAGCTATCTTTTATGAAGTATAGTTTACTTCGTCTAGGAGTGATCAAAAAATGTTAGGTAAGCATTATTTTCCTCTTCATGTATCACTGAAAACCAAATAAAATAGCTTATTATGCATGAAATGCAGGCAGCAAAGTACAGAATCAAAACGGTAATCAGTACCGTTATTGTGGTAAGAGCTCTATTCCTTGTCGATAAGATGATATCGATATTTTATCTATATTCTATCCATACTCCCAACTATTCCTCCCTATCCCTACTAGGATAGCCGTACTATAAAATAGTGGTATGTTAGAACCACGCATTTCTATACATAGAACGTGGATACGTCTATAATCGATATTAAATTATGAAGAACTAGCGTGTAATAATAAACGATAATCGTTTTTTCAGAATATATGATTTTATCGGTATCTGTAAATATGATCTATAAAGTGATGTGGAATATTAAAAATTACAAGATGTAAGTTTTTATAATTACTTCTGCCAGGAACAAGAAATATGGAGTGTCCAAATAGGGCGGTGGATTTAATGAGAAGTAAACTACTACAAATTAATTTAATCAATTAATTTTCTCGAGAATTTAATTATTAATTTCTCATGTAAAAAACGTTCTGCATGTATGTGGTTTTGGACCATAAAAATGAAATATGGATCGAAGTATCCGGAATATTTTGAACTGATTCAATAAATCGTGCGACTGCAATATTAAAATGGACATATTTTTCTACAACGTTATTTAACACAAGCTGCCACGGAACTTAACATGTTTAAAATGATCCATTTCATGAATTTCCTAGGCGATCTGTTTAGCTATTCTACAGCTACTTCGCCACAGTCAGTTCGACATAAGTTAGGCATAAATAATACTACAAAGGCAGCCAATATCTTAGGATCATCTTCGAAGATGAGTCTCGATCTAACAGGACTTAAACACCACTTTGAACCTTCGTACTACACTTACGCTAAACCTACTACCAAAAAAAAGCTGCCCAATTTACCGCACATAGCACGCGGCACGGAAGAAATACTAATTTAAAACACTTTCAAGGAACGCGCGGCCCGATCGTCCTCTTATTTATCCGATAAATAAATATAAATCTTTTTATTGTGTGGACACGTCCCCCGGTGGAATCCGGACTAAGGGCCTGGCCTTAAAAGGCGGGGGAAGTTCGCATCGGCTTTATATTCGAGTCCAGTCGCGCGCGCAGCAAAAAATCTACGCTACGAGTGCGTACGCAACGTACGGGGATGCCAGGATGAGGGCTGTCACGAGCTGCGGAGGCCGATCAAGGATGTGCCCTTGGAGAAAAAAAAGTCAGTAAGGCCTGATTTTATATTTGATAGGCTCGCGTTTGACCACCGTTTCACCTGATGGTGTGGTCATCGATGAAACACGCTTGCCTAGAAGTAACATATCCACTCTGGACTTAAAGATGTTCTAGTTTTCTGAAACATAGGCAGATAATTCCACTTCTTGTTTGTTAACGCTATATAGTGGAACTCTTGTCAGAAGGCCTAGGCAGAGTGACGTTCTATCAACTATAACCATGATGAAAAAGTCCATACATCCGGCTCGAAGGACCAGATACAGAGTCTTGTGTGGCACTGACATGAACAACCGAAAAGTTAACCTCAATTCCGTTGGAAATCGTAGTAGAAATACGAAACGCTTTCAATGGCATTGAAACTTGTCTAGGCCCCAGGGCCTTAAGACCCTTCTTTGTCTCGTAATTCTTATATTAATAAGCCTGGGGGTTATGAAATCTCGAATGAATATATTTTTTATTCAAGCGTAGATACACCATTGTCGACTACTACTTTACACAAAGTGATAAAACACGAGTATTAAGATTTTCATTTAGAAAATATTGTAAATTGTCCGAGACAGTATAGTAACATGAGCTTTACTCAAGAATAGAATTTGCAATCTCGAATCACTGTATAACTTTGAGGATATTAGAAGCGTTGAATTTCATTCCGAGAACTGGATAAAATATAAACTAGATTTTTCTGAAGACAATTTTCTTAAAAAACTTTTTAAGAAAATTGTCTCTTCACAACCGAACTTTGTGGCGTTACTGTAGCGGTCAAAAGGGCACGGTTTTCTTTCAAAATATAAAACTTCTATGAAGTCTGAAAAGCCATTTTACCATACCAAGTAATATTAGACATCAAATAAAAATATGGACGAAAAATTCGTCTTTTTAAACAGTAGTTTTTGTACAAAATTCCTGCAATATCGAATGGCCCAACAATAGTTATTTTAAGAGCAACTATTTAATACGTTATCAGAGCACTAAAAAGTGTACAATTTATAAATTCTGCAAACAATTCGGTTTAAGCTAAAAACGAGAACAAATTGTTTCGGTGGCGGCACAAATATGTCCCGGCTGAAATATTTGTTCACCAATCATGATGGACTTATTCTGGAGATCGATGGAATGAGTGGAGGTATGCAGAAGACACATAATAAGAATACCAAAGTCTGAGGCTTTGTTTCTGTTTAGAACAGAATGTAGGCAGATGATTGAGTATCTCCTGATGAGAAGAAATTCGATAACTCGAGTTGTAAATCTGCCTAGGTAACTATGAACCCTTTCAATATTTTATAAAAGGTTATTCTTGGTAGGTTTTTATAAAGCTATGCAGAATACCTTCAAGCTGGCGTAGCATGACCACTTCAAACTCTGCCCATCAAGGAGTAACTCTTGGCTATTCTTTGATGAGATGAGATTGAAGTGCTCTTTCTATATAAAATCTACTTTTCACATCGAACCGTAGAAATTGCAATCGCTACACACTGTAATTTTGTGTCATATTTTGCAGGTGGAGCCTTGCTTTTGTGCTGGTATCTCATTGCTGAAATGAAAAGCTTACATACCCAAAATATTAATTCAATCTCTTGTTTTACCCGACTACGGTGGAGTCAAAAGGAGGTTTCTATTCCTTTCAGAGAATTTAATTAACTTCAAAACCAATCTCTCCCTCCATCTTCCCCCAGAATACTGCCATGCACCTCGAACATAGATATACAGTTCAGATACTGTACGGTGACGTGCGCACGTCAGGTTTATGCGCCTGCGCAGCGCACGAAACGTATCGCAAGACTTTCGGCGCGTGCTGGAATGTTACCATTCGGAATTTTACCAATCCCTGATTATATTCTCTTTGGGACGAGAGAGATACAGATTCTGTGATATAGGTTACTGGAGATGAAATTAATAAAATAGCTGATCATGAAGTTACGGAAAAGTTTTGAAGTTATAATGTTGCGAGTTTTGACTATCTGTATGGTTTTAATTTTTGCTAGTAGTTCGCATGTTGAGTCCATTGAAAAAATGGCAAAAATGAATAACTGGATGAAGTCCTCGTCTAGCAATGCATTGACAAAGTAGGTATAGAAAAATGCTTAGGGAACTCTTCTTCCAAAAATCTTGAATTTGTAAAAAAGTGGTAAAAGACAGGGCACGATGATTTTTGCTCCTACTCTTCATCATCATCACCAGCCTTTTAATGTACCCACTGGTGGGACACAGTCCTCCTGTCTGAGAGAGAGGGAAAGCGCTTACTCTTACTATGTTCCTATTTTCTACTTTAAACATGATAAAACAAAACTAGCCGTTAATTTACACAAGGAACTACATAACTAAGCACCTATTAATTAATACCTTTCAAAATAATATCAAGAAAATTCTTTTGTTAAAACATTCGAACGATCCCAAGCATTCCTTTGTGCGCCTCACACCGGGTGAAAATTATAAAAACAAACACTTAATGATTAGCTCCTATCTACAATTCAATGGTGACGATTATAAGCCCAGTGTGTGGACCCCTGGGGTGGCAGAAAAAAATAGATTTATAGCTTAGAATTAACTATATAAACCCGGTTGTAGACTAAGAGCTAAGCTAAGTCTAAGTTTAGCGCAGGTAGCAGCATAAGCATAATTAGCTTATAACATTACCACTGCTGGGACACAGCCTTACTCTCTATGAGAGGGCAGGCTCGTACAGCTAAGGTATTTTTCATAATTGTGTGAAGACCGCAAACTATGTAAACTAAACTGTGTAAGTATTAAATATAACTTCAGCTTATACTTCCTGCTCCATAGGGCAAACTTTAGTGTTATCAAAATCAAATTCGTTAATTTATATTCCTATTCATAGAAAATGTTTTTTTTTTTAACGACTGACTCACACACGAACAGTGTGTTGAATTTTTTTCGTTGTTGTTGAATTAGGTATTTTGCCTATGTTTGCATTGTAAGTATGTGAGAACCATGTTCCTATTTATAACATTAATGAATTTACCTGTCAATGCTATAAATTCTTTATACGTAGTATAGTGTGCATGTACGTAGTATAGTGTGCAATGCTATTCTAGGTGCATCGTCCTCACATATATGAATTTATTAATTGAAATAAATATATTTGACTTTGACTTTGATATGAGCTAAACTAAACTAATTTAGTTTTTGATCTGTACTGGCTCAAGGATGGCCCATTTGAGAATTGTTAGGTAGCTTGTCTGTGCAGCTAACTTACGCAACTATGTGTTTAATTCTACCAGACCTAAGTACTGTAGCGCAACGGTAAAAAGTGTTATGAAGATACGCTTTGCGTAAATAACATAGCTCTAATTAGAACCCATTTTTAAAAACAAATTGAATATTATTGGCATGGTTATAATAGTAATTATAGTACTATTGGCCATGATGTTAATATATGCAGGGAAACGAAGGTGTATCAAAAGCATACGAAAATGGTTAAAGAAGGAAGTGGTGGCAAATTCAATAGTCTTACCGAGTATTAAGGGTACACTAGTCGACGGCACGAACTATTGTGTGCGCGGGGTTAAAATGCATGCTATATCAACCGACAACACGTGCGGAAGATATAGATGCTGCTATGAGCAGTAAGAAGCTAGTTCACGTACGAATACACACTTTTGCAATTTTGTTGCGAAATGGATCTTCTTCTTAGCGTGTCGATAGCAAAAATTGTCTCTAAATTTTATGTTTGGCCCAGAATTCCGCCACGGAAACACCAACCGATGAAATGGATGATGACTTAGGACGAAACTGAGTGCGCGATATTTTATAAATAGACCCTTGGGAGTCTGGATATCATGAAAAAACGACTAAACGTATCTGTTCAAAATAAAATTATTTGCATTGTTGAACTACGAATCTATCCCTGTATGGTGGCCGTTTTGCAATTTTCCATCTTCTTATAGTATTTATTTGCGCCCAAAAATGCGTTAAAATTAGTGTCGAAATGTGGAACTTTCGACGCTCATAACTTTGAAATATATATTTTTTTCCTTTTTATTTCCATACAGGGCTAGATAATGATGAAACAAATTGACATATTTTATTTTGAACGTACATCGTCAAACAGTGGAGTAAAAGCCAGACTACGTTTGTATGAAAGAATTATCGACTAGTGTAACCTTAAAGTAGAAACTGTGCAACCACCGCAAATATCAATTAATCACAAAGTCATATAGTAACTGAGCTAAGCTAAGCTACGATATGAAAATCCTATTGGTTAACACGATACAGCTATCCATCGCTGCGCAACTAACTACATACCTGGTGGAAAGGCAGCCTTATGGCTGGCACACAACGACGTGATGAGGCCTCGAAATGATTTCGTTGGACTAAAAAAGGTAGCTTTTAAAATCACTATTTGTCGCCATTACTGTCTCAGATAGAAACAAACGCAGTCGGCAAGCGATGAAGGAGCTATATAAAGCAGCAAAGTACTAGGATCTTCTAATGAGGGCTAATAAAAGCGCCTGCGACTTCACTCGTGGAATTAATAATTTCCCTACTAAATCCTCATTTTGGCCAAATGCACAATAATTTTATAAGTTAAGCCTCTATATTCACAGTATCTAACTAGATAACGCAAGTCCCTCCATCTGTATAAAAACAAAGCGTACAACTTTTTCACACACAATTTAAAATAGTACATTGTGATACAAGGGTGGAAAGTAGGTTATTGCGAACGAGCTGTCATTAACAAGCCCGAACCGAAGGCGAGGGTTTTTTAATGATATGAGTTTGCAATAACCTACACACCCGTGTATCACACGATATTTTTCAATACAGTTGTGGGAAATAGTAAAAACAAAATAAAGAATTAGATTTGTTTATTTTTGCAACTGGACATATTTTTTTTACAACGAAAACAGCCTACACAGCCTATTCGATTTTTAACAAATGTTGATGTGAAAATAATTAAATTGAAACTAGTAATTAAATATATTAAACAACCATTTAAAAGACTTTTGAGAATTCAATGCTAAAACGTACGGAATCATTAATTTTTCCTTGTATAAAATCAATTCCATTTTATTCTATGTATGAAAACTCCTTGCTACTAAACTTTTTTAAATTAACTTATAACTAATGGCGCGTTTTTGCAACTGGACATTTTTTACAACGAAATCAGCCTATACAGCCTATTCGATTTTAGACAAACGTTGATGTGAAAATAATTAAATTAAAACTGGTAATTAAATATATTAAACAACCATTTAAAAGACTTTTGAGAGTTCAATGCTAAAACGTACGGAATCATTCATTTTTCCTCGTATAAAATCTATCCCATTTTATTCTTAGTATGAAAACTCTTTGCTACTAAACTTTTTAAATTGACTTATAAATTTAAAACTCAACTGCAAAAATAATGATCGAGCTCGTAAACAAAAGTCACGACCGCGTAACAGAAAGATGCCTATGCATAAGATTTAATTATCGAATCATAATTATAGCCTCTGAAAGTACGCCATGTTTAACAACTGTATTGAAAACAAATTTACTTACCAATGAAAGAAAACATGTCCAATGCCTCGGCCAACTTTTTCTATACAGTCTACAGCTCAATATGTCATAATTACCTAGGCGCTTTTCTAGATTTCGGTAGATTCCGTTGCCGATAATGCTAAATGAAAAGCTCAAAGTACGATCGTTGATCGTAATTTTACTTCGTTTTTGACACGCGAAGTAAATGCAATTGCGTCATCTAGTTAGATTTATATCTGTGGCTGTATGACTGTAAAGTTTCATCAAAATACTTTAAGTAGTTTATGTGTGATAGAGTATGTAACAAACATCATCCACCGCTGTATATCCATCCTCACAAACTATCGCGTGTATAAGAGAAGTAAGAATTAGGTTAACATAATTCATCTTCATATTATTAAACGCGAGACTAAAGTTAAATAAAAAAAAAATATAGTCACTCCAAAAGAGATGGTTATTTTCATAAACATACTCGTACATATTTTCATTTTCCAAATAAACTAAAGTAAAAGATGCTTTCATTAAAAGACAATGAATAAAATATATTTTCGCCGTCCTTTCATTACTTTGAATAAAGAACATTTCTCTGTCGCTTAAATTCAATTAAGAGTCACGTCGAAATCTTCGAAATAAATTCAATCGAAAATTGAATATCACAATTCGGTGCAAATTACAGAACGTGAAATGCGAAAGTGAATTCAATTAAAATTAACTGAAATTGATATCGTAGAAGCATTTGCTGCAAGAATTATCGGTAAATCATTAAAAGTCCTCGGCATTCATTAAATCACCTATAGTCACCTATGGGACCGAGACGTGGTCGCTCACAATGGGCCTTATCAGAAAGCTTAAAGCCACCCAAAGGGCAATGGAGAGGGCTATGCTCGGAATTTCCTTGCGTGATCACGTCAGAAATGATGATATCCGCAGTAGAACCAAAGTTACCGACATAGCCCGAAGAATTGCCAAACTTAAGTGGCAGTGGGCAGGGCACATTGCTCGCAGAACGGATGGCCGTTGGGGCCGAAAAGTTCTGGAATGGCGACCGCGAACCGGAAGACGATATGTTGGAAGGCCTCCCACTAGGTGGACCGATGACCTGGTTAAGGTTGCGGGAAGGCGCACGAGACGCACGGGATCGGTCAATGTGGCGACGCCTGGGGGAGGCCTATGTCCAGCAGAGGATGTCTTTCGGCTGAAATGATGATGATGATGATGATTCATTAAATTAAATATCTTTCAGTAGCTTTTGCGAGCGGATTCGCTCGCGTTAATGTCGAAAATTTACCTATTGGAAACTGCTATTAGGATAAAAGGGTCCCAATCCAGACCACGGTCTACCTATGTTCTTTATTTCCTTCAAAACGAAACGATTGAGTAACAAACATCCAGACTATAACATTTATAGATAACTAGCTCCTGCCAGCGGTTTCGCCCGCGTGAATTTCGAAATTCATCCCAAGGGAACATATTACCGGGATAAATAGTACCCAATGTGCTATTCTAGACTATAATCTATCTGCGTGTCAAATTACATCCATATCCGTCCAGCCATTTGAACGTGAAGAAGTTATAAACATACAAACTCACACATACACACACAACCTTTCGCCTTTATAATATTAAGTGTGATATATATAATATATATATTTATATAGTTTGATGTGATACTAGTTTCTGCCAGCGGCTTCGTCCGCGTGATAGTCGAAAATTATCCCGAGGTTACAAATTGCCGTGATAAAACGTATCCTAAGTGTTATTCCTGACTATAATCTATCTCTGTGCCAAATTTCATCCAGATCCGTTTAGCCGTTTTATATAATACTAGTTATAATAAGAGGATGATATTCCATCTCATAAATGACACAAAAGACTGTGAAGTAATATTTTATTTACCTACTTTATTAATTCATTTTGGCGACGCTGATATAATAAATGTTTTCAATAACTCAATCAACTGTTAGAGTTTGTTATGCTTGCTAATTAGAGCCGAGGAAATCTAATTTCCTGCTAAGTGCTATGTTATAGTCAGTAACAAAAGCGAATTTGCTTTTCTGCTTTTATTGTATAAAACGGGGCATTTATAAAATGTATAAACACGGGCTCAACTATTAACATAAAGAAAAAACAATTGTATAGTGACAAGTTGGTACAGACACAGATATAAATTTAACTAGATGACGCGATTGTATGTACACAAAACGGAGTGAAATTACGATCAATGATCGTACTTTGAGCTTTCATTTAGCATTATCGCCACCGGAAATCCACCGAAATCTAGAAAAATGCCTAATTATGTCATATTGAGCTGTAAAAACTGTATAGAAAAAGTTGGCCGAGGCATTGGAAATGTTTTCTTTCATTGGTAAGTAAATTTGTTTTTAAATTGTGTGTGAAAAAGTGGCACGCTTGGTTTTCATACAGATGGAGGGGGATAATCAACTGGATGCAGTACCTCATCATTCATAATTTCAGCCGAAAGACGTCCACTGCTGGACATAGGCCTCCCCCAGATGCAGTACCTAGTTGATTGGAATACCTTTGGAATACATTTTACGTTATAGGGGATATTTCTAGGGAATAATGTAAAATGTTGTGTCAAATTAAATTAAAAAGTAACAGTTTTAATCGAATTACTCGTTTTCGTTACTGACCGTGCGATAAAACTAATATATTTTATGGAAATATATAATAATAAATATTATAAAGAGGAAAGATTTTTTGTTTGTTTGTACCGAATAGGCTCCGAAACTACTGGACCGATTTAAAAAATTCTTTCACCAATAGAAAGCTAAGTTATTCCTGAGTGACATAGGCTATTTTTCCATCCCGAAACTGGGTCCTGTGGAGTGGCCCACGGGAGCGAAGCCGCGGGGATCAGCTAATATATAATATAGCACTAACATAATTTGGAAATATGCCTAACAAAGATATTTATTTACAAGTATTCGTATACGCACGTAAATCAATCTGCCTATCTGCAACTTGTATCTAATGAAAGTCGAACAGAATGCAAAGACCTTAACTAAAAAGGTAAATAACAACAATAATAAAGCCTTACCAATTCAAATCGCAATTAATCTAACGCCTGCCAAGTGTCGACAGGAGCCGACATATATTATGTTTGAGACGAGGTGCTAGCTAACAAGGTAAGTGTGCACCGGCCTAACACTGATTTAATTATGCAACTCCAAGGTTGGGCTACACTGGCGGGTTGTAGACCACGGTATGGGTAGATGGTTCTGAAGAGGGGGTAATATGTGGTTTATTTGTAGGTGGTTTAACAGTGGCTGTTAATTTTTTCAGCATGGTTTCAATCAGGTATGGATCTGGTATCGTCATGGTGATGAGGAGTGTTGAAACGCATGTTACTAAAAGAGTTATGAATATAAATTTGGATGGATGGAGAGGGAGGGGACGGCAAAGAAAAGATGGATGGACTGTGTGAGGAGTGATATTAAGACGACGACTAACGCCAACGACCTTGAGGGAACAAAATGCGCACACGTTTCACACCCGCGCGACCCAAAATTTAGTAGTTTTTTGTACTTTCCTTATTATTCTATGACTTTAAAAAAAAAGCTTCATATCAAAATGTAGATAATTAAATTGTCTTTGAGATGGTGTCAATTTCATTAAAATACGCCCAACGGTTTTGGTGCGATTGTCGTGTTTTTGTCCGTTTTAGACATGACTTTACTAATTAATTACACTGTGTTATACGAACAAAATTCAAAATGAGCTTAGATCAAATTATTAAGAAAATGGTCTTATGTAACATATATTTTTTTCAAAAAATTACGACTAGCCGTTTAGACGTGATTCTCATTTTAAAATCAGCTACTCAAGGGTATCTGCGCCTTAAAGAAAATGGAGTCAGTGATGGCGTGACGGGGGACAGGACGGTATGGAAGAAGGAAACGTGTTGCGCCGACCGCAAGTAACATGGGACAAGGGCAGGAAGATGATGATGAATTCGATCAGAATCAGAGTAATTTATTTGCAAAACAAACGTTTATATATTAAAGGAAAAAAGAAAGAGAGTTATTTCCGCCAAATAAGACGCATTAAAGAAAAAGTAGAGGTATTAAAGACGTCGATGTTAATATATGGGCAGAAAATATTTTAGTTTAAAAGTTTTCAACTCATTAATATTTAAGAGGAGGGCTTTATGTTATCTTATGTGAACCAATAGAAGAGAGCCTAGATGAAAAAAAAGCACATGATGGAAAGCAGATTGATTCAGAGAATAATATAGCTCAGTATTCCCTTCAGTTTAAAGGACACGGCAGTACAGGCACGAGTAAATTCGAGATTAAAAATAATTTGCCAGATAATAAAAAAATAAAATACTCAAATCGAGTCACACAGTATTTCGGCAAACACTACCTCTCACAATCAAATCTTCTTGAAGACCACAACAACAGTTACATTGTGGTCACACAACTCAGTATGATTCATGCCTATCACGATATTTTTTTATAACCCTCGATTGACGCTACATATTTAAAGAGCAATGTTTACATAGACCTTCCTGGTCATATGGTCGAATATGGTCATCGATGAATAAAAACCTCATTGATTGACCACTTGTTAGCCGAGCTTAATTGTGCACTCCTGGCTTATGGAAATCATATTAAAAGGCGATAAAAAATCAGGAACTGTTTCAGTGCATTACAAGTCGTTATTTTTGTATTGATTTATTGGTTAGACCTTTATTTGTAGTCAATATTGTAATCTATGATTTATAGAAGGGGAAACTGACTGACTGACTGACATATAAACTCACAGCCGAAACTACTGGCAATAAGAACGTGAAATTTATCGCAAGGCTTCCTTTTATGATGAAGTCGAGTGCTAAGAGGGGGTTTTTGGAAAGTATGTCGATAAAACTCTGTACTATTTCATGGGATGTTGTTTTTATTGATAGGCTCACGCTTGACCACTATCTCGCCTGATGGTAGGTCGACGATGAAGCACGCTTGCCTAGAAGAAACTTATTCACTATTCACTTTGACTTAAAGACTCCCAGGTTGTAGCTACCAGGAAATACATACGCTGGCAGGGAATGCCACTCCTTTGATTTATACATAATAAAAGTACCTATTCCCAAAACTTTTGGTGCGTATGGGTGCGATGTCCACCATATACCGATGATGCATCGCCGTACGTCTTGTAGTCCGATAATGGAACGGGCTAGGAGGAATGAGTTCATGCAATTCAAACGCACACTCCCCGAAACGTTACCGATAAAAAACCGGGCGCTGGCCACTCGGCGCCGATGTTTAAGGCTCTAGAGCCTAGACTCGACCAGTATCTGATTATCATCCTCCTATTATCCACATCCCAATTTAACCGGGGTCAGCGCAGCATATCTTCTTCATACATACATCTATTTTTATTTGCCTTCGTCTCAATAGTCACCTCCTTTTGCAATATATCATCTATCACACAATCTATACATCGCTTCTTTGATCATCCACGGCTCATAATACTGTTATGGCTTTAAAAAAGACTATGACAAGATCATCCCATTTTCTATTAATAGCCTTTAATATTCCCCAAATCTTTCCCAACAAGATGTGTACCTACATAAGTAAAGATCAAACTATCTTTACAAGCTTGGATCATAAATATACAGTCCGGGTCACTGCTTCAGAATTCATGTTAACTCGCTTAACTAAGCACTTAAACTTTGCAAGTGATAGGAGCAAGTTTAAGTTAGCACATTTGTGTTTGAGCTTATATCCGAAATTATTCATAGCATGTGAAAGACGTACTGAGAAGATACGGGCCTCTCATTGTGATTACGGAGAAGTACTTAGCTTTGCCAACAAAAACTGAAGAATCGAGACTTAAATCTTTTCCAGAAACAGATATAATTCAATTACTGCACAGAACAATAGCGCTCCTGTAGAAAATAAAACTGCCAGCGACTCCACTCCGCTTTTTACGCCAATAAACACATCACACCAAAAAATCTGAACACCCACGGACTAACCAGATTTCGAAGGAAAAACATAAAAATCTAAACAATTTTGGCTCCTATCAATATTCATGGGTATACAGAAAACCTTGGTGGTGGCCTTACACAGTGGGATTCCAAGAGTGGTGCAGTCAGTTTTTCGCGTTCAATTAACCTTTTAAAAAGTTTGAAGAAGTTTCGTTGCCACGCGCTGAGCGCGCGACTCCCCTACATGGGCACCGCACTTCGGATCACCGTGCTATGCTACGGTTCTTTGCGAACAATACCATAACAACCTAAAAGTTACATAATTAACAAACAATTCACAACCTAAAATCGAGGATTTAAAGTCGGTTTTCAAAATACGAGAAGAACTTAATGATATAAATTCAATTGTAGTATTGTTCACCTTTAAGCAGGCGGTAAGTTAAATGACAGTTGCAATAACAGTGATAGTCTAATTAATGTCTTCATATTTGCTGCATTATGAACTGCCTTTAATGCGATGTTATTAAACTACATTACTAATAAACAGATGTAAGATAATTGTTATAAACTAGTTCATTTTGCAATAGAAGAAGAATTCCAATTGAAATGTTATTATATAGACGCTCGAAAAATTCAAAACCGCTGCAAACAGATCACAAAAAGTGTGAAACAGTATCGTTAAAGACATTAATATACTAACTAATAATCTCCAATAGCAACATGCTAAGACCCCGATATAAAAATGGCTTTAACAGAAATAAATTCGAAGTTTATCTCTGTATATAAAAGGGCTGGTCAACACGGGAGGCCTCGGTAGATTCTTAGCGTAGCTAACACGATTTATTTGAAAATAGTGGATCATTAAGACCGATCGTGACTCAAAAAAACTGGTCTACGGATTCTATGGTACACGTGAATTGATTTTAATGATTCCTAATGATATCGAAGCTGTGGAGTTCAGTGGACAGTCTGAGTGTTGTGTGACAGTGTCACACAGACTTGATTGAAGTCTGATCTTTGACATTGACGTAAATGATATTTGACGATGACGATCGGGTGGTCAATGTGAACTGGATTAACTCTGAGTTTGTCGCTGCCATATTGAGAGCATTTTGTAAAGAGAGAAATAAGAAAAACTTGAAAATATATTTGATTAGAGTACACAATTTCTGACGACCGTAAAGCCGAAGAATGTATATTCCAAGTGAAGCAAGAGACACTTGAAGTGTTCGTAGGTATGAAAGTGGATACCAAGAAACTTTCATATTGTAACAAATCATAAAACAAAGAACCCAAATTAAAAATTACAAAACACAAAACTACGCACAAACCAACAAACCAATATAACGATATAAAACACATTTGTATTGTCAAAACAGAAATTACCCTACAATCCCGCACACATTTTGATCAACATTGCAACAATGCATACTCGTATATCGACTCGTTCGCAAGCGCTTGTAAATATCTTATTGTATCCCGAGCTCGTCTGTCCGTCTGTCTGTCTACTTGATTTGCTACCCGCTCCTGTATAGTAATGAAGGTGCAATTCTCTGACAGCCTACTCGCGCCGACCTCAAATCGTACGATGATGGATTCGACGATTATAATCGTGTGTATTTAATCGATTATATGTATCGAGGCGGTTGCAGGCTTAATTATTGTTGACGGTTCGATATCAAGCGATTTGCATAGCCTGTAGTATTGGTCAGTGTAGTTTTTTTCGGGAGATTGGGATATGAAAATGAAGTGACAAATTAATCTGCAGGTTGTGGTGATTTGAATTACTTTGAGCATTAAATTAAAGCATACGTTATTTTCAAAACTACCAAACTGCATTTTAGGGTTCTGAAGTCAACATAGCTTCGCTATGTCCTTCCGCAGCTTAGCTCAGAGACTTTTAGTACTAGAAAGCTATAATTTGGCATGGATATACATATTAATAATTCCAACGAAGTGGTAAAATAAAACCATAAAAATAGTACATTATGGTACAAGTGTGTAATGTTGGTGATTACCGCTGAGGCACCATTGAGACCCGAGCCATTAGGTGAGGGTCTTAAGAGAGCCGAGGACGGTAATCATTAATACATACGTGTATCATACGAGGTTTTTCAACACACTTGTGAAGAAAATAATACTAAATAATCATTTTCAACAGTGAAAACGAGTTGTGAATTTTTTTTCGCAATGGCGGGAAAAAATTATCAGTTTTTCTATGCGCGCGCATCTAACAATGGCGATCGGCCATAGACTATAAGAATGAAGTTTATTTTTTTGGCTTTTCGCGGATAGCGTTTTAGCCACGTACAAAATGGGGAATTTCAAGTTTTCTTTATTACAGAGAAAACAAAAGTTATATTTGAGTGAAAGTTTTATTTATTAAACGTACAAGTTGAAATTATCTATTTAAATACGAAGTTGCATGAAATGAGCAAGCAATAAGTACATTAATTTATTTGTACTATTGAGCACGATCTTTTTATATCGAAACTTTTTTAAGAACAAAGCAACTCAACCAATTAAATTAAAAACAATATTCTATAACTCACTTGTGAATAATAGCAATGAAAAAGTCACAGTTTCATTACAGGTGTCATTATGAGCCTAATTTCTCTTTATGAGCAAGTGTGTTGAAAAAAATATTTTTCGAGTACCTCCTATAGAGATAAAGTGTTGCTGTTTTATTCGCTTCTATCCCATAGTGTGGGGTATCGTTAGATAGGCCAGTCAAAAATATAACGGGTTTGTTAAAACCATTTTCCGATTCAGAGATCTGTTTGCGTAAAATTAAGCTTTATATTGCAAATTTTTGTTAGAGTCCAGTGTCCCCCCCTCTGCCAGCGAAATATATACTTAGTATAATAAATATATACATGGTTCATAAGTAAATATATACTTAAGAACCATGTTAAAATATACAAAAATAAAATCATAACATCCTTAATAATGATTTCTAGATTAATAATGTTTAAGCTCGAATCACTACTACGGCTAAACCGATTTTCATCAAACATAGCTCAGAACACTCTCAATAAAGTCGCCTTTTAAACAAAAAGAGACATTCAAACTTGTTCATTTGTTTAGGAGCTATGATGCCACAGACATATACACAAACACACAGGTACACACGTCAAACTTATAAAACCCCTCTTTTTCCGTCGGGGGTTAAAAAGTTGCCATTATCTTATAACGATGGATGACTTAAGTTTTTTCAGCGATTTCGTTCATAATAATGTTCCGTATTATTCAAGAGTGATTAAAATCAATTCAAAATCAATATATTCCCAAACGTAGTGTTTCGTTTTTACTTTCAAAATAATTCTATGCATAAAATGAATACTGAAATCGTTGGAGTGGACCCATTCTTTGGGCAATCTGACTTTCATGACAGAACGATGTCTGTTCTACTTATTTTTTTCTTCCATAATCATAAGGTTTTGGTGCAAACTCAGCGGGTTTGTCACTCCTTTAAAATTTTATACATTTCGAGTAAATCACGAGTCTAAAATAAAACATTAGAATTCGATCACCACTTTTGGTTAGCGGTTCCTTTTTTGGCACAATTTAATTTTAAATTAAATGATACCAACTTTAAGTTTACTAATAAATGGGGCAGTTTTTGCTTGCTAAAGAGTATGATATCAATTTATCTGAGAATGATCCATTTTTTCTGCAATGACATTTCTAGACTTATAGTCGAAGATAAATTTATAAACGAATAAAATTACTCAACTATCCGATATTTCAATTAGCCGTCATTAAACGAACTAATTAGTGATTACACCGAAACAAATTACTGGCAACAAAACTAAAAAACCGGCCAAGTGCGAGTCGGACTCGCACACGAAGGGTTCCGTACCATTATCGCAAAACACTGCAAAAAAATCACGTTTGTTGTATATAAATGAAGGGGGCATCTAATTTACTTTATTTTAATTTAATAATTATAATTTTTTGAAGTGAATATACAACTAAACATTCTGTGAATATTTCAAGCGTCTACCTGTTGCCGTTATTAATCATCATATCAGCCGAAAGACGTCCACTGCTGGACATAGGCCTCCCCCAAGCGTCGCCACATTTCGCCGTTATTAATATCGAGCAAAAAACGGCCAAAAATATCAGGTTTGTTGTATGGCCACCTTAAATATTTATTTTATACTGTTTTTAGTATTTGTTGTTATAGCGGCAACAGAAATACATCATCTGTGAAAATTTCAACTGTCTAGCTATCACGGTTCATGAGATACAGCCTGGTGACAGACAGACGGACAGACGGACGGATCACGAAGTCTTAGTAATAGGGTCCCGTTTTTACCCTTTGGGTACGGAACCTTAAAAATGCTACATCCCCACTAAAAGCGTACATGTACATCTCGAGGAGAACATCAATAATAATTGTAACCATTAAAATGGAAACTGTTACATCGTACTTAAACCTCTCTCAAAAACGCGGCAAATAAACATTCGCAAAGGAAAACGGTAAATTTTAAATGGCCGGGGCCCGAAGGCAGATGGCTCGGTACTAAAGATCACACGGCAAATTAATCACGCTTGTTACACCGCAGATTCACAGATAAACGCACGAAAAATAACGCCTTGAGAATGAGTTATAAGTATCGTCGGCTTTTAAAAATTAACTGTTTGGCTTGTGGCTATTAAAGAGAGGATGTCTCGCGTTATCACAAATGATAATTTTCGTAATGTTCTGCGGTGTAATGGGCGGCCGCGTCTCGGTGTGAACGCGGTTCGCGATGAATGTTGGTAGATGTGAAACTGAAATATTGTATAGCTGATTAAGGGAACTTTTTGTTGGCAATTGGATGGCATATTGTTGAGGGTTTATAAGCTTCGGTCATTTTTAAATTCACTGACTGGTACAGTACTCGAAACGATGTAATCGTTTTAAATGCTAAAGGGCTATGTCGTAAAGGGGCAATGGTAACACGAAAACTTAACCATATCAAGAACCTACTTTATTTTAATATACCTTATCATAAAATGGTCCAGTTGCTGCACGCTCGTTTCTTACCTGTAACAAAATAAAGGCTCACTTCAATAAATTGTTCTTAGATAGCTATAGAGACAGATTCACCAATAATATAATTACAAAAAAAATTAGCCCCAACCCTATATTCCTTTCGATATCAAAGAAAGATAAGCCAAGAACTATAAGTAAACTTAAATAGATTGGTCAGTCGAGTGAAATACATTGGGCCTTACCCAGTCGAACAAAACATATCAACGAACATAACCTACAAAAATAACATCAAAACTGCCCACAAATTCAAGCTCAAATCAATGTAATATTCATAACATCTCAAATTCAACTTTTGGAAAAAAATATTTGGACTGAAAAAAAAATTAAAGGTTTCCTAATTGAGCAGTGCGAATAATGACATATTTATGTCCCAGTGTTGGGCAAAAAGGGGATTATTAATAAATTGTTATTGAACTAGCGGGCGAATAACACGGTGCCATAACAGCCGGCGCCTGAGTCCGTGTATACCGCAAAAACTCATATCATAAATGCACCTTAGATACGATGGACTTGAGAATGTTTGTGCAGTATATGGGGAATTTTGAGATACTTTTTGAGATTACAACCAGACGATTTAAAGTTTCGCATTTCAAATCGTCTGGCTGTAATTTGGTCTGTAAGTACAATTTCTTAGTATATATTATAAAATGAAGGCTCATCAGAAATACAGATTATTTTATGGAAAATATTTTTAGCGGTTGTCCGAGAAAAAAATTACATTCTTCTCATCTAATACTATATTTCTCCTCGAAACTCGTATGATCTCTTACCTACATAGTAACATAGCCTTTTAGTTTCTCTAATTTAATACATTACCGTAGATACATTCATCTTATTATTTTGCGCAAATACTAAAAGATTATCAATACATTGAAAACTATCTCTATATAGATGGATGTATATTATACATCCACTTTAAATCATCTTACCTTTAGTCATAAATCAAGATACGTGCAATAATGTATCCAGAACGCATCTCACAATCTCACATATACTACAAATCGAACAAAGCGCCAAAAGATATAACAAGTATCATTTGGCGACCACAAAAAACTAAATATGAATCAGCGGACATACCAGAATTGTATAATGATCTATACAGTGGACGCATAGAAGAATTTATTTGTTATAACAAACCCAAGGTTTTGCGGCGGTGGCATCTGATTGTATATTTTTGTGTTTATTATACCCCTTAATGTGACAGAGTGAATGTATTTAGGTTTATTTTAGCTTATTTGAGTACAAGTTGAATGGAGTCCGTATTTTATTGGAGGGTTTTGCATATACTATAACAGTATGGATATTTTTAAATTTTTCTGCTATGCTAAAAGTTCTAGTATTGGCTTTAATTTCACAGAAAAATAATAATTCATCATCAGCCCACACAGGCCAGACCAGGTTTCTGTGAGAGGGAATGTGCCGTAATCCACCATTCTGGCCCAATGCGGGTTGGTGGATGTCACATGTCTTCGAAAATTATTGCGACTAGTGAACTTACTAGCAACAAATCTAATTAGCAAATAACAAAACTCTATATTGTTACTAGTAAGAAAAAAGTTCTAATAATATTTTTAGTGTTTGTGTTTCTGCAAACATTTTCTATACTGTATAGAAATCATGTCACTTAAGCATGTTCTATTATAGAATTAGGGATTAGTTATTTATGCTACAAGTGCGGAAGGTAGGTGATTTCCGATGAGTGGCATTTTAATAGTGGATAAATCGACACGAGTCAGAAATCATCTTACGTACGTTTATCATACAACATTTTACTATGCATTGTGCGAGGAAATAAATCTGAACCAAGCAAAAATTAATAAAATGGCGGGCTTATTCAAGCGCGCTCAGCATATCCGCAGATTAACTAAAAGTTCCTCGGGCATATCTACTGCGCATGTGCAAATAGCTGTCACGTCGTAACGCAAAAAGGCAAGAGTAAAATATACGTTCTGCCAAACATATTTAATGAATATTTAAAATTAATAATTTATTGATCAAAATCTAAAGTAATTAAAATCGCTTTAATGAAGTATTAGTTTTATTTTACCTTTTACATGAATGATAATCTGTACTTAACTAATTATTAAAACTTTTCTCAAATAATAAAAACTCTATGCGTCGGGCTGACGTTGGAGTTAATAATTTAAAAAATACAGAAACGTAAAAAGCACTAGTGAAAAAAAGTGACACTTTCCGCACAGTTTGGCTGCTTGGAAAACGCTCTTTTCGAGGGCATGCATTGTAAAGTAATATTGTATATAGACTTTCCTATTGTCAATTGAAATAATATCTGGATTAATTTTCTCTTAACCTATTGGTTTGTGTAAGGTGCATGTTTCTGGTTATTGAAGTTTATGCAAGTGCTTGTTTGATTGATATTTTACTTACGATTTCAATTACCTACTTACAGTTTGAAGTAAGCTCAGCGTAAATCAATAAACTGGTAGTTTTTAACCGACGAAAAAAAAAGGAGGTTCTCAATTCGACACGTATATTTTCAATAACAATTAAAATTGATTATCTACCTATTTTTTATAAGCACGGCAGTATTTCGTAAAGGAAAAAATTCGAAATTGGTATACCATGTCTATTTCATACGTAGCGAGGCATGTATGGAATATTTTTGCGAAAAAAAAAAAAGAAAAATATTCCAAACGAGTGGGTACGTGATTGCAGTGTGGGCGTACTTAAGAATTAAGCCTGATGCTTAACAGCACTCTTTCTCATAATTACGCGAACAAAATTCTCAAGTAAAATGATGATTACTTTATACGTTTTATGAACGATAAAATAGGCCGAGCACCCAGCTACCCAGGCCTTTCGGTAAACGAAAAATTTATCTACTCTTACACAAATAAATTTATTTAAGTATCGTATAAAATACCCTTTTTGCGATTCCAATTCAATACAATTCGTATTGAAATACAATAAACAATAGTTAATTGTTGTTCGGAGTTGACAAGAAACACAAAGGTATGGGGTTCGATTCTTCGGCGATGCACTTTTGTGATAATGTCCCTCGAGCATGAGTTTTATGATTGATGACCGATATTAAATATTCGAATTAATACGTGAAACGATCCGATTTGATAAATTATTTATTTTAGAGTGAATGGAAGTCTTTTAAAATTTTTGATGTTGCCCGATATCATTTTTGTGACGACATTTCTGGGATTCTAAACTAGGATCGAAACCTGGCTTCTCTTCCTTCATTTATTCTGACATAAAACGTCATTTTAAATTTGACTAAAATAATTCTTACTATCATTTACGTTTTTCCTGCTATTTTAATAGAGGTAATTATTAGTTGGAGAGCAGTGGTGGCCCAGTGGTATCGGCCGCGACTTACAAGTTGTAGGTCGTGGGTTCGAGCCCAGGCAGGCGCTTTACTTTGTGTAAATTATTTCATCACCACTGCTCTCAAAACGGTGAAGGAAAACATCGTGAGGAAACCGGCATGTCCTAGAACCAAAAATTCGAAGACATCCACCAACCCGCACTGGGCCCGCGTGGTGGATTACGGCCCATTCCCTCTCACAGAGAGGAGGCCTGTGTCCCAGCAGTGGGAACATTAATAGGCTGATGATGATGATTTATTAGTCTCATTGTTAGTCCTATGAAAGCGGTGGAGTTCACACAATTATATTATTTCTTAAAGAAAGTTTTGGTTTTGGTAACACTTATGTTAAATCGTTCATTTCCTCTCATAGAGTTTTTTAACTGTCATTCAAACTACCCTCTAATGTAACCATCCTAATTAGTTACCTGAAAGCAGGCAATGTAAAAATAAATCTGCATTTAAAGAAGGCAATTATAGGCATCATATTAAAATTTACTTTCTACTAATTAGATCAGCAATAACTAAATGAAATTCAATCAAAACATGTTAATAATAGTCAACAGACAGACACAAAAGGAATATTAAGTTATTATTAGCGAAGCGCCAACAAAAATCATATTCTGTCATAACAGTTTGATGTCCCATGTTCTCAAAGAATTCTTTATTCGTGATTTTGTTATGATAACCTTCCTATTTGCTTTGAATTTTAATGTTAGCAACATTTTCTTTTCTTTCATTTTCATGTTTTATGATAGCAGCCATCTTGAATTCATCGTTCTGTATTTGAATTTGAACTATGAATATGGAATAATGAGATTGGGTTTATTCGAGCTTTTTTTTATTTGTTTTTGTAAAATATTTCAATAGCGGGCTCAAACTTCTTGGGAAATCCTAAATTCGAAAACATTTGATAAATGTTTTATTTTTTAATTCTTTATTTATTAAGGACTGTTTGTTTCTTCCAGTAGATTATAATTTTGATATAACCTATTATAGAGTTGGCTTGCTACCGTAAGATAGAAAGTAAATTATATGATACGAGCAGTTGCCCGCGGCTTCGCTCCCGTGTGCCACCCCACAGGACCCGTTTTCGGGATTAAAAAATAGCCTATGTTACTCAGGAATAACGTAGCTTTCTATTGGTGAAAGAATTTTTTAAATCGGTCCAGTAGTTTCGGAGCCTATTCGGTACAAACAAACAAACAAACAAACAAAAAAATCTTTCCTCTTTATAATATTATTATTATTAGTATTAGTATATTAGTATAGACTAGCAGACGTCTCGCGGTTTCACCCGCGTGGTTCCCGTTCCTGTGGGAATACAGGGATAAAAAGTAGCCTATGTCACCCGGGGATAGTGTAGCTGCCCAACGGTGAAAGAATTTTTCAAATCGGTCCATTAGTTTTTAAGTTTATTCGTTACATACAAATATTTCCACTTTATAATATTAGTATAGATTTCAAGACGGTGCTGCTATACGAAGCATAATTATTTCGGCTTTTTCATGTTTTATGATGCATAAAAGAATAGCATAATTAGTCATATAAGCATAGCAAAATCGGTATATAATGTTCCCACTGCTGGATCACAGGACTTGACAGGACTCCTCTCTGGGCGAGGGAATGGGCCGTAATCCGCCACGCGAACCCAGAGCGGGTTGGTACTGCTCTTTTAATACTTAAAACAAAATATTAAAAAAATGGCCTTCAACAAACCAATCCTTGATCAACATATTGTCAACTTCCTGTAGACATCACATGCCCTTGAAGCACATACCATCAAGCCATCGAACACGCATTACAACATTCTTCGTCAGCCATTAAAAATGGTGGCTACGCTATCCAAGCGACCACATATCAGACAATACTCCTCAATACGGGAGCCCTGACCTTTGGCGTGGTGTATCGGATCGTATCATCTCGGCTACCGACTTCACCTCTTGACCTCAGTGTGACAAGACGTTTTGAAGTATATGGGACATGTAGCTGTATTGTTTATGTCATGCATGATTTCCCTGGTATGTTGCATTTTTTTATTAATTTTGGCGGTTTTTTTTTTTGGACGAGATGAATTTGAGAGCCATAGTGTTTATGTCAGCGAAGTATTTGCCTCGTATGTTCCATTTATAAATTCATTTTGGCGAATTTTTTTGAAAGAGAATCGAAGCATTGGAGAGTTTTGGTCTTGAGTTTTGCAGTTTGAAAGAGGATAGGCAACGAAGGTAGGTTAAGTGCAACAATTCGTATTAAATAGACGCTACTTAGGCCTTCTAGATGTTTGTTAACATTTGTTAACTTTTTATCTCGTTTTACTTTCTTTTGTTGATATATTATATAATCTTCTTCTTTTAGTTTCTTACGACTTATTGTCGGGCCTACGTTGTCCCCCCTATGTAAACCTATGTATCCCCCCTCTGTATCCTAAAATCAAACCATTTTTTAAAAGAGTAAGTAGTAGTAGTAGGCCTATGTAAAATAAAAAAAATGATTTTGATTGTTGCTCCTGCAAGCAAGTCTAGGGAACACAGTGGCTATCAGTGCCTTGATTTATAAATCAAATTGTACAAATTTCTAATATTAAAGTTTTATTCATCGTTTGTTAATTTATTGTAAGTGCCCAGTATCTGCCATTTCTCTAGTCTGTTTTAGTTTTTTGAACTCGGAGATCATACAATAATTTCGTCAAAAACACTTAGGGTAGTCTATCGTACAAAATACACGGTCACCCTACACCTTTAGCTCTTGTTTTTCGAATGCCAGCTTTTGTGTCCTGCAGAGCAAAAGCGTAGTCATAAACATAGGATCAAATGTCCCACAGCTCCCATCGGTGTCCACCGTATCCACTGACAGTTTTACACTGATCTATTTTGAGATGGGCTATAGCAAGTCTTCAATGGATCTCGATACGAGATATTTCTTCAATAATCTTGGTCGTATTTTTTAATTCTGTCACGGGTTTGTATTCTGTATGCACTTGTTACCAACATTTAGAGAGACCTTTTCTAGAGTTATGAGCTGAGAACTAGTAATTTCTTCCTCTGAATACTCGTAGATTGTAAATTCAATAGATAATGTTGTGTGTTTTATCTATACTAGTATACTATATAATATTATAAAGAGTTAAAGTTTGTGAATTGTGAGTTTGTGACATTGTAGGGAGTAATCTTTGGATCTACTGAACCGATGTTGAAAATTCTTTCACCAGTAAAATTAGAGATCCTCATGAAAATTGCAATAATGTAACCCAAAGTAGCAAAATGTTGCATATAAAATTCATTCTTTGGCGTGCGCTGAGAAAACTATTGATGATACATAAAAAATATATAGTACATGTTTAGGTAGGGTAGGGTAGATAGGGTTGGGTTGGGTAGGGTAGGTAGGGTAGGGTAGGTTAGCTAGGGTATGGTAGGTAGAGTATGGTAGGTAGTGTAGGATAGGGTAGGTAGGGTAGAGTAAGTAGGGTAGGGTAGGTGGGTAAGGTGGGTAGGGTAGATAGGTAGCCAATAGACGGAAGCGAAGCCCTGGGTGTCAGCTAGTTTTTTTTATTTGTTATTTATTTTCGATAAACCATTGTTTTATTGGGAGTCTTGAATTAGTAAAACAACTTTAAGTATAAAGAGCTTCTTTTCAAACAAATCCTGGCAAAATGGGGTTTTATAGACCAATCTGATAGCCAATGTGTGTGCGGTGCATATAGAATATGACTCATAATGTTGGTGTCTCCTGTGTGTGACCATACACTTGCAACTTTGAAGAATTAATAAACGTCACTGATGCTGCTATTAAAGTGGCTACATAAAGGGCCTAAATATCTAAAAATTAACCATCGACTCGAAAAGCAGAAGAATGCCTAAGTTTTACTGTACCAAATTAAGATATGGGTATGTTTGTTACAAGCCATGAAAGTATCAACAAAGAATAATTCAATTGAGAATCGCCACAGCCGCGTATTTACCAACCCCTATTAAAACATTAAACCAATGAATCATAGCAGACGTCACCGAATCATATTGATTTATACCACCGTATACAATAATATGATGATTTTTTCTCAGTTTTATACAGAATTCAATCATAACCAAACGTCGGGTCACACATCATCCTGTCTCATTAAGACATTATTTGGAAACTAAAAAACTTATGAGGGAAAGCTTCATTGTGCTGTCTGTGTTCGTATAGGGTTTTTTATATAATAATTTATGTTTCGTGAGGAAATATTGTATGTTGTAAATACGCGACAGTTATGAGTTACAGAGAACTGGCCAGAAAAGGTTTTAATTGAATTAAATTGTATTGTGATGTTATATGAACTATTGAGAGATGGAAAGGGGCAATATCAATTATACGGAAAAATGTTTTTGTTGTTACTGTATTACAGATTCTGAGCGGAATTGACTGTACGTTTTTGTAAGGCTTTATCTTGAGGTTTGCTGTTCCAGTTATTAGGGAGTTTTATTTATTTATTTCTTATTTCTTCATCTTCCATCCATCATAGCAGGTTTTATAAATTTCTTTAACTCATAATAATAAGAAAACAGTATGGACAGAATTAGAGATTGTTGGGTAACATGAACTTCCCCCGTAACCCAGCACCAGCCACTGCTACCAAGAATAGAAGTGGAAAACAATAAAAGATTTAAAAAAGTTTATAATAAAAAAGTAGCTCTACACGCACTGCAGAAGATAGTGCTAGATAAATATAGCGAGCACACTAAGCACGTACGCGACTCAGATATGGTTTCAAAGACACCACAATTACTACGAAACCTTTGCTTTAATTAAAAGAAAATTCAAATTAAATTTTATACTATCTCCCTCGACCACTTCTCCATCTTCGTGTCTAATTAAATTTTTATTTCTTACAATTTCTCGGCTTGTTCTCATCAAATGAAAATGATACATAATGCTACAACTACCACTAAGTTGACCGTGTCTCATATCAGTGCGATTGCATGGGAAGGCAAAATGCGATCAAAGTTTTTACGGGATAGTTGTCCTGTTTTTCGGCGGGACATCTATCCTAAATGTAATTTACATAGATTAGGCAACTTGTAGGATACATGTCTCAAAATAAAGAAGTCCGCAAAAATCGTTAATAATCTACTCTGAAAATATTAAAGATAATGTTTTTTTCATAAATTTGAAGATAAAACATCAAAGTACCGGCCAGTATTACAAATAAAGTTATTGGTTTTTGTAATGTATGTAGAGTGATTTCAAAAAGTGTGGCTTTTACTCTACATAATTGTGGAGTAATAGATCACTAATATTAAATGAGGCATCGGCAGACTAACAAATAACGACTACGCTCTGTAAAGCCAAAGTTTTTCCAAACCTCAATTTACGATGTCTTTATTTTGCATAAAAACACAGTTGATCGACTGATTCCATCCATACATCTTATCGACAATACTTTTTGTTCTCACAAACAAGAGTAAAGGCGTATTCCCTTCAATTGTGACGTATTTAGTATTTTGTCGAGCTTTCATGATCGCCGGTGATGCAAAAAATATTAATTATACATACATTTCACCCATGTAGGCACATTGACATAAGTTAGAGGTTACAGAAGTTACGTAAGTTTTGTTTAGGATCTTTATTTTATGTGTCTTGACCTTAGAACTTTTTACTAGGTGAACCGATTTTGACGATTCTTTTTTTATTTGAAAGCTTGTGCTTAATTAAGATCTGATGAAGAACTTCGGAGATATACATCAGAACTCCTCAATAAATGACGGTAAATTACTCGAGATAGCTGCCATCGCATGTCTGTTTATTGTTTACACCATTTCACAACATAACATCACACTGGTACGCTTTAAAGGGGTACGCAGGTGTGAACAGTTCACCCTGGTATACTCTCATTCCACTGGGTTTGTGGTTAATATTCTGGCATCACTTTGGGCAATATAGGTACTTAACTTATAGAACTGGTCCATTATGTACCACAACTAAAAAGTGAAAAAAAGAAAACTTTTTTATAAAAAAATACAACCGAGTTCCAAATAAAAACACTACAAAGTGAAAAAGTTAATTAAAAAAATCAAAAACCCGACTGCTTAAAAAGCAAACTAAAAAGACGTAAACAAGAAGAAAATCATGCTGTGCAGTCGGAGGATACATATTCGCGAGCTGGCGGACCAAAACCAGATGTATCCTCCGACTGCACAGCATGATTTTCTTCTTGTTTACGTCTTTTTAGTTTGCTTTTTAAGCAGTCGGGTTTTTGATTTTTTCAATTAACTTTTTTTATTTACAACTTTTTAGTAATTTTTTTTTTAGAACTTGGTACATTTAAACATATAAGTGTTATATATTTTTGAAATCACCTCTTAAAATCCTTTATTTTGATACCCCACACGATGGGGTTGAAAGAAAAAAATTTTTTTTTTCGCCACAAAATGGCGCCCAAAAGCCGCCATTTTTGTTTTTTCCAATTTTAATGCAGCCAGTGACACTCGCAGGATTAAGACGAATCGATTGACGTAAGAATCATCAAAATCGGCCAACGCGTTTGGTCTCTAGAACGCCACATAGGAACAAACATACATACATACATACATACATACATACATACATACATATATACATACATACATACATACATACATACATACATACATACATACATAGACTGATAAACACATTACCCTCCTTCGGCAGTAGGGTAAAAATAATTTCAATTTCGGAAGTCAGTGTCAAGAAACGAAGAAACGAAAACAGGAACACCGACTTCCGAAATTGAAGTTATTTTTCACTTTGTAGTGTTTTTATTTGGAACTCGGTTGTATTTTTTTATAAAAAAGTTTTTTTTTAATTCATTGTAATTGAAGTTCTATAAAATGATGTCAAAACACTGTGTTAGAATACAAAATAATAATTGAGTATATTATATATTTTCAGTCCTCTCTGTCCCACTGCAGGGACTGCACTTTCTTACTTCCATTCCTCTAGGCTTAGGGTTTAATATTAAATTGTGGTTAAATAAAAAATTATTTATTAAAACAAGTGTTTTAATTTTTAAGCTATTTAACTTTTCTTGAGTGCTGTGCTGATGACTGCAGAAGATTTCCTAGTTTATAAACTCACGCTTGAGTTTTGAATGTAAATCATTACACCGAAGGATATTAATTGGCTACAATTATTTTACTTGATGAACAGGACTGACTGTCCAATGGTCTGTGGTCTGAAATATCCATTCAATTAATGAATGGCGAAAAGGTGGAGCTTATGAATAATGGATAAATAAAGTTAGGTGCAAGTAAATTACTAATACTGTGTTATTTAATGTTTCAAAACAAATGACGACTTTTTAATGTTTCTCAACGTGAAGCTTTCGGTGACACATTGATATCGTGTCGTGCTGTAGTTGGAAAGTTAAAACGCATGACAGATTCACCGGACATTTCGAACTCATCTTGTGTGGTCTCGTCCTACTCATTTCACCGCAAAAACCTACCGATTCGCTTTTTATAAAACAAAATTACTACTGCACTTACCCATAAAGGAATATCACTGAAAATGAACCTTACCGCGACGTGATAAGAAACGGGAGCAAGTTGAAATAAAGTTTGCGAAAAAAACATCCAAATAATTGGCTTAGGACCTGTCAAAGTGAAATGATTTCGTCGCGACCGATATCTCCAATTAATTGTTGAAAATAAAAGGATTTAGTACAAATAAATTTTCGTTTTTTTTTCTTTCTGTCGACCTCCCTCGTCGATCACAGTGGGGGTGACGCTGTGACGACAAATGGAGAACTTTCGTATTGTTTAATCAATTTTCGATGAATAAACAACAAGTTATAAGCGATTTTAGCCGGTTTTTGTACGGAAATTGGATAAAAGTTAGACAATTTAGGGAAACTTTGGTGGTCCCGGTAATCCATTCGCTGAGTTTTGCATTAACTTTTTGCAAAACATTGGAGGGTAACTGCAAACGTGTTTTGTTTATGTGAGTTTATAAAAGGTTTCGTTTTCAAACAACAGAAATAATTTCTTATAAACATAAACTCACGCTTTTTACGAATGGGCAGTAGGCAGAAACTACAGTACGCCACCTGCTACGATCCTTACATACTGCTTTGTTTCCCTCTTATTTTCTTTTCATTAAATAGGTACCTATAAAGAGATGCCAAAAAATTGTGGATCAAACGATACAGAACGATACTTGAGGAGACAGACAGAAAAAAAAATGGTTCTTCAGGACCAACTGTAAAAAACCCCAAATATCGGCATTTGACACTATGCTACAGAGATAGATACATACGGTTAACTTAACAAGACACAGTTTTAAAGACACCACAAGTACAACAAAACCTTTTGATTTAATTAAAAGAAAATTCAAATTATAATAATGTCTCCCTCGACCACTTCTTCCTCTTCGACTCTAATTTATTTTTTATATCTTACAGTTTCTCGGCTTGCTCTCATCAAATTAAAATGAAACAAAGTGCAAGGGTTCTTTTCTTTTAAGCATTTCATGCACTTACTTGCTTTATAATCAAATTTATTAAAAGGAGAACTAAGTTTTTGCCCACAAACAGCGAACTCATTTAGTGGGAATGGAAAAACGGAGTTTGTTGTGAATTTACCTTTAAATATATATTTTCATTGAAAGTAATTCAGTCTTTATCATTACATTGAAACTATTTCTTACTTGACAAATTAAATTCAATACTGGTGTAAGGTAGTCATTTGTTTTGTGCCAAATAGTCGTTTTTTTTCACTATAAATAGAATTACATTTTTTTGCTTCAGCTACTATGATTCTTCATCATTGAAATTCCGTTACGTACCTACCCATATTCAATTAGCTATGACATACAAAATTTACTCGCAACATGAACTTGCTAATAAAAACCTTACAAATCAGATTCTCAGATAATAATCAATACATTGTAAAAATTCTGTAAAAAAGTCGTTTTTAAACATCGAAAATATTTCCAAAAAAAATAGCCAGGGTGGTAAAGGATAACCAACAGTACCCATTGCCAGCCTTTTTTACCCGACTGCCGAAGGAGGGTAATGTGTTTATCAGTCTATGTATGTATGTATGTTTGTTCCTATGTAACGTTCTAGAGACCAAACGCGTTGGCCGATTTTGATGATTCTTACGTCAATCGATTCACCCTTATATTAACCCTGCGAGTGTCACTGGCTACATTAAAATTGGAGAAGAAAAAAATGGCGGATTTTGGGCGCCATTTTGAGGGTGAAAAAAATTTTTTTTCTTCCCATCCCATAGTGTGGGGTATCAAAATAAAGGGTTTTAAGAGGTGGTTTCAAAAATATATAATACTCATATGTTTAAATGTACAAAATTCTAAAAAAAATAACTAAAAAGTTGTAAATAAAAAAAGTTAATTAAAAACATCAATAAAACCCGACTGCTTAAAAAGCGTTAGCGATCTAAAGAGACGTAAATAAGAAGAAAATCATGCTGTGCAGTCGGAGGATACATCTGGCTTTGGTCAGCCAGCTCGCGATTATGTCCTGCTTTTTAAGCAGTCGGGTTTTTTGTTTTTTATAATTATTACTTTTTTAGTTTTTGTCTTCTTATGTGTTTGTCTGTTTAGCTGTGAACACATCACGTAAAATATACGAAACCAATGCAGAGAATAACTTTTATACATGAAAATTGTGCGTAACTTGAAGTATTACTTAGTTTTTGTTTCCTCGCAATCGGTACACTCTATCAAAAGATACATAAAATTATAGTGTTCAAAAAGTAAAATATCACAACACAGGAAATTTAGACACTCGGACAGTTGAACTCCATATTCGATAGATGGCGTTGTGCATTTGACGTCGGTTTCTGAATAACGGTGTTAAGATTCTCCGCGGAAGAATGGCCCTAGAAAAATAATTGGTAGGTAGGCAGTTGACGGGAGCGAATCCGCGGGCACAGCTAGTTAATAAAAAAAAAACTTACAAAGTAACACTAACATTCCTACTTACAATATTACAGTACAAAGTAAGCACCATTAATATAATATTAAATTAAAAGTAAATTACCGGTAATGATGGGCTCTATAAGGGCGCTAACAAACGAGCCACGAGCCCCATCGGCTTACAGAAGCACGCATCTCTAACTATTACCTGCCTATTTAAGGAATATAGTTTGTAGGTGATAAATAGCTGTAATAACTGTATTTTCTTTTAAAGATAAATAGTCACGCCATTAACCGTTACTTTGAAGAAGTAAATGTGATTGATTAAGTTTTTTTTGCTGACGGTTGAAATATGGGTGCTAAGTGAAAATTACAGTGAATTATGTGTTGTTTTCTCAATGTTGTCGCTCTGTCTGACGGTCTGTAAATGTCAGCTATTTTACAGGGTGTTCATTAATAAATGTAATATATAAAAGGCAAAAGTGATTGACTGATGTATCAACGCACAGGCCAAACCCTTAGGGCCAGAAATATAAAAAAAAAATAAAAAAATCGCACACTTATTCCTCTTATGATGTATATATTCAACCCCTAAGGGGGTGAAATAGGGGATAAAAGTTTGTATGAAACTTTTTATTAAAAAGTCATCTGTAGGATAAAACACGGATCACGCGAACGAAGTCGCGGGCGAAGTGCTAGTAATTAGTATTAAGCACCATCAACATCCGCAGCCCGACTTTACCCTCCTTTTCTGTGTCAACCTCATCCAGGCTCCACCCGTGATAGCAATAATGTCGTCTGTACAAATCTTAAACAGCATTATGTTCTTAATATCAGTATCGAATTAATTTTTTTTACCATAATAGTTATTTGAACAAGGACTCATGCCACAATGGACACACTCTTGCACAAAATCCCTCTGCAATTCAGATCATCGGGTAAATATTTATGTTCGTAAATACTCCAAAACTTATGCCCCACCTTTTGTTTCCACTAAAAACCAAACATACCGGCATTGGATTTAAACCCTTGAATTATACGTTTACAAGCGCTAATGAAACCATTGGTACTCAAGTCAGTCGTCCAACAAACGATTTACGAAAATATCCAAGTATAAAAATAGATAATTTAATTCAAGAAGTTACCACAAAATGGCCCAAAAATGCGAGAGCAAGTCTAACAAGCGAAACACAGGTTTACAATATGCACAAAAACTGCACAGCAAATGTCCCGAACACGGTTCTAACACGGTCCAGGACATGTCCCGAGTTTTTGTAGACATGTCCAAACTTGTCTACTTATGCACGAATCCGAAATGACGGGCCGATGCCGCGATTCTCGAAACGGGAGCGGAAAGAAAATCGATTTATTTTGATAAAAATGGACCGAATTTATATTAGTGTTTCTGAAGGGAATTTGAAGCCGTGGAGAATGAATGAATTGGTGAAAGAATGGTGCAGTCGCCATTTTTAAAGAGTTTTCAATTAATTTCCAGAAACACTTTCAAGTGTTTTGTGTAACTGTTCTCGGTAATCCTTGAGTCATATTATTTCATGGGATCTTCGAATTGGAATTGCAACGTACAACAAAAGATATTATGGTTTATCTCGCAAGACGCAACGATAGATAAAATAAATAAAAGATTAAAAGCTTAGCTGTCTTCAATGTGTAGGGTTTTAGAGCTCTGTTGAATTTTACAGTGAATTTACTTTCATCACTCTTCGCAATAAAACAAGAAAACAAATTAATATTTCTACACCATTACGATGGTCAGTAACCATCGTAATGGTGTAGAAATATTAATTTGTATTGTAAATTATTATTCGTAAATAATAATTTACAATACAAATTAATATTTCTACATAATAAAACTGGCTTTACATCGAGTCCGAAACGACTCTTCTGTAAAACGAATTCGTGCGTAGTCAACGCAATCAAACGCTTCACAGAGATCCAAATATCGAATAACATGGCAATTGGGTCCCTTTAAATCGAATTAATACAATTCGAATGTCGGACATGGGTTGCAGCAAGGAACTGTATACTCCCGAACGTTAAATCGTATAATGTGATGCTCTTAAATGTCCTTTTTGTGACTTCCATTTGACAATGCCTGTATTAATGTCCTTAAGTTCTCATGTTTGGGAATTCTTTTATTATTTGCTTTTCAAGTATTTTGTGTGTTAAGCTTCCCGTACACTTTTTTATTGTTTCTGAGGTAGTGTTTTCACAATCAGAACGTTTATTACCTGAATTCGCAGGTAGATATTTAAATTATTCTTTACGTTTGTTTATTAACAACATTGAAATGAAGATCAAAGGAAGTGCGTTGGAAGGACTTCAACAAGTTGGAACTATGATCTAGTGAAGGTCACAGGAGTCCGTTAGATACGAGAAGAACAGGACCGGTTGGTTGATGTGGCGGTGCTTTGGAGAGGCTTATGTCCAATAAGGTCTTTTATCTGAAATGATGATGATTATGAAATGTATTTCCTGAAAAAAGTAATCTTTTACACTTGCAACACTTTTTTTTTGTAATAAGCTTCTAACTATTTTGACTTCTTGTTTACTCATTGATGACATGTTCACGTAATTTATAATTAAAACAAATATTTTACTCATTATATTTGTAAACATTTACACAACAACATTACTCATTCGCTGCGTCGACACAAAACCCACAATAGATAAAAGCCTTTCATCATAATATTAATTACTGGCAACAAAAAAACAACAGGTGGCAACACAGAAAAAAAAGCAAATAAAATGATCTCCACTGATTGCGTATCGCGCCGTCTTAAAACCGTTCATTAACTGGGAACTAATAACTGAGAGAATGAATGATGTTGCAGTAGCAACACGATCGGCTTTCAAAGGATATGTTGTAAATATGCACGGTTTATTTTAGGCTCAAGCTTTTTGATGATTCGAATTTCAAAGTTAGATTTTGTCGAACTATTTCAGGTCAATTAATATTATTATGAGCCTGATATTTATGTTCCACTGCAGGGCAAAGGCCTCCCTTCCGTCTTTCCATTTTTCCCTGTATCTTGCTACATCTGGCCAATCCTTCAGATAGACGTCTAATTCGTCACGCCATCTCTTTCTGGGTCTACCGCGTCGCCGATTCCTGTTATTCGGAATCCAGTCAGTGGTTACTTTTGCCCAATTCAACATGCGGCAGATATGAACTACCACTTTAGTTTGGCGGCTGTGTTGCCTACGTCTGCGATTTGTGTTTTGGAACGTAATAAACTGTTCTGAATGCGGTCTATGATTTTGTCTCCGAGAAGACTTTGTTCCATTGCTCGCTGGCAGACCCCGAGTGCGGATTTTTGATGTTTCGTTAACGACCACGTTTGTGCTCCGTAGGTGAATGCGCTAAATCTGGTCAATTATTATATATAAATAAAATATAACCACTGGCAGACAAGGTACTGTTGCTTAAATCAGGGATTGGGTGTTTTGGCATGAAATTTTGCACAAGAGTTTTTAATTAATATGACGTCGTGCAGCAACAAAAAATAATTTCTTGAAAATAACCTACATGAGTTAAAAAGAGAATTAAAGTTTGTCCTTACAATCTTTAACTTCCATAATATTGCAGTTTTGGGACACAGTTTGCAATAATTATATTAAATTAAATTCTGGAATTATTTTTCATAGAACTTAAAATAAGTAGGTAACTAAAGTGCCCATTTGTTATTTTGTTAGGAAATCCCAATTTTCAGTTAAATGACTTTCAATTCAAAAGCATATCGTTACTGGGAATTAGCTTAAATATGAATTTACAGCCATATCGTAACTAGTCATATGAATAAATAATTACATTAGGTAAAAACTTAACCACAGTGAAACAAAAAGTTTTTTTTTTATAAATAGGTGCGTCTTGGAAATATGATTGCTCATGATGTCACTTTTCCTGTTTATTTCCAAACAAGTGTTGCTTTCAAACGGCCTTGTTTAGGACCTGACATTAGGTACGTCGATGAACAATTATTGTTATTGTAAATACCTAGATTCAAATGTTTTTTACTAACATATATTATTTATTGACACTTTTATTTAAAGCTAGTGTACACTAGTTTTCAGAAAAAAAAAATCGATGCAACACAAATTAAATAGTAGTCAAGTGGTGCAATTGGCTGTGGAAAATCTATTCAGTTAATCAAAGCAGCGCGTTTTATAATTTGTCACTTTTTATGCGGAAATTTTCATGCCTGGAACTGTGTCTTAGTGATTTTTTTCATTTAAAGGTTTATAAGTAACGCGGATTCATTACTTTTGAGTGTGGTGTCTTTTTTAGGGTTCCGTACCCGAAGGGTCCCAACGGAGCCCTATTGCTGTCACTCACGTGTCTGTCCGTCTGTCTGTCACACAATGTTGTTCGGAAGAATTTTGTAACTTCCCATTGACCTATGAACTTGAAATTTGGTGATAATGTTTATTATTACGTATCGTAAGAAAAATCGGTTTTTTCAATATATTGGTTTTCGTTAGTAAAAACTAACGAATACCAATATACTGAAAAAACCTTTTTTCTTTGGTGCGGAACCCTAATTGTGCGAAGTCCGACACGCACTTGTCCGGTTTTTAGGGTTCCGTACCCAAAGGATAAAACGGGACCCTATTACTAAGACTCCGCGGTCCGTCTGTCTGTCTGTCACCAGGCTGTATCTCTCATGAACCATGATAGCTAGACAGTTGAATTTTTTACAGATGATGTATTTCTTTTGCCGCTATAACAACAAATACTAAAAACGGAATAAAATAAATATTCAAGTTGGGCTCTCATACAACAAACGTGATTTTTTGCCGTTTTTGCGAGAATGGTACAGAACCCTTCGTGCGCGAGTCCGACTCGCACTTGGCCGGTTTTATATTTTCACTTAAGTGTCATACATTATAATATTTATTTCAAAGTACGTACTTTTTAAATTAAGAATATACCTGTTTATTTCATATCCATTAGTGCGCGTTTTCCATCTGTCATGGCCACTCTACATGCGAAGAGTAATTCGTCTCACTATAATAATTTCACACGTCCTGTTCGCTGGGTGTAGGCAGAGATATTAAAATAGTAATTATGATGAAAGCTATAGTAATCGGATAGCAGTGTTTTTGTTTGCTCTGGTGTTAAATAGCTAAGTGCCTGTCAGTTTTTTTTGAAGGGAACCTCTCTATAAACTTCCAGGTATTTTTTTTTGGATGTTATATTGTTTACCTCTGTGTCTAAAAAGTACTTATATATTTATGAAATAGCGAATTAGATTCCCGTACATCCATGCGTACTTTAAGCAAATTTTTTTTTGGTTTATTCATACAAAGTTCAGCTGATTAAAATTTGTATGGGATATACAATTTTTTTTTGAGGTTTTATGATGACTGCTTTGGAGAAAGCTGTCCATTTACATGAACAGAAGCAGTTTTAAAAATATGATCACATGTTTTCGTTAAACCCTGTATGAACGTTCTAGCTCTAGACAATTTTTTTTTACCGTCTTCAAGAAAAATGAGGTTATCAATTTATCGAATTAATATTGTTGGCATTGCACCATTATTTACTTAATGTTACTCTTTTAAGTTTATTCGTTACATACAAAACTACAAATCTTTCCTCTTTATAATATTAGTATAATTTAAGTATCTTTTAACTTAGGGAATAGTGTAAGTTTCATCGAAATCGGTTTAGCAGTTTTCAAGATATGGACCAACAGCACGAATTTGTAAATTGAGTTAACATGGGTATTTTGTCCGTCCTTTAGGTACTTTATTATAAAGGTTGCTAACTTTTTAGTGTTGATGTACCAAAATTAAAAAGAGAGAGAAATAAAAAAAAATTCACAAAACATAAATCGACTTCACAGCAATCCACTAAAAAGTGTACAATTCGGAAGTCGGTTTTGCAAAACGATAAAAAAAACAAGAGGTACCAAAGACACCGCTCCCGAAACGAAAGTTATTTTACACTTTTTAACCGACTTATTAGTGGTTTGCTTTTGAAGTTGGTTTATTTTTCGTGTAACAGTTTTTTAACGATTTTGAAAAGTACTGTAGGGTACACATTTATAAAATCATACAACTACTAGAGTCTGGCCAACGAAAGCGTGATCTGGGGTGTTTCCAAAGTTTTAATATGGCAACATTATTAAGCTGTCAAAGTCTGTGATTGCGATTGTTAGTATGACTTGGTAATCTTGATCCATGTTGGCTGATTGTTATATATTTAGGATATGATGATACATTTTCTTATGTTTATGTTTCAATATTCCTCATTTGGTCGAATAACTGCAAAACACTGGAAAAATTGGTGGACCATGTAATAAATGTGGAAAGTAAATATAAACAAAGAGATCACATAACAGAAGAAATATTGGAAAAATTTATAATAATTGTAGATGATGATGCAGATACAGATGAATTCTAAGAGGTTGAATTTTAGGACTCTGATTTTGAGTATGATGATTAAGTAATTAATAAATTAAATGTTAGGTGGGTTAATATTATGTACATACTAATAAATAAATCTACACACTCGTTTTTTAACTCACATCCATGACAGTCACGGCTCCGTCACACTTCACCAAATGGAGAAAAAAAATTAAAAAATTATAATAAATACAAATATCAAAACATTTAACCAGAGGTATAGTTGGTGATACCACATTAAGATTTTTTGAATTTGCCGCGTTTTTCAGATCACTCTTTCGTTGGCCAGACTCTACACACTAAAACTTTTACACAAAAAGTTACCCGACTTCAAAAGTAAAACACAAAAGTGTAAAATACCTTTCGTTTTGGGAGTCCATTGAACACCTGATCTTTCGGTTGACCTTGTACAATATTTTATAGGGCAATGGTCCACTTCTGCGGGATTTTCCTTATCCCTGGTTTATAATATTAATAATTACACATGGCAACAATTAGCCTCTTAATTTAATTATATTACTTAAGCAACACCGCTCACGTTTCCTCTTATCACTATATTCAATTAACCTAGTTTTTTTTATCAAAAACGCGTCACTAATTGAAATTCGCACGTAAATTATTCATATTTTAGATTGAAAGATGAATAATTTTAATGTATTTTACACGGTTAATAATTAGTAGATAATTTAATTAATATTCGTTTAAGAAACCACAAATTATAATTTTGTATCTATTTCAAGTGAATCACCGATACTTAACCGGTTACCAGAATTAGCTGGATCGAAAGATATTTATGACATGTTCAGGAATCATTGAAACTGCCGAGTATATAAACTATTACATATAACATAAATATGACATCACGCGCGTATTCCCTTAAATGGGAAAACTGAGGTATATCCACTAGTGATGCAACGGAAGTACCATAGCGGAAGCTGAAGCGGAAACCGTAGGCTTAGTGTGAGCTTTTACTCACGCTCACTCGCGTTAACGTAAACGATCTCTTATGTCAAAATGTATACAAAAAAAAAGGTTTCTCCTTACCGTCACCAGACGGCGCTTATGTTTATATCAATACAAATTGATGTTTACGTTAACGCAATTCAGCATGAGACAAAACTCGCACTAAGCCCACAGATGCAGAAACGGATGTTAGAAAGCGTGCGGAACTTCCGTAGTTGCTGAAACAGAAACAATGTTCTGTTGCATCACTAGTATCCACCATATCCACATTTCTGCAACTAAATTTTGTTTTTTGACAATTAATATGAATATAAAAACATAAATAAAAAAACAAGCCATATAACTATTTCTTGTTATATGGCTTGTTTTTTTTTTACTTAGCCTAACGGCTACAGGGGGGTGACCATAAGCTCTTAGAGTAAGGTTAATTGAGATCGCGTAAGTGACAGATGTATACAAGTCATATTCATCTGTCTCTTACACACACTCAAAGTAACCTTACTCTAAGAGCTTATGGTCACCCCCAAGGAAAGGAAGGAACAAAACGTCCCAATATTCGGTAATTTTTTGTACTTTCCTTATTATTCTATGACTTTTAAAAAAGCCTCAGATAAAATGTAGATAATTCAATTGTCTTTGGGATGGTAAACATTTTATTTAAATATACCCGGCGGTTTTGGTGCGATTGTCGTTTTTTTGTCCGTGTCAGACATAACTTTACAAATTAACTACACTATGTTATACGAATAAAATTCAAAACTTTTGTAGATCAAATTATTAAAAAAACGGTCTAAAATAACATATATTTTTTCCAAAACAAAACTACTAGCCGTTTAGACGTGATTCTCATTTTTAAATAAGCTACTGAGGGATATCTGCCCCTTAAGTATCCAACTTCAGTAGACACCAATGTGCATCGAGAAAGAATTTTAAGTACCTAATTGGCTGATTATTGATTATAGAGATATTACAATTAAAAATAGCGCTAAGAAGCTTCTCAAAAGTCTAAAGATCTTTTATACATAGACCTAAGCATAGTTTTCTTCAAAATAGTACGAAAAGCAGTTCTAAAGAACTGTATGTTATAACGGAATTAAAGAGCTCTACCAGTAGAGCTAACCGGCGTATATAAAGATATTTACTAAATAAACCCTTATCTAGGTCTCAACGCCACAAATCTAGTATAAGACAACAATATCAATATAAAACTTGATATCTTTTTATCAATGGACTTACCTACAAATTGAAAGTATACAATATATATACGATAGACAGAGACAGAAATATAAAAACACAAGCGTTAGAGTGAGAAAGAAAATAGAAGTAAAATGTAACCTCAATTTTATTGTGGCCTTTTAAGGACTCAACAGCAAAGATTTTATTCTGAATCTTGACAAGTAAATTCAAATTCTATGTTTAAGTATATAAGGTTGAAAATCAACTGGTTTTTAATAAACGTAACGTGTGCAATGGCCCACGTTGATTATGACAGGTAAATTATAGTAATAAAGTGGTATCAAATGGTTAAAATGTGTTTTTAAGGTTTTAAAGTTGGTTAAGATATTATGATGTCTTTATATATTGATATGATCGGTGTGAAAGTTAACGATTGCTTGCTTGTTTATCTTTGAAGTAAATGTACATGTGTAGTATGTGTAAGTATAGTTGGTGGAAAATTGGGTATGTAACGTGACCATACGACCTCTTTTGAATGGGAATTGCCCTGTTTTTGCTATTCCATCCCGGTATCCCCGAGAAAAGCTTCGAGATGCGTATGTGTCCCGTTTTCAGTTACATAAGGTTTTGTTAATGTTATGTTTATATTAAAAAACCTATTTGATAAATTCCAAAAACACAAGGCGTGGGGTGACAACCAACCGGGAAACACATAACGAGGACGGTTTTTAAAATCATATCTAATTAATTATATTTCTATAATAATAAGTTCATGGTGACAATCATCCAATATTTTATGCCCACTTTGCCAGCTAGATCCCATTTGAATAATTAATTAGTGCGTGGGCTCCGGAATCACCTTGTTTTTACTATTCTTCGGTACTTCTAGCTTGTTAAATGTCATTTATTTACTAGGATTATTGGTCATCCACCACCACCGCCGCCATGTGCCCGCCCCCTGTAGCCCCCTCCGGGCACAAGCCATATTTGAGCGTCGCTGAGAATATAATCAGCGCGTATTCCATATGGATGACCCCTCAGGCCCGTGCTCTGGATGCAGAAATCCGGAATGCAGGCCCTCTCACCCCCGCTTCATGCAGTGCCCTCTTCTCGAGGTACGAGTGCATTACCAGGGAACTTGACAGCCTTGTCTACAAGGACGGTCAATGGGTTCGTAAATAGTACGAACACCTAGTCAAACGTAGCATACATACCGATTGGTCCGCCCTCGCCGCCGAGGCCCCGCCGCGAAGTCACAGTCATTATTTATGTAGCCAGCCCGCGAATAGCTGTGCCATAGTTAATTCTAATTAGTTAATTGGAGTTTCTTGTCCGTTCTTCTCCACGTAGGCTTATTCCGAACGGATGGTAGAATCACTTTATTAGATCCAGCCTTAGTTGTCCCCCCAGCGACGCCCTGAGCCGAGGTTCGACCCCAACTGGGGTAGCCCTCAGCGTTGTCGCTTAGGTTTAGTAAATTTTTGCCTAGCTGGAGGCTAATAGTTTAGTCTCCGTAGGAAAGCCCGGTTAAGCAGCTAACCAGTCACTATGACTGAGTTGCGAGACGCCACGTATAAAAAAAAAAAAAAAAAAAAAAAAAAAAAAAAAAAAAAAAAAAAAAAGTCAGGACTACCGATTTATTTATCATTATTTTATTAGTCTGCAATGTCCTTCTGTCAATGCTACCTACACCTTTTCTTTTCTTCACAGCCAAGAGGCAAACACTGGGGCCCATTAGCAATGCTGCTAGTCTTGGATCCTACCAGGTCTAGAACCGCGAAACTGCGATACGCAGCAGCGGTAAACTAGGGATTTATTCTTTGAGATACCGATTCCTGTCAGAGAGGTGGAAAGTGATACACGAATGGTACAACTTACTCACGTTTATTCCCGCGGTGGTCTCCTGGTCAATCCCGTGTGGTCGGGGGTTATAGGGGGAAGATGTATACATAATATTAAGGAAATAAGAGACACCTGACGTGATCTGAGCCGGAGTTCTCGGCAGTCAACAGATACCTAGACAGGTTTTCGACACAAAATACTTGGCTGCGCGAAAAATATCTGCAAAAACAAATGCACGGGCGATTTCCCGTACCACTCGCGGGTGGCGGACATGATCGGCTGGTTACAAATCAATTTCAAAATACCAGATCAAGACCGTCATTTTTTCCGTCTCGCGCCGGCAATCACATTTTTACTAGTCATTGTCAACATCAACTCAATCGAAAACTGTCACATCTCGATGACAGCGAGCTGACACAGTGTTGCAACAAAATAACAAAAAAAAAATAACGAAACGTTGATTGGTTTCAAACAATTAGGTACAGCTACGAGGGCCCTCTCCGCTATTTCAGACATTTTCAGTTCCAGATTTTATACATGTAATTTTTCTTCGCTTCAAGTAAGTAAGCCTTTAAGTCAATGATGTCTTGGAGTACCTATCCCACCAGATGGAAGGTCAATGACATCTTCTTTTCATGTGAGGATGTGGCCACATCTGGTGTCAGAGTTAGTTAAGCCGCCTCTGGGAACCCCACAGGCCTCTGACTTGGCTATTTCAAGCTTACATTAACTATATAAGTCTGTTTTCGCACGATGTTTTCCTTCACCGTTGCCTGTGAGGTCCAAGATAAACTTAGAATGTACATATGAATTTGAAAAAGTCACATTGGTACTTGCCCGGATTTGAACCCACGACCTCAAGCACGAGAGGCGAGGTCTTACCCACTGGGCCACCACGACATACCATGACATTAAAGTTGACTTAATAGCGTGCCTGACTATAAGATTCCTCTTAAACCCTTCTCTCTTCTCTTCTCTTTTCTTTTTTTCTTTTTCCTTGAAGACCTCTACATACTTTATTTTCAATTCACTCATTTATATCAAGAATCATCAATGACAGAGTTGGATACCCAAGTAAACAGAACTTGGGTAGTTCTAATCTGTTATCGACACGCTGGCTTACAGCGAAAAATTTAAGGGTGTATATTGCTGCCAAACATGAAACTACCTAGCCCACTGCCCATAAAACTGTTGACACACTAATTCACTATCACTTTCACAGACAAAACAAACATACAAACACTTTTACTACGATACTATCGAAAATTCCCCGAAAATGTTATGTACGTCGAATCGTCGCTATAATACGATAGATTTCCAAGTAATCGCCATGATAGCAATATAAAAGTATGCAGTATGTCCTCGATTGTATGACTAATGTAAGTGGTGATGTTTCGCTAAGGGTCAGCTCATATCGAGACGCGATGCGAAGAGATATTGTTACGCGCACTTTATAGCCAACTTCAAAAAAGTATGCGTTGCTCAGTTCATCGCTCATATAATTTTTATGTATGTTCACCGGTTACTCGAAGACTGCTAGACCGATTAAGATGATTCAAACGTTATATATACCTATTACTACCTATATATATACCTATTACATTATGTTTGTGAAAGAATTTATTTTATTTTGATATCGGTTCAGTAATGTTCAGGTAATCCTGAAAGGCAGTTATGAATTGATTTCCATGAGTTTTTTTCTTCAAAAGGGTAGTCTAAATACTACCACAATTAAAAAATATAAAACTTTAAATCTCTGTGCGGTTTCATATTGATGAAACTTCATTAACTACATTTCGAATAAATTCGAATTGTAAATATTGAACTCTGCGGATTGTTTATTTGAGATCTCTCACTGAAATGTGTAACTTATAGTGTAACAAATTAAGTTTTATATTGTACTAGCGGACGTCTCGTGGTTTCAGCCGCGTAGTTCCCGTTCCCGTGGGAATACAGGGATAAAAAGTAGCCTATGTCACCCGGGGATAATGTAAGAATGAACGGTGAAAGAATTTTTGAAATCGTTCCAGTAGTTTTTAAGTTTATTCGTTACATACAAAAATACAAATCTTTCCTCTTTATAATATTAGTTTATATACTAAGCTATTTTAAAAAGAACGCGCAGCGTCGCATCACGGTGTGAGCCGAACCTAAGGTTTTACCATGGCGATCACGTCCAGCATACAAAGTGGCAAAACAATGACATTTATGTTGCATTATCCACTAATCAATGGTGCTTGCATATTAAGATGGCATATGACGTCTGTGGTTCGCAGCTGGTGGCTGTCAAAGTGCGTCTACTACTGTTAATTTTGGAGCTAGACAAAAAGATAATTAATGAGCAATATTGATGTGTCTCCAAGGGTAATAAGGCAATCATATTTTTCTGTAAATTGCCTAAAAATTAATTGCCGCCTGGCAAGATTCACCATCTGACCATAGACAAAGGTTTATAAACTGAAACAGCGACATTTGTGTGATGATTTGGAACTATATTAATTACTAGCTGTTCCCCGCGGCTTCGCTCCCGTGGGCTCCACAGGACCCGTTTTCGGGATAAAAAAATAGCCCATGTTACTCAGGAATAACGTAGCTTTCTATTGGTAAAATATTTTTTTAAATCGGTCCAGTAGTTTCGGAGCCTATTCGGTACAAACAAACAAACAATATTAGTATAGATTATTACTTTAATTTATTGTCGTCTGTATAGAACAGCAAAATAGCATGACCTGTGAATATTAAATATTTCCGTGTTGATTGATGGATGATAAAGTTGCCTATTGTTTTGGCAAGAAATAAAACACTCAGGACACTTGGAGAATTAGCAATTAACCAGCTTTATTTTACATGTTCCATGGATCATTTTCAGCTCTGCAATTTTCGATGGCATTAATATTAATGTGTTGTGATGATCAATGCGGCGGACTGTTGACTAACCTGTGACGGATCTAATCTAAAACTTTGCAATAAAAGTTTTGTTATTTTATCAAAATATTGAACCTTAAGAGGAATTGCAGGCAGAGAGCTCCGACTGTATTTCCTTAGTAAAGTCATAATTCGAGGTTTGGCTCTCACCTATTTCCTCCTCCAGTATTGGAGAAATTTAAAAGATATTCCATAAATTAAATTAAAAAAGGTATATTTTGTGCTTCTTTTTTTTCTGTTTTCATTTATAGTTGTCAAATGAGTGCACTAGGCATTTGTTGACAGCGCAATTTTGAACATTTTTGAGGGTCCTAGTGCTTCTAAACATAATGTATCATCGAAAAAGAAAACATAGGGGCACAGAATATATCTATCTTTTTCAGTTTATGGAATATCTTTTAAATTGGTCCAATATTGGAGGCGGAAATAGGCGAGAGCCAAACCTCGAATTATGACTTTTTACTTAAGATATTCAGTCTGATGTCAGCGACCGCATTTCCTCTTACAGCCAAACCAGGCAATCATCCCGTCAGCATCTCAACAGTTCAAACCCAAAGTAAAACTCTTTTGATTCGGCGATAAATCCCGCAAGCCCCAAGTTATTTTAATAAACAATTAAACGGATATCTCACGTTCTTCAGCCGAAGCAGGAAGACATTCCAAATATTTCCCCAAATAAAATAATTGACGTCGGCATTATGTTAAGCCGCTTTAAAAGCGAATAAAGTACCAACTATGTCTTTTAACTATATAATTACTTAATCAAGGCCATAAATAAAGGGACGGTGGAACAATTCGATGTGTGGTGGGTTGTTAACGTGTTATGAATTTTGCGTGGGTTTGTGTTTAAGGAGATGTTCTTACTTAATAAAAGATTTTTAAATCCAAGACCACTATTTTCTTGGATTTTCAAAAATCATTTCAGCGTCCGCTTTTCCGGACGACTACCAACCCCAGGGGGGTTATCAACAATAGGTAGCCGCCTCCCTCTCCTCCACTACAGCCGCCCAGCCAGAGAAAGTCCTTCTGCCAACTGTCTCTGTAAGCATCTGGGGCCCAAAGGGTAAATCTTTGTTAGTTCGTGCCCTTTTGGATTCGGGTTCTCAAGGCTGTCTTGCATCCTTTTGTTTAGTGGAGAGATTGGGTCTCCCACGTAGACCCCCCTCTTCTGCTAAATATGGTACACGTGGTATTGAAGCGGGTGGTCAACGGGGAGAAGTTGAAATTTGTGTTTCGCCTGTTCATTGTGGGCCAAGAATCTTGGCCAAGGCCGTTGTTTTGAATGATATTATGGGCAGACACCCGCAGGTAACCATTAGCCCTGCAGTGGTGAAATTAACGTCGGACCTAACTCCTGCCGACCCGAAGTGGTTTGTACCCGGACCCGTAGACTTGCTTTTAGGTGCGCATTGCCTCAAAAAATAGTCCTTTTGAGGCACTGGTCGTGTCTCAAGAAACTATTTTTTTGAAGATGCTGGAAAGAAATCAACAATATTCGTATATTCCTAACTTGGAGATGTGAGGTCTAAGCTACTCAACTTCTGAGGTGAGTTTTCATGAATGTTAGAGATCGCTTTGAAGAGTGGCAGAGCCGCAAAGGACGACATTTGAATAAAGTTATTTTCAAAAAGTAGTTTTTCCATTACTTCAGTTTTTGATTTTGTAATTTAAAGTATATATATATATATATATATATATATATATATATTTGTAAATTTTTTGCATCTACAAAAGTTCGTTTTTAGGGTTCCGTACCCAAAGGGTAAAAACGGGACCCTATTACTGAGACTCCGCGGTCCGTCTGTCTGTCTGTCAGCTGTCTGTCACCAGGCTGTATCTCATGAACCGTGATATCTAGACAGTTAAAATTTTCACAGATCATGTATTTCTGTTGCCGCTATAACAACAAATACTAAAAACAGAATAAAATAAATATTTAGGTGGGGATTCCATACAACAAACGTGATTTTTTGTAGTTTATTGCGATAATGGTACGGAACCCTTCGTGCGCGAGTCCGACTCGCACTTGGCCGGTTTTTTTCTAAGACACCCAGTATATTATTTTAATGAATACATTGTCTATAGCAATAATCACCTAGGCATAGCACTCTCTTACCTTAAGTATACTACCTATTTGCGGCCGCAACAAACACGATTATTGTTAGTAAAATTGCTGTCAAAATCACGAAAATATGGAAAAAATATACGAAGATTTAAATAAAAATGAATGATTAATTTAACAATCTATTATTGTTGTATTTATTTTATTGTTGTATTTTACTATTGTTATTATGTATGCTAGCAATGCAAGATACTCATAGTATTTTTCAATATAAACGCAAATTATTCTACATTTCACAAAGTTTAATATAGTACGAAGTAAAAGCGTCAGGAAACCTTAATGTGATCGTTCTTCATTTTAATGCGAGTTGCTAAGTTCGCGCTGAAATATGAGCAAAGTTTCATACATCGTTCCTTAGTTCACTCATGTGGGGATTGGAAAATCGTGCTACAAATTGCTGAAATAGAATTGTATCGTGAATTTGTAATGTGTTTGTTTTACATGTCAGGTGAAAACTTTATCTATTGTTTTTTGAACTGAAATCTGAGTTAACTGACTCAGTTTTTGTTGGTTATCCTGCGTTGGCTATCAGATATTTTTCTAACATCTTCATCATTATCATCAGCCTATAGCAGTCCACTGCTGGACATGGCCCACTTCAATCGCACCCTATTTTTCTCGATTTTCGTCAGCTCTCGTTCACCTGTACCTACATAAAGCACTACAAACCTAAAGTACAGGATCAATATACTTTTTGTCCATATTATTGAAAATCAAATTAGAGAAAATTTTTACTGTATATGGCTGCCTATCATTATAAACTCAGTTTTTCAGTTGACAAACAAATGCCCAGTCAATGGATTCATTTACAAGTCAAGTAAGTTCGAGAAATTTTAAAGTGAGGCATGGATGGCAAAGGTCATGAAGCTCTTTAAATGAACACTGCGTACTGCAAGTAATATTGCAATAATAATAAGTTTATCTAACTAGTCTTGAGCAGTGGTGGCCCAGTGGTAAAGGCCGTGACTTACGTGTCGAAGGTCGTGAGTTCGCGTTACTTTGTGTAAATTATTTCATCACCACTGCTCTCAAAACGGTGAAGGGAAACATCGTGAAGAAACCGGCATGTCTTAGAACCAAAAGATCGAAGACATGTGACATCCACCAACTTGGTGGGTTACGGCCCATTCTCTCAAACAGAGAGGAGGCCTGTGTCCCAGCAGAATGAACATTAAAAGGACAAACACAGTCAAACTCTTCTGTTACACCGATGCAGCATTTCAAGAATTTTACTTTACTTTTTTAATCAAATTCAACTGTCTTTTCTGCTAATTGATTTTGTAATGTCATTTGCACAATTACTTTGTCACTTAAAGCGAAGCCGACGAATAAGTTTATAGGTAAGTCAGTTAAAATAAAATGTCATACATAAAATTAACTCTGTCACAAATGCATAAATTGATCTAAAATTGTAATTAGCCATTAAGAGCACTAATTAGTACCTAAGAAAAAAGAGCTAGTGGACATTTTTTAGTGTCGCGACAGTTTTTAGTTAGAAAAGCGGTACCATAATGGAGGGTGTCCCGCAGTTAGATATAGCAATTATTTAGTGACAGACAAACAGACTGACGGGACACCGCTTGATGTATAAAAATGTCAAATTTAACATATGGGACACAATGACACCGCCTTAAATGTCATAATATGTTTGTAATCATGAGGAGTCTTCATTAGAGAGAGAAAAAAAATAGGTTTATTTAGACACTAGTTTCAGACAGCGCCTTTACACAAAAAAGGAATGTCCGCACAGGATAAATGTTCAAGTTGCAATCTACTTCGATGACAAATTCATCAAAATTGGTTCGGCTTGGTCATGAATTTGATAAAATTTTAATTTGTTACTTTCCTATTACTATTATTATATCTTGGTTTGGAAGTTTAATTTACTTTGTCTACGTTCCCTTTTGATCTGAACATCTTGTATCGCGGGAGAGTGTCAAACATTTCAGCAGATGTTTTTATTTAACGTCGAAAGTTTAAAATTGTATCTAATACCTAATAGGTAAATAGTTCCCCAAACGTGAATGGTTAGCAAGGTAAATTAGTTTACCAAAAACAGGGTTAGTAAGTAGGCATTATAATTTTTCAAGTTCAAGTTTCCCCATTTAAAACAAGCTGTAAAATAAAACAAAAACTTTACCTTATTATTTTTATGGTCAATCAGTTATAAATAGTTCACTCCGAAATGGGTCTTTTATATTTTCAAATACAATTTTAATAAGTTTACTATATCAATAATGTAATTATACATGGTGTTATACCATTTATGTAAATAATCGTAGTTATTTACCTATAAAAGTCTCAACGTTTATAGATGACCTTGCTTCAAATAAGGGTGTGTACGTAGGCAATGCAAAAATAGTATCTAATTATTATTTTTAGTTTCCTACTTGAATCCAAATTAGAATAGTAGGTAAACCTAACTGCATACAAAGTTTTAAAAATATCCTTGTCAATTTATTTTCGTTGCTGAATCTGTATTAAAAAGTCATGTTTTGTGAAAACCCAGTTGGTTTTGTGAAATGGGGTAAAATTATTTTTAGCCCATTAAAAAATAATTAATTAATAATAATAACGTTTCCTGATACATGCCTAACAAGGCCTCTGCGAGTTCGCTTCGGCCCCTCACACGCCTTTCAAAGGACCGGGACCCGAGGGTCCCGAGAATGTCAAAGTATTATAGTAATAATAATAATTATTATTATTACTATAAATTATTAATTATTATTATTTTTAATTATAATATCTTATGATTAAAGGTTACCATACGGTCTATAGCTACCTATAAGACCTTACACAACATTGTAACTATACCTAAGTTTTGGAATAAAGATTCTGATTCTCCCATCCGACAAATAATCACGGAACTAGCAAATTTCTTTACTGATCTCTTTATTTATGCAGAAACGGGTCAGGCTTTCAGAAACGAGTTATGATTTCTCAATCAAATGCATAAAAACAAGTACCTAACTCAGATCCCGACACCAACATTCAAATTTTCTCAATTAGGCCATCCGTCATTAAGTAAAAGAAAAAAAATCTTTAAAAATTCCCAAGTCCTGTGAAATAAATAAATTTGACTTGTATAAATATCTTATGTAACGTTTTATGGTAATTTTGGCATTCAACCCGTACTTTGTCGACGGGGGGTAGATTGGACCCCTCATGCAACGACCTGAGGTCTGTCAAACACCACTTCACAATAAGTTTAAACGACATGACACCTGCCTTACAATCGTCTGCAGTTTTGGCGCCCAATCTATACTAATATTATAAAGAGGAAAGATATTTTTGTTTGTTTGTTTGTACCGAATAGGCTTTCTTAAAAAAAATCTTTCACCATTAGAAAGCTACATTATTCCTGAGCGACATAGCCAATTTTTTTATTCCGTAGACGGGTCCTGTGGGGTGGTCCACGGGAACGAAGCCGCGGGTGAGTAGTTAAATATATGAGGCGCGAAACGCCGAAACACAAACGGTTGATACAAAAAAAAATAGGTAAACGATTATTATTTTAATGGAGAATGCCTATATTTAGCATGTAGATAATGGTAAAGGGAACCATTTAATTAAACGTTTAAGAAGTGTCCGTAATTGGTCGAACTGTCACTCACGTCAATTTTGCGTAATTGACGTGTGTTTAGGTTCCGGCTATCATTATTTTTGACAGTCATTACAGTGGAAAGTCTAACACAAGGCTTGCCAAGGGGTATGGTGTTACCTAATTCCTGAGTCGTGGAGGTAAGATAGACAAATCCCTCCATGTAGAATCTGCCCCAATATTAACGCAGTACTGGCCGTGCGCTCGGATGCAGAGTATCAATATTGAACCCTCTTTTGGACATTTTTTTTGCAAAATATTCTTTGTAACCATATATGCATATGCTGTTTCAGTTATGAAGAAATTCTAGCCATAATTTTTTCTGTGTAAAAATATTTTCAAACGTCCATGTTGTTTTGGAGGAGTATCCAAAAGAAGCGATAAAATATCGTGTTGTTAATAATTTTTTTTGAAGAAAAACTATTAATTACACGAAAAAAAACTGGCCAAGTGCGAGTCGGACTCACGCACAAATGGTTCCGTACCAATATCGCAAAAAACGGCAAAAAATCACGTTTGTTGTATTGGAGCCCCACTTAAATATTTATTTTATTCTATTTTTAGTATTTTTTGTTATAGCGGCAACAGAAATACATCATCTGTGAAAATTTTAACTGTCTAGCTATCACGGTTCATGAGATACAGCCTGGTGACAGACAGACAGACGGACCGCGGAGTCTTAGTAATAGGGTCACGTTTTTACCCTTTGAGTACGGAACCCTAAAATACATGTTTCACAAATAATGTACTTCATGTACATCAATATTTTTTTTTTTTCAAACTTTTTAACCTAGCCGTTACTAAGGAGTATGGATAAGAAAGTAATCGTTTTACGGCACTAAAGCGGTGGAAGTCCCTTAATAGTCGGGCAGATTGATAGACGGGTTTTAATGTACACAAACATTTAAATAATGGAAAGATTCTCAGATTTCTGTCTGCCAGGATTAATACCACGAAATCCTGCATGGATACAAAGTATCCTGTCCTACTTGTCATTCAAGCGGTGTTCTCAATTCAAATTGCACATTTACGACACATCGCGTGTGAGTGAACTTTTTAAACGCGATATTTGGCGGGTGTTAATCTTTCGACGAACACCACTTCCGACTGAGACGTTCGCACCGGAAGGTAAGCGCCATGTTTCGAATATTGATCCATATTTTTTTGGTATTATTTTTCATACTTTGTAGCACTTTTTAAACTTCGGTAGTGCCCAGTGAATCACCTCAAATAAAGCCCGATTGATTTATTGCCCGAACAAACAACAAATCAATTCTTTGCACAGGAAAGTGAGGAGACCTGGCCCCAAATAACGGGGCCAGGGAAGGAAGAAGAAGATGTGCCCAGTGAACGTTATATTAATTTGCGGACATACCGAGGTAATTTTGTATACCAGTTCTAGCTTAGGGCTGGTTTTAATATCAACTTTCACCATTATCGCAAAAAACGGCCAAAAAATCACGTTTGTTGTATGGGAGCCCCCCTTAATTAATTTTAATTTAATAATAATTATGGTTTGAAGTGAATATACTATTAAATATTCTGTGAATATTTCAAGCGTCGACCTGTTGTCGTTATTAATATCGAGCAAAAACGGCTAAAACAACCGGCCAAGTGCGAGTCGGACTCGCGCACGAAGGGTTCCGTACCATTATCGCAAACAACGGCAAAAAAATCACGTTTGTTGTATGGGAGCCCCACTATAATATTTATTTTATTCTGTTTTTAGGATTTGTTGATATAGCGGCAACAGAAACACATCATCTGTGAAAATTTCAGCAGTCTAGCTATTACGGTTCATGAGATACAGCCTGGTGACAGATAGACAGACGGACCGCGAAGTCTCAGTAATAGGGTCCCGTTTTTACCCTTTGGGTACGGAACCCTAAAAAATCACGTTTGTTGTATGGAAGCCCCCTTAAATATTTAATTTATACTGTTTTTAGTATTTGTTGTTATAGCGGCAACAGAAATATATCATCTGTGAAAATTTCAACTGTCTAGCTATCACGGTTCATGAGATACAGCCTGGTGACAGACGGACAGACAGACAGACGGATCGCGGAGTCTTAGTAATAGGGTCCTGTTTTTACCCTTTGGGTACGGAACCCTAACAAGCCTATAACTGTAAATTTTATTCGAGTGGAGGGAAAGACTTAGAATACTTATAAGTAAGATGATCAGTTTACATAGTACAAGTCTGCCCACATCATCATCATTATTTCAGCCGAAAGACGTGGAGTCCACTGTTGAACATAGGCCTCCCCCAAGAGACGACACACGAGCGGCCTTCACCTGTAGCCAAAGTTGACAATCTACAATCGATAACGCTAGTAGAAAACGAATCAATGTATGGGAATGACACATCTGAACGTTAAGTCAAGTGGTCATACAAATAGAAGGCGTTAACGATTGTAGAAAGAGATTCGATACGAAACGATTGTATCTTGGCAGTACATCTCTCTTCCAACCACAGTCACAGGTCCACTTGGTTACACACATGCGAATGATCTCATTAAAATAGGTACCTACATTCTGCGAAATTCTCGTAATAAAATATAAGCCAATATTTATAAGGAAACACTAAGAGTTAAAACTCAATTATAGTTACTATATACAGTAAACTGATAACTATAATTAAATAACTTTTGAATTAATTAAGCAGGTCTTCGGGATTATTATTATACGATTGAATTTATATAATTTAATGTGGAACTCCTCCTTTTCTACGTATTTCAACTCACGTGCATTTGATAAAGTAATACCTAAACTGGAGTACACTGACCTTTTTAGACCTATTTTACCTCTGAATTCACGTGTCAATGATGATTTTGACCACGTACACATTGAGGAACTAGAAAATGAGTTTTTGGAAACATGCTGACCTTTTTATGTGGGGAAATCTGCATGGATATCCAAGTGGAAAGAACGAGGGTTTATGTAGAAATGATTTTACTATTAAAGACAGTCACGAGAGAACAATGCGAAAAAGCGTTGTCATAGATATTATTCTTCTGCAGAAAAATAACTCAGTGTTCTGTAATAATTTTCTCGGTTTTCAAGCATAATTTCATTTAATTTTCATGTGCAAAGTTTTTGTTTTCAGTCGGTAGTTTGCTGCCATAATCATCGTGCATTTTGTCTTCATCGAGCAAATTGTCTCCATGGTAGAAATCTAAATGCGGCAAAGGGAGTCCCCATCATGATCATCTCCATGAAAGAGACTAGATTGGGATCGGCCTCCAATCAAATCGGATGCAGTAGACTACCAGTATTTAACAAAACTTGGAGCGCTTGATTATCTGACCCCCACAATCCAGTTTCTGAGAACCACGATACCCATTGGTAAGACTGGTTTTTAACCCCCGATGGAAAAAGAGGCATGTTAAAATTTTGATATGTGTACCTGTGTGTTTGTGTATCTGTCTGTGGCATCATAGCTCCTAAACGGATGAATCGATTTTGATTTCGTATATTTTTCGTACATTATCGGGAGTGTTCTTAGCTATGTTTGATAAAAATCGGTTCAGCCGTTCAAAAGTTATGGGCGTTTACTGTCTGAATCGGAGTATTTTCGCAAGATATCGTGTCATAATTACGTGTTTGACATATTGTTGACTACTTACTACTACTAGATAAATTATGTAGTTTAAAAAGTATGAAAAAAAAGGAATGTCGGGGTTTTTGGAAATTTTTAATATTACTTGTTAATATTTATTTATTTATTCATTTATTTATAGATCCGCACGGATCGATCTTCAAGGTTAAGCAACGCTTGACGAGGTCGGTCCGTGGATGGTTGACCATTTCAACATACCGAGTTTCCTCCGTGCCTCGGAAAGCACGTTAAGCCGTTAGTCCCGGCTGTCATTTGAAGATCTTTGACAGTCGTTACGGGTAGTCAGAAGCCTGAGATCTGACACCAGTCTTGCCAAGGGGTATCATGTTACCCAGTTACTGGGTTGTCAGATAGGCAGTCGCTCCATGTAAAACACTGGTACTCAGCTGAATCCGGTAAGACTGGAAGGCGACCCCAACAATAATTGGGAAAAAGGCTAGGCAGATGATGCATTGGAACGCAGCAATTACTTTGCACAATCTTACAATAAACTCACTATAAGTCCTGGTTTCCTCACGATGTTTTCCTTCACCGTTGTCAGTGATGTCAAAGATAAACTTAGAAAGTACATATGAATTGAAAGTCACATTGGTACTTGCCCGGATTTAAACCGTTGTGGGCTCAAGCACGAGAGGCGAGGTCTTGGCCACGGGCCACCATGTCCACGACATATATGAAGAATGCAGGTGTAAGTGCAACTTTCCTGATGGTGCGACGCTATTCGATCTATATCACTATACTTACTAGATTTTTACCAAGCGAAATTGCAAGTACATTCACAAGAACGCAATGGGATGCAATGCGCTTGAAATTTAAGTTTAAGTCAAGAGTGAATAGGTTTCTTCTAGGCAAGCGTGCTGCATCGTCGACAACATCGTCGCTTACCATCAGCCCCCCTAGTCAAGTAACAAACGTTTCGCATCGAATCTCTTTCTACAATCGTTAACGCCTTCTATTTGTATGGTCTGACCACGTGACTTAACGTTCAGATGCGTCCTTCCCATGCATTGATTCGTTTTCTACTAGCGTTATCGATTGTAGATTGTCAACTTGGCTACAGGTGCTGGTGAGATAGTGGTCAAGCGCGAGCCTATCAAAAAAGGAAAAAAAAATCATCATCATCTTCCTGCCCTTATCCCATGTTACTTGGGGTCGGCGCAAAACATTTTCTTCTTCCATACCGTCCTGTCCCCCGTCACGCCATCACTGACTCCCTTTTCTTTCTATATCACTCCTCACACAGTCCATCCATCTTTTCTTTGGCCGTCCCCTCCCTCTCCCTCCATCCACATTTATATTCATAACTCTTTTAGTAACATGAGTTTCATCCCTCCTCATCAGATGACCATACCAGGACAAACGGTTTCCTTTCAACTTTTCTGTCACTGACGCCACTTTCAAACTTCCTCTAATATACTCATTTCTCACTTTATCCATTCTCGTCACTCCGCACATCCATCACAACATTCTCATATCTGCTACATGCAATATGTTTTATCCATCTTTTTCACAGCCCAACATTCTGCTCCATACAGTACGACAGGTCTAATCACGAACTTGTAATTTTTCTCCTTTAACTTCCCTCAAGCATTTATGTATAAAAAAACATAGTTGAAATTAAAATTGCGTGGTATCGCTTATCGACGCAATTTAGCATCACAGCATCAGGAAAGGGCCAAGGGCAAATTAGGTGGTTTTCCAGTTTTATACAAAAGGAATATAATTAATAATTTAATTTCAAATATTTTATATCCTTCACAGCCACTTTTATGGCTATCAGTATCCTGTTGGCGGTTTTCAGAAAACCTAATATTATTATAGAACAGGTCTTCCTTACCCATTTGTTAATTACCTTTCATTACCATATACCAAGATAAAACATTTTATCTTTTACCTTAATTATATGTACATAATGGACAAATAAGGAATTAACTATGTCGCAAATTGCACAGTACAAATTACAATTTATTTATTTAAGGAAGTTTTTGCAATATTTGATAAAAAAAACTCACGTGACGTAAACTTACGTATTTTCCCCCATGATAAGGAGTCTTTTCACGATAAATGGGGGAAAATTTGGTTTCAATAAGAAATTTTAGGTTAATTAAACAAACTGCATAACGTAGAAAATTTTCTGCCTGCTATTTGTTGTAGACTGGACTTGTTTAATCAAGTTCACCACAGAATTTCAATAGAGAGGAGAAATTTTTCCCTCAACCGACAGGATTGAGTTGTTCTCGAAATATACCTATTAGACTAACCCCAAACATTTGCAATATAAGAAATAACTTTAATTATCTTGTCCTAATACAAGTTTACCTATAAAACATGACGTTAGGAAATTTGGACCAAGAGTTCATACTGGTAGAATCAGGACACAGGAAGGTCTAAGGAAGTAAAGTACGATCGCTCATCAAAGACCGCAGGGTGACGTTTTCAAACCTCATCGCTTGTCGAACTCTTGCACCTAATTAACCATTATCCTAAAAAAATCAAGAGACAAGCGTGTAAGATTAAATTTGTTGTGATTATATTGAGCAGCGAAGAAAAGTCATAATTGCTTTTAATTTTATTGCTTTTTGTACAAGCTTTGTGAATTCAACTTTAAGCATTGCATTTAATTTTGAATTTGTATTAATGTATATTTATTACAACTGGAATTCTTAGAGTTACGTAAACACATTTGGCGACAGTTTTAAAAAGCATTTTGTATGGGATTATGATCTAGTGTGTTATTGATCGATGATGGCAATACTGATATCCTCAGTCTTCGGCAACTGTCGTTGAACTTTCGGTCTTCCGATTGGCCGATACGACTGCGGATGTACGTATGAATCTATAGATACAATACAACAATAAGTCCAGTTGGATAATATGTGATTTCAAAGCACAAAGTTGTCAAAAGTGCAGACACCTTTACTTCCTCGTTGCCAATGTCCTTCGCATACAAAATCACACCGGATGGATTGTGTGAACTTTCCAAATGACCATTTTAAACTTACGCTACGAAACCATTTTTAATGCGACTTTTAACCTTATTTTTAAAGCCGTAAGATTTGTTTATATAAAGTGGAGTGTTGATTTTTATATTGTTTTTTAACTTTTTCATGTAGAGGAAGTGCTGAGTATACATTGATGACATAATAGTTTCGAGACGTGTCCTACATCGCCAATGGCTCCGTTTCGGTACATGTAATAGATCCGAACGGTTCTAGAATAGTTATAAGTTAGCAACAATGGATTCTGCAAAATATTATTTTTTAGTCGGCGTGATTCAAGTTGGGAAGGTATTATATTAGATAATGCATTATGTATACTAAGTAAAGATTTATGCAGTGACAGAAGGCGAGAATTTTGCGGCTGGCAACATCTGCTTCGTGCATTTTGATGATCTTATCTCTATGCCGAAAATGTTACATACAAGCGTACACCCGGCTCCTGAATTGAGAATCTGAAAATGTTACATGTAAACATATTTGCACCCGGTTCCTCAATGGAGAATCCGAAAATGTTACCAAGGATTCTTAGACTTGATTCCTGAATTAAGAATATAGAATAAATAACGAGTCAAACCCTACATAATGCCAATGTTAGAAATGTTTTTAGGCCAAGTAGACTTTGATAAATACTCAACTTCCAATTTATTATTCCGGAAACCGGGCGTTAATTTACTTGCTCAGTTTCAAATTCTAAAAGTTTTATGTCAATACTCAAATGACCAAAAAGACCATTGGCGCCAGGAAGTAAACCGGTCATAATTTTAGGGAGTGCATTCCCTATGCATGGTGCAACAAGGCAATTAGGACAGGCTGGGACGTGACATGACCATGACGAGCGGACGTGATGTGGGACCTTAAGAATATAATATTATACCTACATAGGTAGATGTACTGGTGCTGGAAGCTAAATAATAACATCCGCATGGCTCGATATTTTTTTTGCTAATTTTTCTTTTTATAATTGATAGGTTCGCGCTTGACCACTATATCACCTGATGGTTGGATGGATTGATTGACAATCTTGTTCTTCTAGTAATAGTAAAAACTTTTTAGTTTTGATAGGTACTTCCAATTGCCATAAAATTCATATACAGCCAAAGTACATCTCATGGCGATTACAATAAGCCCATACACGACTAGGATACATTGTTTATTTCGGAGTACCAGTGCCTACCTGCCGGCTTCTTCATCAGATCAGTTCGATGGTACCATTTTCATCAGCACTATGTATTTATAAGTATTTGCTTCATCATAATCGTTAAAAAATTCGAGATATCTTATAACCCATGACATACTTACCATTAAAGAATTCTATTGGCCATCTGTGGTCTTCTTCACCAGTTCCACTTCACCAAATATTACTTTCGGAGTGCAGATGATTGCATTGTTGATGAAAATCCCAAAATTGCTATATGTACGCCTATAATATTTGAGGATCATCAGATCCTGACCTGATGACTATGGCATCAACTGGGAAGTATACCCTTTCAAACAAAAGAAGAATTTTCCAAATCGGTCCAGGCAACTTACAGTAATCGGGGAACATACATAAAAAAAAACATAAAAGATTGCGACGAATTGAGAACCTCCTCCTTTTTTTGAAATCGGTTAATAATAAAAATAATCAACGTTGATAGAATTTCAGCTAATTATTACTTACATCAGGTACATCAATTTTCGTGTTTACAACTATTTTCTTAAGGCGCAGATACCCCTGAGTTGCAGATTTTAAAACGAGAATCACGTCTAAATAATAATTAAATTATTATGTGTCAATTAATTATGAATTATTACTAACACTAGTTTGTAAGATCGAGATCGAAGAAGCTCGTGGCAGATAATAAGAGCCGCATCGGTCGATCTTCAATGTTAAGCTACGCTTGACGAGGTCGGTCCATGGATGGGTGACCATTTCAACATACCGAGCTTCCTCCGTGCCTCGGAAAGCACGTTAAGCCGTTGGTCCCAGCTGTCATTTGAAGATCTTTGACAGTCGTTACGGGTAGTCAGAAGCCTGAGATCTGACACCAGTCTTGCCAAGGGGTACCGTGGTACCCAGTTACTGGGTTGTGGAGGTCTGATAGGCAGTAGCTCCATGTAAGACACTGGTACTCAGCTGAATCCGGTAAGACTGGAAGCAGACCCCAACAATAATTTATAGTTTATAAGATCGCAATTGTACTAACAAATATGGATGTAATCGTAAGATGAATCTGAAATAAATGATGATTTATTTATTATTAAAAGACAATTTAATTATCTACATTTTGATTTGAGCCTTTTTTGGTTAAAGTCACAGAATAATAAGGAAACCACATAAAACTACTGAATTTTGGATCGCGCGGTTGTGAAACGATTGCGCATTTTGTGCCCTCAAGTTCGTTGGCGACTGTCGCCGTCCCGACCCAAAATTTTGTAGTTTTTGATATGACTATGACTTAAAAAAAATTGAGATGGTGTCGATTTCATTTAAATACGCCCAGCGGTTTTGCTGCGATTGACGTGTTTTTCCCGTTTTAGACATAACTTTACAAATTAATTACACTATGTAATAATACAAATAAAGCTCAAAATTTTCTTAGACCAAACTATTAAAAAAATGGTCTAATGGAACATATATTTTTACAAAAAATTACGAGTAGCCGTTTAGACGAGATTCTCATTTTAAAATCAGATACTCAAGGGAATCGGCGCATTAAGAAAATAGTTGTATTGTACAACATAATTTATATGTATGTAAGGACCTTTAGGTACCTTATGGTCAGGACATTTGGTAAACCCGAGGAAAAAGTTATCCCTAATGGGTAATTTCCAAATTTTAAAACTTTCATATCTAACATACCTGTTCAGGAATAAACGGACCAAAAAATCAAATATGGTATTTTTCAAAGAATTATCCTTATATTATATAATTATCCTTATATTATATAATTATACTTAACAATTGACGTTCACATCACATCATCAGCCTATTAATGTTCCCACTGTTGGGAAACAGGCCTACTCTCTGTGAGAGGGAAAGGGCCGTAATCCACCACGCGGCCCCAGTGCGGGTTGGTGGATGTCACATGTCTTCGAATTTTTAGTTCTAGGACATGCCGGTTTCCTCACGATGTTTTCCTTCACCGTTTTGAGAGCAGTGGCGATGAAATAATTTACACAAAGTAAAGCGTCTGCCTGGGCTCAAACCAACTTGTAAGTCGCGGCCGATACCACTGGGCCACCACTGCTCTCCAATTGACGTGTATGGGGTTAAGTGATTATAATTATAAATATCCATTATTAATAGGTGTAGGTACCTAACAGATGGATATGGATCGTATATTCCTATTGTATGCATACAGGGTCTTTTTAAATTAATTAGTAAAATTTCGCAGACGTAATGGGTAATTAGGTATCGATATTTAACGACAAGAAAACAAAAAAATATATTCTTAATTTCAAGTAACTACACTAACAGCGGTTGATGTTTTTTTTTTATTAATTACTAGCTTAGAAAAATGTTTCAAATCCCAAGGGAACATTATAGCGGGATGTAAAGTAGCGTACGTGCTATTTCAGACTATAATCAATGTCTGTGCCAAATTTCATCCAGATCCGTTACGCCGTTTGAGCGTGAAGAAGTAACAAACATACGTCCACACACACACATCTATCCAAACTCTAATTTTTATGGTATTAGTCAAATTAATAGGCTCGCGTTTAACCACTATGTCGCCTAATGGTAAGCGAGAATGTGGTTAACGGTGAAGCATGCTTGCCTAGAGGTAAACTAATTAGGTATACAGACTCCAGCCGGGAATTCTGTCCTTAGCTGTTGATACAATTACAATATGCCCAAAACGTATTGTGCATATGGGTGGGATGTCCACCATGTACCTAAGGCCCATCGCCGTAAAGGGCTTATTACACTACACGGCATTCAGGGCCCTAAACCCTAATTTAAGATAGTGTAATAACTTTTAGGGAGTTAGGGTTCACAAAATATCGACCTTATTGACACGGAATGGTGAAGTGACCCGGTATTCAGGGCCCTGAATACCGTGTAGTGTAATAAGCCCTTAAGTCTTGTAGGTCGATGATGGAACGGAAGGTTATAATATCATTATGAAATGAAGTAAGTATTAGCGTTATCTTAGAATCTTAGATCAAAAAACTACGGTGACCACAATACAAATAAAAGTAATAATGTTCAGGAACATGTGTGACGTCCTCCGCGCACGTTCGGTCATTTCCGTCAAGTTTCGGTGACGTTCGAGTGCCCATGATTAATTTTGTAGTTGGATTTTTTGAGCGCACTTTTCATTTATGGTCGACTGACAAATAGCAAAATTACTATAATGTGATAAAAAGCTGGGAATTACAGATTTTCATCCAAATTAGATTATTATGAATAAGTAATAATCTATTACGTGTTTTTTTCCAAAAAAAATTAAGACCCAATATCGTATTCCGTGTGCGGATGTGCCAGATATTATGGATAAAAATCGGATACCTTTACTGCTTTAATAATACAAAATACTATGGTTTAAGATTTTACTTATGCAAGCAACCAAGCCAACAAGCCAACAAGCCAACCAACCAACCAACCAACCAACCAACCAACCAAACCAACCAAGCCAACTTCTGAACGATAAATATTAATACCAACATTCTTTAGAAATTAGAGCAGCAATTAGCAGATAAAACACAACTCAAAGTATTACCTAAAATATTTAAATGATTTACTCAAAATACTGAACTTGGCGACACTGACCCGAACTTATTTTTTTTAAATTATTATTCCTATGTAGTGTACACGTATTTTCTTATTATTTTTAATATACACATACAACCCATCTATTTTTATCTTTTATATAAGTAAGTACTTTTATCACAAACACATTTAGTTACTATAAAACTGCTTTACTTCCGTCACGTCATCAGTCACAGGTCCAGTTGAAAACCAGCGTCGTCACACAAAATATTGTGTATTGATATAAATACTTTTATTTTGTTTTATATTATGGTCGTATAATCTAAGTTCTTTTTTATTTTTTTTTATTTTTGTTGTGTGCCCTGACTTGTGTCAAATAAATGTGTTTTTTTCTTTCTTCTTTCTTTCTTTATTTTATCACCGCAAAGTCAATGCCCAATTGCCCATTCGGACCATTTGTCCTAAAAAGTCAACACACGGGACGCATCCTACAGCTGTTTTATAAATCGTAATTCGGCGATGGTCCTGCATTTCTAATGTTTTTTTTACTCGGGGTCAATGCCCTGTTTAAGGCGGAAGTGTCGTCTGCACGGAAACCGGGAAGTACTCATTGTGCATTTTTTTAATAGCTATTTCGATTCGCAGGATATTACGTTTTTCTTTGAGTACGTTGACACCGATTTAGTTTTATGGTTTAGCGCCATGGTGACGGTTGTTTGATGATCTTTTTGATCCATATAAATAGACTAAGACTTCTAGTAGGAATATTTAATTGATGATGTTTTTTGATCCATATAAATAAGTCTTCTAGTAGGAATATTTATTTACCTAGTAAGTAGTTCTGGAATTCATAAAATTTCCTGTAGAAAATTTATATTGCCTATCACACACACATCACACACATCATCAGCCTATTAATGTTCCCACTCCTGGGACACAGGCCTCCTCTCTGTGTGAGAGAATGGGTCGTTATCCATCACGCGGGCCCTGTGCGGGTTGGTGGATGTCACGTGTCTTCGAATTTTTTGTTCAAGAACGTGCCGGTTTCCTCACGATGTTTTCCTTCACCGTTTTGAGAGCAGTGGTGATGAAATAATTGCCTAATATTGCCTATCACACTAATATTATAAAGGCGAAAGATTGTGAGTGTGTGTGTGTTTGTATGTTTGTTACTTCTTCACGTTCAAACGGCTGGACGGTTTTTGTTTTTAATTATGGATAGGCTCGCGCTTGACCACTATCTCACCTAATGGTAAGCGATGATGTGGTCGACGGTAATGATGAAATTTGGCACAGAGATATATTATAGTCAGGAAAAGCACATAGGAAACTTTTCAATCCGGGAATATGATCCCTCGGGATGATTTTCGAGTTTCACGCGGCTTAATTAGTTGTAGCGATATAATATGTTTATCTCAAGTTACCTACTTTAACTACAAGATCGATTAATGTGTCCCAAATAACTTCGGCATTGATTATAGGCTAAATTACTTCTACTAATTTAAAAAACATTGCCATGCCCTAGTCGGCTTTCGTACCTAAATTTGAAAAATATTGCCCTGCCCTAGTTGGCTTTCGTACCTAAATTTGAAAAACATTGCCCTGCCCTAGTCGGCTTTCGTACCTAAATTTGAAAAACATTGCCCTGCCCTAGTCGGCTTTCGTACCTAAATTTGAAAAACATTGCCCTGCCCTAGTCGGCTTTCGTACCTAAATTTGAAAAACATTGCCCTGTCCTAGTCGGCTTTCGTACCTAAATTTGAAAAACATTGCCCTGCCCTAGTCGGCTTTCGCACCTAAATTTGAAAAACATTGCCCTGCCCTATTCGGCTTTCGTACCTAAATTTGAAAAACATTGCCCTGTCCTAGTCGGCTTTCGTACCTAAATTTGAAAAACATTGCCCTGCCCTAGTCGGCTTTCGTACCTAAATTTGATAAATATTGCCCAGCCCTAGTCGGTTCTCGTACCTGAATTTCGTATTACCTCATACGTATTTTTGCAATTATACGAAATCCCAGACCAGGAAACAATCGAACTATATGTCATACTTGTATTATACATAAATCGGTCCTTGTTTCCAAGAATACCAAGCAATCCATCGAACAGTAATAATTACAACCTCAACCAAATAAACTCATCAAGACCTGCAGACCAGCCCATCATGACAATACACCACTCAATTCCTTTATCATTATCATAAATCTAGATTTTTTCCTAGCAAAGAATGGGGCAAATCACGAAGCATAAATAATATCCCTGGTAGGAACTAAGATAAATGTGGCCGTGCTTGGAGCAGGTTCACAACAGTTCAGAGAGGTCGGGAACGAACTCACGACCTACGCGGAAGGCAACACCTGAGTACATGAGTCTTTATTTTCCCAGGTGAGGTATTAAAAGGGGAGAATTATGAAAAGGTGCTTTGAAACAATTTTTGAGTCTTTTCTTCATGAATCTATGACAGAACTTTTACAAGGAAGAACAAACAAAGTTTATACAGGATGGGCAAAAATCATGGACCAAACTAAACAGGGCGATATTTTGGGGGTAGGTCAAACAGTACCAAAATTGTTTTCTATGTCCTCTGCTTTTTTTTACTAATAACCCCAACTATCACCCTGTTTCGTTTGATTCAAGATTTTTCACCCATCCTATATATACTAATATCCCACTCTAAGTATAGGAATTAATTAAAAGTCATTTATAAAGATAATAAAAAAAAACATTATTAAAATCTTTTTGTCATATTCTTTTCAGCAAACCCTTTCACTGGATACTCATATCATGGCAGTGCACAAAAAATAACTAGTCCGCCATCTTGGACCTTCCGCCTTATTGGATTTAGAATGACGTCACATAGTCGTCTAACCTTGCATTATCATCCAAACTAAACGTCTATGCAACATTTCATCTTAAACGGTACTTTCTAAGTTTATATTGGACATCACAGGCAACGGTGAAGGAAAACATCGTGAGAAAACCTGGACTTATATAGTTAATGTAAGTCTGAAATAGCCAAGTCAGAGGCCTGTGGGGTTTCCAGAGGTGGCTTAATTAACTCTGACACCAGAGGTGGCCACATCCTCACACGAAAAAGAAGAAGAAGAAGATTAGCCTCCGTTACCGATAAGGCACAATAGATTAATAATAGTGTATTATTTAGATGTATAACAATATTTTTTTCTCAAACATGCTTGGAAATATGACAATTATTTTGACAACCTTCTCCGAGATAAATCGAAATTGCAGTACCGGCCAAATACATGCGAGCAGCGGCCGGCAAAAGTTGTATGAAAATCCATATCTGTCGTGTCTAGCGGCCAAATAAATTACATAGTAAACTCATATCTGTCGTGTTATTTAAAAATGGAACGATCTTTTACTCCGAAACATGGCAACCAAGGAGGTAATTTATCAAAGGTTTTATTTAAATTTCGAACTGGCTTGCGAATAGAACGCCGTTTATTGAAAAAAAAACAAAAGAACACTAACGCGGGAACAATTGTACTTCACTGCATAGTCTCTTCATGATAAAGAACACTTGTAGAGTTGTAGTAGTCGTATCCGCTAGCCGTCTGTCACGATTTTTTAGAGCTCAAATACTCAGTACCCACCCCAACTCTAGAAACTTACTTGCATGGGCACAACACTATAACTGTCATTATCGTTTTTCGTGCAGCCTGCGTCACAGCACAAAAAAAAAATATTCCCAATAAAATTTGTTCAAAACAGATTTCTTACGCTATAAACCATGCCTAAACGTAAACGTGAGTGCAGCGAAGATAAAATTGAAAGAAAACTAAAGAAATACAACGAATTATTGCAAAATATGAAGCGTCGCCGGCGCCGTTCGCGCACGCGGACGCCATCACCGTCAGCCATACTGCCAGATAGCGATTTAATCGTGGGATCAATCGAAGATCTCACACAGGAGGATCCTATTCAGGATGGCGAGAATTGTAACTTTGGAGAAAATAAGGACCAAGAAGGTAAATGTTCATACTTTTTTACCTAGTGTTCTTTCCTCTTTTATAGGTTATGAAAATACAGTGGTATAGTTAAACCACGTGGTTGTGAAACAGGCCTATTGAGGCCTTCTACTATTCAACAAACTGTACTTTAATACGGGCTATTTAGCCAAATTCAATCGTATCTAGATGGGTATTTACCCACTATTCTATTTTCTACTATTTAGTAGAAATAAGTATGTCGTTTGTTTACATGTATTGACATGGCCCTTTAATTCTTCTTACAGAAGAGCCCTTACATGACGACATCTTAAATCTGCTCGGGGATGCCCCTCAAGATAGCAATTTTGGACCACCAATCCACTAGGAATTGGCCACAAGATGGGCTGATATAATTAAAAATGGCCTAACCAAAGAAAAAAGAAACGAACTCAAAGGAAAATATCTACCACCAGAAAATTGCATAACCCTTGGGGCTCCCAAATTGAACTTAGAGGCACAAGCTGCCATAGTAGATGTGGCAGTAAAGAGAGACAAAGCTATTGCTGCCAAACAAGATCAAGTTGGTTGCACATTAAGTGCACTTGCTACAGTTTTTGGAAAGCTATGCAAAAACAAAGAAAATGCCCCTGTAATCAATATACTTGTGGATGCTGCTCGTCTGTTGTGTGACCACCAACATCAGGAGACCACAACAAGAAAAAATTTCATACTGCAAGGGTTGGAGCAATCTACTAAGGAGGCAATCAAAGACACAGAAACAGACACTTGGCTTTTTGGAGAAGGTTTTGCTGAAAAACTTAAAGCTTCAAAGGCAATTAAAAAATCTGCTCAAGAAATCAGTATGAATAAAACCAAGAGGCCAACAAACCAACAGCAACAGAAGCATTTAAACTTCAAGGGCCCGGCAACACACCAGCCTCGGGGCCGTGTATACCAGTCCGGGCCACAACGTCTCTACCAGTCTTACAAGAAGCCAACACCAGTGGCACAATCAGCTTTCCAGAAAACTTACCCGAACAAAACTCCAATGCGAATAAACAATCGCAAATAAATGAGGTTAGTCAAACGCACTGTGGTAGATTGAAATATTTTAAACATCAATGGATGACTATAACTTCTGACCCTAGAATTTTAAACTGGATAACTGGCTATAAAATTCCTTTCAGTTGTACACCATCACAACAAGACATACCAAAAAATACAAAATTGTCCCTAAAAGATTGTCTAGAAATAGACAAATCTGTAAAACTGTTGTTGAATAGTGGCGCTATAACTTGTTGTGAACCATGTGAAGGACAATTCCTTTCTAAAATTTTTACAGTACCTAAACCTAATGGTGAGACTAGATTTATCTTAAACCTAAAAGAACTTAATAAGTTTATTATCACCGAACACTTCAAACTAGAAGAATACCGTACAGTTACCAAATTAATTACTCGAAACTGCTACATGAGCACCATTGACCTTAAAGATGCTTATTTTTTAGTACCTATTCACAATAGTGACAAAAAATACCTACGTTTTTATTGGAAACAAAAATTATATGAGTTTCAGGTTCTCCCATTTGGGCTTAATACTGCCCCTTACGTGTTCACAAAGATTTTAAAACCAGTAGTGCAACATCTCAGATCAATGGGATTCATATCAGTTATATACTTAGATGATTTATGGTGCTCCAGTAGTACATATGATGATTGTTGTATAAATGTACAAAAAACCATGACAACTTTATCTGATCTTGGATTTATAATAAATAAAGAAAAAAGTTCTTTATTACCCAGTATGTGTGTTACATTTCTAGGTTTTAAATTCAATTCTAAAGAATATACAATTTCTTTGCCTACTAAAAAGAGACTTATTATAAAACAAGAAATTCAAAAGAAATTATCCTTAAAATTTTGTAAAATAAGAGAACTTGCACATCTGACTGGATTACTTGTAGCTGCATGTCCTGCTATAGATTATGGTTTTTGTACACAAAGGAAATGGAAAGACAAAAATTTATTTATTTAAACAAGTTTAATAATAATTTTGAAAAACTCATGCCCTTATCAGAAAAATTAATACCTGACCTTCAGTGGTGGTTTTCACACATTGACACAGATGTCAGCAAGATAAAATGCAGTAATTACATCCTTGAAATATTTTCAGATTCTTCGCTCACTGGCTGGGGAGCCTCATGCGGTAATGAAAAAGCTGCAGGGTTGTGGAATGAAAAGGAAAGACAACAGCACATCAATCACTTAGAATTAACAGCAGCTTTCCTTGCTCTTAAAGCTTTTACTAACAACCTTCAAAACTGTGAAATTCTACTGCGCGTGGATAACACTACAGCTATTTCATACATAAACCGCATGGGAGGCATACAATACCCACATCTATGTTCTGTTGCTAGGCAAATATGGCAATGGTGTGAAAACCGAAAACTTTATTTGTTTGCATCTTACATAAAATCTACACAGAATGTGACTGCAGATAAAGAGTCTAGAAAATCCCATTCTGATATTGAATGTGAACTGAATGATGATTATTATAAGTCTATTGTAAGAGCATATGGTGTCCCAGAAATAGATTTATTTGCTACTCGGGCTAATGCTAAGTGTGATTTGTATGTGGCATGGAAAAATGATCCTGATGCTTTTAAACTTGATGCATTCACTTTATCATGGAAGCCATACTTCTTTTATGCTTTTCCTCCTTTTGTCTTGATTACAAAAGTCCTGCAAAAGATAATCTCTGAACAATCGGAGGGTATAGTGGTAGTACCAGATTGGCCAACACAGCCTTGGTACCCGGTATTTCACAGAATTGCTATTTCTAAACCTATACGCTTTGGCCCCTGTGATAACTTGCTAAAATCTTATTCCAGCAATCTCCAATTTCGCCAACGTCTTATCCTGGTTGCCGCGCGCTTGTCAGGGAAGCGCTTGCAAGACGCGGCGTGTCTGCGGGCCCAATGACTGTCATGCTGGCCTCATTATCTGAAAATACTTTCAAACAGTACAGTACTTACTTGAAGCAGTGGTATGAATACTGTCTTAAATTTAATTTAGATTACCAACAAACATCAGTGCCACATATTCTGGCTTTTTTATCAAAATTATACGACGATGGTGCAGTTTATAGTAGCATAAACTGTTGCAGGTCAGCTTTATCTCTTATTATTGGTTCAAAAACATGCAATGACGATAGGATATCCCGTTTCATGAAAGGAGTATTTAGACTTCGTCCACCGCATCCTAAGTACGATATTACTTGGGATCCATCAATTGTTCTCAATTATTTAACTCAGAGCGGCGAAAATAATCTTCTATCTCTAGAAGATATTTCAAAAAAAATTAATTACCCTTTTAGCAATTGTAACAGCTCATAGAGTTCAAACATTTTCCCTTATTAAGATAACCAACATTCAAGTTTTACCTGAAAAAGTATATATTAAAATACCAGATCTTATTAAAACGTCGAGGCCAGGCAGTGTACAGCCAAATCTGATGTTACCATTTTTTACAAGCAATGCTAAAATTTGTCCGGCCAGTGCCTTACTTAATTATTTAGAACGTACATCATGTTTAAGAGATTGCGACAACCTCTTTATTGCCTATAAAAAACCTCACAAAGCGGTGACGCCTCAGACGCTTAGCCGCTGGATCAAGACTACTCTGGAAAGGAGCGGAATAGACGTGTCAATATTTTCAGCACACAGCACACGACACGCAGCCAGCTCGGCGGCTAAGCGCCTGGGTGTCAGCGTTGATACCATTAGAAGAACAGCTGGTTGGAGCAGTTCTTCGAGAATTTTTGCTCAGTTTTATAATAGGGAGGTTGTTACTGATGAAAATTTATCTATTGTTTTAAGTTCGATTGCTTAAAGTTATGGTTATTTAAACTAAACATACTTACGTAATAAAAATAAAAATATTTTCTATGCATGTTATAATTATTTTACGACTCTCTAAACATCTACAAGTGTTCTTTATCATGAAGAGACTATGCAGTGAAGTACAATTAGAAATTAAACGAACTTACCTAAGTGAAGTTCCATTTTAATTGTACGAACTGCATAGTCTCGAAATGATAACCTATAACCCAACCCTCCCAAACTTATTTAAAAATAATTTTTACCCTGTAAAGAAGAAATGATTGTCGTAAAATATTCAATGTAATTATGTATTTAGGCTGAATCTCTGAACTAAATGACAGTTATAGTGTTGTGCCCATGCAAGTAAGTTTCTAGAGTTGGGGTGGGTACTGAGTATTTGAGCTCTAAAAAATCGTGACAGACGGCTAGCGGATACGACTACTACAAGTGTTCTTTATCATTTCGAGACTATGCAGTTCGTACAATTAAAATGGAACTTCACTTAGGTAAGTTCGTTTAATTTCTAATTATTGTTGTTCTTCATTGATTTTGACAAAATGAGTTCTAGGTACTAATTAGTTTTAACTTCCGCGCATTATTTGAGAAAAGCACTATACAAGCCTTGGCCACAACTAGGCATTGATGGACTTACGTATGTGTGCCTCGGCTTCGCCTCTGCCCACATTTACACGTTCGTCCATCAATACCTCTTTTGCTGGCCGCTGCAGTAATGTACTATTGTCCCCTTGTAACACAAATAACTAAGATATATAATTTGTCCCTTCTCTGGTAGAAAAGGCGCTTCTTATCCCACGGCACAGAGGTTCAAGGCACTATTTTGGAAAGCAATTTTTTTTGGATTACCTTTATATCTGTTCCCTAAGATAGTTGTTAATTCACGTATTAGATAGTTGAATAAACAAATAAATCATTACAAATTGTAATAGTACTCCCACTATTACGAAATAGTAATTCAAACCTCATACTTGATCTATGTATAATTAGGAAATTCAGTAACTAAAGCTCCAACAATCAAAGGCCGCCATTTAGCAATCTGGATCACGACTGTTATCACATGTCGTGATGAATAAATCATCTGTAACCAGATTGTGAATGAGGGTCTGTGCTGTGTGGGATGCGCGGGCGCTGGTGACGTCACCTAACCGCCAACCAATACCAACCTTATGACCTTATAAGCAGATTCCATTTTCAAATTGCCTTTCAATGTTCAATTATTGAAATATCGATCTTACACGATTATAAGCTTAATTATCTCCGATTAAGATTTACAATCGATTGGTATGGTCAAGTACTTTAGTTTTAATGCCTAAACAAGGTATTAATGAACGATTAAGAACAAGTCTGATTGACGCGTGGCGATTATGAATTGTTTTTATCGAGTAAATTGATATCACAGGTGTATAGGACATGTTAATCTGTAGTACTGGCATGCCTGTCTGCCTGTTTGTTACGTCTTAACACCTAAAGTACTGAACCAATTTTGATGAATTTTGACATAGAGATAGATCGGACTTGGGAGAAGAACATAAGATATTTTTATCCTAAGATTAAGTTCCTTTGGGATATTTTCACGCGGGTGAAGCCACAGGCAGAAAGCTAGTTTGTTAATAAATCATAAAGTCGATTTATAGAGTTAACAACTTCATTCTTAGTTCTCTATGGTCTAACCATAGTGAATAGAGTAAGGATGTGAATGTAGAATGCCCTATAATGGATATTTACGATTTCTAGTTTAGAATTGTCAACTAATTAGAGTAATTAGAACTGGTTGGTTTATAGATGCAATATTTATTGGAACTGTATCGTAGACATCCTTTCAGATTGATATCATGGAGTTATCTATAATAATATTATAAAGAGGAAAGATTTTTTTGTCTGTTTGTACCGAATAGGCTCCGAAACTACTGGACCGATTTAAAAAAAAATTTCTCCAATAGAAAGCTACTTTATTCCTGAGTAACATAGGCTACTTTTTAATCCCGAAAACGGGTCCTGAGGGGTGGCCCACGGGAGCGAAGCCGCGGGGAACAGCTAGTTTAGATATAAGCATACCACAACAAATATTGCCTGAATACCATTTAAGAGTAAAACTAAAGATTTTTTTAGGAATACTGAGCGGTATCTTATAAACATTAATCTACCCAGATTTAAATTCATAATTATCATAAACTAGCAATTACATAGCCTTATTTACTAGCAATTAATAAAAATAAAGTAGCCTAACAAATTGTCAAATAATTAACTTTCCAACACACTTAGAAACAGGAGATATCTTTAAATAACTTTTTTTCCATAATGTAAATATTAATTAGAACTCAAAGATAAACATATTTTGAATCACATTTTTATTAAGTACTTGGCGCTTTGTTGACATGTCACGTACATGTACATACATTGCTCTTTCATACCTATAAAAAATTGATATTATTTGGAAACACTGTAAAAATAATAATTTTAAAGGTATAAATTAGTTACCTGTTTCCGCATAGGAAACAGGTAACTAATTTATACCGTCGGCGCGTCGTATAAATGACCACATACGAAATAAATTATTTGAATTTTGAGTACCTACAGCTACCGCTTCTAAACAAAGAAACCACGCACCTAATTGTCACACAAAACGTAAACAAAGCGACATCTCGACGATATAAAACTCCATTCAATCGTACAAAATCACAGTCGTGGGCGATTGACTCATGCGCCTAAAAAGGACATTTTCGTCCTCTAGCCCCAAAAATAGACAACAACAATTAAATCTTGAGTTTTCTGTCCAAATCTCCACGGAACCACGATGTCACCTTTTATGGGGAGCTACTGTGTTTGATAGGACCACTTATGAATTTACAATGGGCTTAAAGTGATGTTTAGATTAATTGTTAGCCGTTTTAGGGAGGGTACTTTCTCTCTGATACGGCTGTTAAGAGCTTGTGTCAGACTGTTAATGTACTGCCGTTTTGTTTGTACGTACTACTGTTAAGATTTGTATCTGTTCTTTGTGGTTGAAGTGAGGATGTGAATGGATTTGTATGAATAAATGGTAGTTTATGTAATGTTATGGTGATTTATGTTGAGCAAATTTTGGGATAGCTGTGATTTAACTTAGAATTATGATGAAACTTAGTTTGGGGCAAATGGTCCTTCGATACAAACCCAATTAGCTTAACTACTTATAATTTGCACAAGCTTTTTGCGGGGGTTTGCTCCTGCCCGTGGTCTGTAGCGTGGCGTGCATTTTTCTCGGTAAAAAAGTAAAAAACCAAAATATCAAAATAGTTTATTTCAAATAAACCTTATAGTTTTGAAGAATAAACTTTAATTTTAAATAACTTTTGAATTGTCAATAAAAAAAAAAGATGAATCTAATTGCACATTAGATTCATCTTTTCGTCTTAGCGTCAGTAGGTCTCTATGGAGAAGAATGTGCAATAAACTCCACGGACACTCTTTTTCATCAATAAGTTTTTATTTCAAGTTTTTGGTAGTATCATTCTTAAATATATGTGAGAACGATGAAAAAGACGTGCACGTAAAAGCATCTAGAGTAAAATAAACCACAAAATACAAGAATTAATTAAAAACAGACCGAGGCAACCAAGTTATGACCCATTCCAATTGATGGCGCCCGTTCACGAATATGACGCTTGGATCAGTAAGCGAGATACATACATTTCACAAATAAAAATTTTCTACCTCTTTACACGATAAGCTTTTAAGATTAACACCAAATCTACTGTTATTCTAAAACAATCAACTAAGCCTACTAATACTAGCAAGCTAATATTCCCGATGACTCTCAATCCCAATCGAAATTCTAAACTGAATTCTCGGAATTCCTCCACGAACAACTAGATCTATCCAAAGCTTTCCAATCATGCCTCTCTGGGGGTGAATGACAATTATTATGAGAATCTATGGTCTATTTACTAACAAAGGGATCGACCACCCACAGTCATTATCCTAGCTAGGAAGTCCGGTTGTTTGGAATAATTAGTAGTCTTTCAGCTTAGTAAGCGAAGTGTGATGTTCATGTACTATTTCGATGCCATGTGGTCCTGGTACATTCCTTGGTAATAGTTTAAAAATATGGCAAGTAGCTTTATTGCAAACATAGAAACATCGTCAAAATATTGGGTTTCCAAGGCGAAAACTATGAGAAATAGAGAATATTTTGAGAGAGAAAGAAACCTGTAATTTACGATTTAATAGTCAATGGCTTTTTCGAGGTTTATTCCTTTATTAAAGTAACAAATATATTATCATATATACAATTGAATATTCTAAAAAAAAAACAAAGCTATATACAAATAAAAAGGGGAGAGGGAAAAGGGAAAAGGGCTCATTGTGCATCAAAAAATTCGTCCACATAGATGTCAATGGGAAACGTGCCCAGAACGTTTTCAGCATTGCCACGTTGGATGGCAATGCTGATTCTCTGGCCGGAGAAAAGGCCAGCTATTTATCTATCATCAGCCGGCGAAAAGGTCACGTGAAGAGTCGACGAGCTTTGTGCTAATTTCTCGAAAAACTCGATGCGCACTCGGACCCCATGGACCTAATGTTTCAACCCCAAACGGTTCAAACATATAACTTCAAATAAGATTGTTATATTTGCGCCGTTTGAGGTTTTCTGCACCGGCAGCAGCCGCCCCAGCACAGCCCTTAATTAATTACTGCATCTATAAATTACGAGGAGTTGTTTAAATGCTCCAATTGAATGTTTTTTTAGCAAAACAAATTGAATTCTCGCTGCCGCAATTTTCCTGCAAAACAGCTGGCGGGTGAAAACTAGAGAAAAATACCTACTTATTCACTTGATGTACTTGCAGTGATAAAGTAACTCAACTCCCACGAGCCATACCCGTGGTTCTTTGCCAAAAACCATTAGCCTTACACTTTTATGACCATGCCAAACATTAACCTAACTACCTCTGCCCATCCCAAAGAGATTACAAGCGTGATGATATTCCTCATCGTACAGGGAAACAAGATACCCAGACTCCCGGGAAATCTTCTCGATGCGAAGCTGCGATAGTCACATCTTTACATAACAGCGTTTGAAATTCATGCGAGCCATCCATATTGAAATATGGTTATGAAAATATATGGCATATGTGGAGGAGTAATGATTTTTCGCTTGCATTTTAGATAGTGGATAGAAAATTGTCGTTGTAGCGAAAGAATTTGTAGTTTAATATTTTAAAAGTTACTTACTTTTCGCTTGCAAGCTTCGATCAAGAATAAACTAGACGCCCGGTAAGCGATTCAAAAACGGGCCGAAAAATAAGAAAACAAATACGGTTGTTGTCTAATAGTCTTATTTCAAATTAGTATCGTGCAATCATAGGCAACAAACCGAAGTCAAAATGACGCAGTGTGCATTCTAAAACTATTGTGCAAATAACCACCGTAACACCGAGATTTTGGAAAGAAAATATTGTTTTTGGTAAGCTTTTATCATTAAGTGTTTTTCATAAAATAAAAACCGAACTAAATAGTAAACATGAATCAATTACCAAATATTATGATTGTTAGACCAACGTTTGCGTCGACATGCGCCAACAAATACCGTTCTGATTGGTTGAGACCGCTGAGAAACTACCAATCAGAACGCTGTATTTGCGTAAACTGAGTTTAGATGAACTTATCGAGAATAGTTTCATTGGTGAAAAATTTTACTTATCATTGGTGAAGAGGAGCTCGTGGCTAAATAATAACAGCCGCACGTGTCGATCATCAAGGTTAAGCAATGCTTAACGAGGTCGGTCCGTGGACGGTTGACCATTTCAACATACCGAGTTACCTCCGTGCCTCGGAAAGCACGTTAAGCTGTTGGTCCCGGCTGTCATTTGAAGATCTTTGACAGTCGTTACGGGTAGTCAGAAGCTTGAGATCTGACACCAGTCTTGCCAAGGGGTACCGTGTTACCCAGTTACTGGGTTGTGGAGGTCAGATAGGCAGTCGCTCCATGTAAAACACTGGTACTCAGCTGAATCCGGTAAGATTGGAAGCCGACCCCAATATAGTTGGAAATGGCTAAGCAGATTGAGTTTCATTGGTGAAATCAGCCCTTAATCAACGAGTCAAGTCTATCAGGTATACAACAATCATTACATAGTGTTATTTTTATATTCCAAATCTAGTAGGTAATTTTCTTTTGCACGCTATGCAACAATTAATCAAGCACCTTATTTATCACAGGTATTTACAAAATATGATTATAAAAATATATATAGCATGCCTTAATTAGAAAAAGGTCCTATGTTTTCCGATAAACACTAACGCCTAGACATTTCTAGAATTCCATAATTATTGAGAAACCTCTCAACATGTAGAATATAAAATAAGTAGTTAAAGGTTTGTATTCTGAAACGTCCGTTATCAGTGGAACTGGTATTCAATATTTAAAAAAAAGTATAAGACATAATGCAGTATTTTCAAGTACCTAAGCTGTAGTTCTTTTTTTTCTGAGATTTCTATAATTTAAATTTACGACTTAAACGTTTGAATAATAAATTAAAAGTGACGGTGGAATAACGAACGATACAAATAACACTAAGTATTACCTTATTTACACTAAGTATTTTATTATGTAATCTTTTTTTTAATCTTTTTTTTGGCGCAGCCTTGAGGCACACTTTCCTAAACTCCTTGCGTCAGATTTTACACTTTTTTGTTTTATTTTTATTTGAATTTTATCTGATGTTAATATATTATTATGAATGTAGTACTTATATTGTGTGTCTTTAAGTCTGTGCTACATAAATGTTTTCATTTTTTTTTTTTTTTTTAAAAAAGGTTTAGGGAAAATTGCTCAAAATAATTCATTTTCGAAGGTCCATGCAGCTAGGCCATTCATTGTTATAATTACCTATTTCATATTTTCCTTGTCTATAACCACCAACCAGGAGTAGCAGTGGTAGGCCATTACGTACCGTAGGTCGTGGGCCACACATTTTAATCTTGAACGACTATCATGTACTTAACGAGACTCCTTTTGGTCTAAGCTGTGTTAATAGTAGGCATATCAGAAGCCCCAATATGTCTGCCACTTGTTTCATGTAGAGGCCTGACCTCCTGGGATAGATAGACAGTCACTAGTTGTAAAATTTTGCTGCATCAGGTTAGACCTTATTGAGAGCTATGGTGGCCAGTGGTAGCGACTTACAAATTGTAGGTCGTGGGTTCGTATCCAGCCAGGCATTTTACTTTGTGTATTTTATTTCATCACCACTGCTCTGAAAACGACGAAGGAAAACATCGTAAGGAAACCGGCATGTCTTAGAACCAAAAATTCGAACACATTCGACATCCACCAATCCACGGCCTATAACTTGTAAGTCGCAGCCGTTACCACTGGGCCACCACTGCTCTTTGCCTATGTACTATTCTAGACTATAATCTATTTCTGTGCCAAATTCCATCAAGATCCGTTCCGCCGTTCTGGCGTGATTGAGTAACAAACATACATCCACACACACATCAATCCAAACTTTCAAATTTATATTTTTAGTAAGGTGACTAAGACACTTTCACAACGTTCAAAACTTTAGAACCGTCCAGTATTCGTATCAAATCACATCACATCATCAGCCTATTAAAGTTCCCACTGCTGGGACACAGGCCTCCTCTCTATGAGAGGGAATGGGTTGGTGGATGTCACATGTCTTCGAATTTTTGGTACACAAAGTAAAGCGCCTGTCTGTGGGCTCGAACCCACGACCTACAACTTGTAAGTCGCAGCCGATACCACTGGGCCACCACTGCTCTTCATTGTTGTGTTCGTATAAAAAGACCAAATAGTTTTATATTAGTTTAGTTCTTACCTATCTATTCTTACATAACTGTTGAATATGGGTGTGCTATTAGGTGCTCCTCTGCCCAACACTGCAGAGAATATCTGGCGTGATGTTAAGTGTATACCGGAACAACCATTGTAACGGTTTCCCATATTTATTTATTATATTATACTTAGTTGTACACCGCAAAATACATTCAGGATAAACGTTTATAAAAGCAAGTGTACAATGGTGGGTGTATATGGGTTGTATCATATTTTTTGTCCATAGAACATGGAAATTCTCGTAATATCAGTTTGTGTATTATATACATGACAGTGACAGCAGAGATCACATCGATCATATTCGTGATGCAGTCCCCCAACTATCACATGATGCTGTAATGAAATACTAGGGTGACATCAATGCATGGAGATAGATAGCTAAGAATCTGTTATTTGTATAATCGAGTGATTCCAGTAGGTTTTAGTTTTATGTAGTATGAAAATGTGAGAGAAATAGTAAGGTTTATTGAAAGTTTTAGTTCGTGAAGCCAATTCGATCACAATCCGTCAGTTTTTCTGTTAAAAGATTTTATTTCTGTGAGTTGGTTTGTACAAACAATTTTACATGTCGATCATATTTTTTAAAACTACATGAGTTCGGCGTTTCCTATCTGGCTACTCTGAGAAGAAAGGCCGAAACAAACTCAGAGGTCACAGTCTCTTTTAAAGTCCAGACAAAATCTTGGTTAGATCATGTTAATAGGACGTGCAACTTCTTTCTAATATCTATGTCGTACACTTCTAATAATACTTAGTCTTTTGTTTGGTCTGATTCAAGGTTTTATGAAGGGAAGAACGTAATTAAAGGATTAAAAATAAGTTATAATATTAAAGACAAATAGATCGCTCTTATTATTGAGGAATTGCAGGAGTTCGTTATCCAGGAGAACGATGTAATTAATTGCACATATTACGAAAAGTTTAAATTTCTAATCACATTTTCGTTACAGCCTTTTGTATTTTTACGACTCGACATCTTCAGCCAAATGATGATTTAATTAAGGCTAACCGTTTCTGTTATTGTTAAAATATACAATAACCACAAGAAATTAATTAACACAAACAATATCATCAGGCGATGGAAAAAAATAATACATCAAACCAGAAAAACGTTTGTTCGAGACTTCGAGCACGTCAGTGGAGCGTGATCGATCAAATTGTTGGACTGTTGGGCATTGACAAATGCGCCAACACGTCGGTACCCCACTACGGTACCATAGCACCTTCGCCCCACTAGGCTGCGAGTTTCCCACTTTCCCGGACCGGCGTGAAGTTGGCAACACTTAGGTGGGCGGGGCGGAGGCGGAGCGGGGAGTGACGAGCGCGCGACCACGTCTCCACTCCATGTCACTCCGCCGCGCGCTTTCCAGCGTAAGCCTGAGTCGCTGCCTCTTGCCAACACACGATCGAAAACTTTCAAGAAGTTAGTAAACTCGATTGCATGATGTGAGTATTCAATACTTGAATGATCAGCTCTATTGGGTAATCTAACAGGTGAGCTCACAATAAAGCTACCGACCTTTGCACACACTATTTGTCGTCTCATGATTAATTCATGATAACGTTTTTGCAGTAAAGTGCGTATAAAACTATTACAGAAAATAAAACAACCCACCAGTGCCGTGGGACTGAAAGAGACAGTTTTTTTTGTAAAACCTTAGTACTGTACATAAGGTCGATATTATAATTGGTACGCAATTTGAGCTCGACGGAGATCGGCATGCGTTCGGGAATAAAAAGCGAATACGTGCGACGAAAGAATCGATAGATTACAGTTTTTGCTGGTCACCTCACTAGCCCTGGCGACATTGTTCGAGGGAACGTCAATTAGGGATAATGATGAACTGTGTTTTTGAGTCCGCTGCGATTGTTTGAAATTCATGCGTCTTTGATAAATGATACCAGCTGAAGTTTTTCTTAAGAAATTAATTTCTCGTTTTCCATAACTAAGGTACCATTTTATGGTCAGATTGTAAGAAAACTTGGTATAAATTATTATGGTCGATACTATGATTATACTGGATTCCTGGAGGCTTTTCTTTTTCAGTAAATTATCGCTTTAGTTTTTATTTTTTGTTTGAACATTGATCTTGAATCTAAAGTATGTATACGAGGTTGATTACAATAACATATTACTTTATCTGTAGTGTTTGTCAATTAAATAAAATAGTTGAAATGTTTCTCTAGTGAAATCTTCAAACCTTAACTTATGTCTGTACAGTTTTAGTCCACAAAAATTACTAAGAAACTTTAAAAGATATCGTGGGATCAAAGCCGGGCACATACCAATGTGACTTTTTAGGGTTCCGTACCCAAAGGGTAAAAACGGGACCCTATTACTAACACTACGCGGTCCGTCTGTCTGTCTGTCACCAGGCTATATCTTATGAACTGTGATAGCCAGACATGAAATTTTCACAGATGATGTATTTCTGTTGCCGCTATAACAACAAATACTAAAAACAGAATAAAATTAATATTTAAGTGGGGCTCCCATACAACAAAACGTTATTTTTTTGCCGTTTTATTGATAATGGTACGGAAACCATCGTGCGGGAGTCCGACTCGCACTTGGCCGTTTTTCAATTCATATGTACTTTCTAAATTTATCTTGGATATCACTGACAAAGGTGAAGGCGAACTTCAGCAACATGAACTTATAGTTGGTTTAAGTTTGTGTTCCATTCGTGTAACTGCTATAAGGCGTTCCAGTGCTATGATAAATAAATAAAAACTTCCATCAGCACCACAAACACTTCAAACACTCTTCATTTTACTCAGATAAGCGGTGAACTCGAGGAAGTAGACAAAAGGATAGATGACTAAAAAAATCTATTTAGCCCATCAGTTAGAAAACCTAAAAATATTGGACACGTATTTTTTCTTTTGCCATGTAAACAAAAAATAAGACGACAGTGCGTTGAAATATCGTGTGACTTCAAGTGTGAATATACTTTATACTGACAAAGTGACGTCACAAGCCCCCACTCCTAAACTTTGATGCGCTTTATCTTTGTCAAGTTTTCTTTATTTGATAAAGCAAAAATACGGGTCCAATTTTATTTGATAATGTCACTGACGGGCTAAATTGAATTATTACTTCTTTACCCAGGCAATATCTCTATTATAAAGTTTTTTTTTTTTTTTTTTACTATGTATAGGCCTGTGTTTGACCACAATCTCACCGTGGTCAGTGATGATGTGGCCGATGGTGGTAAGCACACAAAGCCTAGAAGTGAACTGGCTCTCAAGTGCTGCTGTCGGAACACACCGGAAGGTGCTTGGCGACAGATTTTCAACTTGAGGGTGGTTGCCAGCCAGGCGGGTACTACAAAGTACCCTACCACCGTAATGCATAAAATAACAAATATTACTATATATTGGGGTAGGCTTATGTCCAGCAGTGGACATGTTTCGGCTGAAATAATGGTGATATGAAGATGATGATTGTCTGTCAATCAAATAAAATAGTTGAAATAATTCTTCCTTCAACCTTAATTTATTCCGCTACATTTAAAGTCACGATAATTGACACCTAACAAGACAACACGTTGTGTTAAACCAATGTCAACCCCATTTCATGTCCAGGCTATCACTGTCCATTCCAGGTTGCCTGGAAGAGATCGCGGTATGCGATAAGGCCGCCCATTGTATGTATTTTAGTTTTAAGTTTCCTGTTCTATGTTTTAACTTGGTGTACCTACAATAAAGCATATATAAATAAATAAAATTACAAATTAAAAAACCCCCGATTAAAATTTTTATTTCATGCTTTTTAAACTACATATAATATAGAATAGAATAGAATAGAATATACTTTATTGTACACCAAAAAATTAAGTTACACATCTCTTTTACAATAATACTTATTTCTACGGGTACAAAGGCGGCCTTATCGCTGACAGCGATATCTACCAGACAACCTTTAGCAATATACCTAGTAGCAGACACGCTTCAATCGACAATCTATCGAAACACATAATAATGACACGATATCTTACGAAAAAATCCAGATTCAAAGAGTAAAATGCGAATAACTTTAGAACGGCTAAACCGATTTTATTCAAACACTAGCTGTTGCCCGCGACTTCGTCCGCGTCAAACTCGTAAAAAATATATCTTTTTTTTTTAGTTTCCCGCCGGAACTATGAATTTTCTTGTGATCAGACGTAGTCTATGTTACTCGTTATTACATCAGCTATCTACCAGTGAAAGTCCCGTCAAAATCAGCCCAGCCGTTTCGGAGATTACCCGGAACAAACAGACAGACAGACAAAAATCTTAAAAAAATCTTATTTGTTGTTAGTACCGTATATACTTTCACGTGCATTCAATAAAACGTTATTATTTTGATATTACATACAGACACTTCAATTTTATTTATTTGTATGTATAGATAGTTAAGCACACTCGACAAAGTCCTCTCAAACAAAAAAATCTGAATCTGTTCAACCGTTTAGGCGCTATGATGCCACAGACAGCCACACAAATACACAGATACACAGCAACACACGTCAAACTTATAACACCCCTCTTTTTCCGTTGGGGGTTAAAAAGATTTCAAAAACTGCCATCAGCCCCAATTCCCCAAATTGCTCTTCACATTATAAACCTCAAACACTCTACATTATACGCAGATGAGCAGAGAACTCGAGGAACTAGACAATTATAAAGTTAATGCATATACTTAACAAGTTCAGGCTAAGTGTAACTAAGTTATGAAGTTACCTTTCAGCGGCTCCAACATGCCTGGTACACAACTCGGGTTCCTTTGATTGGTTAATGTAATAAATGGACTATGTTTGTGTGGTTATATCTGAAGTTATTGCAATCATAAACTTTGGGTTAACTTCGAAGGTGAGTTTTTGAGAATGGAAATTCGTATAATATTGTTTGGAACGATTTGAAAAGTATGAATAAGTATGAGGAGCTCGTGGCTAAATAATAACAGCCGCACGGGTCGATCTTCAAGGTTAAGCAACGCTTGACGAGGTCGGTCCGTGGATGGGTGACCATTTCAACATACCGAGTTTCCTCCGTGCCTCGGAAAGCACGTTAAGCCGTTGGTCCCGGCTGTCATTTGAAGATCTTTGACAGTCGTTACGGGCAGTCAGAAGCCTGAGATCTGACACCAGTCTTGCAAAGGGGTATCGTGTTTCCCAGTTACTGGGTTGTGGAGGTCAGATGCAGTCGCTCCATGTAAAACACTGATACTCAGCTGAATCCGGATAGACTGGAAGCCGACCCCAACAATAATTGGGAAAAAGGCTAGGCAGATGATGATTTGAAAAGTATGCAACAAGAATTTTTTCTTAAAATTACAAGCGAATAAAAACCGCAATATTTAAATTTTTGGAATTATTTGTTTACATTGGTAAAAGTCCTATGATCTTTAAGGAAAGGTACAAAGGCGAATAGGTACCTAGTTACTCAACTATGATACCTATTGAAATTAATTATTATTAAAAAAAACTTTTTAACAAATAAAACAAGCCGACTTCCAAAAAAAACACTATCAAGTGAAATATAACTTTCTTTGCCGAAGTCGGTGTCTTTGGTAGGTACCTATTTTTTTCCGTGTTTCGACACCGACTTCGGAAAAGAAAGTTAGTTTTCACTTTGTAGTGTTTTTTTTTGGAAGGTGGTTTGTATAAAATATACTAATCGAATTGAGAACCTCCTCCTTTTTGGGAAGTCGGTTAAAAAGATACCATGAAAGTAAGTTGAGAACTTGTCAAATTCTACTTTTGCATGAGATTTGGTCAAAGTTCTCAATTGTGAAACGGAAAATTGAAAAGGTCCATTCAATATCTCAATTCAGAAAACGAGGCTTTATAAGAAAATTACTCATTCGATACATATAGGCGCTTTGGCTCTTGAAACAAAGAGAAAAAAAAAAACATGGATATTTCAAACCAAGTCAAATAGCACCAAACTCATTAACTATTTGTTAATTAACTTATCCAAACATTTCTCCAAAACTGCTCCTCTCATAATATTGCGAACAGAAACAAAGATCATCAAAATTGAGTTCAAGTTATCCCAATCAAAGTTCCCCAATTAAAGTTAACCTTTGTTTATTTTACTCCCAAGTTCTTTACAAAAGTAAATATGCCGAGTAATTACTTCCTTTAACAAACACGAGGACCACTAATAACGTATTTTATGGTAAGGAGTAATAAAGTGTCTTGTTGGTCTTGTGGTCAAAACCGACCATGAAGCATGAGGACCTGGGTTTGATTCCCGGGTCGGTCAGTGTTATTGGGTTGTACGGTACTAAAATGATGATGATGTCATACAATTAGCTATTTATAATAACAATAATACCAGCTTGTAACTAATTAAAAAACAAATTAAAAAAAAAATATCCCCTTATTGGACAAATGCCTCATCTTACACAGAGAAGACACATTTTATCAGGCTTTCGCGCGACGTGTTAATGATTTTAGACTTATAGTTAACTAGCTCCTGCCAGCATCTTCGCCAGCGTGTATGTTGAAAATTATCCTAAGGGAACGTATTCCCGGGATAAAAAGCCTATATCTTATTCCAGATTATAATCTATCTCTGTGCCAAATTTCATTCTGATCCGTCCAGCCGTTCTAGCGTGAAGAAGTAACAAACATACACACAGCATTGAAAATCAAATGGTTTTTAGAAAATCAACACGTAGGTATACAGTTGACTGTGAAAAATAAAATCCTAAATGGAATTAACTCTGACTTCAATAAAACTTCTGGATTGATCATAAAAACAAATAGCTTCCTACACAAAAACAAATACTTGGATTTTCGTCCTCCTTTTCTTTTAAACGACACTAATACAATTCTGAAAGAAGAAAAGTTTTTAGCCAGTAAGTAGCCAAATTGAGGTAGTCGTTTTTAGGGTTCCGTACCCAAAGGGTAAAAACGGGACCCTATTACTGAGACTCCGCGGTCCGTCCGTCTGTCTGTCTGTCTTTCTGTCTGTCTGTCTGTCACCAGGCTGTATCTCATGAACCGTGATAGCTAGACAGTTGAAATTTTCACAGATGATGTATTTCTGTTGCCGCTATAACAACAAATACTAAAAACAGAATAAAATAAATAATTAAGTGGGGCTCCAATACAAACAACGTGATTTGTTTGCCGTTTTTTTGCGATAATTGTACGGAACCCTTGACGCGCGAGTCCGACTCGCACTAGGCCGGATTTTTCTGTACTCAACTATACTTAATTAGTTGAACTTTTCCAATTAAAGTTGTTGTCTTTATTTGTTTGGGAGAATTGAGATGACTTTATAAACACACAAGTTGAGCTAAAAATTATGTTAACTTCTTCATCATCAGCCTTTTAATGTTTCGACTGCTGGGACAGGCCTTTTCTCTGTGAAGAAGGAATGGGACGTAATCCACCACGCAGGCCTAGTGCGTCTTCGTGGATGTCACATGTCTTCGAATTTTTGCTTCAAAGACATTTTCTTCACCGTTTTAGGAGTAGTGGTGATGAAATATTTTACCAAAATTAACTTCCACTACAGGTTTTTGATCAAGTTAAGTGTACTCGAGTTTAACTAACCACTGTGATTTTTTGAGCACCCGTCATGAAACCCTCAAGGAAAAGGAGTTACGGATCCTAAGTAGTAACAGTCTTCCACTCCAGTACTTTGCTTAACAAGATAAAATTACAAATTTAAAAAAACCCCTAATTTTTTTTTTTGCCACTGACGGAAAAAAGGGGTTAACACCCCTAAGTTTGACGTGTGTTGCTGTGTATCTGTCTGTGGCATCATAGCGCCTAAACGGATGAACCGATTCTGATTTAGTTTTTTTCGTTTGAAAGGTGACTTTGTCGAGAGTGTTCTTCGTAGCAGACACGCTTCAATCGACAATCTATCGACACACGTAATAATGACACGATATCTTGCGAAAAAATCCAGATTCAAAGAGTAAAATGCGAATTACTTTTAAACGGCTAAACCAATTTTATTCAAACATAGCTAAGAACGCTCTTGCTACACCGTCCCTTATTTTTTTACTAGCTGCGTGGTATTAGTACTTCTCCCAATCTTACTTCTTACTAATAATATTATGAATGTGGAAGTTCGGATGGATGTGTGTGTGGATGTATGTCTGTTACTCAATCACGCTAGAACGGCTGAACGGATCTGGATGAAATTTGACACAGACATAGATTATTATTATTATAGTCTGGAATAGCACATAGGCTACTTTTCATCCCGGTATAAAGTTCCCTTGGGGTAAGAAAATACTTTTCTTACGCTTACTTTATAAGTTACTAGCTGTTCCCCGCGGCTTCGCTCCCGTGGACCACCCCACAGGACCCGTTTTCGGGATACAAAAATAGCCTCTATCATTTAGGAATAACGTAGCTTTCTATTGGTGATAGATTCTTTTAAATCGGTCCAGTAGTTTCGTAGCCTATTCTGTACAAACAAACAAACACAAAAATTATTTCCTCTTTATAATATTATTATTATAGTATAGTATAGACAGCATAAGTGTTATTCTGATGTATAATTAGTTATATTTCACTAATTAATAAATTAATAGTTATATTTAAGTAAAGTTTCATCAAAATCCGTTCAGTGGTTTTTGCGTAAAAGAGTAACAAACCATCCATCCATCTTTACAAACTTTCACATTTATATTCGCAATAGTACTAAGATCCTGCAAACATGCACAATTCCAGCGGGAAAAGCCATGCTAGCCGCGGCACAAAGCTAGCTTTTATTATTTTAGTGCAGTGGACGATTATAGGTATTATACACTATTTTGCTATAAGAAATATCCTTTCTAGTCATTTTAAGCTTTACAGTTCGATAGGAAGCTATCAAACCGTTTCCCTATAATTATAATTTACTTAAATGGATAAACAATGTTATCTTATTCCAAAAAATATTTAAAATACTGGTTATTTGGATTTAGATATCATACAGAAATTTTGACTAGGTTAGAGATAAACAAGTACGCATGCTGTGTTGATCCATAAAAAAAATATAAAGACCAAGATACGATGATGAATATTATAAGTAGGTATTAAAAAAAACTCGAATCTATTATTCCACATCAAAACCTCCGACAACAATGCGACGCATTAAAAAAAAAGTACAGACATAGCTAAACCAAAGCACAGAATAATTGGAATTCGCAACACGGGACGTCTCTATCTAACGAATTTCTAATTTATTGTGCGCGATAGTCCACACCCCGGCAGTAAATCTTGCGCAAGCGCATCTAATCGGCGTTGGTGGCGGCATCTCGCGGCACCTTTGCGAACTAAGATGCAGAAGCTCGCCGCTCCGCACTCGTGCGATTAAACGCTATGCAATATTTCTATTTGCTTTCTATTCCCCATTATCTGGCGAGTGCTAGGTGGTGATAACTTAGTGCGTTTTAATTGTGCAGTTAAGTGGCTGAGTAACCGTTTTCCGGACGGTAAAGAACGCTGCAGATTGCGAATCGTATCTCTGGTGGTATGAATCTTGGAGATTTGTTTTTATGGGAGGTTCTTTGTGGTTATTTTAACTCTTACATTCTGAATGATTGTGTCATTTTACTGGTATTCAACTGCATCTACCTAGTTAGACTGAAAGCTGAAACACAATTGGATTAAGGTCAGGTAGATGACTCTGAAATGTTATGTTAGAGCTTCGGCACAAAAACAAAAAAAAAATTGTCTGTAACTTGGTTTGTACAAACACTTTTACATGTCGATCATATTTTTTTAAAACTAGATGAGGTCGGTGTTTCCTATCTGACTACTCTGAGAAGAATGTATGATACCTTTACATAAGAGTATAAAAAGCATTTGCAGTTTATTTGAAGTACCTAAAGATTCATGCGCCTTTGTATATATATTTCTTTTTGAATGTATGGAATATCTTTTAATTGATCCAATATTGGAGGAGGAAATAGACGAGAGCCAAACCTCGAATTATGAATTTTTACTTAGGATATTTAATCGGATGTCTGCGACCGCAATTCCTCTTAAGTACGTTATTTAATAATTTATTATATAAAATAATAATTCACAATCGAATGGCAGTAAAGACAAATCTTTACTGCCATTAGAATGCGAAAAATTATAATAAAAATATAGGTTGGCTTTAAACCGCGAGTCATAATATTTAAAAAAACCGGCCAAGTGCGAGTTGGACTCGCGCACGAAGGGTTCCGTACCGTTATCGCAAAAAAACGGCAAAAATATCACGCTTGTTGTTAGGGAGCCCCACTTAAATATTTATAATATTCTGTTTTTGGTATTTGTTTTGTTATAGCGGCAATAGAAATACATCATCTGTAAAAATTTCAACTGACTAGCTATCACGGTTCATAAGATACAGCCTGGTGACAGACAGACAGACGGAACGCGGACTCTTAGTAACAGGGTCTCGTTTTTACCTTTTGGGTACGGAACCCTAAAAACGGACCCCAAATGAAAGTAATTAGTGACCCCTGTTCTAGACCATTAACAGGCACATCATAAATAAACCAAGAAATAACTTGTACAATGTTAAATGATCATGTAATTAGGACCCAAGACATTTTATCTGCCAATTACAAGCAGTCTTACAGCTACTTAAAGAAAATACGACAAACGACATACATATATATTATAATTTCCATCACATTTACATGTACTTTTGTAAACAAGTGTCATTACAATACATAAAAGTTTTAAACTCTTACTTTTGTCATCATAAAAAAGGCTGTAACCAAAAATCGACTTTATTTGAAGTCTATAGAGGGTTTTTTGAAGTGTGGCTTAAAAAGCGGCGCCTACGCATTTGTGAAACAGTCATAAAGATCGCTAGTATGGTCAGACGAAACGATCAGGTATGTTGGTTAATTTGGATACTGGTGAATGAAAGTCTTACGTAGGAGAGAATCTGTATAATATCGATAAATTAAGAATCTATTTAAGCTACGGTAAAAATCTTCTTCCTGCCCTTGTCCCATGTTACTTAGGGTCGACGCAATATGTTTTCTTCTTCCATACAGTCCTGTTCCCTGTCATGCCATCACTGACTCCCTTTTCTTTCATGTCACTCCTCACACAGTCCATCCATCTTTTCTTTGGCCTTCCTCTCCCTCTCCATCCATCCACATTTATAACTCTTTTAGTAACATGCGTTTAATCCCTCCTCATCACATGACCATACCAGGACAAACGGTTTCCTTTCAACTTTTCTGTCACTGGCGCCACTTTCAAACTGCCTCTAATATACTCATATCTCACTTCATCCATTCTCGTCACTCGACACATCCATCTCAACATTCTCATCACTGCTATATGCAATCATCTTTTCATCCATCCTTTTCACAGCCCAACATTCTGATCCATTCAGTACCTATGATAGATTTTTGCTTGGTCAACGAGAATAAAAATAACTAACTGTGAAACTATACTTAAAAGTGGCTTCAACCGACACTAGAACTCGTTACTCGTTATTCATAATAACTAAGTTAAAAACATATTATCTTCCAAGTTAAACTTCAAGAAAAATCAAACTTTTTTCCCTAATCTGACCTGTGGTACCTGCCTAAAAAGGTGGCGAGACGACCTGGACGCTCACCATGAGGGCTGGTTCGAGATGGTGCGGAATAAGAGTTTCTGAAGATACATATAGGCGACCTTTGCTCTGCAGAGGGACAATATAGATATAGACCAAACAGAAACAACCCAGTGGTACTTAGAACAGCTTATTCATAAGCAGTATCATTGCAATCCACTGTACATCCACTAACACAAACGTCAACATGAGGCAACAACCAAACAACGTACAATATTAACCTCTGACCAACACTCATCATAAATTAAAGAAACTTCATCAATATAATTATCACATTAAAAATATAAACTCAAAATAAAATTCACAAAATTCGCTCACTAGTGTTGTACACCATACAGTTATGATTTAGCAAGTCGATATCGATTACTTTGTCGCGGCGCGGCGAGTCGATAAATCGCATGATGTCGACGCATATGCGTACTAACGAACAACGCACGAGCCTTTCATTAACCGTTTCGATTATATTTCGCTTTGTATGCGGTATTAATGACTTTTATGTAAAAGTTACGATTATTGTTTGTATGAAAAATAATGGCTTACCTGGGCGGTGCCGGTGGAAGATGGTTGTATTGTAGTGGTGACTTACCTGTAAATAAAAATGTTACACATAAGTAAATGGTTACAACTTAGGTACTGTCAAAAATAACCTTTGGTAAAGCAATATTTTAGTTTAATAAAATAACTTATAATTTAATTAAGCCTTTATTTTTCCAATTTTCAAAAAAATATTGAGCTACGCTTAACAACAAGTTAATTGATTTGTTAAGACCTGAAAGTATTTAGGTTTCAATAAATGATTATATCTCGGACTTCTTTTTAACCATACCATAAAACTACATAGCATCACGATAAAATCGGCTTTTCATAAAATAGTTAATTAATTAAAACATCACAGCCCAACGCTTCAATTGTTTCCAACCTCACGCCTTCATTAAAACTGATTTCATCGCGATAACAGTTTATCGAAAATCCCGAACAATTCGAAAATTCCCCGAATTTAGCCGAAAAATGTACACTATTCGCGTCGCGTGCAAAGTGCGCCAGAATTGTGTTCGATTAAGTAAATTTTGGCGAGTGGCAGCGGTCGGTGCGGCCCGTTTGATGTGAGCGCTAAGTAAACGTCGAGCTCGCCAGCCGTAATTGCGAATAGGGATGCGAATGTGTCGATAGATTTTGGCAAAACCTGAAACGTGCTGTAAAACTAAAGAGCGTGTTGAGTAAAATAATTAAATATTGAACGCTGGTACCTAAAATATGAAAATGAAACCTGAATGGTCTAACGCAAGGACCTTCTTTTCGTCGAGCTCATATTTTTTTTCTTTTTTTACTAAGGGCTTAGTTCGGCGAAAGACACCCATTAATTGCATTTTCTTGGCTTATTTTTAGGGTTCCGTACCTCGAAAGGAAAAAACGGAACCCTTATAGGATCACTTTGTTGTCCGTCTGTCTGTCAAGACCCTTTTTCTCAGGAACGCGTGCAGGTATTAAGCTGAAACGTATATCAAATACTCAGGTCTACTGTCCCTTAAAGCTGTGAAAAAATCACTTCTAAGCCAACGCAATCAAAAGATACAGCCGTTTATGCCGCAATTTTCCGCAAAATTTCGACACTCGCTAGGGAATCAAAACCTACAGGGTACTCCCGTGAACTCAGAATCTTCAAATTTGGTACGAAGCAACGTCATGTAGCACAGATAAAGGAAAAATTGCGAAAACCGTATATTTTTAGTTACATCATTTAATAAAAATATTTTTAATCATTTTAAACTTACTACCCCTTTCCTCATGAACGCGTAGAGGTATTAAATTGAAATTCATATCAAATACTCAGGTCTATAATACCTTTAAGCTGAGGTTTTTACGGAACCCTCGGTGCGGGTGTCCGACTCGCACTTGGCCGGTTTTATTTTTTCCAAAATTCTATCGTATACCGCCGGTAGAATCTCTACAGGCAGTCCTAGCTACGAGCTAGATACTAGATAATATTCAATTTGCACTGATAAATTCGAACTGTTGAACCAGTTTAGTATTTAAACAAAACAAATCCTTAAGGAAAATGTTTGGGAATCGAAATCACTTGCTTGCTTGATAATATGATGCTCATAAGTATGCATTAAATATTTATTTTGTAGCTTTTATAAGCAAAAAGAAAAAAAATACTAATCTGACAACTCATTCATATCACTCACTCACCCCACATCAATATTCAAAAAACGTCATTCACCGTGATGATACGCATTAAGTTTATAACTGTCCTTATCGATATAATGACAACACTACAACAGAGGTCGAGAATTATGAATGGAGCATTTTGTTGCCGAGTCCCGCCGTGCGCCCGCGGCGATCTCATAACTTGTCTTTTTTCACTTGGGTATACTTTCTTTTTAGGAGCGTCTTCTTGAAAGTGAGCAACAAAAAGTTGGTCAAACGTAAACAGTATAGGTTCACTGGGTTCTGTAGATTCATAATAAACAACAAAAAAATATGGTTCACTTCAGTAGATACATTTATTAAAAAAAATAATTGAATGTATAATTAATTTGGACAAAAATTGGATGTTTGTTACTGGTAATCTAAAATGATAATTTTTTTCTTATGACATTACCAAAATTAATAAAACCTAAAATAGTCTGATACAATCGTTGTATTTGATTGTTTATTTATAAGAATTCACTTCAGAAGTGTATAAATAATAAGTGTGTTGTTATTTGCAACGATCAGAAAAATTATAATGATCTATTTACCTATCCAATACTTTTTTTGATAAGCATACTGGTATCACATAGCAACGTGATTCACTTGGAGCCAACAATACGCACAAGAAAAGTAACCAACACGTCCTATCGATCATATTATGTCCATATATTTATGTCCTTATTTGTAATGTAAAGAGATTCAAGAAAAACTGTTACACTGTTTACCTCCAAAGAATGTCTATTTCTAATTTAAAAAGTTTCTATTGATATTTTAACAGGAAAACGAAGCACTGATATTAATTTAAAAAGTTTTATGTACTGGTTAAACTTTTTTATCAGATATAAAAAACTGGCTTTCGTTTTTTTGTTCGAAGTAGATACCGTAGTTTTTTTTTTAAACGTAATGGTACTGGATAGAGAAACGAAATTATCGATCAGCGAAAACAACTTTTTATTTTTTTATTTGTGAGATTGACAACCGCTACCGAAATATCAAATGGTCTATCTACAACAATTTGGGCTTTTGACAATCTTTGAATGAATGTCACTTTGTGACATAAAATCTATCAAACCGTTTTCCAATAGTTGTAGCGGAACCCAAAAAAATACTGTTACCCAGCCACCCTGAAACTTTTTACATACTAACGGCAGTGGTGTCTCATCCAATACAAAGAAACCGTGCCGACGTACTGTACTGATTATACTGATTATTTTTTGTACATCGATCGCGTTCGGTTCCATTCCACGGATATAGATGGTGATCTATCTTTCGCCGTGGAACGGAACCGAACGCGATCGAAATACAAAAAATAATCGGAATAATCAGATGAAAAACGCTAGTTATGTCGGCACGGTTTCTTTGTATGGGATGATGCATCTGTATGCTAGTATTATATTATCTATGTATACAATAACAACAAATTATGTTCTTCATAGATTTTATTAACGATTTTTTGGGATCCTTACGTTATCTCACACTTTCTCTGCGGTACCCTAATCCAAAATGACCTATCATCACCAAAGGTGCTAAACACAGTTATTACTAAAATTATCACCTGCTCTTTATATACGTGTAATGATATTTTTTGTCTGTCTGTCTAAGAGATGCTCGTAATATGAATGTTTGTTTAAATCTATCACGGATTCAATAATATATGTGGTGGGTTGTGGGGTAAGTGATGAAAAAGAGCGATGATGTTTCGTTATAATTGTAACATACAAAAAAAAAAATGTTTTAAAGCCTGTCAAAATCCTCAGTTACGAAATCATTCCTTCAATCGTTAAGCATCCAAATTCGTTTGCTAAGGAAATTTGTATGTTATTAAACCAGTATTTATCCCCCGACGGAAAAAGAGGGGTGTTATAAGTTTGACGAGTGTTGCTATCTGTGTATCTGTCTGTGGCATCATAGGTTCTGCCGTTCAAAAGTTATCCGCATTTTACTCTCGGTTTTTTCGCAAGATATCGTGTCATAATTACGAGTTTCGATAGATTGACGATTGAAGCGGATCTACTACTAGACAATTTATGCAGTGTGAAATAAAAATGTCGGCGGTTATTTAAATTTTGTTTGTTCCTTTATTTATTTGTATATACTTTGTTGTACACCAAGATTAAACAATACATAATAAACTTTTAAACAAAACAAACATACAACAGGCGGCCTTATCGCGTTCCGCGATAGTTCCTATCCTATTTACTAAGCAGTAATTTGTGGGATATTGATTAGACAAACACTTTAACATTATCTGTCCTGATTTGGCCGGATAAAAATACGACAGAAGCTGCAATTGGAATGTGGGAAAAGCCTAAAGTAGGAAACTATAGGAAGCAACAAATCTCTAACATTTTCAGTTTATTAAAGTAAATATAATCAACAAGAATAAAATAACGTATTATTCTTGTTGAATTTATAAATAACGTATCAAATACAAGAGGGTCTACACGTCACAAGATTCTATTGGCTTTCTAAAAATGTCACATGTGACATTCTTTTTTACAAGCTTTTATTTAACTTGCAATGTTTGTATGTAAGTGTGCTCGGGTCAAATCTTGCTACTGAATTTAAAAGCAGTTGTCTTCGACCGCTTAGCACGTTTAGTTTGGATGACAATGCATAGTGAGCTAAGTGACGTCATTCTAAATCCAATATGGCGGACGGCCCAAGATGGCGGACTAGTCATTTTTGTGCACTGCCATGATATGGGTATCAAATGAAAGGGTTTGCTGAGAAGAACACAAAAAAGCTTGTAATAAAAAAATATTGAATAATTTTATATTTATTTCAGTGACATTTCGAGTGCGCATGTCAAGCCCAAGAAAGCAAGAAAAGCTGATAGAATGTCACTCAATTAAAAAAAAAACAACTACAAAAGGGCATTACGATACATATTATTGGAGATCACCTTTTAAGCAAGGAATTGCTTGTATTAGGAGACTCCGCACTTCCACCCCTTCCATTTTATGCAATTGAAATTCATATAGCCCAAGATTTCTCCGCTAACCGCTTACTCCTTGCCCCACACAAGCAACAATTTCGTTGAATGACAAATAAGAAAAGATGATTACACTCCGAACGATCATTAATAAGTAATTGATTCGAACTATCCATCGATCCGAACTATTTGTGACGATTGATCGATATCTCCTACAATTATCGATTTTTTTCGTTTCGTTTATCGATGCGATGCATATTTAAGTAGAGGATGTGATCTCTCAATGTATGAATGAAAAACTTGAAAGTTATTTTGGTTTAGTTTTAAAAGGTGGTTGTCATTATTTACTTTGAAGTAGTTAAAAGGCTAATTGTTGGTTAGTCTTTTAATTATTCACGTATCGAGGTAAGATATGTGCCATTTCTTTGATGTTATTTTTGCACTAGCTGTCCCACGCGGCTTCGCTCCCGTCAACTGGCTACCTACCTAACCATTTGCCCTACCTACCTACCCAACCTACCCTACCCTACCCTACATACATGCGGTTACGCAGCGCAAGCAACGGAAGCTCTCAAAAAGGATATTTTTTTCCCGTTTTTGCAACATTTTTCATTTATGCTCCGCTCCTATTAGTCGTAGCGTGATGTTATATAGCTTATAACCTTCCTCGATAAATGGACTATCAAACACAAAAATAGTTTTTCAATTACAACCAGTAGTTCTTGAGATTAGCGCGTTCAAACAAACAAACAAACTCTTCAGCTTTATAATATTAGTATAGATTCTTTAGTATATAATGTTGTTGTACACAGTCAAGTTTTACTGAAAAGGTGGCTCTATTAGGTACCATTATCTAATTATGTAGTAAGGTAGTCCATGCAATATGATACAAAATATACACTCAAAATATGCACTTAGATAAGCTTAATTCCAGATCACGAATCAAGCTCGGCATCACTTTGTTACTCGATACCATTAATATTTCGATAAATACCATGTGTAACAAGAACTTCTATGCCACACAAGCATATTTCTAAGTGCAATAAAAGCATGCTGATCACATCAGCTCCGATTCCTGGAATGACTCTTTGTTGTGTTTGGAACTTATATATTTCCTGTAATTCACTGCGATTTTAGGCGTTTAGTAAGGCTACGAGTTGATGACCCCGAGAACTTTAGTGCAAACTTTGAATGCGCGGATGCGTTAATCAGAAATACTAGATTTTGCTCAGTGTACTTTCAGACTCAAAACTTTAGTTCATAAGGTTAACAGAAACACTAGTAAAGCGGCTGACGATCAGCACATAATTTGCTCTTTATTTAAAACTAGCTGTCCCACGCGGCTTCGCTCCCGTCAACTGGCTACCTACCTACCCTAATACATGAATGTTGTATTACTTTAACCGCTTACGCAGCACACGCAACGGAAGCCCTCAAACAGGAATAATTTTTGCATCATTTTTTATTGATGTTCTGCTCCTATTGGTCGTAGCGTGATGTTATATAGCCTAAAACCTTCGTCGATAAATGGACTAATAACACAAAAATATATTTTTAATTCAACCAGTAGTTCCTGTGATTAGCGCGTTCAAACAAACAAACAAACTCTTCAGCTTTATAATATTAGTATAGATACAAATTGCAATTGATAACCCAACAGTATCAATCCACAACAAACTCCCCACGCATACCAAACTCCGACACGCAGTACATTAGTTTACAAGCCCCAGCAAAGTGTCACACTAGTGTCACGAGTGTCAGCAGTGTCACGCGCCTGCAATAACATTTTTTACGCCGTACCGTGTTAAAGCTCGTAAATCGTGTCATTTTCACGTCGCTCGCCCAGAGCTTGCATTTTGACGAGGTAATAGCCGAGTATATCATCGGGTGCGGCCGTAAAAATAGAGATTGTTGACGAATTGTGGTGTGGAGTGTGCAAAAAAATACCAGTTCTTCCCTTCTAAAGTTTTGCTCTCTTGAAGGTATGGAGAGGACGTGGTTAAAATATTAATAAGGCTCATAAATTGCTGGTTTTTATTGTAATTTTGATTGAAGATGGACAAAGGACTCGGCCTGTCTTAGAACTATCACTAACCCGCACCGGGCTAGCTAGCGTGGTGCATTATGGATGTCAGTCTCTCACAGACACGATGTATCCCAGCAGTAGGAGCATTGCAGGCTGATTATGGACGAAGAAAAACATAGTTTCTCTTTCAGGAGGGTATTCTTTTTAATGTATATTCTATAGGTTCGCGCTTGCCCACTATCTCGCCTGATGGTAAGCGATGATGTGGTCGTAGGTGAAACACTCTTGCCTAGAAATAACCTATTCACTCTTGACTTAAAGAGCCCTGCATTGTAGCTGTCTAACTAAGCTAAGGATTGGAATTCCCTGCCGGAGTCTGCACCCCTTAGCTGTACGCATAATAAAATTGTTCCCAAATTTTTTTGTGCGTATGGGTGGGATGTCCACCATGTATCGATGGTGCATCGCCATACGTCTGTTAGTCGGATGATGAAACGGGCTAAGTGGAATTAGATCGTGCAATTCCATCACACACTCCCCTAAATGTAACCGATAAATCCCGAGAAGCTGGCAACTCGGCGACGATGTTCAAGGCTCATTTCTCCAGTACGGTAACTAAAATAGCTTAAACAAGGCGAAACGGTTAGCCTTAGCAAGGTTGACAACAGAGCTGATCTGACTGCGTTATCGCTTTTGGCAGCTCTATTAATTCACGGACTACTAATCCAGCTGCGTATTCATTAATTTGCATAAGTTGGTTCGAAGCAGCATCCATTAGCGAACTAACTAACATATGGATGGGTTTAGGATGCGAACATTACGTGCACAAAATATAGTAGCTTATAACTACTGTATATAAATTTATTTGAGGAGCTCGTGGCTAAATAATAACAGCCGCACGGGTCGATCATCAAGGTTAAGCAACGCTAGCCGAGGTTAATCCGTAGATGCGTGACCATACATGACATACTAAGACTCTGCCTCGGCAAGCACGTTAAGTCGTTGGTCCCGGCCATCATTTGTACATCTTCGACAGTAGTTACAGTTAGTCAGAAGACAGAAAATGTGATACCAGTTTTGCAAAGGAGTATCTTGTTACCCAGTTATCGGATAGTGGAAGTCAGATTTTTGAAATTTTAATTTGAATTCGCGGTTTTCGTGGCCCCACTAGTGTAAAATTAGATAAAACCTCGTAATATTTATTGTGCAATAATATATCATTAAATAATTTACAAGAGATGTACTACCTACTTACTAGCTAAACGCAAATCGATTGTGCCTATATTTAATAGTTTTTTAGGGTTCCGTACCCAAAGGGTAAAAACGGGACCCTATTACTAAGACTCCGCGGTCCGTCTGTCTGTCTGTCTGTCACCAGGCTGTATCTCATGAACCGTGATAGCTAGGCAGTTGAAATTTTCAAAACAGAATATCGCACGTTTGTTGTATGGGGCTCCCATACAACAAACGTGCGATAATGGTACGGAACCCTTCGTGCGCGAGTCCGACTCGCACTTGGCCGGTTTTTTTATAAAACTTCCTTTCCTTGGGAGAAAAAGAATAAAAATATTTTAAAATACAAGAATAGAATAGAATAGAAAACATTTATTCGACATAGACACAACACAGCAATCACAAAGTAACAGAGAAGTATAGTAAAACAAGTACAAACAAGGTTTAAGAATTACTGCGCCGGGGGTGCCCACACCGAAAGGGGTACCAACTCAGCAAGGAACAAAATTAATAACTTGCAATTGGAAAAAAATGCGTCACATTTGCGTAAAACGACCTTCGCTCTAGTCAAGGACTCGTGTGCAGTACCTAACCTACCTGGTAAGGTAATATCATTTTGTTGCCTAGGAAATCACAAAACTCGCTTAAAACTAATTCGATTACATTGATTAATTAGAACTGGGTCCAATATTGCGATAAAGAACATTCCAGAGAACTATCGGGTTCTTGCTTAACACCTCTCGGAAACTGTAAAAATCGGCATACCGCGATATGCATAATCTCACTGCGTATCAAAACTGTTAATAATTACAACTATTACCCTAGCTTAGACGATGCAATGTCTAAATCAGAGGTCCCCAAACTTTTTCCGTGGTTTTGTCCTGTGCAGTTGCAGTGGGAAAGTACAGTCTAATAAAATAAAAACATTTTCACAAATGAATACAACCGACTTCCAAATAAAAACACTACAAAGTATAAAATAACTTTAATTTCGTAAGTCGGTGTTCCTGTTTTCGCTCCTACGTTTTTTGACACCGACAGTAGTTGTGGTACATAACGGGTAAAATATATAGTATGGTACCTATAATGCCAGAATAGATTACCTGAATAACATGAAACTTGAACAAAAATGTTGGAATGAGCGTGTACCAGGATAAACTGTACACATCTGCGTACCCCTTTAAAGCGTGATGTTATGTTATGAAATGGTGTAAACAATAAACAGACATGCGATTGCAGCAATCCCGAGAGATTAGCCGTCATTTATTTAAAAGTTATATTGTATATCTCCAAAGTTCTTCATCAGATCTTAACTAAATTTAAATGGGACATGAGAAGCTTCAGCATTCAAATAAAAATCGTTTCACCTAGTAAAAAGTTCTGAGGTAACACACATAAAAAATCATGAAAAAAAACAGTCGAATTGAGAACCTCCGCAGCCGAATCCTCCGCTCCGAAAGCCGCACGAATCGTTTTTTAACGCTTGCCATGGTCAGATGACCAACCATTACATATTGAGACGCCTCCGTGACTCGGAAAGCACGCTAAACCATCAGAAGCCATCAAATCTGCCACTAGTCTTGTCAAGAGATATTTATTACCCAGTTACTGGGTTTTGGACGTCAGATAGGCGATCCCTCAGACTGCATATGGTGAGACTGAAAGCCGACCCTAATTGAGAAAACGCTGGGAACATTGGAGCCCTTGGCGAATATTATTCTATTTTGGTAGACCCAGCTGTTGGGGGTGCATGAGAGCATGCAACCTCAATTTTATTGTTCCGTGCCATGAACCCGTTGTAGGTCTATGTAGACCCCCGGGGGTTCAAGCAAAGTACTTTGAGAATGACTGGTCTAGATTAATTGATTTCGATTAGCGAAATATCTCGCCAGGCCGATCCGATTGTATCGATTCTAAATTAATCGCTTATACGTGCGCTATCGATATAATGCTACCGTGTTACTCTATTTTCGTTTAAATTAGATTAGTTGATATGGATGGATTCAATTTGAAATGGCTGGGCTATTGATTGTTTATGAAGGATAACTGGGTAACACATCAATATGTTCACAGTAATTTGGGTTGTAAATGTGATTTTAATTATCGATTTTCTAATTTTATTTTATTTGCGAGTGTTATGTTCGTCAAATATGTTTGGTAACACAACCTATAGTTGGTAGAAAACTCCAGTTTCTCAACTCTGTGATTCTAATCGAGCACAGTATCCATTAAGGAATTCAATCAATTAAGTAATCTCTGCGAGCTATTGTTTATACCGACCTAGTTTTTTCCCGGGTTTTTGGCTCCCATTACCAATCCTTCAACAACCAACTTTTATTTAACTTGCAATGTATGTATGTATGTAAGTGTGTTCGGGTCAAATCTTGCAACTGAATTTTAAAGCTCACCGATTAAGATTAAATTTTGCATATACGTTTAGCTTGGATAACAATGCATGGTTAGCTAAGTGACGTCATTTTAATTCCAATATTGCGGATGGGCCTTGATGGCGGACTAGTTATTTTTAGTGCACTGCCTTGATATGGATATCAAATGAAAGGGTTTGCTGAGAAGATTACGAAAAATGGTTGTTTTTCTTTTTTTTAATAATTTTCTAGTTAAATAAAACCGGCCAAGTGCGAGTCGGACCCGCGCACGAAGGGTTCCGTACCATTATCGAAAAAAACGGCAAAAAAATCACGTTTTTTGTATGGGAGCCCCATTTAAATATTTATTTTATTCTGTTTTTAGTATTTGTTGTTATAGCGGCAACAGAAATACATCATCTGTGAAAAATGTCAACTGCCTAGCTATCACGGTTCATGAGATACAGCCTGGTGACAGACGGACAGACGGACAGACAGACAGACAGACGGATCGTGGAGTCTTAGTAATAGGGTCCCGTTTTTACCCTTTGGGTACGGAACCCTAAAAATTAGCCACTCAGCGATAATGTGACTTTCAGAGAGAATTTCGTAATGTGTGTTCACTATTACTTAGGTCGTCTTAGTACTTCTAGATATTACCTTTGACCTTTCGTGTGCCCGTAATCAGCCAAACAATAGAAAAGCCATTATCTCGCTTGGAGTCACGTCATAAACACACGACGGGTTAAAAAACATAGGTTTTACATTTTTATCTTAGTTTAAGGCGCCGATTCCCTTGAGTAGCTGATTTTAAAATGAGAATCACGTTTAAAAATGGCTAACGTAATTTTTTGGAAAAAATATATGTTATACTAGCTGACCCAGCAAACTTTGTTTTGCCATAAAAACACCAAACATTCATCTACCCTACCTACCCTACCCTAACAACCCTACACTACCTACCCTACCTACCTTACCTACCATACCTACCCTACCTACCCTACCCTACCCACTTAGGGGTATGAAAAATAGATGTTAGCCGATTCTCAGACCTACTCAATATGCTCACAAAATTTTGGGTCGCGCGGGCGGGAAACTAGTGCGCGTTTTGTTCCCTCAAGGTCGTTGGCGTTAGTCGTCGTCTTAAGTTAATCATCTTCATCAACAGTCCATTTTAAACTAAATCATGATATTTTTTGCTCACTATACGAAGTCAGATAATTCACGACTTCTTTCAAGTACCGAAGTTTCATCACAAAACAGATTTATATTAGCAAGCAAGTTACTAATGGAAACGCGGAGAAAAACTGTCCACTCATGTTTAATACCATATCTATATAAAAAATATCGCATGCATTACGCATAGCGCTGGTTCGAACCCCCGCTGTGGCAGATTGTGGCTGGAGAACTATTCTGGAACTTTGAGGCTGTATCGGTACGACATTGTAGATAGAATAGAATAGAATACTCTTTATTATGTACACCATATAAGTTACAGAAAGTGTACTCTAAGAAAACATTACATTGGGTGACACAATGGGCGGCCTTATCGCTAAAAGCGATCTTTTCAGGACAACCTTTGGATGGATTTTAAAAATGGAAGGAAAGACAGTACTGTAGGTAGTCTTTGGCGTACTATTTATATATAAAATAAATACATACATATATTTATATATATATATTATATAGACAAATATATTTATATATATATATTATATAGACAAATATATACAGTAATTATAGTTATATACTATAATTGATATATATATGTACAGTAGGTATAGCTTTGGGCGCACGGTTGGCGCAGTGGTTGAGCGATTGACTGCTGCGCTGCGTGTCGCGGATTCGATTCCCGCACGGAACAAATATTTGTATAACCTACAGATAGTTGTTCCGGCTCTGGGTGTTTGTGTGTTTATATGTTTTTAAACGCACCCACGATACAGGAAGAAATTCCTAGTGTGGCGCAAAGTTCTTGTAAAAAAAAAAAAAAAATGTATTTATATATATAAGTATGGAACAAAAGCATAGAAATCAAGAAAAACAACTATTAAAGGGAGAGGTATTGACTCTTTACCATAGTTTTAAAAATGGGCAGAGATTGAGCACGCCTTATTGACACGGGCAAAGCATTCCACAACCGCACCACTTGAACCGTAAAAGATTTGTCGTAAAAGCTGGTGGAATGCATCGGCATCTCTAGTCTCAAGTCTCAAGTAGATGGTCTCTGTGTTTGCTGTGAACTATAATCTAGGGGTCATTCCGTCAAGAGTGAATAGATTACTGATGCAAGAGTGCTCTATCGTCGAACTCATCATCGCTTACCATCAGGTGAGATAGTGGTCAAGCGCGAGCCTATCAAAAATAATTAAAGAAACAACATTGTCTTTAAGAAGCTAAACTTTGTAATATTTTTTGAACTATGAAATTAGATCGCGAAGATCGTCAGGACCGATGTAATTATCTCAAGCTAGCTTCTGCCAGCGGGTTCGCCCGGGTGATAAGTGTTATTTTTTATCCCAGGGGAAAATTATACCGGGATGACAAGTAGCCTATGTGCTATTCTAAGCTATAATTTATCTCTGTGCCAAATTTCTTCCAGATCCGTTTAGCTGTTCTGGCGTGATTGAGTAACAAACATACAGCCACACCCACATCCATCCATTCAAACATAATATTGGTAAGATGGCTTTATTTTTGCAATAATCTAAAGACGAAACAGTAGACAAGCTTTTGAGATTGTCATTGGTACTAAAATTTTATATCAAGAGCAGAGCAAGTATACTTAATTAATTATGGATTTTGGATTAATGAAAAAAGTATAGGGTAAACCACCCTATCGCTGGCACCCCTCCTGTTATTGGCACTTCTGAGTTTAAAGGAAAAAAAAATAAGAATAGATACCATATGATACGATACATTATGCCGCAATGTTGGAATTTCAATGTTTTTCCTGTGTTGAGTTGGCTTTTAGATAGCTTTTTTATAATCAAGTGAATATTTATGTATAATTACTATTTCACTGGATGAAACAACTCTTAAAATAAAGATGAATGGAATTCCCTGCCTGAGTCTGTATTGCCTGATAGCTACCACCTGGGAGTCTTTAAGTCAAGAGTGAATAGGTTTCTTCTAGGTAAGCGTGCTACATCGTCGACCACATCATCGCTTACCATCAGGTGAGACAGTGGTCAAGCGCGAGCCTATAAATAACTTAAAAAAAATGTTAAAAAATTAGAATAGTTCCTCCGATGTCATTATAATTTTTGTATGACAGTGCATTTCAACATGATTTTCTGGGCATTTGATTACGAAGCTAGGGAAGGCACTCCTTATAGTTTCAATGACTGGTTATCTTAACCTACATCTAAACATTCTTCATTATAATAACACATCATTATAGATTCATAAATATCAGTGCAGTTCTGGCTCTTGTACTAGGAAGTCCTGTATCACAAAAGCCAGGTTATTATAGGATTCGATAAATTCAGCTGAAAAATAGACAAAAAGCATATCCAGTAAGACCCATTAAATCTCACAGTACTTGACAAATCCAAACAACTGCTGTAAGAAAATTCTATTAATTTCTCCAGAATACGCTGCATCTCCGCTGGTGGTCGCTAAACAGAATTCTACAGGCGTGTGCCGACCAATAACATGAGAGACGTCACAAATGACTTCCTAAAGCAGAACAACACTTGAATTGAGAACCTTCATGTTGTGGAGATAAAGGATCTCAGGATCTGTCAGGAGGTAGACTGCTTGGGGCAGGTTGTGGGAAAAGATAGTAGTGATAATGTTTTAAAAACAAACAAAAACTTAAGAATTAAACGATGTCTGTATTGGTAGTACCTACCTCAATTACAGAGCCGTGTGTGTGCCGTGTATGTGCCCGACAGGGTCCATAATTGTGACTTATATAATAATTTCCCTACCAACTGTATACATTATGGTACGAAATAAATAATTGAGAATTGAGACAGGAGGCCAGTGTCCCAGCAGTGGGCACATTAAAAGGCTGATGATGATATCGGTAGATAAGACACATTATTGTTAAATGAAATTACAGCTACTTGAAGAAAAATATATGGAGAGCACAGGAGGACTGTATGTATATCGCAGGGATATGATGAAAACAGGGAATTGATCAAATCTCTCTAAGAGCGAGCGTAGCGAGCTCGGGAGCTTAGGGCACCCCGACACGGACAGGTTAGGTTCGAAGGGGATGACGGGAGCTGAAGTGAGCGAGCAAAGCGAGCGAACTCAGCTCCCGTCATCTCCTTCGTGTTAGGTTACGGGCTCCGTCGGCTCTGCCACACAAATACTAATTCAACGTACAAAATAAACCTTTAAATTACTACAGAAAAGTTATTTTTGTCATTTCACTGAACCAATTTTGCTTAGAGATTTGATCAATTCCCTGTTTTCATCATATCCCTGCGACATGTATAAGAGATGATAAACGTTTTTGCCAGAAACACACAAACGCTGCAGTGAGTGGATGAATATACAAATTGAAATAGATAATTTAATAAAATGATACACAGTTTATAACAGACAAGCGCTGGTATTGTTGCCAACTAATATCATAATACTACCTATAAGACATAGTTAAAATTTACAAATAACCCGAGGTATCATCAAACTTCAGATAACTCAAATACGGTTAGCAATTTATCTGTAAACAAATTGGAAGGGAGGCGGACTTGACTTAACTGCAAGATTTTTTTTCTTACAATGTATTCGGGATACTATAAAAAGTTTTATTTTACCATCAAAAGATAATTTATATGATGATTACTAATGGGATAAGGTGGAAACACCGATACGGTAGTTAAAATGTTAATTGATGACATGTGAATTTAAGGAACTGTATAAATTGTTGATGTCAGTGTTAACTGCTTTATCTAAATTTGTGGTTAACTTTCACCAGAAAACAATTAATGAAAATCATATTTAAAACACCGACATAGCCCGAAGAATTGCGAAACTTAATTGGCAGTGGGCAGGGCACATTGCTCGCAGAACGGATGGCCGTTGGGGCCGAAAAGTTCTGGAATGGCGACCGCGAACCGGAAGACGATGCGTTGGAAGGCCTCCCACTAGGTGGACCGATGACCTGGTTAAGGTTGCGGGAAGGCGCTGGATGAGACGCAAGGGATCGGTCAATGTGGCGACGCCTGGGGGAGGCCTATGTCCAGCAGTGGACGTCTTTCGGTTGAAATGGTGATGTTGATGATGATATTTAAAACATAATTTTATCTCTGTTGTCTTCAAACGATTGACAGATATAGAAAGACGATTTTAATTCGCTTAGAGCTAAATGCATAATGTTTTTAGTGCAAGTGGAATTATTTTACTCAACTTAACCTAAGAAGAAATAACCTTGAAATAATAATAGGTACAATAACGACTACACCCTCCTTAACAACCATCTTTTCAACATAGGCGCCACAGACAGCCCATTTTGCAGGGGCTGTTTTAACGCCGAGGAATCAGCCGCCCATGTCATCCTGCAATGCGAGGCCGTGGCATCTCAACGTGAAGAAATCCTCGGCATAGTGAGGTCGCTCCTTGAAGCCTGTGAAGCCCCCATAAAGCTTCTGTGCTAGTGGGCGGACCTAGGCTGGCTATGTTAGCCAGTACCCTCACACACACCGGAACAAATGAGAGTCTAAGTGCGGAAAATGGAGTCCCTACTATTACTGCTACAACTACGTGGTATTATTTTTCGTGGTATTATCTGTTTCTTGTGTATCAAATTCAAATATAATAGTTTCAAATACACTGCTACAAAATGTCTTCATGTTGCTACAATGTGAATGACTAAGCCCAAGCCCAAGCTTCAACAATGTGCTAAAGTTTCTGTACTTAATTTACAATACAACTTAAAAGTCCTATCGACAAAACAACATATCAACCTTGCGTTTTCAAATCACCTCGATCCACAAAGATCACCTGCCTCCAATTTAAAAAGGAGGTCCTGTAACAATCGATAAATAACTACCTCGTAACTACCATACTCGTTCACTTACTTAATGTTTTTAGCCGTAAATATTGAAATCAACAACTTAGATCTGCCCACGCCATAATAAGATTACTATCATTACGACTTCGGCTAATAAAGTTGGTACGTCTGTCTTGTTGGCAGTCTTTTGTAATTCTGAGAATAAATTATTCTTTATCTGCATCATTGAAGTTAAGAGAATTCAAGTTACCAAAGTGATAAACGGGCAACTTTGCTGAAAAACTTATAACAGACACAAAGCGACAGAAATTATCCAATGATTCTGAAATGAAAAAGAAAGAAATAAAAATTACTCGACACATAATGACCAGTTTTTGCCACTGAGTTGTAGAGAGAAAGCATCCTGTGTAGTAATTTTGCCTATTAAGTATCAAAACACTAGCCAGACTCTTACAACATCAACATCTAAAAACTGGATGACGAAAGCCACAGGTGTCCCCTAGTCTCAGTAAAAGCACAGATTACTAAAACAGCGGTGACCTGAAACAATTACATGACTAAGCGTATTGTGACACACGGTAATCGCACGCGCACGGTGACGTCACAGCAAATTGATCCAGATTGCGCGGGAGAGCTGTAATACAGAATAGCGAGACGCCTCGCTGGCCACTGCTGGAGACGGCATTGTCAAAGTTTCTTTACAAATCAAGCGTGTTACTAAGAAGAAAGTATCAAAGTTTGCTGATAAAAAAGACGGGCTGTGTGACAACTATGAGCTGAAACTTGCACCAAGACTCCACCGTGCTTAGAAAAGCAGGTAAAGCCGTTGGTCCCTGCTGTCATTTAAAGATCTTTGACAGTCGTTACGCTAGTCACAAGCCATAAAAAAAATAATCTGAGAGACGTTGTGTTAATCCAGTTCCAAGGTCTTGGAGCTCAAATATGCAGTCATCAGCCTTTGCAATGTTCAGACCACTGGTACACTGGCCTCCTCTCCATGAGAGGGAATGAGCTAATCCAGTGCGGGTTGGTGGATGTCACATGTCTTCGAATTTTTGGTACTATAACATGCCGGTTTCCTCACGATGTGCATTCTTTCACAATAGGCAGTCGCTCAAATTAAAATATTGGTACTCAGCTGAATAAGGTTAGATTGGAGACCCCATACATATTATATAGTTGAAAAAGGCTAGGCAGAGCCAGTTGTGCCAGAGACACGAAAAAGAAGAAGAAATGGCGTACTTACCTAGTCTGTGCCTAGCCTGTGTATGTATGTAGTATTTAAGTTTGTCCATTAATTTTTTTACCCGCCTACCGAAGGCGGGTAATATGTTTATAATAATAATAATAATCGTTTATTGCAGGCAAAATACCCATATACAAAGACATACATATCAGACATACATATCAGTCTATGTATGAATGTTCCTATGTGGCGTTCTAGAAACAAAACGCGTTGTCCGATTTTGATGATCCTTACGTCAATCGATTCCTCTTAACCTTGCGAGGGTCTACAGGCTACATAAAATTAGAAATATGGCGGATTTTGGGCGCTGTATTGTGGGGAACAATTTCTTTTTTTCCATACCCTTCGTGAGGGGTATCAAAATAAAGGCTTTTGAAGGTGATTGCAAAAACATATAACACTTATATGCGTAATATTACTAATACAAAAAAAAAAAGTTAACTAAACAGTTATATATAAATAAAGTTGATTAAAAACCCGACCGCTTAAGAAGCGAACTACAAAAAAAACATAACGCGTCATACCTGGCTCAAATTAAAATTTTTCTTTCATTTCTACTAGTGCAGTTCCGTGCTCTCTGGTTGTAATAGTAGAACTTACGATTGTTTTGATACGTGTCTCTAATTACTTATGCAATTGTGCTCTGATTTCGGAGGAATGACTGTATAACATGGAGGTATGGGCTAATGGAATGTGCTGGCACAGGGCCGTGAGATATCTGTGCAAACGCAAAATAAATGCGTTTTAATCTTAAAATTCTACCTTCCACTATTTGTTTCTGCGTCACCTAAAGGTTGACTGGTAGAAAATACCGAATGTAAGACGCCGTTGTACCTAAAGAATTATGTTTTTGTTAAAAAAATGTGTAACTAATTAGGTGTACCTACAATAAAGTATATTCTATTCTAAGACATTTTTTCGCCTCTGAACGTTTCTGCACGTAATGCATTAAATGAATAAACGCTACATGTTACATGATTACTGGAAACTCCATCATCACAGCTAGGCAAAATGACTTCCTTGACATTTGAAAAGCTTTCCGATCTTGGCATAAAGTGCCTAGCTATTTGCCGTCATCTTAATAATCACCACCATACAGGGTTGCAATTTAAAAAAAATTAAAGTTCTAAAAAAAAGCCGGAATTTTTACAAAAAAAAAACTAAAAAATAAATTCCAACTACAAAAAAATCGCGTTCAGAAAAGTATAAAACAAGAAAATATTCTTGAAATCCGGACCCGTAGTCCGTGGTGGTGAAAATTATCAACATTTTGTCCAAGCGAAAAATATGGACAAATTAAAAAGCCGGACAAAGTCAAAGACAGAAGACAAAATGTCCGGACATGTCCGGATAAAGCCGGTTGAATGGTAACTTTACCTCCATTCTAGTCATATCATTATTTTACAGAATCCGTTCATTCTATCTCTGGTCTTCCCCAACCTCTATATCCACATGCATATTCCATGTGCCGCATGTCCCAATTCTACATCGTAACTCAAAAACTTCAGTTACCATCTTACAACTGAAAATCAACAATACATCACAATAAGACGAAAACCGCTCTCTTTGAAGACTCTCGCCTCAAGGCAGATACGAATTTAAATAACCAATTACTCTGTACTGTGGCCGTTGATTTATTGGTTAATTTACTTGAACACTGATTGTGTGGTGAAATTAAAAAGTCGCCGGCAACTTTGAGTTTCGGCACCTCGACAAGTCGACACATCACTTGAGTATGAATATTTTGTTTGGTGAATGTCAACACTTCAGGAGATGAGATAAAAATACTGATGTATGTGGTGGGAAATTATTTCTTGTTTGTGATTTTTTAACAGAGGTGCAATTACCTGAAAAGCTGAACTTTCCTATAAAATATAACTATCTTTATTTTTTAATTATCGTTCGATCATTCTTACCATTATTCCCGTTTATATAGTTTAGGAGTCTTGTTAAAGGTCTACATATATATACTCACCATTTAGGTCTATCTGTAGTTAGGTTAGAGTAATCTGCAAACAGTGGGTGTACGACTGTTGGTATCTTATTCCCTCGGGGAGTGAGGCGTTTCATTTGAATTACGACGTAAGAATAAACTCGTATATTATTGAAATTAGCTGAGGAGTATATTCCTGATACATTCTATGCAAGATTATCTGCGGGTGTTCGGAAAAACAGAAATATGTAGTTCTCATTTCAATGACGCATTTTCTGTTTAAGAAGAAGTGATAAGAATGCTACAAGGTGCAAAGATCAAGTTGAAGTTACTCATGGTTGTAAACGATGGTAGATGAGAACTGGCATCGAAGAACGTATAGAAATTTTCAGCAATCGTTCAGAAGAAGAAAGACGAATAAATGGTGGTTTGGTTTTGGACATGTTTCCTTGTGAAGCATGTTGTTACATTCTTTTACTTATTTCTACAAGTGAAGATTGACTAGATGAATGAACGTAAATGAAGCAAAAGGATTTTGTAAGGATTGATGAAAAATGAAGATTTGAATGGAAAATAGATGTGAGTGTATGTGTGTTAATTTGGCAAATTCATCAAATTCCTTCAGATTCACTTTCTTAATTGTTGACCCACTCCACTTCCTCTCAACATCGATAAAACCTAAGTATCTAAATCATATGCTGGGTGGGGACGGTAAGATTAAGTGCAGTATGAGTGTGGATGAATGGGTCGCCACGGGGCGCGGTAGACCATGGCCGGACCACACAGCCGCGTCTAGGACACCCGGGATGAACGCTAATCGATGCTTTTTGCACGATCTTTGTATGTGGGAATTAGGTTTTGTGTATAAAAGGCATATCAGGATCCTAAAATCCATACTAATATAATAAATGCGAAAGTAACTCTGTCTGTTTGTTTGTAACTTTTTCACGCCTAAATCACTCAACCAATTTAGATAAAATTTGGTATGGAGATAGTTTGAAAACCCTGCATAGGATAGTTTTTATATGTATGTTCCTACTAGTACTAATATATTCCGTAGAAACTATTAAGTAAGTTTTTTTTTGTACATTTTTCACTGTAAAACCGCTGAATGAATTTTGGTAAATTTTAGTAAAGAGATAGATTGGACTTTGGAATGTTTTTACTCTGGCAGTGCGTTTCCATAAGGTAATTGCCGACACTTACGTGGGTGAAGCGTAAGCGTAAGTGAAAAATATTTATAAGATTTAGCATTTTTTGGATGTCAAACGGGGTTTTATAATTTGAGGAAAAGTTTGCCAGGTCAATAGGGATACCTAAGCATAGCGACTCACCAGCCAAAAATGACGTAACAGAAATTTCGCATTCCAAGATTTTGTTTTCTACGAAAACTGGGTGACACAATTTCGTCATCTTGACGTTTGAAGGCAGACACAAGGAAGCCGAATTTTCCGTCACATAAAATTCATAGAAAAGTGACGGTCAGCCTGCGGGATTTTTGGATGGAATTTCCATTGTGTCATGTCGGCAGATGTTGAGCTATATAATAGGTTACCTAAGCTGATTTTATATAATCCTTGTCTTGTCTTGTCTTGTCTTATTATTATCATCATCATCAGACTTAATAATCCCATTGCTGACACATACCTCCTCTCTGTGAAAGAGGGAATGGGCCGTTATCCACCACGCGAGCCCAGTGCGGGATGTTGGATATCACGTCTTCGAATATTATTGTAGTATAATGAAACTGAAACAAAATGAAATGATTTTTCCAAACTAATAATTAGTACATCGTGTTTTTTGTAGATCGGTGTCCAATTATGCGAATTTAATAAACGATTTTAATTGCGTTTGTATTGAATACTTTAAGAAATCTTTATAACTCATTAATTAAACACGTTTATAACAAGTACTTGAAAGAATTACAAAGAAAAATCTTATCTAAGACCTATTCCACGAATTTGATTTCAATACCAGATACTTGTGATCTAAAATTGTAATTACGGTTTCCAATATAACGAAGGGCTTTACTTTATATAATACCTAAAGATGATAGATTACGAGGAAGGGTATAAATTTAAAAAATAATTAGGTATCGGTAACAGGGAAGTGATGTGGCTCAAGCATAAGCAGTAGCGATTTTAAAAAGCAAGAAGCTTTTATCAAAAACGTGAAGTAAAATTTAACACTTTAGATCACACTTCAAACACACCAATAATATAAAGGCGAAAGTTTGTGGATGTGTGTTTGTTACTTTTTCACGCTAAAACGGCTGGACGGAACTGGATGAAATTTGGCACAGAGATAGATTAACACTTTTTATCCCAGGAAAATGTATCCTCGGAATAATTTTCGTCTTTGATGCGGCGAAGCCGCTGGAAGAAGCTAGTAATTTAAATAAGCGTTTATTGTGACACATTTCAATCATTTTTCCTACAAAAATAGTCACCTGAAATAATTTTTATATCAAGAAGACTCTCATTAGTTTATAACTATTCTTCTTTACGTTTGAATTTCCATAACTCTTTCTGAAAAGGTGTTTGGTCTATACTATCTACAACCAATGGTAACAATGATTGAGAACTCCAAAATTTTTGGGATTAACCTAATTCCGTAGGTAGCGCATGTAACTCAAGCGATAGTGTACCATAGGACATGTTGAACTTTTTGCAATAGAAATATAACTTTATCAAAGGCCTTTTCACCGGTCTCTGTATAAGATAGTAACAACCGTAACCGTAGTAACTTTCCTTACGGTTACGGTTTAAGCAATTTAAATTGCGTCGATACTTCGATAGGCGATAACGCACACGTATTTTCTGAGAAAAAATTAAGTGCGTATCGGTCGAATTGCATTGCATTGCGTCCATGTAAACATACTTGCAATTTTACATAGTAAAAATCGCCTAACAGTGTGATATAAATCGAATTGCATCGCGCCATCAGGTAAGGCACTAACTCGCTTAAACCTCCAACTTACACCACAAACGCGTCTGTTATCGGACGCGATCGTATTGCGTAAATTTGTCGGTTAATTACGCGATTCTTACGCAACACTAAAACGCTACCGTTTTAATTGAACTTAAAAAAAAGAACTTTAATTGCTACTGCGAATTTAATTTTTCCGAACGCCGGGAGTAAATCAGACCGAAGTTACTTTCGTTTATCGTAAATCGAGGATTTTATTATGTTTTTAAAAATCGATATGTTTATACATAAGAATGTGGAAGTAGGAGTTTGTTGTAAAATAAAAGAGTCTATATTGCTGTTTTATGTGAGAAGCTGCTTCATAAAATCATTCGAGATTGAAAAGATGTGCAAATAATCTGGGAAATTAGAGCGTTTTAGGAATATCTTGGCAACTTCTGTTACACAGTTTTAATAGTGATTCAGTTTAAATGCAGAACTTTTCATTTACAGCAACTATTTACTCCTAGATTGTGAGCATATCAGCATCTTCAGAAGTACTCATAGTTTACTAGAGCCATACTTAGCATCTCATTCAGTGCAATATAATTTCAACTGCAATGACACTACAACTGCAATGAACTCCAGTGTCACTTCGAAGATTGTAGTCATCTTTTTAGGGTTCCGTACCCAAAGGGTAAAAACGGGACCCTATTACTAAGACTTCGCGATTCGTCTGTCTGTCTGTCTGTCTGTCTGTCCGTCTGTCTCCAGGCTGTATCTCATAAACCGTGATAGCTAGACAGTTGAAATTTTCACAGATGATGTATTTCTGTTGCCGCTATAACAACAAATACTAAAAACAGTATAAAATAAATATTAAAGGGGGGCTCCCATACAACAAACGTGATATTTTTGCCGTTTTTTGCTCGATATTAATAACGGCAACAGGTAGACGCTTGAAATATTCACAGAATGTTTAGTTGTATATTTACTTTAAAAATAATAATTAATAAATCAAAATAAAATAAATTAAGGGGGCTCCCATACAACAATCGTGATTTTTATGCAGTGTTTTGCGATAATGGTACGGCACCCTTCGTGTGCGAGTCCGACTCGCACTTGGCCGGTTTTTATTTTATAAACTGAAGGCAAACCCAGTAACTATACTTAGTAAATAATTCCCTTTAAAGTGCCGATAATATAGTAATTATTCGTTTAATAACTTCGAGCAGTAAAATCAGCATGCAGTTAGTTTTTATCAGGCAACAAAATTTGCAATCATATGCAACGCAGAGCCTTTAAAATTAAAATTTAGTTAACGATAAAAATAATTTATGGCGTTGGGAATTATGTAAAAATTTTATTTGACATTAAAGAACGTTATTTTATTGGGCATTAAAATATTTAATTGTAAAAGTAATTAATGGGAGCATATTTTGCGACACGCTACTAAAGTAAAGTGAATCCTGGAAGTACATTGGTTGGTGAAGTACGTAAATATTAGCCATTAAAAAAATTCTGAGAATCTACCATGTTATATAATAATAATAATATATGTATGTTATTCAAACAGGTATAAATAAGTACATTGGTTGGTTATTTTGTACACAATTTAGTTTAGATATGTAAGTTTTTAATATAAGTTTTTCTAATTTCTTCGACATTTCCGTTTGTGTCCTTTGACAAAAGCCTTCCCAATGCTTCCATGAACATGAAAAAAAAGAACATTATTTGATACTTGTATTCTACCAGTACTCACTTACGGATGTCAAACCTGAGCAACGACCTTGTTATATACCTACCTACAATACAACTGTTACTATGGAAGCTACTAAGAAAATACTAATATACATTGATTATTTTTGGCACCAATCAGAATGCCCGTGTTTTACACACCTTTTTCTACTTGTTGCGAACCACTCACCGAACAATTGGAGATTTATAAGGTTACTAGCTGACCCGGCAAACTTAGTTTTGCCATAAAAACAAAAAAAAATACATTAATCTACCCTACCTACCCTACCCTAACAACCCTACACTACCTACCCTACCCTACCCTAACTACCCTACACTACCTACACTACCTACCCTACCCTACCTACCCCACCTACCCTATCCTACCCTACCTACCCTACCCTACACTACCTACCCTACCCTACCCTACCTACCCTACCTACCTACCCTACCTACCCTACCCTACCTACCCTACCCTACCTACCCTACCCTACCTACCCTACCCTACCTACCCTACCCTACCTACCCTACCCTACCTACCCTACCTACCCTACCCTACCCTACCTACCCTACCCTACCTACCCTACCTACCCTACCCTACCTACCCTACCCTACCTATCCTACCCTAACCTACCTACCCTACCCTAACCTACGTACCCCACCTACCCTACCCTACCTACCCTACCCTACATACCCTACCCTACCTACATACCTACCCTACCCTCAACGGGATAAAATGGGTATCCTATGTCCTTCTCCTGGTTCTTAGCTACCTCCCTACCAATTTTCAGCCAAATCGGTTCAGCCGTTCTTGAGTTATAAATAGTGTAACTAACACGACTTTCTTTTATATATATATAGATGTGAAATTTTCAATGGCATAGGTAAATATGCCATTTAACGGCTTTTGCAGCTTCACGTGGAAAATTAAAAGATACATTTCTTTGTAATTTCGCCTAAACTGATTGGAATAACCTTTTTCTAATAGCGCTAAGTCTCCGAACTACCCCAATAACAAAACGGGACCAATACATCAAATAGAAGCTTCCAACAATGGTCACCCATACAGGGCATACATCAACGTCAATAAAACAAATTAAACGTTTACCCGCGCGTTACACGTCATACGTCACTCGCGACTCGTCCCGTCGAAAATAATTTCCTCTTAATTTCGCGCTATTGCAATTTTGAATTTCGAATTCACGATTTCGAAAATGGCCGCCGATGCATGGCGGGAACGCGACATGTTCGCCATGTGACACGGCAGTGTTGCCGCGGTTTGCCAGCTAGTCTGTGTTTATCGAGTAGCGAAATATAATTTAAAAAAAAAAATTAAGCGGGTGCGTTCGATTTTGAGGTTGTGGACAGTATACCACCTTTGTACAGTATTCAACATACTCTGAACCAGGGCTTGGGGCTTTTTTAGATACTATCAATTGTATATAATATCAGCTCGTGGCTAAATAATAACAGCCGCACGGGTCGATCATCAAGGTTAAGCAACGCTTGACGAGGTCGGTCCGTGGATGGGTGACCATTTCAACATACCGAGTTTCATTCGTGCTTCGGAAAGCACGTTAAGCCGTTGGTCCCGGCTGTCATTTAAAGATCTTTGACAGTCGTTACGGGTAGTCAGAAGCTTGAGATCTGAAACCAGTCTTGCCAAGGGGTACCGTGTTACCCAGTTACTGGGTTGTGGAGGTCAGATAGGCAGTCGCTCCATGTAAAACACTGGTCTCAGCTGAATCCGGTTACACTGGAAGCCGACCCCAATATAGCCGGGAAAAGGCTAGACAGATGATGATCAATTGTTTTTAAAAATATTGGTACTCACAGCTGCATCCCATAACTGGGAAAATGCTATGCAGATTGTTTGATTAGAGTCAGAAGGTTATGTAGTTTGGATATTTGCTGGATTTTAGTGTTCCAGTATTTTATAACGGCCTACAAGATCTTCCGACTGCACTGGTAACTATATTTATTTAAGTAAGTACTTAATATTCTTAACGATGTAATTATATAATTATCATAAATTAACATAATCCGCCACCACACAATGAGCTCACCGCATTTAATGACTGTTAATAAAATTTATAAAAAGCAGAGAGATCAAGCAGTTTTGACAGCATAATGGAGTCGATGAAAACTACACTGGAAATAAAATTATATATACCTTTCTGGTGACTATTTTATTAAAAACTTACTATTTATACAAGGATATTGAACTAGTTGCTGATCACAAGATTTGGAATGAAACAAGAGAACAATTCTTACATACAAACAAGCTCGAACATCCATTGAAATAATACCCATTCACTAAACAAATATTAATAAACGAAATAAAATATCAAGGAAAAACTTTTTGCAAACTTCAATCCGCTTGCCAGATCCGAACAGATAATTTGCTTACAATATAATCGTACAAAGATTGCGACTTCAAGGAAAGGGGGTAAAAAGGACTCGTAGGATAGAGGCTATTATATTCAAATTCACTTCGGAAGGCAATTTATATGGAGTTTATTGACAAGACGGGGGACCGCGGCCGGCGCAGCGGCTCGCGCGAAATTCTTCGACAGAATCTCTTTCTGAGCCCGCCTTAATTGAACGCAGGAGACAATATTGTTAAAGTTTTTATGCTGCCTTAAGCGTAGACAATAAAAAAAGTAATTTTACTTTATTCAGAAAGTTTTAAATCTAATTGTTTCAACTTTAGAACGCGTTAATTAAATTTTCTTGATGGCTTTAGTGTCGGCGAAGAATTTTTCGTCAGTATTTTTTGTAAAAGATGGTCGTTGGCCCGGTGCTGGTGTTTCGCAAATGGCCAGAAGAAAGTGGACACAATGCGGGATTTCACAAGACAGATTACAGAGGGGCGCATTAATAAGGTGACTTTTATACCTCGTGATTCGATTTGCATCCGACACGACTACGATCAACGCAAGGACAAAGTCATGTTTCTTTTCAAAACTGGTTGATATTTTGACATTATTATCATGAACAGTTTCGAACTACAAGTTGTTGTGGTCTCATAAAATAAAAAATATTCAACAAAAAAATATAAGAATCTCATAACCGAACATTATATTTTAATACAAAAGGCATAACTTTACATTATTATGTCGCAACAGGTGTGAAGTTGCCAAAACAAAAAAAAAACTTTATTTTTTTTGTGTCTGACTATGACCTACTTATACTAGGTCTTAAGTCAGGTCTACATGAGTGAAAGAGACACTTTTATTAGTTTTTTTTTATTGACTGAAAAAGTCGTAAGCTGGAAACGTCCCAAGATGCGCTTCATGTCTCGATCTCGAGATAAGATCGTAATCTTTTCGGATATTGCTCGGTATAATCATATGCGGACTTTTTTGTACTTTTTCTTTGTTTTTTTTCTTAAGGGCGTAGTCGAAGCGTGCTGGACAATGAGACGTGCTTGAAAATATAATGCTTTATTGTTGCTTAAGCTAACTTAAAGAGTATGCGGATTATAAGGGTTTTTGGTTTTAATTTATGCTTTTTTTTTCTTTTGAAAGTTAGGAGTATACAGTTTTGTAGCGGTATTTTGAAGGTTTTAATTAAATGATTGCGAGGTTAGGTAGACCCATATTTTCTTTATAGAAAGTGGTTAAGTTTTATTTAATTTGCTAAAAATCTACAGCAAATTATCGTTTGCCATGTTACACCGCCTTACCCTCTTATAGTTAACAGGTAAAACGTTTGTGCAATAATATAGGAATTTAGACAGAATCAAATATCTCATTCAGTAATTTAATTCGATTGAACTGGCATTTGATACTGTTTCATTTCAATAATCATAAAATCAAACCCAACAGAAATATGAACAATCAGTTTCACAATTTCGTAAACAATCACACTTGTCAGTTCCAATTGTTCACAGAGTTCGTAACATAGTAAAATGTATAGATAAGTAGCCTATGCTTCGAATCCTGCGCCTGCGCAACGAGGAGGGGGCGGCGCGAATTACGAGCCGGCGTCGCCCAGCGGCGCGCACGCGCGTCGATTTACGCGCGTCATATTTGAGCCAGTGACGCGCCTTGTTAATATCGATAAATATTTAAAGGAGGTTGTTGTAAAATGTGTGGATGAAAAATCTTGAAGGGCTTGAGCGAAGAAGTTCTAAGGACATCACTCATACGCACAAACGTTTTCGGAATAATTTAATTGTGCGTACAGCTAAGGAATGCCCTACCAGAGTGTGTATTTTAGGATAGCTATAAACTGGAGATCTTTGAGTCAAGAGTGCTACTTCTAAACAAGCCTGCTCTATCATCGACCACAAAGACTCGCATGAGGCTCGCGTTTAACCTCTATTAAACGCGAGCCTATCAATAATAAAAAATAATGTTTAGTAAAGCAGGATGTTGTAAGATGTAAGGTTTATGTTGTAGGTCTAAAAGTGATTTGTTTTATTTTTTTGCAGGTGGCAGTGGATGAAAATTCTTGAAAGGCTGGATTTTCTTAGATTATCGCGAGGAGAAACGCATGGAGTCAAAACTAAATGATTACTTTGAAACTTATGTTTGGAAACCTTGTTTAAATGGACTCTGAATAAGTGTGAACTTTTGTCAAAGTCCGACCCTAACGATTGAACAAAATAACAGTGCAATTTGTGACAACCAAGAGTCCGGGACAACCCCACAAAAGGCAAGCGAAAATATCGAAACTCTTCAACATTCCATTTCTATCGATAATCTTATCAAACTTCAGCACATCACTAAGCCGCCCTAGGCAACCACGCGCGTTATCGCTCCGCGAAAAATGTACCGTGACCCCCGACACTAACCAAATTATTCTCGCTCCTAACTCACAGATAGCGGGTTCGATTCCCGCTCCAATCCAGAATTGACGGTCAGATATCGAAAACTATTTGTCAATGAATAGTTCATAACGGGATCTTGGAAATAGTGGTGGGAAAAAAAAAACTTTGTTGTGAAGCTTGCAGTGAGCGTTTATGTCTTTTATTCAGACAGAACTGTTTTAAAGGGATTAAGTAAACTGACTTGTCGAACTTTAAGAATCAAGGTGTCCTCGAAGATGTAGTATCTCACGTCTTCATTAAATTTGTGTATCATACCACAGACTTCAGAATCTTCAGCATCTAGAGGTGACAGTATCTTCTTATAAAATTTGTGGCGCCGAAAGTGCTTACATGCAAAACATCTGTCACAGAACGAATTCCAAAGCAACCGCTTGGTTAGTATGGAAAGATTAGACAATGACACCACTGTTATCCGCTGAGGTATCAACAAGCTCTGTGTTTCATACAAAACTGATATGACCATTGCAATAGAGTAAAATTCAAACGGTATCACAGGGGCATCTCACGTATTTTTAAGGAACCTTCGCATTTGTGTCTGAGTCGCAAATTGTCAAAAACACCTCTTATTTCCATACATTTCATCAAGTTTTTGATATTGATTATCGCCAAGATGGTATTGCAACTTGAAAGGGAACGATTTTTACAAGCTTTTATTTAAATTGCAATGTATGTATGAATAAATGAATTTTAAAGCAGTTATCCTACACCGATTAAGATGAAATTTTGCATATACGTTTTATTTGGATGACAATGCATGGTTAGCTAAGTGACGTCATTCTTAATCCAATATGGCGGACGGCCCCAGATGGCGGACTAGTTATTTTTTGTGCACTGCCATGATATGGGTATCAAATGATAGGATTTTCTGAGAAGACTACGACCAAAGCTCGTTTTAAAAAAGATTTTTAATGAATTTTTTTTTTAAGTAGTTGGGTTGGAAATACCCATGAAAAATCCATTAAGAACTTTTGAGAGACAAATAAACATAGGTACTATTTATGTAATTGCAAATACCCCAACTATCAAAGGGTTCCCGACCTGCGTCATCATTAACGATTTAGATTCCCTACAGCCGTGGTCAGTTACCTTACGATCACTCGTCGTCAGTCGACGTCCAATCGCTGAGGTCATGAGGTCAAATCTGACCCCAGCATCTGACGGTGAACTGTGTGATGAACTGCTATGCCAATTATGCTAAGTGGTTCTAGTTTAATTGGAAAACGTTGGTAAATATTTGTTTAATAGTATGTAGTTTTCTTTTAGCGTTTTTTATATATAGCTCATACATAAACACATTGATATACTCAAGATAGCACACGTTTAAACCTCAGTGGTTTTTGGTTGCTATTTAATATGAATAATGCTGTACTGTTTTGTAGAATTGATAAATAAAGGGGAAAAAAGAAAAAAGAAGGTAAATTTTGTTAGATGAATTATTTTCATAAAAATACTGTAGCTGTATTATTAAATACAGCTGTACATTTAAACTTTCGCGTTACATAAAAAAAAAAAAATCTAAATCATCGCGTTAAATTCCCGTGATATATTGTTTTCCACTGTAGCTGTATTGCAGTGACAAAACTTTTTAACAAAAAAATTAAGCCGACTTCCAAAACAAAACACTACAAAGCGAAAAATGACTTTATCTTCGGCAGTCGGTGTCTTTGGTACCTATTCTTTTTCGTTTTTGTTATCGACTTCCGAATAGTGGTGGCCCAGATACTAAGACTTCGTCTCTTGGGATTTTATCCAGGCAAGTATAGAAGTTACAGCGGATCTTTGCGTCTCTGAAGTTGGGTCTGCCAACTGCGCAAGAAACAGTTTGTCTTCGAGTATACTGCATAGAGTAAGCGAGGTAAAACGATGCGACAAACGTTAGCGATCGAAAGAGACAGTTAAACAATGCTATCTTCACCTTCAACATTGACATAAAAATAGCTACTGCGCAGGGTCTTGCAGCCAAGTCAGAGACACAAAGATCCGCTGTGAGTATTATACCAGTTTGACTTTTTCAATTCATAGGTACCTTCGTTTATCTTGGACATCGGTGAAAGAAAACATCGTCAGAAAACCTGGACTTATATATCTATACTATATAATATATAATATAATATTATAAAGAGGAAAGATTTTTTTGTTTATTTGTTTGTACCGAATAGGCTCCGAAAGTACTGGACCGATTTAAAAATTTCTTTCACGAATAGAAAGCTACGTTATTCCTTAGTAACATAGGCTATTTTTATTATCCCGAAAACAGGTCCTGTGGGGTGGCCCACGGGAGCTAAGCCGCGGGGTACAGCTAGTAATATTATAAAGAGGAAAATTTTTTTGTTTGATTGTTTGTTTGTACCGAATGGGCTCCAAAACTACTGGACCGATTTAAAAAAAATCTTTCACCAATAGAAAGCTACATTATTCCTGAGTGACATAGGCTATTTTTTAATTCCGAAAACGGGCCCTGTGGGGTGGTCCACGGGAACGAAAACGCGGGCAACTGCTAGTTTAATATAAGTATGAAACGGTACAAGAAACACCACTTTGATAAGAGCAAGAGAATGTAGATAAAATTGTATGATAAAATTATTTTCAGAGAAAGCCTTTCATTAGTAATGCTCTTGATCTTAGTGACAAGCAAAATAATTTACTTAAAATATTGTCTCAAATACCGTTACGTAGTTTGCAAGTCACACGAATTTCAACATTTTCTTTTAAATAATTATTTATTAAATATGTTAATTTTCGTCATTTCGAAAGTAACTAAAATGATTGTCATAAAGGTTACTTGCTGCCTGTCTAAAATATCTGTAATATCTGTCAAAATTTATTTATCAATCTCTGAGATCAAAATCGACTGTTCACTTTGAAAACGACAGAAGAATATCAGTAGGTTCAGTATTCAAAGTTATACTAAAGCAACTGTAATTTTCGCTACCTACCTCTGTCTCTTTTCTGTTAAAAACGTTCACTGTTTTGGAAAAGTCCATCTTTGATATAAATTAATATGTACTAAAACAGTACTATAGCGACTATTAGCTGGTACGTTTGGCAATATCCCGGGATATAGTCTAGCGCGGCAATGTGAAAGAGATTAATATAATAATAGTCCGCCTTTGTACTTATGCATAAAGTTTTAATAAATAAATAAATAATATGACCCGGGCTGAATAGGAATTCCTTTGCAACGCGTCTTTTTTATTTAATTTTTTTTTTGTAGGGTAGGCTCGCGCTTGACCACCAGCTCACCTGATGACAAAGACAAAGATATTTTATTTCAACTAGGCCACCAAGCGGCACTTTTGAACGTACATAAAAATGATTCTACCGATGGTAAGCGATCTTAGGGTATGACTATACTGCACGCTATGAAGCGATAGCATTATAGATACAAATTAATATGTATCCACATTGCAATATCATTCTCTTGTGTTTGGTTGGACACAAGACGCATGCACCTTGTAATGTCACATGTAAACAAAACAATTTAGTCGACTGTTTAACCGGCATTTTTATTTATTTTATTTTATTTAATATCAATCCACGACCTCAGCTCTTGTTAAACAATTTTATATCGCAGATTGGCATTAGTATTTAGTCGAAAGGATCTCGCAATAAAACAAAACAATAATTGTATACTGTATCTATCTAAAAAGAGTCAGACAGAAGAAAATAAGGACACAGCAAGAGAATAAGGTTCATCCTCAATGCTTTGCGAATATTCTACCACTCCCCGTCAGCTAAAGAACCCGTGATTGCTCTAGACTTGTACTTCTGCTTTCCACCTTTTCTATAATTTACTTGCTTTTGAACAGTGGCGGTAGCACGCCTCTCAATATTCATTAGCCGAGATTTTGATACAGTTTAAATGTACGTTTTTTTGTTAATTAAAGGGCATTAATTGTTAACAAAACTGCTTTCGACTGACCATTGCGCCGGCTTGTGTTGGCCCAATATGGGAGTGGAGGCGATTTTTTGTTCATAGATTCATTTTTAATTTGTTTTCTTTTTGTGCAGATTCTGGGTGAGAGACGATCTTGGATGTTACAATGAAGTATTCCCGTTTGAGCACCTATTTTTAGAGCACCTATGCTAAGAGCACCAAAGGTATTCCCATTTGAGCACCAATCAATATAATAGCTTGGTGCTCAAAGGCGACCAAAAAATTAATTATGACCTTATTCCCAATTGAGCACCTACGGTGCGGTAGTTTCTAGTGTATCATATCGATAAAAATCAGCAGTTTTATTGCAGAATGCTATCATTTGATAATTATCAACATAATTATCATAATAACCATAAAAGTTTACTTAATGAGAATACGCTATTTTGGGCGATTTATTTTACGAGAAATATAAAACTGCGATTTGGAGATTTAAAGGGAAAATGCTGATTTGAAGATGAAGGGAAAATACATTATATTAGAAAAAAAAACTGGTGAAAGTGAGTTATTTTGCTCTGAAATATATTCCTGAACGATGCACTAGAACTCATTTAAATGCAGCAACGATTGAACTAAAACGTTCCTTCTTCTTCTTTTTAATTCGATAGCCCAGCTTGGGCCTAGTTGGTGGTTAGTTAGCCGCAGTGTCAGTGTTCCATGTGCAGGTTTATGAACCGTACAGGGTTACCACGCTAACATTGGGTATCAAACCGGTAACGTTCCTATAAAGTCGCTTCATTCCACAACTTACACCAAAACGCCAACGCAAAAACAACCAAATTAAACACAGTAATTGATATTTATTTGCTCTACTTTGTGACACGCCAGCTATAAACATATCCTCTTAGTCAATCGAGGCATTTTTTGCATATTTCTTGTGTTTGTATAATTGTCGTGGGATCTACTGCCTACAGACCGTAAAGTTCGATGAAATACTAGCAATGGGCTTAGGCAGCAAAGGACATACTTATCGTCACGCCTACTGCAAACTAAGATTTCACACCAGCAAAGCCAGCCAAGCCAACGCTATACAGATACTCCTCCTCCCCTGCGGCCCCATCGAGTCCGCCATTGCCTGGCGTTTGAATTCTGCTTCACTTGATGTTAAGCATCGGTGTAGTCTAAAAAAGAGCCTATTAATTGTTTTTACTTGTTTACTTAACTTTAAAATCAAGAAAATTGCATGACACATTTTATATCATTAATCCGAAAGTTTTTGAAGGAACTGGATAATATTGCGTCATAATTAAAAAGTTGTCTGCCTGATCGCAAAAATAATACAATAAATGTTGCTGAATTGTCAAAATAAAAGGTATATTCCACAATGTATGTTACACTACAACCCCGTACATTCTAATAGGTAAAATTATAATTTTATTTTTTTGTCTATACCTACGCTCACTCTTTTTTATTCACTCTTTTTATGAAAAACTTCTGAGAATCTATGAAAATATAAAGACAGTATGATGATAATGTTCAAAACAATATCACACCATTCCCTCTTACACCAATTTCTCATACTGCCTCAAGCATACTGTCTACACTCTTGACCAGCTATCAAAAGAACCTTAGGTTAACTTTGTAGTCAAGATTTATGTAAAACTACCCGCCAGCGGCTCGCACGCCTTGAATGAATACATCAAATCTGCCGCGAAAAATGAAGTAAGTGCTGGTAGGAACCGTATCAAAGCATAACCTGAGGATTTTAAGAGAACCTAACACTGCTATCGTATATTTTAAGATTGTTATGCAGATAGGAATAAATTACTTCAATTCACCGATCGATGACATTAATCAAAGTAGGTCGAATAGATTGAGAAAGATTTTGGTGTAGCGTAAGAAATGTCGATCAACGTATTCATTCTAGAATCAATTCACGATCGATGGGTTGGTTATGTTTTCGCCGCTGTAATTCAAGATAAAAAAACGCACTTACTTAATAGTGCTTAAACCAATAACAAACAAGTTTTTGGCTACAAGATATCTATTTATTAGTTTATCCTCGCACTGGTACGACTTGCAGAAATGGAGCCAAATCTTATAATAAACTCACTATAACTCCAGGTTTCCTCACGTTTTCCTTCACCGCTGTCAACGATGTCCAAGATTAACTTAGAAAGAAAAACGTAAGCAAAGAAGTTGGCATATTCTTTCAAAATCAGCGCAATTAGATAAAATTTTACATTTTGCATCACATACAGACCATCCGACTCCAACATATCCAATAATATAATCAGTTAAAAAAAATAATACAATCATACATAATACGAGGCAGAAGAAATCCCCGAATCGTCGGATCGAAACGAGTAGCCGAGTAACCGAGGGGAAATCGAAGCATAGCCGAAAGTACAGATCGAACCGGAATAATACAATACAACGGAGCTCATTATTAATATTCAGCAGATAACCCGTGTGCAGATAGAGATAACGATTTTGATACTTGTTAAGGACAAGTTTGCTTTAAGAAATTATTAAATATCTACATGAAAATGTGAATTTTCCATTCTCTGGTTCGTTTTCTGACTCTTTAGGTCTAAGCGCCATAAGCTGAACCGGAAAATTAATTAAATCAGTTATTTTATTAAGATAAGTCCTTATTTGAAATCTGTTGGTGGTCAAGCATGTAGAAAGAGATCCTGAGAACAAACTTGAGCACTCAAGACAATCCAGAACAGAGCTCTCTAGCTTAAAGATACAAGAAGACTCAACCCCATCTAAACTGGGAAGAGGGTTGGACAAAGAAAGATGCAGAAGCACGAGCAATAGACGATGTTCATTGGTATAGCTCAAGACATTTTTTAAACTTTGTTTTGAAGAGTTGGCGCCAATAGTTATAAACATACAGTTATGAAATATGAACGTGTTCGTAAGCCCGTTACCGATAACTGAATATGGTTCTTCGCATGACTGCTATAATAAACATTCATATTGAACATTGTCACTTTGACAAAACCATTAAGATTGTGAACACAAATCATTTAACATAACCGTGGCCGATCTGGAAAACTTTGAACAAACCGCACTTAGATCGGCCGTAGCAAAGACAATCTCCGTAGGTGAGGATTAAGGGATGGTTCCGTACTTCCCTTCCGGATTGTGCTACGAAAATGACCAATAAACCATTATCACAGCACAAACAAAATCAATATAAAATTTTCCTATAATACAATCGTGCCCCCACGTAACCAAACGATAATAACAAAATGGAATTATCCTAACAATGTTAGCCTTAAGCCATGATCTGCGGCACGGGGCGGGTTGCTTTAAACACGACAAAGGGACTCACGTAAATACTGTATTAATTAATTTGTACCGACAGCAAACTAATGTGGCTCGTTTAGATAAGGGAAATTGATTTAGAGATGTTTTGGAAGTGATAAAGTAAAGTAAAGTATACGTAATAATAATTATTATCACCAAATTTCAAGTTCGTAGGTCAAAGGAAAGTAAAAAAAAATCTCTGACACAAAATTGTGTGATAGACGATGGACCGACAGACACGTCAGTGACAGCAATATGGCTCCGTTTGGACCCTTCGGATACGGAACCCTAAAAACGTTTAACATCAAGTCACAATCTCACCTCTGCGATAAATGTAATGTAATGTAATCATGACGTTTTTACCCGACTGCCGAAGGAGGGTAATGTGTTTATCAGTCTATGTATGTATGTATATATCGGAGATAGGAGGGCTATCTTCAATAATACCCTCGGTCTGTGGGCATATCGTGGGTATGCAATGCACAAAGCAGGTAACTTAGGCCGTTTTAGAGATAGTTCTTGTTCCAATTTTATCAAAGCAGCGGATTCGGCCACCAATCGTTTCGCTTTTTCCCAACTAAAACACACTTGTTCAAGTTCACACACGCCACTTTAGGCTACTTCTCAACTCTTTTTCTCTCAACTCCTTTTTAACTCCCAAAACGCGCGCCCGCGCGTATCTTTTTCTAACTTCACGACCCAATATGGCGGGTGACCCCACTCAGAGTGCCTCTATGACACCCCTGCTTTTTATTGGCTAAGAGAATCTCTTCCGGCAAATTACTGCTTGTATTATCCAATCCAAATCGAGTATTTTGACATAAGAAAAATAAAGTGTTGTCAATCGAATAAAATCGAACTGAGAATTGATCAGAAGCTAAATGTTGCCAATTAAACAAACCTGAAGTAATAAGTTTACAAGCGATATACCTTCCTCCGATACGGCCATCTTGACATTCAAACGGTCCCACGTTTGATGTAAAGCGACGAGCAACATCGTTACTTAATAAAAAAAAACAAAAACCAAGAGATAAAAAAAAATAGGTAATAGGTTAAGTTCGGCCGCTCCTGACCAAATAAAAAAAAATAACGTGGTCGTGACATCTTCCACGTGAAACCTTCAATCAACACCTTATATTACCAGCCTACAACAAAACTCAAGTACATCTTTACTCATGAAAACTGAATTCTCTGAAGCTTTCACACTGTTCATTTGTTTTCTCCATGTAAATCTAGGTCTCCACACCATACACCGTACACAACCATCGTCGTACTATCGAACCAGCCACCTCACCATTTAGACAACCATATTAACACATTCTAAATGGTTACCGAAGCACCAGAGGTACCAGGTTCCCAACAAACGCCAAGTCGGTCTCGAAGCACTAAGTGTGCCAGAAACCACCCAAACGCCCAACACAACATACCATGTCACATACACCAAACAACAGGTCACCGAGGCCCCAGAGGGACCAGGCTCCCCCAGACATACAACAGGTCACCGAAGCCCCAGAGGGACTAGGCTCCCCCCAGACAACAGGTCACCGAAGCCCCAGAGGGACCAGGCTCCCCCAGACAACCGGTCCTCTCGAGGCAACAAGACTGCCAGATACCCATGCCACATACACAAAACAACAGGTCACCAAAGCCCCAGAGGGACCAGGCTTCCCCAGACAACCGGTCCTCTCGAAGCAACAAACTGCCAGATACCCATGCCACATACATTAAACAACAGGTCACCGAAGCCCCAGAGGGACCAGGCTTCCCCAGACAGATAACAGGACTCCAAAGCCCCAGAGGGACCAGGTTCCCCCCTGACAAATCCAGCAATGTTTCTTGGTCCCACAGCAATCGCTGTAGCTCCTGATGGTCAACCCAGTGACCACCCTGCAACCATAGTCATCCTGACCAGGCCTCGTAACCCACCACGGTTACAGCAGTCATCTTACTGACCACTCACCTCGTAACCCACCTCGGTTACAGCAGTCATCTTTGACCACTCACCTCGTAACCCACCTCGGTTACAGCAGTCATCTTACTGACCACTCACCTCGTAACCCACCTTGGTTACAGCAGTCATCTCTGACCACTCACCTCGTAACCCACCTCGGTTACAGCAGTCACCGCAGCGACTACTCATCACCGTACAGTCAGTCCTTTGACCATACACACGACCTCACCATTGCTAGATTGATTTGAATCAGTCTTCAACACAGTACATTCAGTTACTTCAATGGGTACTTGATCTTTCAGCTTTCCTCTAACTCATCATGAACCAAAGCCTTTAATTCAACACATAGCTGCCACCATTCAGAACTCCAATAACCATAAACAGCACATTTAAACCAAAATCAAATTTGTTATTTCAATCTTCATTCTCAGTACTGAATACAAAGGCAACCTCATATTCAGGATTTCTAACCCTGCCAAAAGCATATTCAAGAACTTCATTTTATGTTCATGATTTCATACCAAACCCTCAGTGCGATAGGTATAATAACTAGCAACATCAAACACTACCAATTTTGCAAACTAAAATTGAAAATGAAATCATGCACCGCATGTCACCGAGTTTACATCTGCGTTAACATTATCTTATCCAACTTGCTCAGATAGCAAATAAAACAAAATTACGTTAGGTTTGTTCACAATGACCAGCACAGAACATTCAACAAGTTAGAACACCACAACCATTACTGATAGTATACTTTAAATTCCACATTTATTATTCAAGGTAGGTACTAGCTTACATGACACCACACAATCACACAATTCACAAATTCACACCTTTCTTTAAAGAGATGTTACAATTATTAAAACTTCTGAATAATGTTCAAGATTACCGAGGACAAGCATCGTTGAACAACACAGAACAAGGAAACCATTCCTAGTTTTCTCCAAAAAACAAAAACTCATGAACCAAGTAAATCAAATAGAAACCAAGTGTCCCATTCATGGTCCACAATCAACAATAACTTAGCAAATACATTTGCTACACAGAATACACTTTCAACTTAAATGCCGAATCAACTCTTGACTCCGTCATCTCTCTGACCCATGAAACTGAAAAACTGTTCTATGTAAATTAAAATGTTGCCAATTGAACATCTATCTCATCTTCAGCCACAACTTCAAACAGTAATTGGCCCTCGGGCATCCCATAATACCTGAATACGTCTTCTAGACACCATCTACATGTCTAGTTGCACTTTTCATTTGCCATAGTCCACTTAAATAATTTTTATTTGTAGGTAGGTATCGTTAGAATGACATGTAATCAGCTGGTTCATTCTCTACAATGCGATATATAACAACTACAGACATTAACTTTACCTTTATTCAACCGTTGGTAGCAACAAAACTAAACGCCAACTGTATTGGCTATACTAACGTTAATCCTCGTGATGTCTGCAGGTTGTAAGATTGCAAATCGAGTCGACCAACAAACTATTTAACTAAACTTTAACACGGGTTTGAAAATAATCTTGATCACATAACTCTTAACTGAAAGTTATTGCATGTTTTTGCAACAAAGCAAAAGTTAAAAGTCTAATCCTCACAGTGACTCACACTTTGTAACAACTTATTTATAATCTAGTCTTTATCCAGTAATTTATAAGTTAAAAATCATATCACAGATAAAAGTTATTTGTTTATGTTTTGTCTTGTCCGACTTTTTTCGAACTTTTTCGAATGTTGACACCTTCATGTCACTGTCTAATAGAGATGAGTAAGGGATGGCGATCTGTTATCAATTAATCGACGAATCGATTTAAAGGCAAAAAATAAACAAACAATTTTTCAATCGATATCCAGTACTGAATCGATCCAGCGTATCGATATTTCGCCCTAGAATATCGAGATTCGATTTTTCTGTTTTGATATGAACCAAAATATTTTTTAAAAATAGTCGAATGTATTACACAAAGATATTTGAATTCAACGTTAACAAAATAAATTTCTTTCCCTTTTACCTGATACTTTAATTTAGTTGTAAAAACAATCCCAATCAGCCAAAGATGTGAAAAGATACACTATTATTACGATTTTTCTTTTTACTTTCCATAACTGGATTCACACTTGCATTAAAAATACTAACGCGAATAGTTAAAATGTACGTTATTTTCAAGAAAAGCATATTCACAAATTTCCTTGAAGATCAAATCAACAACAAACTCAGTGGTAATAATATTTACGGGCAATCTGAAGTGACACCTATTAATAAAGAATGCATGGCTAAAATGCCTAGTATCTTTACTTCTCGATTATCAGTAGTGAGTAAACTAACAACCTATTCATAAATGTGTGTACTCTTGTGACAGCACTAGTGGTCACAAAACCGTATATTGTTCTAACATCATGCAACATAAAATAATGTAATGAAATCTAATTTCTTTCCGTTTTGTTCTCACATTCCAATGCTCTAAGTACATTAGAAAGATGAAATTGCGAAAATCGTTTCATTGTTTATTTTGTTGGTGAATAAAAACGATCCAATACTTGAAACAAAATATTTCAAAGATGGCGTCAAAGATTTAAAAGATGGCGTGACATGCACGGACTTCTCATTCTGTCTATGCAAAAATTATTTGTTTGTTTTTAAATTGATCACGAAAAAACAACATGCTCGTATTCAATAAGCTCCCCCAAGCAGTAAATCACGGCATAATGGGGTCCCGAATCCAATTTCGATGATTATTGAAAGAAACATACAGTATCAATACCATTACATAGATGGCGCTGTTTGATTTTTCTATCTTTTCATGTAACTTACATTAAACATTTCCATTAAACAACATAATGCAATAGTTATAAATTGCAATTAATGCAACAATTAATTATAAAACTTAGGTACTTCCAAATCCAATACATACTTCGGCTGCCACAAATGTATGCCAATGCACAGATAGTTGAATGCAGATCAAAGTAACATACCTTTAAGCCTGTACTCCCGGAAAGGTCAGGCAGCAGTGCCAACCATGCACATGTCCAGACTCCTAGGTGCTATCAGAAAATATTAAATTGATTGATCACCGCAGCGGCATGTATAAAACCACTAAATTTCCTCTTTCATAGCGCTGTAAACTGCAGGTTGTATGTTGCCTCTTGAAATGGAACCTGAGCTCCACACTTATCTTGTAGCACTACACGCAGCCGGTCACAACAGGTCTTGTGGTATCCACAGCCATGTTGAAGGGCTCAGACGTCCGTGCTATTTGTTGCATATTGTGTGAATGGCTGAAAAATTCATGTCTATGAGCAAGATTTCCACAAGCATAAAGTTTTATTGAATCAAGTTGTAGCTTAGGATGTTTGCTCTCTTGCACTGTATTTGCACAAGTGGTCTTAATCTCTTGCGGATTCCGCTGGCAGTATGAATCTGGCTGAGTTTCATTTAGCATCATAACGAAAATAACAATTTATTTTAAATTTTAGCCACTATAAACCAAGAAAAACAATATTGTGGCTAAACTTCATAAGGCATTAGATTGGTACTTATTATTGTCGGAATACTTAAGTTTATACTTCCCTGAACATCACCACCACAGTTGCGTTTCCCAAGTATCTAGTCAGGATTGTTCCGTCGATTCGTTTGCGTCGATGTTATCATTAACTTCATCATTATCTGCAACCCGACTTCGCATATTGTCTAGGATAGGCCACACTATACGGTTGAACTCGGGCAACATGATATTTCTGTCTTTAGTAGCCGGCAAACATCTCCATTAGGTAGGTAGGTAGGTACTTCCATGCTAATTTTCGCGCACCAGAGCGCGCCAACCATTACTCGTCTCATTTGGTCCATCATCGCTTTGTGCGTGCATTGTTTTCACTTCCGATATCGGAGATAGGAGGGCTATCTTCAATAATACCCTCGGTCTGTGGGCATATCGTGGGTATGCAATGCACAAAGCAGGTAACTTAGGCCGTTTTAGAGATAGTTCTTGTTCCAATTTTATCAAAGCAGCGGATTCGGCCACCAATCGTTTCGCTTTTTCCCAACTAAAACACACTTGTTCAAGTTCACACACGCCACTTTAGGCTACTTCTCAACTCTTTTTCTCTCAACTCCTTTTTAACTCCCAAAACGCGCGCCCGCGCGTATCTTTTTCTAACTTCACGACCCAATATGGCGGGTGACCCCACTCAGAGTGCCTCTATGACACCCCTGCTTTTTATTGGCTAAGAGAATCTCTTCCGGCAAATTACTGCTTGTATTATCCAATCCAAATCGAGTATTTTGACATAAGAAAAATAAAGTGTTGTCAATCGAATAAAATCGAACTGAGAATTGATCAGAAGCTAAATGTTGCCAATTAAACAAACCTGAAGTAATAAGTTTACAAGCGATATACCTTCCTCCGATATATATATGTATGTATGTATGTATGTATGTATGTTTGTTCCTATGTGGCGTTCTAGAGACGAGATTTTGATGATTCTTACGTCAATCGATTCGTCTTAATCCTGCGAGTGTCACTGGCTACATTAAAATTGAAAAAAACAAAAATGGCGGATTTTGGGCGCCATTTTGTGGGGTAAAATTTTTTTTTGCTTCCAAACCTATCGTGTGGGGTATCAAAATAAAGGATTTTAAGAGGCGATTTCAAAAATATATAACACTTATATGTTTAAATGTACCTAATTCTAAAAAAAATAACTAGAAATTGTAAATAAAAAAAGTTAATTAAAAAAAGCAAAAAACCCGACTGCTTAAAAAGCAAACTAAAAAGACGTAAACAAGAAGAAAATCATGCTGTGCAGTCGGAGGATACATCTGGTTTTGGTCCGCCAGCTCGCGAATATGTATCCTCCGTCTGCACAGCATGATTTTCTTCTTGTTTACGTCTTTTTAGTTTGCTTTTTAAGCAGTCGGGTTTTTTGCTTTTTTTTATTAACTTTTTTTTGACAGGTTGAAACAGATTTAGTATGTTAACGTTATTAGAAAGTTAAGAACTGCTCCTCTGGAAGAAATATCTGCCGTTGGCAGAGTCTATCGACTATACGATCAAAACACTGCTAAGCCTCTCTTTACTTGTAAAACCTCCATAAAAAATGTATAACCCCGTAACAGTAGGTAAGGTGGTTTATGCTAATAAAAAGAACCCAGACAGCCAAATAATAATGACGAACCACCTGCTATGAAAAGTGCCTCACAAAACATTAATATTTATACAGAGTTAATTTCAGCAAATAAGCTGAAAACGGACTTTTCATAAATAAAAGGCTCGAGCGTTCACGGCGTAATGTACACATGGTGACGAGTGTCGACAATTTACTTTGTACAATGGAAATATTTTAACAATTAAATTAACTCGTGTGGAAGGATGTTTATTTTAATATGAAAGTGGATTATTTTGTGAGTATTCTTTCATTATTTTCAGTTCAATCTACTTTTTTGCATCATCATCATATCAGCCAACAGAAGTCCACTGCTGGACATAGCCCTCTCCCAAGCGACGCCACATTGATCGGTCCCGTCATCCCGTGCGTCTCGCATCCAGCGAATCCCCGCAACCTTCACCAGGTCATCGGTCCACTTGGTGGGAGGCCTTCCAACGCAACGTCTTCCGGTTCTCGATCGCCATTCCTTTCCTTTTCTTGGGCCTTTCTGCCCCATCGGCCATCCGTTCTGCGAGCAATGTGCCCTGTCCACTGCCACTTAAGTTTGGCAATTCTTCGTGCTATGTGGTGACCCTGGTTCTATTGAGGATCTCTGTTTGATCACGCAAGGAAAAGCCGAGCATAGCCCTCTCCATTGCCGTTTGGGTGATTGTAAGCTTTCTGATGAGGTCCATTGTGAGTATTTGTGAGCGACCACGTGTCAGAGCCATATGTCATCACTGGCACTGTTTTGCATAGGTGGATGATATTGTGGGTATAAGATATACAATTAGACTTTTAAAAAGAAAAACATTTATTTGACACACCACAGCACACACAAACAACATAAAAAGTGACAGTCTTAAAGTACATTTTCTTGATAGGAATGCCAAGAATAAGAACAAGAAGAACGGTTATGCAAAATCAGGGATTATTCGTAAGACGTTGGTTTGGAAGGCCTCCCACCAGGTGGACTAATGACCTGGTGAAGGCTGCGGGGACCCGCTGAATGCGGCGTGTCAATGTAGCGACGCTTGGGGGAGGCCTATGTCCAGCAGTGAACGTCTTTCGGCTGATAAGATGATGATGATGGATTTTTTTTGCTAATAAGATTAGCATCATCATATCAGTCCGAAGGTTTCCACTGCTGGAGAAAGGCTTAACTTATATGATACCTTATCAAAATATTATTTAAAACATCCAGCAAATAAGAGCACAAAAGTTTAAAAACGGATAGTTTTATTTTGCTTTGCTATTCAGTTTTAACAAAATATGTATAATAGAAAGAGTGACGGATCTAGGCCAGACGACGTCAAAGGAAACCCAATATGGCGGACCGTAGATGACATGTGAATATTTCATTCATTTTCAGTTCGTTTTATGCAGTCAGATTTCTATTTATGTCTCTTATTTACTCTTTCCGAAGTTTTATGGCGCCTTTTATTAATTAACTAGCTTCTGCCAGCGGAATCACCCGCGTGATTGTCGAAAATTGTCCCAAGGGAACATATTCCCGGGATAAAAAGTATCCTATGTGCTATTATCTATCTCTGTGCCAAATTTCATCCAATCCGTTCAATAGTTTTTGCGTGAAATAGTAACAAACACACACACACACACAAACTTTCGCCTTTATTATAGATTGAGTGATTATAGAAAGAAAAGCTAAAATGCTTTTCTTATTTTTATTCCTCTGTTTTTAATAAATAAACAAAAACATGGGGTAAAATGCTATACAATAGTTATCTATGTTGAAAAACCGGCCAAGTGCGAGTCGGGCTCGCGCACGAAGTGTTCCGTACCATTATCGCAAAAAACGGTAAAAAAATCACGTTTGTTGTATGGGACAGAAATACATCATCTGTGATAATTTCAACTGCCTAGCTGACACGGTTCATGAGATACAGCCTGGTGACAGACGGACAGACAGACAGACGGACCGCCGAGTCTTAGTAACAGAGTCCCGTTTTTTGCCCTTTGGGTACAAAAGTACCAACCCTTTTGTAAATAACTATTATCTTTTCAGTAGTGAGAAGTTTAATCAATAATTCCTGAGACTATCTAAAAATTTATAAACAAACATATACATCAGTCATATCAGTTTGGATAAATATACATTAATTCACAACTTTATAAATCCAATTCCAACTTATTCTGCGGGCAGTACCCGTACATAATCATTACACAGTAGGTGCATCGCAGATAACAAAAAGATGTGGCCGTATAAAAAGCGATCATAACAAAGAGCACGACCACGCGCGACCGCCGACCACAACTGATTATTTTATTGTTTAACTTGTTGCTTTTTTTTTGAGGGTACTTGTGGAATTAAGGGCATTGGTAATGGGTATTATTATCGGGGATAGGTCTCTATCAAGGTTTTATTGGTAGGTGAAGGTTTTTGCATTAAAATTGCAAGTGCGAAAATATTTGCGTTGAAATACCTACACACATTGTTCTCCGATTTAGTTCAGGAATTTAAAGTGGATTAAATTTTCAATTTATTCAACACTAGCTGTTGCCGAGACTTCGTCTGCGTAGCATTAATACTTTGAATAGCCTATTTTTGTATATCGCGCCATATAAAGGTGTGTGGGCTGCCATATTTGAAAAATTATTAGTTCACCATACAAACTTCTACCCCCTTGTCCACCCCCTTAAGGATGATTGCCGGTATGAAAACTATCCTATTTCCTTCCCAGTTTCCATCTCCATACCAATTTCATCTTAATCAGTTTAGCGGTTAAAGCGTGAAAAGGTAACAGACAGACAGAGTTACTTTCGCATTTATAATATTACTAGCTTCTGCCAACGGCTTCGCCCGCGTTAATGTCGAAAATTATCCCAAGGGAACATATTCCCGAGATAAAAAATATCCTTTGTGTTATTCCTGACTATAATCTATGTCTGTGCCAAATTACAGCCAGATCCGTCTAGCCGTTTGAGCTTGAAGAAGTAACCACTTTCACCTTTATAATATTAAGTGTGATAGTATGGATTGGACTATATACGCCGTTAATTATAGATCAATACTTGCAATCAAGTGAACTCGTGGCTTAATCATAACAGTCGCCCTGATCGATCATCAAGGTTAAGCAACGCATGACGAGGTCGGTCCGTGGATGGGTGACCATTTCAAAATACCGAGTTTCCTCTGTGCCTCGGAAAGCACGCTAAGCCGTTGGTCCCGACTGTTATTTGAAGATCTTTGACAGTCGTTACGAGTAGTCAGAATCTTGAGATCTGATCATCATCAACAGCCTTGCCAAGGGGTACCGTGTTACCCAGTTACTGGGTTGTGGAGGTCAGATAGGCAGTCACTCCATGTAAAACACTGGTCACATCATCATCATCATCAACCTATTAATGTTCCCACTGCTGGGACACAGGCCTCCTCTTTGTGAGAGGGAATGGGCCGTAATCCACCACACGGGCCCATTGCGGGTTGGTGGATGTCACATGTCTTCGAATTTTTGGTTCTAGGACATGCCGGTTTCCTCACGATGTTTTCCTTCACCGTTTTGAGAGCAGTGGTGATGAAATAATTTACACAAAGTAAAGCGCCTGCCTGGGCTCGAACCCACGACCTACAACTTGTAAGTCACGGCCGATACCACTGGGCTACCACTGCTCCCAACAAAACACTGGTACTCAGCTGAATCCGGTAAGTCTGGAAGCCGACCCCAATATAGTTGGGAAAAGGCTCGGCAGATTGATTGACTTGCAATCAAGTGAACATAGTTAGGTACTCCAGCAGTCCCAGGGGTTATACATAGTCTCTCTAGAACTGACATTATAATAGAAATAGAAGAATAAAGATTGTCGATAATACAAAAAGTAGATAAGGGATTGACCATATAGCCCAGTAGAAATCAACACAAAAATAGGCTAAAATCGCAAATCTTGATGCAGTTCTGCATTTTTGGTTTAGTAATAAAATAAAACAGCATTTTTTTAGGGTAAGTCTCTACTCAACAACAAAAAATGTTCTATATAGAATGTTGTATCTGTTGTACATCGATTTAACTGAGTTAGTACTGATGTGATGAAAGATAGTTTGCAAACATAAAATACCAAGGTCATCAGAAGATTTGTAGAGTAAACCTAATTTTTTTCTCCCCTGTTGTTAGCTGATTGACAGCTGTCAGTGCTTTGTTATTAAATATTATACCTTCATCTTGGAAAGAGTATATATATTGTATCAAGAAACCTGCAAATCTTGAGTATATTTCACAAAATTATTGCCTCTCCCTTATGTACTTAGCTTTCTAAGATCTCTTTAAAATAAATCTTGCACTCATCGGAATCTCGTAAGAAAAAATATCTCAGCCCTTTTACCTAGCAATTTTAATGTGTCTATACGTAATTAATGACCTAAGTGAAGTATCGGTACCAAGTTACTAACGAAATGATTTGACTCATCGTCGGCGGCGAGACAAAAACTTGCACGCGCGGGAATGTCGGCACACTTGGGAGAAAGAGTGCAGTTCTCAGGAATTTACAGGACGGATGGTTTCTTCAGATTTTATTCTGTAAGTAGGTAGAATAAGAGCTGTTAGTAAATGTTTTGGTATAGTAGTGACAGTGGATTTTTTTACCTCTAAAGTTGGCTGCAAGACGCTGCGCATTTGCTATTTTTAACCCCCGACGGAAAAAGAGGGGTGTTATAAATTATGTAGCATGAAATAAAAATTTGCCCGGGGGTTTGTTATTATTCAATTTTACTTTTTACAAGCTTTTATTTTACTTTCAATGTATGTATCTAAGTGTGTTGAGGAGCTCGTGGCTAACTAATAACAGCCGCACGGGTGGATCTTCAAGGTTAAGCAACGCTTGACGAGGTTGGTCCGTGGATGGGTGACCATTTCAACATACCGACTTTCCTCCGTGCCTCGGAAAGCACGCTGCACGTTAAGCCGTTGGTCCCGGCTGTCATTTGAAGATCTTTGACAGTCGTTACGGGTAGTCAGAAGCCTGAGATCTGACACCAGTCTTGCCAAAGCGTATCGTGTTACCCAGTTACTGGGTTGTGGAGGTCTGATAGGCAGTCGCTCCATGTAAAACACTGGTACTCAGCTGAATCCGGTAAGACTGGAAGCCGACCCCAACAATAATTGGGAAAAAGGCTAGGCAGATGATGTATGTATCTAAGTGTGTTCGGGTCAAATCTTGCAACTAAATTTTAAAGCAGTTAAGATGAAATTTTGCATACACGTTTAGTTTGGATGACAATGCATGGTTAGCAATATGGCGGTCGGCCCAAGATGACGGGCTAGTTATTTTTTGTGCACTGCCATACGGGTATCAAATGATAGGGTTTGCTGAGAAGAATATGAAAAAAGCTTGTTTTAAAACATAGATTTTAGTGAATAAATTTTTATTTGATTAGATTGAAATTTAATTCGACCAAGAAGATTGTGTCACTATAAATCGTCCTACAAAAAATATAAAATAAATGCATTCAAGCAATTCGCCTTTTACTACTTAATCTAAGACTTAACTTTCATAAATAACCCAAGCCATTATTAAACCCAGCAAAATTGACACTAAAGCTTAATCTTTAAAACAAATTCTTGATCAATCAATCCACCTAACATTTCTAGGAACTGTAGTAAACCAAGCACGCAATGGCATATAACTCGTGACACCTCTATCAACCCGTCGTAAACTGCACCTAGGGGTGAACGATACCACTCAGGTTTGATACTTGTATTAGGTTTACGATTGGGGAGTATCGATATGTACATATACGGGTACGTATCGATAAACGAACGAAACAACGAATCAATGACGAGAAAATAAATATGGCGACTAGCGGACAGATTTATTTATTAGAACTTTATGCTCGACTAAAATAGCAAATACAAAGGCGGACTTAATGCCTTAGTAATTTTCTACCAGTCGACCTTAGGTTGTTGAAAGAAGAAATAAAATACATTTATTTAGCACAGACTAAAATACACACAAGGTAGGTACTAGATTCCTAATAATATACATCAGATACAATACAAATATATAAAAAAGGTGTAACGTCTGACGTAAGAAGTAAGCAGGTAAGTGTGCCTCATGCCTGCGCCAAAAAGGCCCAGTTCATCAAAAATGCCCGACAACTAGTGCTTGACGCTGGTTTTCAACTGGACTTGAGCGGAGATAAAAGATGGCATGAAAAAAGAAGCCTGTCAACTGCGCAAAAGGCCTAGGAAAATATGCGTTAAAAAATGTAAATATCTTCTTAAAGTAATATGTGACATCGGCAGATGCGTTCAAAAATTTCAATATCTTCTTAAAATAAAATGTGACATCGGCAGATGCGTTCAAAAATTTCAATATCTTCTTAAAGTAAATTGTGACATATTGATAGGAGTATTTTTGACCGATAAATACTTGGTACTTACTTTCAAAGTATCGATACAAAAAGTATCTACTCGGTATCGAGATATTTACTCGTATCATTTCATCCTTAAGTGCACCTAACTGATATATGACCATACGAGGTAGATATCTGTCCTCTCACATAAAACGTCAACATTTCAAATTATTGGCATTGGGCTCGGGTAATTAAACGATACTTGGAAATTAACGGGATCCCTGTTGTTCTCACGGTGATAGGTTTGTTAAGAGAAGTATTGTATTAATAAATGTGTGGTACCTACATTCAATTCTTGCAAGACTTATCGGTGTCGACACTAATTGATGGGGTACCTAGATAGTTAGAATTAACTTAATTGTACACTAAAATTGTTACAGACCTCTTAAGAAGAAATGCGGGCGCAAACATCTGACTGAATTTCGTAAGTAAAAAGTCATAATTCGAGGTTTGGCTCTCGCCTATTTCCTCCTCCAATACTGGACCAATTTAAAATCATATTCCATAAACTGAAAAAGAAAGATAGTATCAAATGTATTTATTTCAACTAGACCATTATGCGGCACTTTTGAACGTTAAAACATTTAAAATTTACATGTAATAAAAAATTGATTCTACCGTGCATTCGGAAAAGTAGGTTGATATGGAGAAGAATGCACAAGAAACTCCATACTTATTCTTTTTTTTTAATATAGGCTTTTTACAATATTTACATACATACATTAATAAATTCTTATACGTGAGAATGATGCACCCAGCACTACTATACTAAATATAGGTATAAAGTACGAGTATTACAAGCACTAACAGGTAAATACCTTCGCTTGATAAATAGGGACATGGTTCTCACATACTTACAAATATGCAAACATAGGTAAATTACCTAATTCAACAACAACAGAACGGAACGGTGTGCGTGCCAATTTTTTTAAACAATTAGAGAAGAAAATAAATAAAAATAAAGCGTTACTATAATAATTATGAATATACCTATACCTTATATATATAGTATACAAATTAACCAGTTTGATTTTTTCTACAAAACTACTACAAAATGGTATAGTTAATATTTTCAAAGACATAAAGTGGACATGACACGACCCAACTGAATTTGGGATAAGGTCAGGAAGAGGATGATAAAATATGTTCAAAGCCACTAAACTTGTGATACCTACTGGAAACAGGCTTTCATGTCTCTTCAAGAGAATAAGAGATGGTACTTTAATGCAAAGTAGCCATTGAGTTTATTGCAACAATATAATGAATTACTACTCTAGAAAAAGTAGTTCCAGGCATCAAATTCCAAGCTGCTCTTCCTAACAGTCTAATAACATTGCATTCTAAGAAGCAGATAAATAAGCAAGCATTTCTAATTAATTATAACTGACGCATAACATCACGCCAGTTGTCCCCGAAGAATAAGGCAGAGGCCAAATTTCGCCAGTTTTATTTTTTAAGGCGCCCCAGACGCCCCAATGTTAACGCAGTACTGGCCGTGCGCCCGTTCGAAGCCAAAATATCAAAATTGAACCTCCTTTTGAACAGTTTTGTTTGCAAAATATTATTTTATTTACATGCTATGTTAGTTATGGAAAAATTACAGACATCAATTTTTCTGAAAAAAAAATTTTTAAACATCCAAGTCGTTTTGGAGGAGTTTCCAAATATTACGAAAAAATATCGTGTTGTTATTTTTTTAAAGCAAAACTATTAGTTACACGAAAAAACCTTGTGTTCAAAATTATGTACATGAATCAATAATAAATATATATTTTTCTCAAACCTTTTAACCTAGCCGTTACTACGCCGTTTAGAAAGTTACCGTTTTACGGCACTAAAGGGTATGTAGGCCCTTAACTTAGTGTACATTGTCCCACAACAGGACAAAGGCACCTTGAACCAGTTCCTGCAGTAGGCGTCCAGGTCGTCTCAACAGTTAAGTTGCTAATTTATTATTGACTGATGAGTGTCTGTATTTGTAAGCTGATCGCAGCATTGACAATAAAAGATACCAATCATAAATTCATAACCAATTATTCTATGCCAGAACCTAATTAATCCATTATTCCGACATCGCTTGAGCCACGCAAGTACAGTCATCCATAATAATTTCTAATAGGATGTCTCCCGTACGGTTCTGCGAAGCGCGGCGCCCTCCGGTCTGGGCCATTACGGTGCCGGATGGGCCATTGGCATACCGGGACACGGGCCGGATTCACCTATTACTTGCACATTGATCAGAGATATAGGAAATGTTTTTTGCAACTGAACTTTGAAGATGCAGATTGGGTGGTTAGGTTTATGTCTTCAGATTTGTGACGAAGAGTCTCATTTTGATTTTGCGTGCATTAGAAGATATATTCTTAGACCAGTGATAAAGAAGATTGAAAGAAAGAAAGAAAGAAAACTAGTTTATTTGGCACACACAGATACACACAATGTAGGTACAAATAAAAGGGAACTTAATTTTAAAACAATTACATGCATAGTGTGCCCCGCCGCTGCGCCAAAAAGGTCCAGTTCTGCAAAATTCCAGACAACTGCGAGTTACCTGACGCTGGTTTCCAACTGAACCTTACGTTGAAGTGATTGGGGTATTATTAGGATAATATTCAAGCAATTTGTCTTTGGATTCCTAAGATTTTGATGTTGGTTAGTTAATGTGTCTGTAACAGATCACATATCTATCTTTTCTAGCATAATCTAGTCTATCAATGGTATTCTTCGATGTGTCTTTTGATCAGCTCAAATTCCCCAATTTAGATAACTCATCAAATCTACCGGATGTATTACATACGGATTATAAGATATGTTGCTAGATAGATTACTGCAAAAAACTAGCCAAGTGCGAGTCGGACTCGCGCACGAATGGTTCCGTACCATTATCGCAAAACGGCAAAAAAACACGTTTGTTGTATGGGAGTCCCACCTTAATATTTGTTTTATTATGTTTTTAGTTTAGTTCAACTGTCTAGCTATCACGGTTCATGAGATACAGCCTGGTGACAGACGGACAGACAAACAGACAGACGGATCGTGGAGTCTTAATAGATCTTAATAGTAATAGGGTCCTGTTTTTACCCTTTGGGTACGGAACCCTAAAAAGCCTTCCCGTAACCTTAACCAGCTCGTTTCAATCTAGAATGCGTTTTCCGGTAACGGCTGACTTCTCGAGAATCTTCTACCTAATCGGCTGCTAATTCTTCACTTCTTCAAGTTATGTAACTACCCATTGTCACCTCACCTTACTCTCAACTATTCGGCCACAATATCATTATACGCGAACAAAAAGCGCGGTACGTACACTTTTGAAAACAATTCATTTAAAAATAATTCGAATTTCGAATACGCGATGGCGGTGCACGGTCAAAAAGCGCAATTGTCTGCAGACCGCGGCGACGCGCGTCTGTCGCGCGCTGCATTCTAATGAGGGCGGGTTTTTGTCGCGCGACAGCGTGGGAGCGTCGCCCGGTGATCGATATCGCGCGAGTGTGTACTCGCCCTTATGCTGGGCCTTACTCTTCGATCGCTTTTTGTTTCTGTTTGTATCTATTTCATTTCTAACACGTACAAATGTGCTACCATGTTGCGTTGTTGCTGTCTACCGGAACGATTGACATAAGCGGTTTCTGAGGCCCTTATGTAGCTTGACTGATACCGTTTTATATATATAGTTGATCCCCATTGAAACGTCAGAGGTATTACCGGCCATAAGAGGTATATAGTATTTGGAGAGGTTTTAACATAAAACCATCCCAATGTTAGTGTCCCAATAAAAACATCTAGTCATTTTACCTTTGCCCCAAACAATTTCCAGGAAAACTATGTTGATTTCAAAGCACGAGACCAAATAATTACCACAGTACAATACAATCAACAGAGATTACCCTACCCCTCCATATAACCGACTCAATGACACATTCGCGCGTATAGTCTGACTTCGATTCTCCTTAGCGACAAACAGGTAAAGCTTCACTTCCGAGCAGTACGGCTCCGGCGACATTGATGCCACGACACTGGGAATTCGCGTAAAGAAAGTCTTAAGCGCCGTAAAATACGCGTCCCTCACGCGTTGTAGTCAAAACACTTCGATCACAGTTTCGTCTCGAAAAGCTGGTCTTTTTTGGCAATAACAAAGAAAAAAGAGCACAAGGCCGGTCGCTAACGTAATGAACTGACCAAGTAAAAGACACTACTACCTCTTAAAGCAAATTTCGACAGGTGGTGAACTGGTGATGGCAACTATGGACCGGAGTCGATGAAAAAACTTTTTTTTTTAAAAGAGTAAGTATGGAGTTTCTTGTACATTCTTCTCCATAACAAGCTACTTTCCGAATTCACGGTAGAATCATTTTCATGTAACGTACAAAAGTGTCGCTTGTTGGCCTAGTTGAAATAAAATATCTTTGTCTTTGATGGAAACAGATTGTCTGCATTTTTTTCAGAAGCTTTTAATTAACTTGCAATGTATGTGTGTGTGTGTGTTGTGTGTAAATCCTGCAATTGAATGTTGCAATTGATGAAATTTCGCATACACGTTTAGTTTGGATGACAATGCATGGTTAGGTAAGTGACGAAAACAGATTTTTTAATTAATAAATTATTCTATTTAACGATAGGCTCGCGTTTGACCACTATCTCGCCTGATGATAAGCGATGATGTGGTCGACGGTGAAGCACGCTTGCCTAGAAGTAACCTATTCACTCTTGACTTAAATACCCCAAGGTTTTAGCTATCAGGAAACAAAAACTCCGGCAGGGAATTCCAATCCTTAGCTGTGCGCACAATGAAAGTATTCGTAAAACGCTTAAAGGGATCCTGTGACCTCAGTAATGAGAAGGGCCCGATTGGAGAAGAAGAACAAAACCTTGTTACCGCGAATTTACACTGTTACGGCGTTAGTGTCGCCTCAGCTGCTCTGCTCGTAAGTGAGCCATTAGCGACAAAGCAGGTAAACCGATCTAATTATGCAGAGCAGTGTTTCGTAATCTCGACACGTTTCACTACACGCCAGTTGAAACGATGCTGCAGCGCGGTGATAAGGATTGTAGGTCTGAATACCGTTAGTGCTTGAGATTAGTACGATGAATCCTAGTTTACAGATCAAAGGAGCTTTGTGTTATTTTGTTTAGATTTAGCAGTATATGTGTAATGGGTGACCTCTTTAACATGTATACCCAAGTAACACAAAAGTGCTGTATAGTAGCTGAATCACTGTCCACAATATAATCCTAAGCTGAACAAGCCTTCTGAATAAGAGCATTAAAGGCGCTGTTTCAGCTGATATAACTCTGGTTTGGGCACAAATTAAACAGCTGTTAGCTGAATAATTGTAACTATTTGCATTATATCAGCATTATTTGAGCATTATTAAAGGTAACAGTCATCCCAAGAGCTGAATATTGACTGATTATTAGAGTATTTGTTACCTTTTATATAGCACAATGGCCGATTAATAGAGTTATGGTTACCTATTTTTCAGCACAAGGTACACACCAGAATATTTATAATGCTTCTTTGGAATTGAAAATTCACAAGTGGCAAAATTGTGAATAGTTTTAACTCTACTCCTTATTATTTTGATATGTTGTTTCTGTTAAACATTTTGTGGTGAAATAGACAAATATTGTTTTCCGTAAAAGAACTTTGCTTTTTCCTCCTGTGCGTGAAATTCGAAGGGGAAAGAGAGTTTATTGTCAAATAGTATATGAATATAGCTGAAAATTTTCACGCGCTCTCAAAATATCACTGTTTACTTGAAAGTTATAGTATAAAATAAGTTGATGATTTAAAATAAAAAATTAAAAAAAATATTATGCATTTTTAATTTGACAATAAGCTGTTTGCGTATAAAATCATTAGATTTTCTATTGAAATCCAGTTGTTATTTTCGTTATTTAACAAAGAAGAAATGTTAATATATTATTTTACATAGGTTAGAACCTAAAAAATGGCAGACAAGCAATGTGCACTGTATTAAACACAATTAAGCGGTATGTGCTGTTTAAGTATCCACTATTGGTACATAAATCAGCAACGAGCTGATACGAGTAGTTCATGTGTGAATCAAGTCAGCCACAGATTCCTGTAAAGCTTGATATTGGGTAACATGTACGCAAATATTGTTGGTAATCAACAGTGAACCACTAAAGTCTCAGCAGGAATTCTAGGGATCCATGGATTTATTTTACAAAATTATACGTCTGTTGTGTCAATCCTTTTATGTTATTTGGTTCCCTACATCATCCCAAGAAACACTCCTCCGATATTCGTAATTTTTTTTGCAAAGATAAGTCTACAAGATATTATTTAACTGCATTAGTAGATTAATTGCCGACGCTAGTACACGTATTCAGCTCTAACCGGGATCATAGGTAACGTGTGAGCTAATTTATAGCAGTTTGCTGTAATTTAGCATCATATAAGTTCACCCATAGTGATCATGTGGGCTATATAAGTGCTATTATAAGATTGCGTGTAACAAGCTGATTAACACTACTAAAGTTCAACTATGTGCAGCAAGATGCATTATATCATTGTTAATTGAAGTCACAGACTAAATGATTGCATTATAGTAGCTCACATGTTCTTTCTTAAAATGCAAGCGGTCTAAGGGTACACTTGTGGCCTTCAATTCAGAATATTGCTGAGTTAAAGTCCATAAAAATGCTTAATTGCAGCTTACAGTACTGATACTGAACTGCATACCTATATTAACGCTTGCAGCATTACAGTGTTGTATCCGTGACGCATAAAAGCATTATTATTCAGACGAAAGCGTAATTTTCAGCTATTGCAGTTCGAGTGTACTGTAATAAGTCTTCATAAATGCTAAAGTTACCGATGTTACCCTTTGTGACATCCTATAATGCAGTTTTGTGCTACTTGGGTATTCTTTATGCACAACGTGGTAGTAACTTTCTTTTTCAGGATGATTCAGGAGTCACAGAGACTAGAGAAAAAGCTGATAAAGAGATGGTTTCAGTACCAAGATACTTATTGATATAGTCGTGATAATATAATAAGTCGGATTTGACAGCTATAAAATAATTAATAATAATTAAATTTGATGCTTTCGAATGATACTCGTTGTTATAGTGTATGGGTAACATAGTAATTTAATAGGATTATGAATTAGATTTTTCAATTTCATACGTACAAAGTTATCGCAGCATGTAAAATGAGAAACGTTATCGGACTTCTTGGATTGTCAGGATTTTAGGAATAGCTCTGATATCTGAGACGCAACACTTAGAATCGGTTTCTGAATTGAGTCATCATCATCATCATATCAGCCGAAAGACGTCCACTGCTGGACATAGGCCTTCCCCAAGCGTTGCCACATTGACTTGTCCCCTTCGCAACCAGTGGATCCCCGCAACCTTCACCAGGTCATCAGTCAACGTCTTCCAGTTCGCGAACGCCACTCCAGAACCTTTCTGCTCCATCGGCCATCCGTTCTGCGAGCAATGTGCCCTGCCCATTGCCACTTAAGTTTGGCAATTCTTCTGAATTGAGTATTCAGAGTTGATAACGTGTTAAACCTTTCTTTAATACCAAGGTTTGATGGGTTTTCACGCTAAAGTAGAGCTTAACAAATACTCAACCTAAAATTAAAAATAAATTTAAGGAAAATAGCACAGCTTGCTTATGATTTTTGGAGAGAGACGAACCAGCAAGAAAAGCTAGTTAAACATAAATGCTTCGACTCAGCTAGTCCTATAATATCATCCATATAAACAAATCACGTACACAAACATCCGGGCTGGCTACAAATCTGTAGGTCAAATATTTTCCCGATACGGGGCTCGAACCCGGGACCTCAACGTAAAAGGCGCTGGCTTCGCCTGATCCATTTTGAGTTTAATTGTTTTAACACATACACTGCTTGTGTAGGAGTTATACGATTAGCGAAGACTTGAAATAGTATGAGAAATGGGAGTTTAGGCATGGATAGATTAGTAATTGTACCAAAATAGATTAGGGATGTGTAAGAGTTATGAATATAAATGTGGATGGACTGTGAGAGGAGTGATAAAGGGAGTCAATGATAGCGTGACGGTGGACAGGACGGTATGAAAGAAGAAAACGTGTTGTGCCGACCCCAAGTAATATAGAACGGCGGGAAGTTGGTGAAGAAAGTACGGCGTTTACGAGAGATTTGTCGGCGAAGGCAGCACACCGTGAAGAGTGAAAGGGTCTTCGAAATACCAATACAAAAGGAGATTGTTTAGCTCCCCACGGAAAATCGAGAGTTGTTATATGTTTGACGAGTGAACCTGAGTGTTTTTGTATTTGTATATCTGTCTGTGGCATCATAGCTCCTAAACGGATGAACCGATTTTGATTTTTTTTGTTTGTATGAATGGTACGAGTATATGGAATTATATGTAATGGAATTAGAGCTCATTTGACTCCATTGGTTTATCAGATCTTGTTGATGCTTACTACTTATATTATTGTCATTTACTTTTGAATGGTGACTTTGTGATATCGAGAGTTTTCTGAACTATGTTTGACGAGAATCGGTTCAGCCGTTCAAAAGTTATGGGCGTTTTACTGTTTGAATCGGGCGGTTTTCGCAAGATATCGTGTCATAATTATGTGTTTAATAGATTATCGATCGAAGCGTATCTTCTAGATGTACTTTGTATCATGAAATAAAAATGTGCCACAGGCTTTTTAAATTTTACTTGTACGACCTTGCTTAACTTGATATACTTGATTGTAAAAAACAAAGCTAGCCTCCTCACAGTTCCATCCAAAGATCAAAAATCAAGAAAATGCACCTATAAAGTTTCAAAGCTGGTCTTTGCAAACACTCGACATCCAAGTGGCTTAGCTCTCGAACATAAACCTACTCGAAGTATCCACAAGACAAACCCCTCAATCTGAACAATTTGTGATGCCAGCAAAACCAATCATAAATAATATTTTGAGTCAAACAAACCATAGAACAATCCACGCTTTTTGCGCTTACAAATTCTTTGGAAAATTTTCAATCGCGATTTTTTTCCGGTCTGCGTTTTTTTGCATTCCTTTTCGAAAATCCTCGCGTAGTGTCGCGTCGCGTTTTTTTGTCGTAGCCGCATACACGTGCGGCCGGAGTCGATTGTCGCCTGCTTTTTGTCGGCTAATCAATTTTCGAACCATCGAGCTTGTTGAGGGCCGTTCACACTGGGTTGATAGTCTATTTTTAACCCCCGACGGAAAAAAGGGGTGTTATAAGTTTGACGTGTGTTGCTGTGTATATGTGTGTCTGTATGTGGCATCATAGCGTCCAAACGGGTGAACCGATTTTGATTAAGTTTTTTGTCGAGAGTGTTCTTAGCTATGTTTAAATAAAATCGGTTCAGCCATTCAAAAGTTATGGGCGCTATACTGATTGAACCAGGTCGTTTTCGCAAGATATCGTGTCATAATTACGTGTTAAATAGATTGCCGATCGAAGCGTATGTACTATGTACTAGATAAATTATGTAGCATGAGACAAAAATTTGTCGGGGTTTTTTAAATTTTGAAATTTTACTTGTTGATTTTGTTGGTAGGATTTTCTACGTTGAAATTTTGTTTACTTAAATAAAGTAATACACCGAACTATTATGTGTATGAGTTTGAATAGCTTGCAGTAATGGATATCAGGTTTCTCTAGATTGCGATTTTTTCAAAATGTTTATGTCGTTTTGTATGTCCCTAATAAAGCCATCTACGATACCCAAACTTTCTCATTTAAATCACTTCACTATTTCACGAGTATTTTTCATCCTGCAGAATCCAAACCATAAATTCTGCCACACACCTCACCTCAGTCCAGTGTACAGTCCACTTTACAAGTAACAGCCCATTGTGGCTCCCACAATAGTGACGGGTTCCACTTACGCGGTTTTTGGACAACAACTTTATCCGAATCAATGGATCGTTAAGTTTCGAGAGTTTTCGATGAAGGTACACAGAACGAAGGTGCGAATTTTAACGGCTGACTTCTGAAGCAAAAAGCATCATTGATTTGCTAATTGCCCTTACTCTTAATTGAATTTTCTTTTGTGGAAGGCTCGGACGTGTATTGAGGATGCCGCAGAGTGTTCGTTTTGTGAATTGTAAAAGTTCTTTGTTTCTTGGTGGGTATGATTTGAAAGCAGCGATGCGTGGTGTTAGGGTGGAATTCATGTTAGGTCCTAATTGAGTGATGAAGTACCCGAAATCTATATTTATAGCATAAAGGCCTATATTTATACCTTCCACAAGTTATTGACATGAATCTTATGATTTTAAAATCTTTTTTACATAAAAATACTACCGACTTCCAAATAAGAAAACTACAAAGTGAAAAATAACTTTATTTTTGAAGTCGGTGTCTTTGGAAGGTACCAATTTTTAACGTTATGGACACCGACTTCCAAAAATAAACTTATTTTTCACTTTGTAGTTTTCGTATTTGGAAGTCGGTAGAATTTTTTTGTATAAAAGTTTATTTTTATTTTTCACTTTTTAGTTGTACCTACCTAATAGGCAAGTAGTTAAGTAAGGTAACTATAATGCCAGAATAGATTACCCGAATATCATGAAACTAAACATAACCGGTGAAATGAGAGTGTACCAAGGTGAACTGTACACATCTGCGTACCCCTTTAGAGCGTACTGGCGTGATGTTATGTTATGAAATGGTATAAACAATAAACAGACATGCGATTGCAGCAATCCCGAGCGATTTGCCGTTATTTATTGAAGAGTTCTGTTGCATATCCCCGAAGTTCTTCATCAGATCTTCACCACATTAAAATAATACCAATTTCGGAACATATTCTTTGAAAACCAAAAAACTATTGTCAAAATCGGTCAACAATTGACGGAGATATCGCTGAACAAACATAAAAAAAATGTACATAAAGTCGAACATAGAACCTCCTCCTTGTTGGTAAGTCGGTTAAAAATAACTTTCCTCTACTGAAAAAGAAAGCCCGATATTTTTATAACGATTTCTAAAATCACAGACAAAGAACCCTTACATCAAAGGTCTATGTCACATTGACCAGTGGTAATAGACAGTGAGTCAGTGACCACTGCAGGTCTATCCCAATGAAAAACTTTCCACATTTCTTTTAAATCACTTTTAAGCTTTTATTTAAGCTATTCGCAAACTTACAGCAGATACACCCTATAACCGGAGAATCTAATCCAAAAGCAATAAAAACTAAAGTACGGAAGTCATCTCGTATTGTGGATTGGTTCGCGTTAAATCGGAATTAGTATACTGCCACCCTAAGGTACAAGGGCGCATCTCACCAAAACATAAAAGTTAGAAAATAGATAAAGAAGATCTAAATGACATTTGTTCAACTACACAAATCATAACTAGCTCGTTGAAAAATATAATAAACTAGCGGACGCCTCGCGGTTTCACCCGCGTAGTTCCCGTTTTCGTGGGAATACAGGAATAAAAAGTAGCTTCCCAACGGTGAAACAATTTTTTAAATCGGTCCAATAGTTTTTAAGTTTATTCGTTACATACAAATATACAATTTTTCCTCTTTATAATATTAGTATAAAGTATATATAATACTTGTTACGCCTTCTTTTGCTGATTCGAAATATCTGTTTATCTCCATAAAAATCAACAGCCCCATGATATGAGACATCATAACTTGATAACGGCTTGACCGATTTCTGCTGACATTTTTTTGTTGTGTTCGTAATAGTAAACTTATAGGAAGTGGTAAAGGACAAACATTTTACGGGACTGTCTAGTAGAACTTTGATGACCAAAAAGTGCAGCCAGCCTAATTTGAATAAATGACTAGATTTGTATGAAAGTATATTTTTATAAAATTAGAAAATTGCACCCATGCGAAGACGGGTCGCTAATTTTGCATAAAACAGTAGATGTGCCTCTTTGTCTCTCGACGGCAGTTTAGTATTACTTTGTCGGTCGCTATACGATGTTGTAAAACCGAAGTGTTTTCGCTACTGGATGCGAGCGGCACAGGGAGGCAAGTTAATGGTACGCTAGCAAGTAAATTGGAGGATTGAGTGGCATTCACAGGTGTTACTGCTGTTTTGTCTAATCGTAATGGAGGTTCCTAACGTCTATCTGGAAATAGTAAAGAGTTGCTGAATGGAATTTGTTGGGGAATTAATTTGGATTAGCGTTATTTTCTTTTTTCGACTGATGATGTGGCCACCTCTGGTGACAGAGTTAATTAAGCCGTCTCTGGGAACCTCACAGGCCTCTGACTTGGCTATTTCAGACATACATTAACTATATAAGTCCAGGTTTCCTTCACTGATGCCTGTGATGTCCAAGATAAACTTAGAAAGTACATAAGAATTTGATAAAGTGGCATTGGTACTTGCCCGAATTTGAACGCATGAGAGGCGAGGTCTGAGCCACTGGGCCACCACGACATTACGACGATGTTTTAAGTAGAAGAACGCACTTATTTTGAATCAGTTGCCACCCGCGGATTCGCCCGCGTGGAATTAGTACTTCCTCCAATATCCTTACAAATCTATCTGAGTTAGTCTATGTGTTATTATAATGTATAAGAAATATTACTTTAAAATTTTAACAAAATCCGTTCAGCAGTTTTTTGCGTGAAACAGTAACAAACTGATAGTCTTAGTTATACCCCATACAGAAGCAGTAGAAAACATTTTGATTGGATCGTTATTTCGCACTTCTCTCATACTGATTTTTTTTTAATTCATGGATACCTTTAATCCCTGAAGCTCTTCCCAAATGAGAAATACTTGCAGATATAGCAAAAGTTGCTTACGTACTGGTTTGTTCTGAACATTTTGTCTAGGCATGACCTTGTCAGGGTTGCGGGAATCTGCTGGAAGCGAGATGCACAGGATCGATCGAGGTGGCGACCATTGGGGAAGGACTATGTCCAGCAGTCCTTCGGCTGAAATGATGATGACGATTTTGGCTGGGTAAGAATGGGAAAACTTGGTCTTTCTCTCAAGACAAAAATTATACATTATTTGGAGCAATGCTTGAGATAACCGGTCATTTTGAAAATACGGACCCTACATACATACTTAAACGATAAATCAAAATTGTATCAAGTCCGAGCCATACCTACCAATTACAACGAAATTGCATATAATTTCATGATTTCCCAAATATGCAAAATTAAAAATTATTCAATTACAATTAAATCTTTAACGATGTATGTATTAAGAGTCCATACTTAAGTCATTTGCTTGATAAAATAAGTAAGCATCTACGTACGTAATTTAATGTTTTTTTTTGATTTTATAGTAATTAAGGTAAAGCATTCTCAAATAATTAAACTTTCTTGTTACGTCACAAACCTGCCGCTGGACCACCATCGAAACCTCTCCCTTGAAACAAAAGAAGACATACACCTTCTAAACCCCTTATTCCGACGACATAAGATTGATTATCATTTACAATTTTTTTTAGTAACCTAAGTCATTTTTGCGAGGACAATTTTTAAAATGGATGAGCATTTAATTCGATATTTTACTTGAAATTAAAATCGTATTAACGGTGGCGCAGAATGAAGACATAAGTGATTTTTTTTGAAGTCTGTAATTTGGTTGTGTCTTAGCGGCCGGTGACCTGAATACGGGTAGTGACCGGTTAAAGTAGGCGAAGGTTGGAGAGAGGCTGAAATGGACTCGTAATGATGACGTTTAGAATAAAAAATGTAGAACTCAGCTTTTATAGTGACAGAAAACTCAATTATAATTTCTTAGGAGGTTCATTTTTAGGGTTCCGTACCCAAAGGGTAAAAACGGGACCCTATTACTGAGACTCCGCGGTCCGTCTGTCTGTCTGTCACCAGGCTGTATCTCATGAACCGTGATAGCTAGACAGTTGACATTTTCACAGATGATGTATTTCTATTGCCGCTATAACAACAAATACTAAAAACAGAATAAAATACATATTTAAGTGGGTCTCTCATATAACAAATGTGTTTTTTTTTTTGCGATAATGGTACGGAACCCTTCGTGCGCGAGTCCGACTCGCACTTAGCCGGTTTTTATTTAATGCTAGCCTCTTAGACTTCGTAGCTACAATATGATCATAGAATCATCAGTTAGACTCTTCACGTGACCAGAGGTCTGCCTTCGTTTTCGGCCAAAGAATTAGCATTGCCATTCAATGTGGCCACTTTTCCCAGTGACCGCTGATGCTGATTGCAAATGAGGAGGCATTTTTTGATGCCCAATGAGTTCTTTTTCGTATTTCTTCCCCTCCCCCTGTTTATCCAGCTTGAAAATAATAGTTTTATCAGCTTGACTACTGAATAGAAGTATACCTCAAAAAAATAGTTACTGACAGTGCAGGGCTTATTGGCAAAAATACAACAACAATCCAAAATATTGTGCACATTCTATCTCTCGAAACAAGCCATAAATCAACCAATCACAAACCCTTGAAATCTTTACAAACCAATTTCAAAATTCGAACGTAACGGACACTTGAATTAGCCAATAAGACGGCGCGCCAACGTGTACATAAATCGCCGCGCGCGCATCTTTTGTAATTATTCAAAATCTTGCAGGGAGACTGCTAAGGGCATATAAATCGGCCGTTAATAGTGTGGACATGGCACACAATACTACTGCCTTGCCCTTACTATGAGCTAAACTTAAGTGTGACGCGGTACACGAAATAATGTAAAGTATGTAAAAAATCTACTGAGCATTTTTTAACTAATAATAATTTGGATTTCGTTCTACAAGTTTTCCCCAAAGGGTTTGGCAAAAGTGTACCCACTTTACATACAAATTTTGCAAGTTATGTTTAAGGCCCTTATTCCGCTTTAGTGGCGTAAAACGGTTATTTTCTAAAGCATACTCCTTAGTAACGGCTAGGTTAAAAGGTTTGGAAAAATAAAATATTATTGATTCATGTACATTATTTGTGAGACATGGTTTGTTTGTATGACTAATACTTTTGCTTTAAAAAAATAATTAACAAAACGATATTTTTTTGCTTCTTTTGTCTACTCCTCCAAAACGACTCGGATGTCTAAAAATATTTTTAAACAGAAAAAATTATGTATATAATTTCTTTTTAACCTACCTTCTTAACCTACGATGTGTAAATAAAAAAATATTTTTCAAACAAAACTGTCCAAAGTAGGTTCAGTACCGCGTCATCATTTGGGAATATATACGCCTTAAGTTCCATGATATAACAAATCCAGCCTCCGAGTCCAAATTTTTTAGTAGCAACTTTGTGATTCTAGACGGGAAAATCAATAACACTTTGGATCACGCAGGAATGGAACATTGTCCCCTATGTTCAGCAGTATAGTTTTCGCCAAAATTTTTGGCCGCCCTGAAGTTGGCTACAATGGCTGCGCAGTAGTAAATCTCATATTTCCAATTTCCACTACAGGGAAACACAATAGAACACAAGCGGAAAATTCTCGAAAGAGCTTTAGGAAATAGATAAAAGCTTAATCAATCTCCGTATAAACCGCAGGCTTACTACGTAAAAAACAGCAATCGGCAATCATCGCGCGATCAAACGCTTTATGTCATAAAAGTCGGCATTACCTACAGTGTAGGTATGGTAGGTCCTACACAATCGTTTGCTAATCGCACGCTGTTTGTCAAATGCACTTAATTAAAAAAAACCGCCAACAAACTTTAAAACTTCTGTATTAAGGTTACCCTAGTCGACGGCACGAACTAATTTGTGCGCAGGGTTAAAACGCATGCTATCTCATACGACAACACGTGCGAAAGAGATAGTTGCGTTAAAATTAGTGTTGAAATATGGAACTTTCGACGCTCATAACTTAAAAAATTTCTTTTTTGTTTTTATACAGGACTAGATAATGATGAGACAAATTTTTATTTTGAACGTCAAACAGTGGCATTAATTGCCAGACTATATTTGTATGGACAAATGATCGACTAGTGCAACCTTAAAGATTGCGCAAAAATCGCTATCGTTTTACTATTGCAAGATACGTAATAAGCCCGCCGGAGATAACAGAAAATAACGAGATAACTTGAATTAAACTTTAATTATGCAATTTGCTGCAGCCATTGCATCAGATTACGAATAAGAATGAGCGATAATGGATTATTTGCGGTGGCAATAAACCCGAAACATGATTTTATTATGATTACGAGTACTACTCGTTTTTAGCGCATCCCTTTAGAATTATTACTAGGTGTGCCACAATGTATAGACCACAGACATACATCTAACTAGATGAACGGACTAAAGTTACGATCAAAGATCGTAATCTGAGCTTTTCATTTAACATTATCGGCACCGGAAATCCACCGAAATCTGGAAAAATGCCTTTTTATGCCATACTGAGAGCAGTGGTGGCCCAGTGCTATCGGCCGCGACTTACAAGTTTTAGGTCGTGGTTCGAGCCCAGGCAGGCGCTTTATTTTGTGTAAATTATTTCATCACCACTGCTCTCAAAACGGTGAAGGAAAACATCGTGAGGAAACAGGCATGTCCTAGAACCAAACATTCGAAGTCATGTGACATCCACCAACCCGCACTGGGCCCGCGTGCTGGATTACGGCCCATTCCCTCTCATAGAGAGAAGGCCTGTGTCCCAGCAGTGAGAACATTAATAGGCTGATGATGTGATGTGATGTGATGCCATACTGAGCTGTAAAGAATGTATAGAAAAAGTTGGTAGAGGCATTAGAAATGTTTTCTTTCATTGGTAAGTAAATTTGTCTTTAAATTGTTTGTGAAAATGTGGCACGCTTGGTTTTCATACAGATGGAAAAAAATAATAAAAAAAATCATGAAAAAGTGTTTATTCACAGTAAAAAATTGTTATAATTTAAATATTACCTCTGCCAAACTGCAAAGCAATTTGTTGGCAAACGTAGCTCCTTTTTTAGGGTTCCGTACCCAAAGGGTAAAAACGGGACCCTATTACTAAGACTCCGCGATCCGTCTGTCTGTCCGTCTGTTACCAGGCTGTATATCATGAACCGTGGTCTGTGATAGCTAGACAGTTAAAATTTTCGCAGATGATATATTTATGTTGCCGCTATAACAACAAATACTAAAAACAGAATAAAATAAATATTTAAGTGGTGCTCCCATACAATAAACGTGATTTTTTTGCCGTTTTTTGTGATAATGGTACGGAACCCTTCGTGCGTGAGTCCGACTCGCACTTGGCCGGTTTTTTTTGTATATAATATTAACATATATTTTTTACAATGAGACCTTGACAAAATGTATTAAGAAGGTACTTGTGTATTTTATTTTTAAAGGATGCTTTTGTGATACAACTGTTTATATCTAAAGGAAAATCATTAAAAATAGTTGTGACTAAAAAATTTCTACACCTTCTTCCATAATCATTATTAAAAGTGGGCAATACAAATCGTCATATATTATTATTCCTTTGAGATCTTGTGTGAAGGACTTGCGTTATCTAGTTAATTTCGTTATCAAAGCAAGCTTTTGGACATGAGACATCGTAATAATGTTTAAGAAGTGACAGATTCTTGCCATTGCTTCTGTGTGCTAGCAACCTGTTTTCTCGAAAAGGGAACCGCAAATTATAGTAGTCAAACCACAGAACAAAAAAAACGCCTTGTCTTCTCTGTTCTGTGAGTCAAACTGTGTAAACTTTCGCGCTGTCAAAGCTGGTATCGATGAAGTTTCTTATGCTGAAAAGATTGTTGTAGTAATAATTAATTGAACCCGAACATGCCTTCAATAATAACGTGTACATAATTAAAACAAATATTTAGGTAATTTAAGACATATATTCCGCAAATATTTGGACCTCCGCTCGTATTTTCAAAAAATGAAATATTTTCTTGGTGACCGACCGATATGTAAATTATATCTTACCACAGATAATATAATACTAGCATAGATGCTTCATCCCATGCAATGAAACCGTGCCGACGTAACTAGCGTTTTTCGTCTGATTATGCTGATTATTTTTATAAGTACTTCGATCGCGTTCGGTTCCGTGTTAGCAGCGACTTGCAAGTAAAAGGGTTTCCTCGGTTCGTGACTATTTTTTCTTTAAATACAGTGACGATTTATTTTATAGTATACCAAAATGTGTTAGCAATACAAATTAAAAAAAATCGTGTGGCATGCCTCAGGAATTTAAAACCGCGCCATCTGTTGGAATGATCCGTTCAAATAATCTTTGAAGTGTGAATTGGGAGCCCAATATCCCATATTTTTTGCTAAGGACAATCAAATCAACTCCTTTAAACAAAAACATAAAAGTTTTATGATTAATTCTAGAAAATTTTAATTTTACTCATAATTCAATAACAAATCGATGCATATGGCGCCAACTAGTGACATTTATTTGAACCAAAATTTCTTTGTTAGCGCTGGGACTGGGACCCCGTGCCGTCACCAACTTTCAAACTAAAATCGCCGAAATACTAAGCATATGACCCGATAATATCAAAGAAAGCTTTCGATATTCCTCTTTTTACGAACCGTGGTACCCCTTTATGGGTCCGTGCGACCAACTCAGTCGTAAATAGAGCAGTGTCACGCGCGCCTACAATGTACAAGCCACCCCGGGAGTCAAAACTAGCTGTTTGAATCAGTGCACTTACAAAAACGACACGTCTACACATTGTACTTTCAACTTTACCCACAAAACTTTTAAGTTGAAAATCGATCTTCAGATTTTGCATTTACTACGTTATGAAAAATGACGTATAGAAATGTATATTGTTAATTTAAAATCAAACGTATGTGGATGAAATAAGGTTGAATTTCGTTTGGGAGGTTGAGTTGATATGATAGTACACAATTAAAAGGACATATTTATGCAAAGCCTGAGCACTGGATGAGTCATTTTGTGTAAGAAATGGGATGCTTATGAAAACCTATCTATTGTTTTATTATAAACGAGATTAGCCTCGGTGGGCGATTGTTTTTGTAAATTAAGATGGTTGTATTTGCATCGCAGTTCCTTGAATCGGATAATATCTTTATTTGAAGCCGACTGCGGAATGTGCTGTGGTGGAAGAATGGTCTTTGCGATTAAGTACTTCATCAGGTTTATTTCAATTTTGCTTATGAAGAAAGTATTATTTGAAGTACTCGGGCAGAAACATTAGTTTTATTATGATACTAGCTTCTGCCAGCGGCTTCGCTCGTTTGAAAAATGTTTTAGCATCTCAAGGGAACATTATACCGGGATAAAAAGTAGCCTATGCTCTATTCCAGACTATAATCTATCTCTGTGCCAAAAAATCATCCGGATTCGCTCAGCCCTTCTGGTGTGATTGAGTAACAAACATACATTCACACACACATCAATCCAAACTTTCACATTTATAATCTATATATACTATCTATCTATCTATCTTCTATATATATATAAACGAGAAAGTATGTATGTATGATCCTTATAGACTCCGAAACGTCTGAACCGATTTGAATGAAATTTTCAGATATTCTTTAGATTGATCCAGCGGATAATCCTGTTATGTTTGGTGGCGATCGGAGCATTTTTTGTAATTTTGAACACGGGCGAAGCCGCGGGCAGCAGCTAATATTAAATAAAATAAGATTAACAATTCCATAGAACGATCTTGGAATATTTAGTCATTCACCAAGCTTGAAGCAAGAATATCCAATGCTACAACCATATGTCAGAAGCTCCATCCACAAAAGCTTAGTTTGAACGAAACCTTCAAAAGCCTCTAGAAAAAATTTGCTTAATTAAAAAAAAACTTCTTTATAAAAGCTTTTTTGGTTATCGTGCATATTCGGTAATCGGCATTACTCGATTTTTTTTTCCCATCCGCAGAGTACCGAATAACAGTGTCCGTTATTCGACATTCGGCTAATAGTCGTCTAAATAAAATTCATCTTATAATGAACAGAAAAACTAGAGAATAATTAAACTGTTATTAATATTTAAAAACAATACACACTAAGGCCCAGTTTTTTGATAAAGTTAACCAATGGTTAAAAGCTAACCAGTGGTTGCAAATTTTGGAAGTTTCGTGCAAGTGGGCCTAAGTGATATATATTTTTGTAACCAACACTAAAACACTTCATTTTGATATCCCACATAATGGGTTTGGAAGAAAAAAACACATTGGGACCCACAATAGTGGCGCCTAAAATCCGCCATGTTATTTTTAACGTCACTCTAAAACACTTGGGCGGTCAAAACCTATCTAACGATGACTTAATCATATAAATCCGTCAAGTGGTTTGAAAGATATAGGATAATTAAGAATATTACATACATACAAGATACGCGCAAAAACATACTTAACCCTTGCCATGCAGTCGGGTAAAAATATGGGAAAGGCTATATATTTAGTCATCACCAAATCGTCTTTATGATGTACCAGTATTTTAATTTCAATAATGCATGCTACAGCTTCCAGCCTAACACAATAATAAACTCTACGAAACACAGACGTCCTAAAACCTAACTTTATAGGTCCGAACGGATTTCCTAACGTCCATATTTCAGCGGGGACCTCAACTATGACCACTGGACGGGGTCACAGCGCTCGTGATAGTAAGCAAACAAATATACTTCATAGTAACGTCACTTAGTATATAGTACATAGAAATTAGAACCTTGAAACTGGAAGCATAGAGTAGAATTTTGATTGGTGAAGGAAAGTCGAAAGAATTTGCATGAAATTGAGTTTAATGTAGAGGCAATAAGGTTGAAGTTGGAGTGTGGGGGTATTTGATATAGGATGTTTCATCCAATAAGCAAAAAGTAAAGGAGATCTCCGCAGGCGGCGCCGGGTCATACAGATAGTATCGGATGACCGAGAGGTCCTGAGGCGTCGTTTAATTGCGGGGTGCGGGTTCGATTCCCGGTTGAATCGGTGGGCGGTCGGTGGCAGGCTTTATAAATTGTCCACGCGGTAGCTAGGCTGGGTGGCGAATGGTGTATGACCATGTATATGCTGAAGAATCGCAGGCAATACTCTCTATTTGTATTTGTGATTCGATTTGTAAGTTATCTTTAGTAGCTGAGTTCATTAACTTATTGATTTACTTATGGTCATAAAGTTTTATCTGAATACGAATAAAATGCAACTCGGTAGTCGATACTTACTACCAAGGTATGCAAAATTTGTGTTACCTAAGCTACATTAGTACGTCATTGTGTCTACAAAAACCATGTCCTGAAGAAGAAGGCAGGAACTTAAGTGGCAGCGTGGGCAGGGCACATTGCTCGCAGAACGGATGGCCGATGGGGCAGAAAGGTTCTGGAGTGGCGACCGCGAACCGGAAGACATTGCGTTGGAAGGCCTCCACCAGGTGGACCGATGACCTGGTGAAGGTTGCGGGGATCCGCTAGTGGGGAGACGCACGGGACCGGTTAATGTGGCGACGCTTCGGGGCGGCCCATGTCCAACAGTGGACGTCTTTCAACTGATATGATGATGATGAGTAGTGTAATGTACAGTAATAGATCTAAAAACCAACACTTTAATTACGTAATAGACCTAATCCATTGCTACATATGTTTAAAAACATATCTACTGGACAGCGTAAAACATGCAATGAAAACTCTTAATTCAATTGACTAAATGAAATAGTTTGAATGAATTTATATGTTACGCAATTACCCTGCAGTCCTTTAACCAAAGACGCGATTTAGTTTCCAAAAAACCTTCTAAAAAACTTCTTAAAAATTCCACCCTCATTTTAAACCCCATAATCACTAGTAACATCAAACAGTATTCATAAAACGCGGCGCGCGCGTCGGTACACACAAACGCGCGGCGCCTTTACCGCGCATCGCACGATCGCGCATCCACGACCAAGATACGCAGATAGGCGCTTTCACCGGGTGCTGATAGCGTGCAGTTGAGATGCAGGGCCGAGGAATTAGAGGAGTGAAGTAATTGTTAATGGCTTAGTTGAATTCGAGAAATTAGAGGAGTGTATTGTGAGGAGTTTAGGTAAATTTGAGGAGCTGAAAGGTTACTTATGTTTAACACGTTTTTCGGCATGAGAGGTATGATTAAAAGTAACTGATTACGATGGAGAATAAAGAAGAATTTAAGAAAAATCTCACAAAGGTAGTTAGTAGGTACATTATACCAAATAAAAACATAGGAAATACAACTGAAATGTTATTATGCAAAAATATTAAGCGCTATTCCTCTCTCCTAGACACTGACTGTACCTAGAATGTTGCTGTGCCCGACAGGGTCCATAATTGTTTCTGTAACCTATATTTAACACCTGTATGTACATTATGGATGCAATAAATTGAATTTGAATTTGAATTTGAAAGAGTGATAATATGGATAGATCCAGAACTTTTAAGGAAGAAGAAACAAACAAGTAAGATTTTAAAGAGGTTATTTTTTTTACAATTGCCAGTATATATGCTGTAAACCTTAATCTGTCAACAAAATCAAACAAAGATCTAGGTAATATAGCAAAAAATATTTATATTAGCAAGCTTACCTAAAATAAATCAAAATAAATTGACAAAATCATCCACATACTTACACATACCCAAGACACACATCCAAGCTTAAAAAAGAATAACACTAAAAAGTTCAAGGTTCCGAAAAGGCCCGAAGGCTAATATGAAACATAGTGTCGGAACACATGAGTAACCGAGGACACAGTACCGAGGATGTGTGGCGGGAAGACGACGCGGATGTCAAATATTGACTCTGAGATATTGTATGAACTGGCGCATGGCGGCGACTTGACTCAGATTCAAGCGTCAATGGAGACGGGGCAAAGTTTTTCTGTAACAGTAATGACGAATTACAAAATGTTTATAACGAGAGTAGGATGTTAGGTAATGGAAAAGAAACTAGCCAAAAATATTCAGAAAATAACACAACACGGTATGATATAATAACGTATCTCGATAATATAAGCGGAGATTTGATTTTCTGTAAAAGAAATGACAAATCACTCAAATCAAATCACAATCAGTTTCTTTTTTTTTTCTTGTTTATTGATTTTCTGTAAAATAAATAACAAATCACTCAAATCAAATCACAATCAGTTTCTTTTTTTTTCTTGTTTATTGATTTTCTGTAAAAGAAATAACAAATCACTCAAATCAAATCACAATCAGTTTCTTTTATCTTGTTTATTATGGTGTACAATAAAGTGTACATAAATAAATAAATCACAAAACGTTACTAGTGATTATAGGACATTGCATAATGCAGAAGAAAACAGTCAAAATTGACCAGAAAATGACAAAGTGCCTAGATATAGCATAATTATAAGTCAGAGTGAAAACACAATATGCAACAAATGAAGCTGTAAGTAATTATGATTACCCGGTGTCTAAACGAAAAGCTTAACAACACACACACTCACACAGTACTTACTTATATAACAAACTCAAAAAAAAAAAAAAAAAAACAAAATATCCATTGCACATAACCGACTATATAGTCAAACAAATTATTCTTAAAGATGAAACTACAGATAACAAAAATCGAAGGCCAGTCTTCCCACTTTTATCTATGTTAATTAAACAGATTCAATTAGTTTACAAGACCGGGAATGCAGAAAGATAACCCACAGATACGGTAATTATCACATCTGCATAAAAAGGAGCAAAAAGTCGTTTTCATATTTTATTTTCAATGCAAGATAGGAAGTTTGTTTGCTCTAGTTTCCAGCCTTATTAGCCTTATAGAATAAATAAGCGTGTTGGTGAAAATATATTATTATAGCGAACATTATTTTGTAAACTTCTTCTTTTTCTTTTCGTGTTTCGGTACAACCTTAATCACACTGTTCGGGCCCAGTAGGTAGCCACATTTATTGCAGTGTTGGATACGCTTTTCAAGTCATCTAGGGTGCAGGAAACCGGAAATTTGGGGCACATCAGCAAATAGGACATTGTCTGAGCAGGATCACCGCACACGCAATGGGTGATTGAAGGGTTAATAGTCTACTACTTCACTAAATTATATTTGCAGCAGTCTACTTCGTATGCAATCGGTATTCAAAAAAAAAATATATATATATAGAAATATTAAAATCCGGCCTAGTCATCAAACACAGCTGTTGCCCCAAAAAACAGGACCTGATCATTCTTAATTCGTCGAATGAGCAAAAACTAATAAACAAAATAATTTCACTAATGAAGCTAAAACTTAACTAAACTAAAATGAAGTAATCAAAGCCGCCTATACAATAAATTGACATAATTAAATTCAAATCTAAAGATAACATAATTGATTTCATTCATTTAATTTGAAACCCACCGCTAGCTTAATTGATTTCATTTGATTCTTTCCGCTTCGATTCCAAGGTCTTAATAACCGTGAATTTACATAGATTTTAATAAAGTAAATACGACGACTGCAGAGTAATTTCGGAATACAGTCACAACAGCTGTGATTTTCTGTGACCAACGTTTTCAAAAGTTTATCTTCATATCCCTTTGCCTGGCCTTATCAATTTTTTTAGTTCGATGCAGCATATCTGATTCTGCCAATGTTTTTCTATCAACCGTCATCTATGTATTCATCCCCTTAGTTAGATCATATCAACGATAGATGTCACGTCGCTATGGTTTTTACCCTTCTATTCTTAAAGGTATCCACTTTGACATAAAAAAGTGTAACAAGATCAAAGTTCAAAAAAGTAACTCGCATTGTACAAAACAAACAAACGCGTTCCTCCCGCACAAAGTAGCAACTGCAAAATCCGATGCGATATTTAACGCTTTGCGATACATAATTATTATGACAGGACAATGCCATGGCGACGACAAGACAGCTGTTTACATCCTGTAACGAATACTGTGCAGTGCGGGACAAACTGTGATAGCATCGAGCATGAGCGTTTTGTATCGTATTAATCTGGTTTGTTATTGTGAGCCGGTCGTTTTGATGTTTTTCTTGTGTTTTCGTCGTTGTAATAGATGTAAATGTGAGGTGAATGTTGTAGATTTTGTCGTTGCGGGCTTTTTAGTTTGCGGTGAGGGTGAAGGAATAATCTCAGTTCTATTAGAGTTGTATACAGATAACGCATAAACGATTTGGACTAATAAAAGCTCGTTGATTACGAATCAGCACATCACAAAGGCAACGCAAAAAAACGACTTACCAAATGAGAAAAATCGAAAGTAGCCTATTTATTTTCTTACTTAACCCAACAGGTCAGCTTAAACATATATAAAGACATACATCACAGAAAAAAAAAACGCTCCAAAAAGCCACACGCCGGAAATAAAACACTCATAACCCAGGAAAAAAAAATTAAACAACCTAACTGCAAAACAAATTCAAATCTCGAACAGGTTTTGGACATTGTTAATAACACAAAGTGAGGTGTGGGAGGAGCGTAGGTGTGTCACGCAAAAAGGTCCCAAGTTTAAATTGCTGTTTTTGTGATAAATCAAAAGTCTGCCTCCTGACCCCGACTGGGCCGTTTGTTTTCTTGTTTGACCATCAAATTGCTTGCTTATTTACATAGCGATGAATCAGATTTAAATTGTGCTGATTTTGCTTTCGATTTTTAGATAAATGGCGCGTTTGGGGCGTATTTAGGACGTTATTGAATGACAGCAGATTCAAGGCCTTGGAAAGTAATTAAAAAAAAAAACGTTTTGCATATTTTCTTTTTCACTAGACAATATATCGTCAGATTTTGCATTATACATTTTCAATCTACTACTAAACTTCTATCTATGTCATTCAGATAAACCTTTCAAACAAATAAATTTGGAGTTCCTCAGGGATGTGCCCTAGGACCAAATCATTTCCTATATTATAAGAATGATCTTCCTGAGTATGATTGCAGTACTCTTGTTAAAAAACTAAAAGAAAAAAATCGTCCTAGGAGTCAAACAAACTACAAAATCGCTTACAAACAACCGCCTCACAAGCCACAATACACAAAGTCCATTCACATAGCCCCAATCCATCTTCCCGTTCATATTAACTAATTCACGTCGGATATTTATATGTTGCTATGGCAACAAAGGGTAACCCAGATAAGGGCCTACAGTGGCTTAATAAATAACGTCATATTAGACTCGGTTATAACCGCGGCGTGGGCGGGACTCGGCTCAAGGTTTTTACTTAGTTTTTTAGTACTGTTTTAACTAGGTTATATGTTAGAAAATAATTTATTGGCCAGTTATAAATTTTGAATGATGAAATTTAAGACTAAAGTTGATTTAAATTGTGGTTTGTTACGCTATAAAGGTGGATGACATATGCCGATTTTATTATCTTTATGTAAGCGCTGATTTTTGACAGCTCTTCGATTAACTTTTTATTTATTCTCGCTGTTTGTTTTCTCTATTTTTATTTCTCTTATCCTTCTTACTATCCCATTAATCAATATTAAAACAACTACGCACACTAAATTATATATTATTCTAATTTTATTATGAAAGCGCTGATTTTTGACAGCTCTTTGATTTACTTTTTTTTTTGTTTGTCTCTACTTTTGTTATAGACTCGCATTTCATCATTATGGTATGGTCAGCGGTGAAGCACGGTTGCGTTGAAATAACCTATTCACTCTCATTTTATTCATATCCATCCCATTAATCCATATTAAAACTAAAGCAACTACTACATTTATTTAAAAAAAAAACGTTGATACTTATTTAACTGAATAAAAAATTAACAATACAAGTCGATAAAGATCAGTAACGCCCTCACGCAACTCCTGCGTGTTCAACAATGTCTGTTGACCGAGGTAACATTAATTTTACGAACGATATCATCTAATGAGGATTGTAAGTGTTGTGCTAAAGACCATGAAAGAGTGAGGTTAGTGAGAGGTTACTATACAGCCTCCCATATACTTCTTTCGCTTTTTCTGCATCATATGAATTTGCAGAACAATATTTAAGCCTAATTTGATCATCTTTATCTAGTACACTATGGACCTAACATCTCCTTACCTTTCGGGAGTAATCGACATTGCTTGTAAAGTTAGAAAGTTTAAATAGCAGTAGGCCAGCTATGCTTTGCAAAGGATCTAAACTGATGAGCAGACTCATCATGACACTCTCTGCCACACTTCGCCACATTCGGTCGATGTGTCGAAGCATGGGAGAGGCCTTGTGACCAGCAGTGGAAGTCTTTCAACTGTGATAATGAAGATGAACCATATAACAGCAAACGCAGTATCAGGCGCCCAGCTAAATAGAACAACGACTGCCATCGTTCCCAATCCTGAACGCCTAGAACAAACATCAAAACACTAGAAACTTTCAATAAGATATAGAAAGACAGTGAACAATTTAATAACTCATTCAGACCTTTCACATTCAAATCGATCATAATCACTTCACAAAATACCAGTAGCCGTTTACATTAATTTCTAAATTGATACACAATCTAATGAGCATTGTAAACACCGCGATTGTTCGTCCATACAACCTCATACATTGTTCACGTGTCCATACATTTGTCAATCAGATAGAACAGCTCAGACCGACTTAACATTTGAAGATTTATAGTCCGAGTGAACTTTAGTGAGTGGAAGTCGTTTGAGTCGGGCTCTTGTAGTGTCATTGTTGTGTTGTGCAATATTAATTTAATAGAATTTGTATTGTAATAGGTCATTTTGGTTATTCCCATTGATGGATAACAACTTCTGAATTGATTTTCCTGGAGCTAGATTATGCTGCAGGGCAAAAGTCTTTCTTCCCTCCTTCCACTTTTCGATAAATAATGCTATGGATTTTCTAGAACACTAGAGGAACTTTCACCAGAATCCTAGTGTCTCATGGTCTGTTTAAAAGTTTGCAAGTAGCATTAAGTGACACAGGCATCATCTGGGCCCGCTTGTTCCATCAGATGTCGCTTTCCATCAGGTCAATGTCAAGACCGGGATCATCGACATAAAGAAGGTATAGTTCTCGCCAAACTTCTGGGCCGCCCTGAAGTTGGCTTTCCGAGCGCAAGGCACGGATCTGTGCTGTTTTTAACCCTCGACGGAAAAAGATGGGTGTTATAAGTTTGACGTGTGTTGCTGTGTATATGTGTGTCTGTCTGTGGCATCGTAGCGTCCAAACGGGTGAACCGATTTTGATTTAGTTTTTTTTTGTTTGAAAGGTGATTTTGTCGAGAGTGTTCTTAGGTATGTATGAATAAAATCGGTTCAGCCGTTCAAAAGTTATGGGTGTTACACTGTTTGAATCGGGTTGTTTACGCAAGATATCGTGTCATAATTACGTGTTCAATAGATTGCCGATGGAAGCGTATCTACTATGTACTAGATAAATTATGTAGCATGAAATAAAAATGTGTCGGGGGCTTTTAAAATTTTGAAATTTTCCTTGTTGTATGAGATATACTACTGCGCAACCATTGTAGCCAACTTCAGGGCGGGCAAGTAGTTTGGCGAGAACTATATGATATGAATCCATTATAGAAGGACGTAATGTTATATTTCTTCATCCAAATGGTCGTTAATAGTTAGTGAAAATTTATAAATGAAGTAAGTAAATGAATGCAATGGCAGAAATATGAAAAAGAGTTACAAGGACAAGATAGCATGCTATTGTTAATTACCAAAAGCAATGCCAGGCATCTTTCTATTTACCCAAGGAGAATATACCCAGTACCTACATACAATGCCACTGAAAAGTAAGTGAAGTACTCGTACAAACACTGGTGGCGATTGGCTATTACCCAGTTATCACTAATTAAGCGGAGAGTACTAAACGCCAGGCGGTGGGCGTGGCATGGGAACCGAGGGAAACCAACCCAGGTTTAAGTTACTTAGTCAGCTGGGGGTGTAAGTTGGGAGAGAGAAGCGGACTTGGTGGTGTGAGCAGAAGGTGTAAAGAAAGTTAGCCCAGAAATTGTCAGATGTTTCATCGACCATGGCCAATATGCTGCTTGTTCATTGGATAACTGATGAATTTCGTTATATTTTGATAAAAAATACATCATTTGATCACTACACAATATCATGTATGTAAGTGTGTTCGGTTCAAATCTTGCAACTTAATTTTAAAGCAGTTATCGTCCACCGATTAAGATGAAATTTTGCATACACGTTTAGTTTGGATGACAATGCATGGTTAGATAAGTGGCGTCATTCTAAATCCAATATGGCGGACGGCCCAAGATGATGGACTAGTTAATTTTTGTGCACTGCCATGATATGGGTATTAAATGACAGGGTTTGCTGAGAAGAATACGAAAAGAGGTTGCTTTAAAAAAAAAATTGAATAAATTATTGTTCGATAAAACTTAAAAATATTATCGTCTTTATAAAAGCTCGCAAAATACGCAATGAGATTTCAAAAACACTTTTAGATGAACTAATGCTGGTCCTATATTTTTATTCCCAAAATTAATGTGCCCAAAGTTCAGATACATGGTTAATGTGACATATTACCCGGTTACCAGAACTTTATCTAAAGTTTCAGATACAATACTGGTAACTTATTTCATTACAGAGTAATAAGCTCACAATTTTCAATTATTTAAGATATTTTACCAGCGTTTCCGCGTAACCTCTCCCTAATCCTACTCCCAACCCTCCATCTCCCCTACCTTGCACCCACACCACCGTGTTAAACGCTAATTGTAAGTTAAACCAACTTAAGTGGCAAACGAGAAGTAATTGTTTTACACTGTGAGCCTGTTTTAGCCTTAAGATGATTGTTTTTAGTGTTAGCACCTGTAATTCTCTCTTTTCTTTGTTAATTTTACTGGGAACGTAATTGGTGGGAGAGGGGTTAAGTCAGGTTCGGTAAGAAAATGTTGTTAAGGGAAAATTGTTTTTTTTATTGTTGTTAGGTTTCGTTTGCCCATTACCTGATGGTAACCGATGATGTGGTCGACGGTGAAATACGCTTTGCTGGAAGTAACCTATTAAATCTTGACTGAAAGACTCCGGCAGGGAATTTCACTAATTAGTTTTAAGGTAAATTGTTGACGTAGATCGAGAAGGTTGTAAGTGATTTACATGGTGGACAATGGACACACCCACACGCACCAAAAGTTTTGGGAATACTTCTATTATGCGAACAGCTAAGGAGTGGATTACCCTGCCGGAGTCTGTATTTCCTGATAACTACAACCTGGGAGTTTTTAAGTGAAGAGTGAATAGGTTACTTCTAGACAAGCGTGCTGAATCGTTAACCATCAGGTGAGATAATGGTCAAGCGCGAGCCAATCCATTATAAAAAAATACATACGAGTGTAAAGCGAGAGAGTATGTTTCGATTTAAGGATTTAAAAAAAAAACTAGTTTTTGTAAAACTCTACTCTTTCTGCTGAAATCTATCAAATTTTGGCATTTAAGAAGGTTGTAAGTGACTTTACTAAGAATGTATTCAAATTTCCTTGATTTACAAATGAAGAAGTTGATCTGTCAAATTCTTCTTTAGCCTGTGAAAACTTTGGCACATTCCTCACTCAAAATTCTTACTTTAGAAACTGGAACTACACACACTGGCAAAATTAGCGGATTAAGAAAAATTATCGTTATACTTTTTTTTACCTATACAGGGTGGTTTTTCTTTTGTTTTATAATAAAACCAATTATGCCTAATTGATAAAACACTTAAACATAACTATTCATGCGATTGTTTTAACTTTATTCGAACTTACAACATTTTGAGAGAATTTCGCTTATTGCCACTTAATGTACGTTTTAAAATTTCGATAATTTTTCATTAACATACTGAATTATTTGTTTTATTTTTAACGTTTAGATCTTTTTCGTAGTTAAGGACCATGTTGTGGCCAATTTAATCCAAACTCAGAGGGTCAGGGCACTTGAGATGAGGAGAAATGATTAATTAAAACTACAGATGATGTGCATAACTCAACGTTTACCTGTTTCAACCATTTATTACAGTTTTCAATGATTCAGACAGACTAATGTTTTTGTGCGAAAATCAGGACAAGGCAGAAAACCCGTATTCCTCACAGGAATAATCGTTTCACTCAACTTCGCGTTCGTAAAAACCTGAGTTTAAGGGTACACTAGTCGACGGCACGAACTATTTTGTGCGCGGGGTTAAAATGTGTGCTATATCAACCGACAACACGTGTGGAACAGATAGATGCTGTTATGAGCAGTAAGAAGCTAGTTCGCGTACGAATACACACTTTTGCAAATTTGTAGCTAAATGGATGATGATTTAGAACGAAAACGAGCGCGCGAAATTTTATAAACAGACCTTTGGGAATCTGGATATCATGAAAAAACGACTGAATGTATCTGTTCAAAATAAAATTATTTGCATTGTTGAACTACTCATCTATCCCTGTATGGCCGTTTTTCAATTTTCCTTCTTCTTATGGTACTTATTTGCGCCCAAAGATGCGCAAAAATTAGTGTTAAAATAAGGAACTTTCGAAGCTCATAACTTTCAAGTAAATTTTATTTTTACTTTTTTGCTTCCATACAGGGCTAGGTAATGATGAGACAAATTATTATCATTTTTTTTATTTTGAACGTACATCGTCAAGCCAGACTACGTTTGTATGGAAGAATTTTCGACTAGTGTACCCTTAAAGGCCGTTCAAGCCAGAAATTAGCTGGGGGAAGTTCGAGGTGCAACTGTACCTGAGCTTACGGTACGAAAGAGGTCGAAGGAAACTGGTTTTGGTTCGTTCGTGCCCGCCAAAGGTCCATAACATGAGACACACTCCTTAGAAACAGTATACTTTTGCTAGAAAACATCGACTAGGGCCAACGGACTAATGGAGTAAAATATTGTTTAGTGTAGATAAATGTTATAGTTTAGTTAAATGTTTTATCATGAACAAGAACAACATAATCTGCGAATTTTTATTTTGTTCCGCTAATTTTGCTAGTGTGTGTATGTATGAGCCTTAATAATAAAGCCAAAAATGTTGTACAAGGAACCGAGGCAGTCAACTCAAGCGTTACCTCTAACTTTACCAAAGCAGAAACGAAAAGGAAATTAATTTGGCTAAAATGGCCGCAATTACCAAACAATTCCACTGTTTTGTTTTAATAAAAAGCAGGAAATATCATGCTATTAAAATATATCCTGTAACATTTCACTGCCGCGTCGCGACAACAAAACAGAAAGAAAGAAAATAGAAAACTCCATTTTCTTTGCAACCCGTCCTCAGACATTATTTTCCTTGTTAGGAAAACTTGTTCCGTAATTCCTTTGTAGCTACGGCGGTTACAAAAACTCTGAGGTTCCTGCTTCCTTGCAAATAATAAAAAGTATTTTCGTACAATTTAAAAAGGCGTGAGTTTATGTATCAATTTGCCTTGGCTACGGGTTGAGTTTAGCACGTGCCCGAATGGGTCAAAGTGTCAGCTAGTTTGTGTCAACATTTTGCACGTGTATTATAAATGTTTAGTTTGCAAATCTTGCTAAGTAAAGAGAACAAGATAAAATGACGAATTAAAAAAAACCCCGATTTTAATTTTTATTTCATGCTTTTTAAAACTACATATAATATACCTAGTAGCAGACACGCTTCAATCGACAATCTATCGAAACACGTAATAATGACACGATAAAATCCAGATACAAAGAGTAAAATGCGAATAACTTTTGAACGGCTAAACCGATTTTATTCAAACATAGCTAAAGAACACTCTCGACAAAGTCACCTTTCAAACATAAAAAACTAAATCAAAGTCAGTTCATCCGTTTAAGCGCTATGATACCACAGACAGACACACAGATACACAGCAACACACGTCAAACTTATAACACCCCTCATTTTCTGTCGGGGCTTAAAAATAAATTGGGAAGTTGTGAAGTGGAGCAGCCTACTATAAACCTCTTGTTTGATATAGGTTTGTTTGTTACACTGGGTTCTAACTATAACAATGCTCCTAAGAATAAATTGTATTGGTCTCAGTAGCAAATCAAATGAAGCTTTTGAAGAAATGCCTAATATTTTTTCAGCATTTAAAAAAAGTTCTATGCTGAAAAGACAAACACAGATTTCGTACTTCGGTTATAGCTCTGGATATTATTCTATATTATTATATTACATACAAGATATGCATCGTACCTACAGAACCTACCTATAATATCTGTCCTTTTAAGCAACAGAAAAACAAGAAATGTAGAACACAATGCATGTCCTCAAAAACAAAAGATTACAACAAAAGGAGTAAAGTCGCGCAATTTGCGCAACCTTTTGCATAAAGAGCGTAATGTTAAAATTAACGCGGACTGACGTACCCTTGACCGGCGACCGGTGAATCATACGGCGCAAGCACAGGTATGGCAGAAGATCCACTAATGAGTATGGCGAGAAGATTATCATCTTCATCCCCAGCATATAGCAGCCTTGTAAGTAATGTAGTGTGTGTTTGTTCCCAAAATTAATGTGTTCATCGTCTCGCGTTTTGACTTTTCCCGTATAGCAAGTTAAATGATAAAACTCCTGATTATCCAGGCAGGAAGATGACAGTGGGCCTAACTATACAGGATTTAAGTATCGCCACTCGAGGAGGGCGTAATATTTTAATGAATCACTGCGTTGTGTGAATAGGCCGACATCACTTTCTGGTGACCCGAGATCAAGTCAAAGTCAAATATATTTATTTCAACTAGGCCAATAAGCGGCACTTTTGAACGTCAAACATTATTAAATCTAAATTAAAAATGTACAAGTAATAAAAATTGACTCTACCGTGCATTCGGAAAGTAGCTTGTTATGGAGAAGAACGCACAAGAAACTCCATCAAGGTTGATAATGAACGATATTGCTGCTTTACATTATGCTACTACACCATTCCATCTGCTTCAGCTAACAATCAAAGCGCCACCGACAATGCCGCGGAAATAGCAAAGTATTCGGGCAACAAAATTTTACTGTGACAACGGCACAAATCATTGCAAGATATATTCGATCATAAATTTATAAAAGACACAATTTCTTAGACATCAATCATGTCTTGCCTCAAAATAGGCAAGATTTCATAGTATTTAGCGTCTACAGTTTGCATGCTTGAGTTATTTTAGATTGGCATCAATCAGACCTTCTGTTCTATGTTTACCTTGTGTCACCAACAATTCGCTACACAAGGGCAAGATGAAACATCCACTGATAAACTTTTAATACAAGAAATTAAGCTTATTTGGTCGAAGATTTATTCGTTAATTAATTGATTAAGACTCAGTTTGTTCCTTCTGCTTAATCAGTAATCAGTCAGATTGTTATCTGACTACTTAACGTCTGATTGAGTGAGTTAATTACGATACTGGTGGCTAGTTAAGTCATTAGTTCTTTGGAAAATTAACTAGTGGAGATGATTTTTTCTAGTCTTTGAATGTTGGAAAAGTGAGACATAAGTTTTTTTTACTTATTGACTGTTTTCTTGTAGCGGTTGTTGTTGAGTACTTTAATATCGGTGACCAAAAAGCTATAACTTATGGTCTAAAAAGAACTTAGGTTCATTTGAGGGAAGCTTCGAAATCGTTTGTTAAGGATAGCTGTCATTGTATTAGTCGCAAAAGCTTTTTACTGATCAAAAACTTGAATATAACTGCTGCTTACTTAAAAAAAAATATAAACATTATATTGCTCTAGAAGGGTTACGTAAGTCGCAGCTGACAGAGAGGGTTGGCGTCACATGGTGAGGCAAATCATGGGAGCCCTAAATCACACTGCAACATGGTGACTACAACCGCTCTGCCAAGAATCTACCGACGAAGAAGAAAAGATGACCTATAACGGAAACTTGCCTAAGTTTTATCTATATTTTCAAGTACATGAGTAATTATTTTAAAGTTACACACTCTAGTAAGTTTAGGTCTGAGCTCAAGTTAACCGTAGTGACGTAAAACAAAGATACATTAAGTCCACTTAACTCCTACGCATCACGACTTACCTTTGTTAAATAATTTTAGACCACAACTTAAGGGTATGAATAAGACAACATTGGGTTTTGTGGTCAGTAAAGTGATTTAGTTGAGCAGTGGTGGCCCAGCAGTAACGTGGCCGCGACTTACAAAGTGTAGTTCAAACCCAGCCAGGCGCATTACTTTGTGTAAATTATTTCATCATCATTGCTCTCAAAAACGATGAAGGAAAACATCGTGAGGAAACCGGCATGTACTAGAAACTAAAATTCGAAGACATGTGACATCCGCCAACCCGCACTGGGCCCGCGTGGTGGATAACGGCTCATTGCCCCTCCCAGAGAGGAGGCCTGTTTCCCAGCAGTGGGAACATTAAAAGGATGATGATGAAAGTGATTTAAGGTAAGAGTAGGAAAGAAGAAGGAAAGGCAGTCTTTTGTGTGTAAAAAGATCTTGACTACGAAACTCTCTTAAGACTCTGTTATTACTCTGGACTTGATAGATACTTCTAAGTTTTAGCTTCAGAAGGGTTTTGTCACAGAGGCAGTTGGACTACGAAGCACTGGTTACTATTTGGATTTGTATTAACCTTTTTAAGCATTGACCCGAACAAAAGCGAAACGAGGGAGGTCAAAGTCTATAGTTTCCTCTTCTAGACATTAACCAGCAGAGTGGCAGAACAAGTTGTTTTTTTTTTTCTAAATGGTATATATAGTATACGTCATTTTTTGTATACTCCAGAGGCTCTTAACAGTTTATCACTGAACGAAAGTATAAAAGAAAGCATATGTTCGATGTCATGACTACAAAGAGGCGCTCCATTACCTCCATACTCTAACCCAGTAACATTATACATCGCCCAACTCAAACTGGGCCCAGAGCCACTGAACCAAAGGTCAAACAGTGTCCGTTTGATACCAACGTATCTAACGTAGGAGTGTATTCGCCTTCAGTTGGTTATTTTCACACAATACGCGTGACGTCATCGGTGAAGTACCGTCTTAGATAAGTAGGCAAGTCAGTAATCGTTTATTTTTCAATAAGATTAATTTTAGGAACGGAGTTCTTTATCGCACGTCATCGTTCTGATTTATTTTCGGGCTGAGGGCCTAGACCGAAAAAACTGTAACAATGGAAAAAGACACCAAAAACCGACACTTTTTTTGCAATGATTTTTGAGGCACTTACCTCATCAAGGAAACTAAAACTTTTATCCATCGATTGAGCTTGCCGTCAATTTTGAGAATATGCAGGAATATTTATAATTTTAACGTTTAAATACCCCTTTTAATTTATCACGAAGAAAACCGAAGACGTACGAGCGCGCGCTGACTAGACACATACAGTACCTATGCTAGCAGCCACTATTGTTTGTTTACACTGAGCATCAGCTGTGTTGTTGTTATTTCAGTTTCGTCATATTTTACGAAACTGCAAGGCTGTAAATTTAATGAATCGAACTCCGTTCAAACCGGGTGTCCATGAGACACCTCTCTTTTTTTGTCTCTCTGTCACAAAGCATGGACATGGCTATTACAATGATAAAGCAGTAAGTATTTATCTTTCAAACTAGGAAATTCCTATATCATAAAGAATATTTTTCTTTAAGTGAATTAACAAGTATTTGACAAATTTTAACGTAATACGTATTCGCCTTAAGCTGGCTATTGTCACACAATATGTGTGACGTCATCGGTGGAGTCTTAGATGCAAGATAGAGGATGTAGGTCGTGGTAGTTTGGCATTATATTGTGTGGGGCCAGATGTTTTGTACATTTTGAAGTACTTTTGGTTAGCTTAATTCAAAGGATATTGAGGTGCCTACTAGCTATCGCCCGCATGGAATTAGTACCTCTATCTTTATGCGCGGCCTCGCTGTTTGTTTTCTCGCGGTTTAGTTCCCGTTCCCGGGGGAATAAGGGATAAAAAGTATCCTATGTCACCCGGGGATAGTGTAGCTTCCCAGCAGTAAAAGATTTTTTGAAATCGGTCCAGTAGTTTTTAAGTTTACTCGTTACATACAAAAATGCAAACCTTTTCTCTATGTAATATTAGTATAGAAGTATAGATAAAGAATAAGTTATTCTGATGTATAAGCTAAATTACGGTAAAGTTTCATTAAAATCTATACAGTAGTTTTTGTCTGAAAGAACAATTTGTAAAAAAAAAACCTGTAAGCCAGAGCTTTAAGTTCCAAAGATCAACACTCATAAAACATTACCCTGCTTTTAAAGGTCGCTGCTTTGATGAAAGAAAAGCTAATTAGATATACATCTTCAAAACATCATGCTCGAATTATTATTCTAAAAATAAAGTTGGCATTAAAACTTCTGAACACAAGTACCTAACGATGTGCTCGAAAATCTTGCTCTTTACGACGTCGTAGTTCTAATTTCAACTAACTAGTAAACAAACAAACTATGTCACCACCTCCATTCAACCAGTAGCCACACTCATCTCACAGATTGCAATACAAGATACTACTATAACATCGTTAGCATTTACTCTAACGCATCGCAAGCTACAGGAAGTCAGTCATCAGATAGACTTTATTTATAATCAATACTGGCTATTAAAATAGTTGTTCAGGCTCTTATGTATAAATAGCATTTTATTATAATATGACTTTCATTGGACATCATTAGAGAGATGGGTATAACCCGGTTGATTAAAGAAATGAATCTACAAGTAAAATAAAAAAAAAAAAAAAGCCCTCGACACATTTTATTTAATGCTACATAATTTATCTAGTACATAGTAGATACGCTTCGATCGGCAATCCATTGATCACGTAATTATGACACGACTTGCACATAGGCTATGGAATATTCCTTTCGGATAAGAAAACACTTTTCACGCAGGTGAAGCCGCTGACAGAAGCTAGTAATTATATTATTAGATTAAAATTAGTATTTTAGATATTCCTTACTCATTTAAACCTAAGCTAACAAGATAAACCAATGCTTCTGATTTAAGTATGAGCTTGCACATAGTTTACGGGTTAAGATTTGAACCCGCGACCTTTTGATGGCAAGTCAATGGCGTCGCCGATGGGCTATTATCGCCATATATCTTTCAATCTTACGATAGCGATACCGTGGGAGCTATCTATCTTTAGCCCTGTAGATGTTCATAGTTGAGCTTGAGATAAACAAAAACTCTTCTGTAGCAGTCACAGCGGAGTATTGTGTCTCTGAAGTTGGCTCTGCGAACCATTGCGCAAGAAACAGTTTGTCATCGAGTATACAGCATAGAGTAAACGAGATAGGACGATGCGAAAAACATAAGCGAAAAGAGGCAGTTATACAATGCTATCTTCACCTTCATCATTGACACAAATAGCTACTGCGCAGGCTCTTGCAGCATATTTCAGAGACACAAAGATTTAATCGAAGAATACATTGCGCTGGAAAAGTGCTGATCATAACAAACAAGTTTCTGAGAAAATTCACAAAATACTTCCGACGGTAGTCCCTTTGAAAATCATCTATCTGTTCTCAAAAGTTTTGCTTTTTATGGATTTCAATAAACGATGGAACATCCTATGTATCCTACGATATTATAAACCTGACTGTCTGTATATTTGTAAATCGATCACTCAATCGATTTTGGTGAAATTAGGAACACAGATAAATCTTAGTCTGGATTAGGACATTGGATTCATTTTATCTCGGTAGTACATCCCCATCGGATGATTTTAGTCTTTGCAATCTCAGAAACAGGATATTTTGTATCTATTGACATATATTATCGTAAAGGTGAGATAGAGCAATTTCGCGAGCATTACAATGTACTGTAACGTTCTTACGAATCACCCTAATATTATCAAGGCGAAAGTTTGTGAGTGTATTTGTATGTTTGTTACTTCTTCACGCTCAAACGGCTGGACGGATCTGGATGAAATTTGGCACACGGATAGATCATAGTCTGGAGTATCATATAGGATAATAATATGGAATATGTTCCCTTGGGATAATTTTCGACATTCACACGGGCGGAGCCGCTGGCAGAAGCTAGTTGTACAATATACAGACAAATGCTCAATTTGTTAAAACATTACCATGTAATGTAACGTTCTAGCGAATGTTCGACTCTGTGTTCGACGTAATGCTCACGACGAGTGGGCATTTACCTGTAACATTTCTTTGTACCTTGCGTTCATTATTGACCCCACCCCATGTCACCCTTGCTCGTTAAAATGTTACACTAAAACGCTCGTAGTTTTTTTAAATAAGGCAAAACATCGAGCGTCGAGTTCGAAGTGCGGTTCGAGTAAATTTAAAAACGGCGAATGCTCGATGTTCTGTTACAAGTAAATGCCCTAATCTATACTCACCTTTAAGAGACGCACACAGACACACGAACCTATTTTCTCATCTGTATGATAACGTGTCACCGAAATCAATACCTTTCACCCTGAAACTTCAACCTAGAACAGAACCTTGAGTAGATTTCACACAATAGAAACCTTGCTTCACACAGACGTGCTAATACCGCGGGACACTTCGCTCTCTACCGGGAACCCTGCTGACTCAGCGTGATGTTTACACACCCGTCACGTACATAGATGCTTTTGTTTCGTCATTGTACATTTTGTTTTTATCTCAATTGATGCCTGTATTTGGTGTCGAGGTTTTTGTTAGGATACTGTTAGGTCTGGCTAAGCATATGTTATGGTTTAGTTAGTTAATAAAGCTGTGTATGACCTAGTTGTACATAGTTATAGGTCAAAAGAAAAGTTTAAGGTAATCAAAAACAAAATGACAAAATCAAGCCGAAAACTTCTGAAAAGGGGCTCTAAATTAAACAAAGTGTCATTGTACCAGCGATGGCTGGCGCGATGGCGCGAAGGCGGTGGTCGAAATGCCAAACATTTGAGACATTTATTTTCAATCACTATCGTGAAGCTTGTTGACCGACTTTCAAGGAAAAAGAAAAAAAAAGAAGGCGGTTCTAGGTTCGGCTGTATGTTTTTTTTGTATGTTAACCGATTTCTCCGTCAATTGTAAACCGATTTTGAAAAATATTTTTTTGTTTGAAAGAGTATGTTGCCGAATTAGTCCCATTTAAATTTGGTGAAGATCTGATGAAGAACTTCGGAGATATACAACAGAACTCTTCAATAAACAACGGCAAATCTCTCGGGATTGCTGCAATCGTATAATCCATTTCATAACATAACATTACACCAGTACAATCTAAGGGCAAGCAGATGTGTACTGATCAGCCTGGTACACCCTCATTTCACCGGTAGAACTTGCTCATTATATACCACAACTAAAATGTGGAAAATAAAAACTTTTTACAAAAAACTACAACCGACTTCCAAATAAAAACACTACAAAGTGAAAAATAACTTCTTATTCGACAGTCAGTGACAAAAACGAGGAAACAAAAACAGGAACATCGCCTTGATTGTAACTGAAATGATATTGCAACTTGAATTTGAACGATATTAAGTACAAGAATTGCTGCTTTCCCCAGTAGACTTTCATTCCAACCCAAGTCCTTTTAAGTACCCTAATTTACATACATAATTTGCTACTTACATAAAAAGTACTACCATAAAAAATTAAGCTAGCCCCGCACGCCCCTAGCCCCGAGATATATGCTAATAAATTCGCCATTAACCTACTGCAGAAGTTACGTAAGGATGATGTGGTGTTCATTCCACATGTTTTAGTTTACTTACGTTTTATAATATATTTTACAAATTTCATCACCGTTACTTTTGAAATTGTCATCATCTCATGTTTTCCATTTTTATTTATGCTTTACATTGGTTTAAACCTGAAAATCATAAGATTTGTTTTAACATCCAAAACTATTATATTATTTTTAACTCTTGACATTTTTATTTGACGTGACATTGTCATTATTTTATTTTCTTAAACCATAGACATAAGATACCATTCTCTATAGCTTATTAAGCTCGTTGTACATTATATTTTCATTATAAGGGCAGCGGCAGACTGCGCCTCTGTAAACCGTTTTTATTCGTTCATGATTTCTTAATTCATATTTGAATTTAAAATTGAGAAGACATATCGGAACGAAGAAAAACGGGTGTCACTTTTTTTAGTCTTGAATCTGGACTGAACGCTGGAAGTCCGTTTTTCTGTTTAATACTATGAAGTATAGGATTGAATCTAAAACTCTTGAAAACTATAATAAATACGGCCTGTGAATGTATTTAAATCTTTGAAGTGCAATAAATATAATATATATTGAGTGTGAAACCTAAATTTCATTGACCTAGTCGGACACCGCTTCATTTTTTAAAGGGCTCTTTTGATTGGCATACGAAGCCACAGCCCGGCCACCACAATCCTTCCTGCCCGTCCAGCTGCCTAGCTGTGAGATAGCTACCCACGTCGTCCTGCAGCCTACTCTACAGCCTACCTCGGGTTTTCCAAGCCTTCCTGCCCGTCCAGCTGCCTAGCTGTGTGAAAGCTGCCCACGTCGTACGAAACCGGACCTTCCTAGCTGCCCACGTCGTACGAAGCCGGACCTTAATCTGTTATTTATATCCTTTTCTTAGTTTTAATTTATATTTACCTTTAATTTTATTAACGTGGCTTACGTATAGTTCATTTGAACTATACGTAACGCTACAGTTTGGCGCCCAACTTTTCTAGAACTCACCCCATCACCCACAATCTACCTTTATTTTTACTACACTTTTTTTTAACGTGGGCTCGATTTTCTTAAAATTCAAAAATATTACTTACACAAGTACATTGAATAACTTTTGGTATCTATTTCAGGCCATCACCTCATTGTCATTTCTGTTTGCTAGCACTTTTCTTTTTTCTGCATAATTTACTCTTAAATAAATTCTGGATTAATTCTTTAAAATCCTTTAGTAAATAATTCTCTACAAATAATTAAATAACTCTTAAATATTTTTCAATTAATAATTTATTTAAACAAATTTTCTTGATTTATTAATTAATTAAACCTTTTTACTTTTGGTTGTAATTTTGCAACTATATTTTAACCTTAACTGAGAGTATTATTTATTGAATTGATTCTATCTTACTTGTCATTTAATCATGGCTAGATCAATTAAGTACTCTTATCTCAACAAACCTGAACTCGAATATGAGGTGATTATCAGAACTGAGAGTCCAGCTGATAATCTCCAAACTCTCAAAGAACAAATGTCAAAATTTGTTCACGTTCTTCCTGAAGACATAAAATCTTCTCCCATTCCCCTCAAACTTGATCTCTCCCAGACGGAAATTACTTTAAAATACGTAGAAGACAAAATTTCCCAATTGGAAATTTCTAAAGACAAAATTAACATTAAAAAAATTGAAACCTTTTTAAACCACCTTTATCATCGTCTTGGACGATTTCAAGCAACTTCACCCTTCATCGAAGCCTGCTCTAACTTACGATCACGCTTCTACACTCTCGATAAAAGGTTTGAGGCTATCGCTTTTAGCGATACAGAAAGGTTTTCTTCTGAAGACGTGTTAGTTGAAACATACAGTCAACCTCAACAAGCACAACCAGGTCCTTGTTTGATCCCTTCAATACCTCATACAGTTCTTCAAAGTTCTGCAACTCCTGTACCTTCTGAACCTATTTTGACCACTTCTACTATCTTAAACCCACAGGCTTCCATGATTTGGCAAAATTATCATCCTCCACATAATTTTGCCAGAGAACTTAAACAATTTTCTTTTAATGGCAAATCATGCCCTAGGTCATTCCTCCAAAGATTAGAAGAATTTTGCTTATCTAGGAATGTATCTGAAGAAATGCTTTGCAAACACGCATTTGAAATTTTCACTGATGATGCACTTCATTGGTTTCGATTTCAATGTAATCGAAATCCTATCTTGACTTGGAGTCAAATCCATCTTTTATTGATCAAAGATTTTGGTTTACATAATTATGACTATAAAATGCTCGAAGCTATTAGAAACAGAACTCAGGGTGCATCAGAGTCCATTATTGTGTATGTGAGCATTATGTTTGGAATGTTTTCTCGCCTTACTAAGAAACTAGATGAAAATGAACAACTTGAAATTTTACTTAATAATGTGAGACCGTGTTATTCAGTCTTTATAGCGCTTAAAGATGTTCAAACAATTGACTCTTTAATTTCAGCTTGTCAAACATACGAAAAATTTTCTGAAAAAGATTGTAATTTTTCTGAACCTAAATATGAAACAGCTTCATATGCTACCGAATTTGCTTATCGGCCTTCTACTTCTAAATGCCTTCCAAATATAAAACATATAAATGCAATTAGAGATGATAAACAACCTCTTTCTGCTACTAAAACTAATGATGACTCTAAAGTAGACTTTTGTTATCGCTGTCGTATCTCGGGTCATTCCTTAAAAACTTGCACTAAACCTAAATATCTGATATGTTTTAAATGCGGTCTTAAAGGAGTTAAAATAACCGATTGTCCTAAATGTAACCCAAAATTACAACAAAAAAACTAGATAGCGACTTGAATAACATTTCTAAATCTCAAAATAATAATTTTGATCCTGATGATTGGAAATTATGGCTAAAATGTATTAAAAATTTTATGTATTGCTATAAAACAACCTCTGTACTTTATGACACGGAAAAAGATTATAACAGACCTTTTATTAAAGTGTCTATTAATAACTTGCCATTTTCTGGTCTATTAGACAGCGGAAGTTGTATAACTATCCTAGGAAATAATTCACATAAAGATATCCAAAAACTAGGATTTAAGTTATTCAAGTCGCCTACTCAAGTTATGGTTGCTAACAAACAGAAAACCATGTCTTCTGGTTATTTTCATCTACCAATCGAATTTAATAATCAAATACATATTATTAAAGCTTATGTTTTCCCTGATATTTATCCCTCACTGATTTTTGGTTGGGATTTCTGGAAAGAGTTTAATTTAACTCCTAAATTGCTTTCATCTGAACTAAATCCAATTAATAAAACTATTACGGTGAGTTCAGTGGACAATAGAGTACTCACATTTGAACACCTTTCGTTTAATGAGAAAAACATTGCAACAGACTTGATTGATCGTTTTAAAACAATTTCTTTTGAAGAACGAGGCATATTGGGTCGTACCAGTTTAGTTTCTCATCGTATTGATACGGGTAACGCGCTACCAATTAAACAACGTTGTTACAGACTTTCGCCTGAAAAACAAAAGGCATTAATTAATGAGGTTGATGAAATGATTAATCTTGATGTAATTGAAAAATGTGAGAGCCCTTGGTTATCTCCAGTGCTTATCACTCCGAAAAAGAACGGAGAATGGCGTTTCTGTGTTGATAGTAGAAAATTGAATTCAATCACTCGGAAAGACGCTTATAGTCTTCCTTTTGTTTCTGAAATTCTAGATAATCTTAAAAACGCTAAATATCTGTCTAGCATAGACATTGCTAAAGCTTTTTGGGAAATTCCATTAAATAAGGACGATAAAGATAAAACTGCTTTTTATGTCCCTGGAAAAGGCATGTATCGCTTTAAAGTTATGCCATTTGGCTTAACCAATGCTCCCGCGACTCAACAAAGACTCATGGATAGCTTATTTACACCAGATTTTGATAATAAAGTCTTTTGCTACTTAGATGACATAATAATAATAAGCGAAACATTTGAAGAGCATATCTCACTTCTACTTAAAGTTCTTCAAAAACTTTCTTACGCAGGTCTCACAATTAACTTCAAGAAAAGTCAATTTTTTCGTAAAGAATTAAAATATCTCGGTTATGTAGTTGACGACCAAGGTCTACGTGCTGACCCTAATAAAATTGAAGCTATTTTAGCTTACCCCGCTCCTACCTCTAAAAAAGAAGTAAGGAAATTCTTAGGCACATGTAGTTGGTTTCGTCGCTTCATACCTAACTTCAGTTCTATCGCTTCACCCCTTTGTAAACTAACTTCGTCTGGGAAAAATTCTCCTAAGAACTTCGTCTGGAACGATGAAGCAGATTTAGCCTTTTCTAAACTAAAAGAATGCTTAATTTCAACCCCAATTTTAGCTTGCCCTGACTTTGACCTTCCATTTTCTGTACATTGTGACGCGTCTAATTTTGGAATTGGTGCTATGTTGACTCAGGAACAAGACAATAAAGAAGTAGTGATCGCATACATGAGCAAAACTCTTAATAAGCATGAGCAAAACTATTCAACTACTGAACGGGAAACACTAGCTGTTATTACTGCACTTGAACATTGGCGTTGTTATCTTGACAATGGTAAAAAGTTTACAGTTTATACCGATCATGCGGCATTAAAGTGGTTCCAAAATTTGTCTAATCCTTCTGGAAGATTAGCTCGGTGGACTCTTCGTCTATCTTGTTTTAATTTTGATCTGAAACATAAAAAAGGTAAAGATAATGTCGTTCCAGATCTTCTTTCCCGCCACAAAACTGCTGATACAGCTATTATTGGCACTGTAGAACCTATATCGAGAGATATTGTGTCCCAATTGGAACACTTTAATAAACTTTTTACAAATTGTCAAAGAAACCCTGATGACTATCCGAACTATAAGATTCTTAATGCTAAATTATATCGCTTCACTAACTCTTCTGATTACCTTAACGAAGATTTTGCATGGAAAGAGGTTCCATCTCCTCCCGAAAGACTAAACCTTATTAAATCTTGTCATGGAGTTACAGATAATAATCCTCATATTGGCATTTTCAAAACTTACAAGAAACTTTCTTTAAGATACTATTGGTCTGGAATGTTTAAAGATGTGGCAAAATTTTGTTCTACCTGTGAAACTTGCCTTTCTTATAAGCACTCGAATCATTCTCCATATGGTCCTATGGGTAAACCAAAAATTTGCTCAAGACCTTTTCAAAATATTTCTTTGGATTTGATGGGTCCTTTTCCAATGACGAGACAACGTAATCAATATATCCTCGTGGTAACTTGTTCTTTCTCTAAATATTGTCTTATTTTTCCTATCAAACGCGCTACAACTTCTAATATTATCTTCCATCTAGAAAATTCCGTGTTTCTTGTACATGGAATTCCTCAAACTATAATAATGGATAATGGTTCACAATTTCAATCAAACGAGTTTCAAAGTTTTCTGAACAAATATAAAGTTCCTTTTATCTTTTATTCTCCAAGATATTGCCCTCAAGTCAACCCCACAGAAAGATATAATAGAACAATTATTACTGCTTTAGCACAGTTGGTTGGTAATGACCATCGGTCATGGGATAAATATTTACAAAAAATCCAATTCGGCCTAAATAGCACGGTAAACTCTTCAACAAAATTCTCCCCATCTTTTCTTGTATTTGGTCGTGAAACTATACCGTGTGGTTCAGTTTACACCAATTGTACTAACCTTGACAACGTAATTTTTCTTCCTCGCGATATCTATGCCACTAATTTAGGATTACTATCTGCTATCTTCGATAAAGTACAGATTGCATTACACACTGCTCATATTAAGAACGCTGTTCATTATAATGATAAACACAGCTTTAAAGAATTTAATGTCGGTGATACAGTCTGGCGTAAAAATTACGTTCAGAGTAATGCTGGCGCATATTTCAGTGCAAAATTAGCTCCAAGATATGTTAAATGCACTGTAATTGAGAAGCTTTCACCTCTTGTTTTTATTCTGGAGGATCCTAATGGTTCGAGAGGAAAATGGCATGTAAAAGATTTTAAAATTTAATATTTTACTTGCCATTTGTGTTTATATTGTATATTTCTTGTTAATAATTGCAATATTGATAGTTTATTTATTTTTGCAAAGTAACCAAACACATTCGGCTTATTTTGTTTTCCATTATTATTAATTTTGTATAATTTTCTCATAATGAAGATATCATTATGTAATTATATTCTATGTTATCCTAGATATTATTACACCATTTGATGTAATTTCTAACACAAACTTATGTGTTATTCTTAAACTTCTTAATTTCCTTGACACACTTGTATTTATTCTTAAACTTCTTAATTTCTTAAACTTCTTAATTTCTTAAACTTCTTAATTTCCTTGACATCACTTATCTTAATAAGGATGAGGAGCTCTCTTAGAGCGGTGTGCACAACTCCAAAAGCCTTATGTGCAAAGAGCGGTCCCGTAACTCTTTATAAATAAGCCAAATGCGTGGGCTCTTGTAAATATTTTAATTTTCTTCGGTTTTCAAACAGGTGCGGGTAACGACACCTATAAAAAATAAATAAGCCTTCGTTATCTAATTAAATATTTCCTTGTGGAGTATGCGTCATTGAATGTGAACCATATCCCCTACGTGTGATTGAATGAGAGTGTTTGACGAAAGCATGAAAGATGTTGTGTGTAAGAGCAAGGTTAATATTTCAACCTTCAAAATTTTCCTTAAGTTTGAAAATTTTTCTGGGGTTTCGGGGAAATGTGGTGTTCATTCCACATGTTTTAGTTTACTTACGTTTTATAATATATTTTACAAATTTCATCACCGTTACTTTTGAAATTGTCATCATCTCATGTTTTCCATTTTTATTTATGCTTTACATTGGTTTAAACCTGAAAATCATAAGATTTGTTTTAACATCCAAAACTATTATATTATTTTTAACTCTTGACATTTTTATTTGACGTGACATTGTCATTATTTTATTTTCTTAAACCATAGACATAAGATACCATTCTCTATAGCTTATTAAGCTCGTTGTACATTATATTTTCATTATAAGGGCAGCGGCAGACTGCGCCTCTGTAAACCGTTTTATTCGTTCATGATTTCTTAATTCATATTTGAATTTAAAATTGAGAAGACATATCGGAACGAAGAAAAACGGGTGTCACTTTTTTTAGTCTTGAATCTGGACTGAACGCTGGAAGTCCGTTTTTCTGTTTAATACTATGAAGTATAGGATTGAATCTAAAACTCTTGAAAACTATAATAAATACGGCCTGTGAATGTATTTAAATCTTTGAAGTGCAATAAATATAATATATATTGAGTGTGAAACCTAAATTTCATTGACCTAGTCGGACACCGCTTCATTTTTTAAAGGGCTCTTTTGATTGGCATACGAAGCCACAGCCCGGCCACCACAATCCTTCCTGCCCGTCCAGCTGCCTAGCTGTGAGATAGCTACCCACGTCGTCCTGCAGCCTACTCTACAGCCTACCTCGGGTTTTCCAAGCCTTCCTGCCCGTCCAGCTGCCTAGCTGTGTGAAAGCTGCCCACGTCGTACGAAACCGGACCTTCCTAGCTGCCCACGTCGTACGAAGCCGGACCTTAATCTGTTATTTATATCCTTTTCTTAGTTTTAATTTATATTTACCTTTAATTTTATTAACGTGGCTTACGTATAGTTCATTTGAACTATACGTAACGCTACAATGAGTATACATCGCGGTATAAATCCGAAGACTTTCACTCTCTGACAGCACAGTTTATTAACTGAAGACCGCCACAGCGTAAAAATATCGGTGTATTAAAAGTAAACTTTCGCGTAAGGTGATGCTTTTATCTGGTGAGTTTGAAATTCGAGGTGGGGTGGTAAAGTTCTTCATACGGGGGGTTCCTAGTAATAATGGGCTGTGCTATTGTATGTGTTTTCTTCATTTTCCAGAAAACATATATCGAGATAATTATTGCATATTTAGATATTTTCAGTAAAGGGTAAGTACCTAAGTGTCGAAGTTTCCGTAACGGTAACCTGATTAAAGTCACTTTATTTTTAAAACGTAGACCTTTCCAAAAAGGACGCTTTTCTAAATTTCATTTAATCCAAAACTCAAAATTTACAATTAGAATAAGAATAAGAATAAATTTATTTGATAAGATTCCCTGTATTGTGAAATCCAGGCTCCTTCGTTCCGTTAACAATTTTTATAAAAGGCACAATTATAAATCTTAAAAATAGGTAAAGAAGAGTGTATGCATGGTCCTGTGATTTGTGTCAGTTGTGCTGGTTTTATAAGAGAGTGTCTGTAATTACATGGATAAGTCTCGTTTCTATTTAACATTGACATACTGTTCACTTTTTTCCCCATGGTAGTACAAATAACATTGAATTTCTGTAGTAACACTGTTTTTGGTTGCCTTCCCGAATTGAACTGATAAGATAAATGAATAACGATGATACCAGTCAATCCTACCTTTTAGCGACGTCCGACAACTTAACGTTCCAACTGATATTCGACAACCTCCGAGGCACACCACTTTTTTTTTAATACAAAAAAGTTCAATTCATTAACGTCTCTGCAACATGATAGCTATGAACTGGAACAAAAATGTCCTGAGAAAGCTTTATTAATTCAAGCTTTACTGTCCAAAAAAGACGATTTAGGAAATCTTTCAGTTTACTTTTGATAAGCAATAATCATTCGTAAATTATTATATTACATGTCAGAAATGAGGATATCCGCAGGAGAACCAAAGTTACTGACATAGCATGAAGAATTGCCAAACTTAAGTGGCAGTGGGCACATACATACATGCACATACACATACACTTCCACACACATACACATTGTTGGCAGAACGGATGGCCGATGGGGCCGAAAGGTTCTGGAATGGCGACCGTGAACTGGATGACTATACGTTGAAAGGCCTCCCACTAGGTAGACCGATGACCTGGTTAAGATTGCGGGAAGGCGCTGGATGCGAGACGCACGGGATCGGTCAATGTGGCGACGCCTAGGAGAGGCCTATGTCCAGCAGTGGACGTCTTTCGGCTGAAATGATGATGATGATGATGCCAGAACTGCTTTTCTTGTTCTGTATAGCAACAGGTAAGTATAAAAGTCACATCCATCAGACACATATAAAAACTACCATGACTACAACATGCACACCGTGCAATTTCTTCATCACTTTTATTCAATGAAGAAAAAATTTACAAATACATACAAAACGTGCCACGGTTAACATTTTGTTTTTACTCAAAACATTTGTCCATTGTTTCAGAAACTAAAAACTGCAGCGTATCTTTAATATCTCACAAAAACTGTACAAAATGTTGTACATCAAAATTAATAGTAACGAAGGACGGACGTGACCGTAAATAACTATTAGTGAGGGACAAGTGTGAGTCGGACTTTACAATTAAAGGGGGAGCTCAGACTGAGCCTGTTTCACTCAACACAATTCGGCCATGACCATCTCTGGGACGGATCTGCCAAATACCAGCTTGATGCACGTGAGTTGATTGACAGACGGGCCAAGAGGCTGATCGGCAACGATGCACTGCGCTGGACTCAAAGCTCCAGAGCCTTGAACATCGACGCCGAGTAGCCAGCCTGTCGGTATTTTATCGGTTAAATTTCGGGGAGTGTGCGATGGAACTGCACAATTTGATTCCGCCTAACCCTTTCCATCATCGGACTACAAGACGTACGGCAATGCGCCATCGGTACATGGTCGACATCCCACTCATACGCATAGTTTTGCAAACACTTTTATTGTGCGTACAGCTAAGGAGTCGAATTCCCTGCCGGAGTCTTTGTTTCCTGATAGCTACAACCTAGGGGTCTTTAAGTCAAGAGTGAATAGGTTACTTCTAGGCAAGCGTGCTTCACCATCGACCACATCATCGCTTACCATCAGGCGAGATAGTGGTCAAACGCAAACCTATCACAAATAATAAAGACAATATGTCAAAGATAAGTCCACGTAGCGTTCTATAAGTTTCTGCCGATTTCCATGGGGAAAAGACAGGAGTTTAAGTTGTGACCATTTATCATAAAAAACCGCTTCTCATTCTAAGAAGGCACGAATATTCATCAAGGTAAAGAAAGAAATAGATTTGAATTGTTGAAGGTGGACTGATAATTTCACAAGAAAATCTAAAAAAATGGTTGAACCTGTCTGTGAGAGCCTAAAGGGTAGGTAAGTGCATTCTATTTGTAAGATGACAAGTGCTTATCCAAGTCTTATTTTTTGTTATCCTTCTTGCTACTTTTGGAAGCCAGAACATATCGAAATGCGAAATTGATCAGTTCCAGGATGCGAAAAATTAATCCGCTCCAGAGATCCTTTTACAGTATGATGGGTGAACAAACGACAATAACTTCTAATAGCATGCTAGGTTAGTGTCATACGTATTAATCAACCATAAAAAATCCCAAAGCTGTGAAAGCTTCTAAAATACGAGTAACATCCATTTCAGTACACTTTTTATGGTATTTATAGACCGAAAAGGACTGGCCCACAATAGCAAAAAACTATTTTCTTAAAATCCCTCGACATTCATCGCATTTTCCGAATACATTTAACGATTTTTTTTTTCATCAATTATTATATTTATCGTGTATAATAATTTGAATTCAAGTTCTATAAGTAATAAGGTACGTACGAGTATAATGCCAGAATAGATTACCCGAATATCATGAAACTTGAACATAACCGGTGAAAGGAGAGTGTAACAAGGTGAACTGTACACATCTGCGCACCCTTTAAAGTGTACTGGCGTGATGCTATTTTATTAAATGGTATAAACAATAAACAGGCATGCGATTGCAGTAATCCCGAGAGATGTGCCGTCATTTATTGAAGAGTTCTGTTGTAGATCTCCGAAGTTCTTCATCAGATCATCACCAAATTTAATTGGATCCAATTTGGGAACATAATCTTTCAAACAAAAAAAGAAATATCAAAATCAATCTACAATTGACGGACAAATCAGTGATACACAAAAAAAAATATACAGTCGAACTTAGAACTTCGTAGAACTTCCTCCTTTTTGGAAAGTCGATAAAAAAAATACAAAAATGTATGGGATCGTTAAACGCTATCGCATTTCGATCATCGCCATCGCTGGTAGAAACCCTCTGGCTAGCCTTTGAAAGAGATCAAGATTTGTGCAACTAGCTTCAGCCAGCGTCTTCGCCCATGTGCTATTCCAGACTATAATCTATCTATGTGCCAAATTTCATCAAGATCCAATCAGCCGTTCTGGCGAGATTGAGTAACAAACATACATCCACACATCCATCCAAACTTTCACATCCTACTAATATTATAAAGGCGAAAGTTTGTGAGTGTGTGTGTGTTTATATGTTTATTACTCTTTCACGCAAAAAGTACTGAACGGAACTGGATGAAATTTGGCACAGAGGTAAATTATAGTCTGGAATAGCATACATACTTCACCCCGGGCAAATGTTCCCTTTGGCTAATTTTCGACATTTACACGGGCGAAGCCGCTGGTAGAAGCTAGTTTAACATTTTAGTAAGATTCTACAGGTCTTTTTTTCACCTATATAGAACAGAACATTCCCATCCACACTGGTCACTAAAAATCCCCAAACTTTTTTTCAATCATCACATACATCACAGATCACAAACCATTCTCCACTAGATGCGCTAAGTACGCACTAATGATCGAAACACTTCATTAAAGCGCATACAACAGGTGCATCGTGCATAAGTATGTACCATGGTACTCTTAGATAAAGTACCTATAGATTAAGCCTTAAAATGAGCTTGATTGATAGAGCGAGATGGCTAATTGGCAGCTCCATGTAAATAATAAGGACAAAAGATTAATTTTTGTCTTTGTCACCATGGCCGGTTTCTGTTGTTTGTCAAACTCTAATACAATGGCAGGTTTGACAAACAAACTCGATTTTGTTTGATTTTCTGTGATTTTGTGCTATTATGTGTTAATTGAGATAAGGAATTTGGGTTATTTATAGATAATAAGTGTCGGTGCGATGGTGGGTTGTAGTGTTCTTGTTCTTGTTGTAACACCAGAACTAACTATTGCTGTCTCATGTGCGGCCACGCCAGTGCTTAATCTATAGGTACTTTATCTAAGATGTTACTAGTTGGCGCATTGTCTGCAAATTGGATGAACGTTTATCCTCATCGGTTATATGAGGTGAGCATTAAATACTGGTTGTACCCTGGGTATGGTAAAATGTGTTGTTTAGAGAGATTTAGTTTATGCGATGCCAGAATGTTACTATTTTCTCATTGATACAAAATGCGATATTACAAGCTTTTATTTTTAACTTGCAGTGTGTGTATTTAAGTGTGTTCGAGTCGAATCTTGCAATTGAATTTTAAAGCAGTAATCATCCACCGATTAAGATGAAATTTTGCATACACGTTTAGTTCGGATGGCAATGCATGGTTAGCTAAGTGACGTCAATCTAAATTCCATATGGTGGACGGCTCAAGATGGCGGACTTGTTATTTTTTATGCACTGCCATGATATGGGTAACAAATCAAAAGGTTTGCTTAGAAGAATACGAAAAGAGCTTGTTTTAAAAAAACAGTTATTAACGATTTTTTTTCTTTAGTTTTCAATCAAGATTTTTATTTAATTTTCTTTAGCTTTTAATGTTGTAATCATAAATTATGTAAGATTTTGAAAGGAAGTAGAAAATGTATTTAATTGCCACAAAACGACATACATACAAACGTTACATTACAAGAACAGTGGTAATTTGGTGAATATCCCCCGATTTCTGAATAAGAATTTGGGTATTTGTCAAACTCTACGCCTGAAAACCCATCAAATTTGGCATTAAGATTTGATACGTTAATAAATCCAAATACACAATTTAGAAACCGGCCCTATGAAAGCAGCATTATTGTAAGAGCTCAGTTATAATAATCCTTGATAAGCTTTAGAAAAATGCATTGATGGGAAATGGGAATGCATTTAAAAATATAAACAACTCAATACACACATAGAAGAGACAGTTTAAAAAACCAGGAGTGGCAAACATTTTTCATTTTCCTAGACTAGAGTCTACAATAATTGACATTAGCATAATAATTCTGACAAACTCAAAATCAAAAAGCATACGTATCTAATTTATGTCCATCTCTCCCCACACCACAAACAAGATAGCTATCAATCTCAATCCTAAGCACTAACCCACTAACCTAACTTCATTCCTATCAGTTGCAACCCAGCTGGTAGCAACGTGTTGCGTGTATCATTACATTACACGCGATACCAACACCACGGCAATACGGCTCAAGGTAGGGGACCATGTCAAACACAGAATTAATTAAACCGATGTAGGATGCGAACTACTGTTGTCACCAGCATGTGGGTCTAGTAGATTGTGGATGAGTTGACAATGTGTCACGAAGTAGGTCAATTGTTTGACAGTGATTATTGTCACGATGTGGGGGAGATACGATCAACCCGATACGGACAATTTTATTTATCGTTTTTTTTAATGATTATATGAGAGGAGGTTTGAAAGTGGCGCCAGTGACAGAAGAGTTGAAAGGAAACCGTTTGTCCTGGTATGGTCATGTGATGAGAACTAGAAGGGATGAAACGCATGTTATTAAAAGAGTTATGAATATAAATGTGGATGGATGGAGAGGGAGGCCAAAGAAAATATGGATGGACTGTGTGAGGAGTGATATGAAAAAGTGGGTCAGTGATAGTGTGACAGAGGACAGGACGGTATGGACGATGAAAACGTGTTGCGCCGACCCCAAGTAACATGGGACAAGGGCAAGATGATGATGCTGATATGTTTTTAAAAGGGTAGGTATTTTAATGTATAACATTGTATTCATGCACCTTTGTAATGTTTACATAGGCATATATATATGTATGCATACCTAAATATAATTTTCATACAAAAGACATATCATCATCAAAAATGTCTGAAATAATCATGAACCATTGTGTACAGAATAAGCAGTCATAAGCATTAAAGCTTTTCTCGTTACCAAATAAATATTTAACTAAGTAACATTTGAATTCAAAAAGAAGAATTTACATCATCACGACACATTGAATTCAAATTTTATTTTCCCGAAATGTTGACGACACCTGCCTTCTTTTCGGTCTTTCTCCCATCTAATCCGATTAAATTAAAGAAAAAAATCGGAGTTTGAATAAATATTCATAGTGTAATAACCGTTAAAATAATTTAACGATAAAAGAGTACGCCATGGTTAAAAGCTCCTCCGATTGGCATTGTTTCGACAAACAGAAAAACTTCCGTAATTATTTTAATTTCGATAATGTACTCCGTTGATTGAGCGTAACAATGCGGCAATTGTTTTAAGTAGATTTCTTTTTATTTTTGCGAATTCAAGTATGATGCATCCCAAGAGCAATAACTGCTTTAAGTATTTTTGGTACAAAAAATCGCAAGTAAATGGCATCTGTCCTACTGTGACGCAGCAGTCTTGATACTACGGGGTATTCTTTAAAACGAGAATAAACAATTAAAATGATAAATATCACTTGCATCAAGAATTTACGCATACATCTCACGTACCGTTGTAGATATCGATGGCGTAAAAACAATTCATACTGCGTTGACTTCAGAAATGAGAAAAATGCGAGTCTCGTTAGAGTTAGACATTCGCATTCTCTGGCAAACTGTCTAATTGATCCGCAGCCATCAAGCCTTCGGATCTCACACCGGCCTCGCGGATAAATTAAAGCCAGTAAGTTTAACGAAAGGCACCCCGCGGACTCATGAATTGTTAATACAATTTTAATTAAACTTCATAAAATTAACATTGAGTCCCGGCAAAAAGTCGGCACTCACAGCCGCCAAACTCGATTTGACGAATCATTTTTTTATCCACAAATGCGATATAATTAAATGCCTCCAGACTTAAATCGAATAAAATTAACATAGAGTTGATTAGATTTCATTTCATGGATTATTATATGAAACGTAGTGAAACAAGATAGCTGGACGAATGAATACAAATTTCTTTATTGAAATAAAGATATTCAACTTATATTAATTATTAAATGCTGCCTGTTTCCATTTGGAAAGTCGGTGGTCCATGTGCATTGGACGTGGCGAATTGTGTCACCTGTCAAAACTTAATACCGATAGCTCGAATTGGCATGGCCGGGCAACTCTTTTTACTGGACTTTTAAAAACAAAACATTCGATGACAGTTTGAAGTTTGCACGAATACTCGTGTCCCGCAAGATGTCAACTGCATGTAGTAAATTGTTTATCGATGAAAAACCGTAGTAAGAACATCCAGTAATTTATTTATATTATTTCTGTATTCTTTGTTTATTTTTTGCTGTTTCGAAGAGCGTTTTATACTTGCGTGGTCATAAAAAGTTTTTGACAACAACGTGCCTTCAAACTTGATGTGTAATGCGAGTTTTCTTATAATACTTCGGTATTTTTATTCATTTCTAAATGCATTTCATAATTTCTTGCCTTTTTTACGTCTTTATTTCGATTTTAGGTAAAAGAAACCTGCACACTTAAATATACTGTATAATAAAATAACTTCTGTCCATCAGACACGAAAGGTCAATGGATGACAGAGTCCATAGTGGAGATTCTCGTGCTCAGGTGACTAAGAAACCCAGGATACCTACATCCCTCCAGTGAAAGTATCAAGATCATTCAAGATGGACGCGCCGTACTTTGACCTGTCAATGTAAATGTTTAAAATAATGATCGCTGATTGTAATGCAATCGGACACGGCTCAGATTTGCGCGGATCCATAAGGGGTCGCCAACATTTTGTACAGATTTAACTCTTAAATAAAACGAGATTAAATTATACGCTTTTTTTGCAGCGATAATCCTCTTACGTAAGAAAGAAGTTGTGCAGTTTTCTCTTATAAAGGTGTGCTTATAAGAAGCTTAGTTAGTGAAGATATCTTTAACACACAATTATACATGTAGGTATAATACAAAGATAATAAGATACTATGTATTCTATTCATTAGCAACTTGTGGAGCACTAGATCATTTTGGTATCCGTAAGTAAAAGGTTATCTCTTAGTTACTACCTAGTTTTAACTTTAATCAATACCACAGATAATATAATACTAGCATACAGATTCCTCATCCCATACAAAGAAACCGTGCCGACGTAACTAGTGTTTTTCGACTGCTTATTCTGGCAATTTTTTATACATCGAACGCATTCGGTTCTGTTTCACGGTGATAGATAGATGGTGTTAGCAGCGACTTGCAAGTAAAAGGGTTTACTAGGTTCGTGAATATTTTTTTCTTTAAATACAGTGAAGGTTTGTTTTCTGGTATTTATTTGCACGTTTTTACAGCTTTTTTTGCACCAAAATGTGTGAAAATGTACACTTTAACAATCGAGTGGAATGCCTCAGAAATTTAAAACTGCGTCATCTATTGGCATCAATTTTAAATGATCCGCCTAATAATCTTTGAAATGTGAATTAAGAGCCCAATATTCCATAATTTTGTACTTAGGAGAGTTGATTAAACAAGAACATACAATTTTGGTGTTCAATGCCAGAAAATGTTAATTTTACACACATTCAATAACAGATCGAGGTGCATATCGCGCCATCCAGTGAGATTTATTTGAACTAAATTTTCTTTCTTAGCAATGAGACCCCGTGTCAATACTATTCAGATAAGATTCTGAAGAAAGCTTCTGGAGTGGCGACCGCGACCCGGAAGACGTTGCGTTGGAAGGCCTCCCACCAGGTGGACCTATGGCCTGCAGACGCACGGGACCGATCAAAGTGGCGACGCTTAGGGGAGGGCTATGTCCAGCAGTGGACGTCTTTCGGCTGATATTATGATGATGATTATGATACAGATAAGATAGATATGAAAGGCAATTTATTCGATATTCTTTAACAAAAATGTGGAAAATGTTGAGCATCCTTAAGCCGATGATATATCTCTAAAATCTGGAGCGTCATCAAGTTTCCGAGAAAAGATCGCAACCCGATGAAGCAAGCTGTATGCCTACCTAGCGGTATTTGATGCACGTGCCCTAAGCATACACATATAATACACATGCAAATGAAGCAAAACTTTATAGAAGATTATGTCGAAACGTTTTGTTCTTTCTGAGTACAATCAAGTCAAAGCAGAATAAAGTAAAGAATATGTTGTATGACTAAGTAAAATTTAAAAAACCACCAACGTATTTTTATTTTATCTATTAGCAGACACTCTTCGATCGACAATCTATTAAACACGATTTCCTGCGGGAATAACCCGATTCAAAGAATAACGCCAATAACTATTGAACAGCTAAACCGATTTTCATTATCAAACATAGCTAAGAACACTCTCGATAAAGTCACCTGTCAAACAAAAAACTAAATCACAATTGGTCCATCCGTTTAGGAGCTATGATGCCACAGACAGATACAGAAACACACATATACACACATCAAACTTATAACACCCTTGTTTTTCCGTCAGGGTTTAACAATGAATTTTAAAAAGGAAGCTACTTGAAGCAAGTATTATTTGTCCCATACCGCAACCAGAAAAAGTAAAAATCAGATCTAGGAAAAAGCTGGATGGAGCTTTCATCAAATCAGTATTTCTAATCTGACAATTCTGATAAATATAATATAGGAATAGCAACAACATCCCAAACTTTTTCATATTTTCGGTTCAAGAAACTTCATTGCTTTGAAAATATCATTAGGACTTTTAGCTAAGCTGTCAAAAATACGTCGGTGCTCCGTAGACCAATTGAAATCTGACCAATTGGTCTATGGGTAATATTACATGTATCCATCGTCCAATTTCCAACTGGTCTATGGAGAATTGAGAAATGTTCCGCTGTCCAGTTTAATGGTATAGTAAAGCCGTGTCCATAAGTATTAAAAAAATATATCATAAACAATTTTTGAAACCGCTTAATAATCATTTATTGAATAATTACGGCATAATAATTTAAAAAAAATCAGTGAAAAATACGCAGATAGGACAAACTGTCTTCATAGTCCTTGCCAATTTTCTTGGCCGCCCTGAAGTTGGCTACAATGGCTGCGCAGTCGTTAATCTCATACAAAAACAGCACCGTTTCGTGCCTTGCGCATCGGAAAGTTAACTTCAGGGCGGCCCAGAAGTTTGGCGAAGACTATAACATTCTGCAACAAAATGGATAATCCTTAACAGCTCAAAAACGGCTTAATGCCCTGAAAAAAAAAAATCTTAAGATTCTTCAATTCTTCCCACTGGTAGCATAGATTACTGGTAGGCTAACGAGAAATCAATTAATTGTCATTACATTGACACCATAATGACACATAAATTTTCTGTGAAGTGGCCATTTAAAAAAGTTTACATACTTTAATATCTTTTCTTTTCTTTTCATTGAAGATTCTATTATAATTAGCTATAAATGAAATAAATACAATATAAGGTTATTGTATTTATTCCTTTATAATATTTTGTTTTTTTTTATTTTTTTTATTATAGATAGGCTCGCGCTTGACCACTATCTCACCTGATGGTAAGCGATGATGTGGTCGACGGTGTAACACGCTTGCCTAGAAGTAACCTATTCACCTACCTATTTAGTTTGATGTGAACCCTAAAATATAACAAAGGCTTCTTTGAACCCAAAGTATAGGAAACTGGTGTGAACTCAGTGTTATAATGTGATAATGGAACATAGTTTTGGTTTACGTCGAGTATGCTTCATAGACCAGTTGGTAATTGGACGATGGAAACATGTAATTTTCCCCATAGACCAATTGGTCGAATTCCAATTGGTCTACGGAGCACCGACGCAAAAATAAATCTATTGCATCTGTGCTACGCCATTAACCGTGGTGTAGAAGTCCAGTACCTACCTATAAGAAGGTGTAATTATACATTCAATTTTTGGCCATGGTTTTTTAAGCCGTCTAGCAATCCAAGCCGTCGGTCAAAGAGGTCACAGTAGTATATTTTCATATCAATATTAATCACGAACACAGGAGGCCGCAGGCGTCTACCATAATTGATTTTTAATGCACCAGCCGAATTGCCAGCATAGCCAGTATATCCCACGGTTTAATTGAAGCACCATCAGCCGTTGGGCGGTCACTCATAAATATGAACTCTACGTAAATAATATGGATTCTGTGTCGAAGTGTTGCTGCAAAAATGCGGAAGACACTTTCATATGGAAAATCATAAAGGATGACTCGGTGATGACGACTTTCACAGAATTTGTTCTATAATTGCTCTTTTTAACTTAATATATTTATTTATTTAATAATTAATGTACACACAATAAAATACATAAAGACAACACATCAAGACAATAGAATACAAGGGCACTGCTTATTTATTAAGAAATTTCTGCCAGCAGACCCGCGAAAAGGAAAAACGAAAAAGAAATGTAGACGAGTGTGCGAATAGGAAAATAATAAAAGTGAACGACTTAAACTAAGATTTAAAAATTAGCGCACCTACACAAATAGTGCAGAAGTAAATTGTAGCGACCCTCAAGTTCAGCCTTACCGTAGTCATTTAAACATTTTCATCACAATATTGTTGTGCGGTGTTGCTCAGTCAAAATTGATCGAGTCATTGTAGGTAGTCACATATAAGTTACCTAACTGTCCTAAACATGCCTGCACCTGTAGCCAAGTTGAAAATCTACAATCGATAACGCTAGTAGAAAACGAATCAATGTATGGGAATGAAACATCTGAACGTTAAGTCACGTGGTCAGAACATACAAATAGAAGAAATTCGAATAATACTTGAATTGATTTGAATAATACTAATATTATAAATGTGAAACTTTGGATGGATGTGTGTGTGGATGTATGTTTGTTACTCAATCACGCCAGAACGGCTGAACGGATCTGGATTAAATTTGGAAAAGAGATAGATTATAGTCTGGAATAGCACATATGCTTCTTTCATCCCGGTATAATGTTCTATTGGTATGATACAACACTATTCACGCGGAGAAGCTGCCAGAAGCTAGATAGATAATATTTTCCGAATGAGGAACAATAAAAGACAGTACCTAAAACCTCCTTCACTGTCGCTGTTGAATCACAAACAGAGAAGCATAGTTAATGGCTTAATCGATCATTATAATTTTTTATGATCTACCGAATCTTGGGTTCATCAAAAGTAATCCATCCGACATCTAGTACAGTTTAACGAAAAAAAATAATTTATTACTGCTTCGGAAGTGCATTTCTATTCAAATCCCTTTCAAACAATTTTATTTAGAAAACTGTCACTACCAGTAACTAATCCCACTTCTGAACACAATAATATCGGTTCCCAATTTTTCAAACAACGCTCACTATTCGGCCATAGACAAAAATACCAATGTGCACTCCAATCCATCAATGGATCAATATGCAATATTCCGATGTACATGTAAACCAATCTGCGACTGGATGGAACAAAAAACGTTTGTGATCGAAATGGATTAACTTCTGGTTACAAGTGGAGACTTTTAACTACAAATTGAAATGCCAGGTTTTGTTGACATGATTTTTAGGATTCCGTACCCAAAGGGTAAAAACGGGACCCTATTACTAAGACTCCACTGTCCGTCTGTCTGTCACCAGGCTGTATCTCATTAACCGTGATAGCAAGACAGTTGAAATTTTCACAGATGATGTATTTATTTTCCCGCTATAAACAAATACTAAAAACAGAATAAAATAAATATTTAAGTGGGGCTCCCATACAACAAACGTGTTTTTTTGGCGTTTTTTGCGATAGTGGTACGGAACTCTTTATGCACGGGTCCGACTCGCACTTGGCCGGTTTTTAAACTGTGCTTTAGGTTAACAATTTAACTTTATTTTAATTGGAAGCTCCATCTATCACTATACAACTGGATACATGATTCTTTGCATCCTTAATATCCAGAAACAGTTAAGGTAATGGTCAAGATTCTGGTTCTGTTCCCTATGTCTGGTGGTTGCAGGCGCTTTTGCAAGATTCGATTTGATTCGGGTCCAATTCGATCAAAGTGTTATTGAGTTTTTCAATCAAGTATTCCACTGCAGCAGCTCAGAATCTAACTTTATGGCTGGTTGATGGTAATAGGCTCGCTCCTTATTTTTTTAATCCGATTGCCGAAGGCGAGTTATGTGTTTATCAGTCTATTTATGTATGTTTGTTCATATGTGGCGTTCTAGAGACCAAAGGCGTTGGACGATTTTGATGATTCTTACGTCAATCGATTCGTCTTAACCCTGCGGGTGTCACTAACTACATTAAAATTAGAAAATAGAAAAATGGCGGATTTTTGGGCGCCATATTGTGGGCCCCAATTTTTTTTTTCTTCCAATCCTATTGTGTGGGGTATCAAAATAAAGGGTTTTAAGAGGTGATTTCAAAAATATATAATACTTATATTATGTTTAAATGTATCTAATACAAAAATTAAGCTAAAAAGTTATAAATAAAAAAAGTTCATTAAAAAAATCAAAAAACCCGGCTGCTTAAGAAGCGCACCAAAAAGACGTAAACAAGAAGTAAATATTGCTGGGCAGTCGGAGGATACATCTGGTTTTGGCCAGCCAGCTCGCGAATATGTACCCTCCGACTGCACAGCATGATTTTTTCGTAACAGTCGGGGTTTTTGATTTTTTTTAATTAACTTTTTTTTTATTCTGTTTATAGTGTGCCGAATAAAAATTGATTTCTATGAATTAATTACAATTTATGAGCGTCCAAATCTGCTACCTCTAATCTAAACCTAATACTCAATCAACTAAGTACAACCTGCTCGTGTAGTACCTAAACGCAACTATGTTTACTCAGAATCTAGTGTAAGATACAAACGGACATCCTCAAAGCACCCCGTTGAACTCTTTTAAACGACGCCGCTCAAAAAACCTGCACCATCAGAACTTTTCTATTTTGCTGTTCAATAATGACCCTTATATCCATGGTGATAGGATTGAAGGGTGGTGTGCTAGTGTCTGGTTTAGTGGCGGAAGCGGTGCGGCCTCGCGTTGGTGGTATGGTGCAAGAGATGAGCGGAAAAGTAGACTTTGAGGAAGTAGGCTTTTAATCGCTAGCATAAGTGGAACCCACTCGTATTTCGCTTAGTATTAATTGTCATTGATATTTGTTCTTGGTGAGAATGTAAAGATGTTGCTGGGTATCTTTGAGAACTCATCCCCTAGCTTCGATACATCCCCTGGGCCTATTTTTTTCTCAGGAATAAATGCTTTAAAGAGCTCAAGTTACGTTTTACAAATTGAAAAAGTGAAAATGCCTTACAGACGTAAATGAACTTTAAAAACTAAAAATATATAAATAAAGAATTCACAGAGGTCTTGTAAATAGTGGAATCCTTCAGTGGTCACCTCAGCGGTTAGTAAATCAGAACCATCTCACCCTCTCACCCGTTAGTTCATAACTTAGACCTAACATTTAGTAGAGCGGCGCACGCGCCGACAAGGAAGTGACGTCACGCCGCGCCCCGTCCGCCGCGCGTTATCTCGAGCGCGCGTGCCCCATTTATCGATATCTTTCCGCCAAGGGGTCACTGGACATTCGTACATATCAACGTACGTACGTGACTGTCTTTTGACGTTGCGTAAAAGATTTTGAGATGTGAGATGTGTTGCAAGCTTTTTTTTGCAATTGCAATTTTTTTTTTAAGTGATGTGCTCAATTTTGTATGCTCTTTCGCCCTAGTTATCTCAAGCGTGTTTGTTAAGCTGTACTTTGTTTGACCCAGGTTGGACTAAGTGATTTCCCATGAGGAATTCCTCAGAAGCAGCCCGGAGTCAAGAGTTTCGTCCGTTTATCGCATTCATCATCATAAGCATTTTAATGTTCCCACTGCTGGGACACAGGCCTCCTCTCTGTGAGAAGGGTTTATCGCATTAAACACACAACATTCGCATTTACTAAACTCCTCTGTGCAACCCCTCGATTTTGGCTCTTTTGATGCACAGACCAAATATGAAACCAAGCACCGAAACAACGTTAACCAAATTTGGGCTTAGACCCAATTGAGGGTTGGGGATGGTTCCATAACCACGAGATAACCCACTGGATCTTGGAAAAGTATTACAATAACGTAAGATTTTAAAGCTTTTAAAAAGATTATGAAAAGGTATTTGTGAACTTACATGTTATTGTTACAAATTCTTTATCTTAAAACCCTTGTAGGCCATAGGGAAACATTGTTCTTGCAGTTCTGATCTCTGACCCAGCACGTTACACATTAAAACGGCTCTGACGAAGTTATTTTGTATATCAAAATAAATTTAATGTAAGTTCGAGATGAATGCACTCAATTAAACTAAGAGAAAATAACTCTTGGTGTGCAATCTCGAGATATAAGTTCGAAGAATTTCGGCAATGAAATTTTCGGACATTTAAAAATTTAACAGAATTTTAAGTAAATTAAATTTAAACAAAAAAATTACTATAAAATAGAGTGTAGAGCTTTTGTCTACGAGTGGGATGGCTTAGGCTAGCAAAAAAATACAATAATACATTGAGGAATTGCCAATGATACAACAGGAAAATTTGTTCGATTGCAAAACAAAGTTGGTGATTGACAGATTTTAAAAAGTCGTCATAAGAACTGTCGTTCTTGTCCCTTTCTCCAAAATCCTCAATCAGAGCACGACTTTCATTCTGCTTAATTATAATTCAGTAAACATAAGTATGACACAACTTAAAGATTTCATCGGAAAATATCGCCAAACAAGATCATTTCCGAACTCAGGTGCTTTTAACAGACACACGAACTTTTAAAAATTCGTGTAAGGAATGAAAATAAGTAATATACTAGTTTTGTAGCAGAGATGAGTATGTGGAGATGGATTTGCGGAGTGACGGGAATAGATATAGTGAGAAATGAGTATATTAGAGGAAGTTTGAAAGAGGCGCCAGTGACATAAATGTTGAAAGGAAACCGTTTGTCCTGGTAAACCATGTGATGACTATGGGTGGAACGCATGTTACTAAAAGAGTTATTAATATAAATGTGGATGGATGGAGAGGGAAGGGACAGCCAAAGAAAAGATGGATGGACTGTGTGAGGAACGATATGAAAGAAAAGGGAGTCAGTGATGGCGTGACGGGGGACAGGACGGTATGGAAGAAGAAAGAAGAAAATGTTTTGCGTCAACCACAAGTAACATGGGACAAGGGTAGGAAGATGATGATACTAGTTTTGGTTGATAAGGAAAGCAAGGAGATAAATATTGAGGTTACTGCGAATAGAGATGAATAAAGATGACGATGTAGATGATGCTAGATTTACATTAAAATAATCCCCACATTTCGCCAATAAAGTTTAAGTCCCATTTGATAGGGTTCAAACCCATTGCTATCAACTGGGCCAAAATCCAGACTATGCTACGGCCTGCTGAGAAATTCCAGATGGAAAAACCCAAAAAGACTTTGCCCGGCCAGAGAAATTCAACCAATGAGACCAACACAAATGCAACTTCTAAATCATGTCTAAATGACTTCTATACCTACATAATAAAAGCTACCCACTGGTCTCGGTTTCCTTGTAACCTCACTTCACCACCTGTCCTTCGATTGAGCGATATCTGAACTGGTCTGGTAGCCTGTCAATCTGTTCCTATTCACTGGTTATTAATATCAATATTGATATAACTGGACTGGTTTCGTTTTCTGACGTTGATTGGGGGATGCAAGGGGAAGATTTCGATCTGGAAGTTGCTGGTTATGATGAAGCTGATAAACGGATGGAAGGGAATGATGTAGAGACGGATGTTGAGGACAATATAAATAAAGATGAAGGTGGAACGGACCCTCGATGGTCTTGAAATGGATGGTAAAGATATCGAATCTGTTACCTTAGTATTCCTAAAGCTCGGTTCCTTACAAAAGATACGGTGGTAGATTATAGAACAATGTCAGGTTCTAAAAGGCTTAAAGTTATCGCGTAACGATTTTATCCAATGCTTAAACAAATATTTCCACGTAAAATTCACTCGACATAAAGCAGATAATAAAACAATTTACCGCGAAACAGAAAAGATCTTTAACGCAATTCAAACGCCAGCCTTCACATATTTGTACCAATAAATCACATTTGGACACTAAGATTTGAGCCTAGATATCTGAACATTGCAAATAGATTTTCTAAGAAAGAAAGAGATACACGTATCTGATACTAATGCGTCAAAAAGAGACGGAAATAATTTTATCCTATCTGTTTAAATCAATAGGCTTTGGCGTGATAACCGAAATGTTTAAACGTTTTATTTACGCCAATGAAAATTAGACTTTCTATTTTTGGCTATAAGGTTAATATTGGCTTGAAAGTATAAAGTTCTAAGTGAAATCTAAGTATGATATCGGTGAGCTAAGTAATAAACAGTGCTAATGTTAGTACGCATGCGCGTAGATCTAAAAGATACGGTCTGAACGGCGCCTAGGGCATAAGGCCGGGTGTTCACTTACTACTTTATGTTGCCAACATTACTATAAGTTTGGGTTTTTATGTTGTCAGTTTGATATGGATATGAAGCAGCTGACTAATATATTGCGATTGTTTATGCTTTTAGTTTTCTGAACTTATTAACTTAATTGGTATGCGTGTAACGTGATGGTGTTTTACTGATAACGACTACAAAGTATGTTAGGCTATAGGCTTATCTACTTGTAATTTTTAAAGCCATTGCACAGAAGTCAACCATTTTCTTAAGAGATCATAAAGATGATAAATCATATCTTATCGCAATAGTTACACCTTTCATAGTAAGAATTTCTGGATCGTTTCAACGGTAACAAACCACAACTAAATAAACTTGTATTATTTCAATCAAAACTGCCATATCACCTTCCAACACTTTTATGAAAACATCAAACTTCCGTGTCCAAGTACCTACCACCAAGTGTTAAAACCTCACCATAGTTTCCAACACAGATGTTGGTTACCAACATAACCAACACTACGCCAGTGTATCCTCCGCTCAACATTTAAAATCTCAATTTATGACTATAAACCAAGATAATTAGTTCGAGATAACCGTCTGTTTGTACCGAACTATTGCATTTATTCATCACTTTGTTTGAGCTAAACTAAAACCTAAATAGCACATCATTTTAGTCCTAGATGAAAAAGCTAATAGCAACTCACATACCGCAGCATATTCACATCTTTCATAGTAAATAGTTCCGGAACGTTTTAAAGATAACAATTAATTAAATATCAAACTACAACAAAATAATCTACATAAACTTGTAATATTTCAATTAAACTTCCGTCTCACCTACCACCACTTGTTGAAAACCTCATGTCAGTTTTCAACACAACACCAACCAACATAACACTCCAGTGTATCCTCCGCCCAACATTTAAAATCTCAATTTATGACTATAAACCAAGATAATAGTTCGAGATAACCGTCTGTTTGTACCGAACTACTGCAATTATAACTTACGCGATCATCATTATTAAGATGTTCATCGCTTTGTTTGAGTTCGCAAGTTAGATGACATAGAGATAAGAGGTGTGCGCAAAGTTCGTGATAAGTTCGTTAAGGTCGGGAGTTTGAGTTTGTTTATGGAATATTCGAATGTTATGGTGATTTCGAGGGATATCTTTAAAGCTGTACGCACTTTTTAATATTATAAGCAAGGTTTTAAAACTGTAATCCGACTACGGTTTTTTTTATATACAATTGACACATTATTCAACAAAATTGGATGAATAGTTGTGGCGCTACGGAGGAACATACGTAAATACAAACAAACGTACATACATAGACTGCTAAAATTCCCTTTTTTTTTGGCTTCGCTGTAGTCGGGTAAAAATAAGAGTTTCTGCGGCAATTAGACCCAAAGTGCCTTATTACAAAAAGCGGTTTAACCAAAACCCCGGTTTTAATCTTGTTTTCACCGTACATTATAGAGGGTAATAAGACACTAACCCTCTTACTAATAAACGTGGTATAAAGTTATACCAGGTATAACAAAGGAATAACCATACATTTTCATAGGTTTATACTTGGTATAACTTTATTCTCTGTTTATTAGTAAGAGGGTAAGAGTTTTTACCAATATTAAATACAGGGAGACCCCGAATTTTGTGAGTTTGTTCCTAAATGTAAGGAGATTACTCGAGAATACTCGGGAACCAATACACCTATTTGTAAAAAAATATCACCATTTGAAAGGTACTTTATTCAAGATGGTTATAGGCTATAAAATATTATGACCCATGCAAATCCAGGAAGGCCACTAGTATTAGATAAAACAAGGAAAACTGTCAAAATATTTAAAGGAAGATAAAAACTACACTACTTTAAATAACCTAAAACTACTAAAGACTTCGAAGAAAAAGTTACTATCATTTTCAGCCAAAACCTCTTTTAATACCAAAGTGAAACCTACCAATAAAATCTAGCCTAGATAGGAAAGTCCAATAAACAGTAAATATGCGCAAGGTACTCATAACAGTAGTAATTTAGTAAGTAATGTACCAAGACATGAACTACAAGATCAGCCACAAGTGCTTGAGTTCACAGAGAATTGATTAGGATCTGTCACGGTAACACAGATATTTATTCTAATAAATAAGATACTCTCATAACCTTGAGCTTTCCTGAGAAAATCATATAAATATTTATGTGTAGTCTGGGAGGAAGAGGAGAATAAATCCATCCAATATGACAGTCTTGCGATAGCTTAATTTTGGGAGTGATAAAGAAGACTTATTAAGTGATAAAGTAAAAGTCAAATCCCTATTTCAAATATAGTTCATTCGCGTTAAGATAATAGTGAGTCATTGTTTTCAGCCGGCCCCTCGACCAATCGGTTCGCAAGCTTTCTAATTTAGTTTGACCCGATTGGTCGGCAGGCTGCTGACAACGCAAATGGACTATAAGCCACTAAGCGGCAATTTTGAATGTCAAAAAATTAAATTAAATAATTATAATAATTGATTCTACCTACTATTCATTCGCAAAGGTAGGTTGTTATGGTGAAGAACGAACAAGAAACTCCGATATTCACGACTCGTAGAAATATTAGCAGACGATCAAAGAAAATCTGTTAAAAAGCTAAGAAATAACATTTTTCGAAAGATATAATTTGAAACATAAGGAATTTAATAGTAGCCTTATATGTTCTTATGTACAAAAGTTATGAACGCGTTAAGTCCTAAGCTCTTCCTTAATTAAAGAACTGTCCACCAGATGAATGATAAGAAGTGTGAAGTTCCAGACAACATTATAACAATAACAAGATCACCGCTAGAAAACCCGACCCCGGTTTTCTTCACGAAAAAACCTCTAACGGAGAACAACATACGCAGTATACATCTCCTTACGCACACACGCGTAAACCACATGTGTCGAAAACGTGCACTCCTGCGCAACACCTTGCGAAAAATCACCGCAGCCGTACTTTAAAGTAAATTCTACACATAAAACGATAAAACTGCGAAAATTTCGTTCCTATAATTACTTCGTATCGTCACTTATAGGGATATTTTGTCACATGTGATCACCGTATATGGTATGTTGTTTTTATCTTGTGCCCGTCCTTTTCTGTCTTCTGCCAACGATGTATGTTTCTCTCTGTCTGATGACGTCACAGAACGGTAGTTGCAAACGGTACTACTGATCTTCGAGAGACACCTTCGAGGCAAGCGTGATCGGTCCTAAAGGGTTACAAACAAGTCCACGTTTACTTTCGTTTATTTTGATGGTACATTTTATAAAACTATTTGGACTCAGTAGGTGGCCACGTTTATTGCAGTGTCAGAGGCATTGTTCAGGTCATCCAGGGTGCAAGTGTATGGTCAGTCGGGACACTTCAGCAAGTGGGGCATAGTGTGTTAACCACATTTACTTTTGACTATGCAGCATTATAATTCTAGGCTTCTGTCGGAGTTATTTATGCAGTTCTGTGGCGTTGAATGGCGATCGAGAGGTCTTGGGGTCAAGTCTGGGTATCCTATTGTGATTAAACCACTCCTAGATTATAAACAGCGTAGGTTTACTCTATTCAAGGCGTTGTTTTTTTTTTTGGTATTAATCATTTTGTATCCTCAATAGTTTGCATTATTTACCAAGCCAAGCTTTTGAAGATATATATATATATATATTTGATAACATAGAATTCGATCTGGGTGAAAATAATAGAAGCTTCTGCAACAAGGATAAAAAAGGTAACTTTGGGTCAAACTATCCAAATGCTTAATATTATCTTCAGTAAATCGGAAACACAGAAAGCCTCCAGAAAGACCTTGCTTTAGTAACCATACACTATACGACTATAGTATAAAAAATTAGCATCTGACCATGAAAAGCCATGTGTCATTGTATCACTCGAGTTCGACACAGCTTAGAATTTGTGACTCACCAAGTTTCACTATTGTTGCAAAAGAATGACCATCGATTGGCTAAAAATATCGCAATAATGTTTTTGTTACAAACCGCAATAATTTGCATGTGATGACAAGGCCCATGACCATTCAACAGATTATGATTTATAAGGTCTTATTTGATTCTAAGATTTAGGAAAAGAGCTTTTGTGATCTCTGTCTATCTATGGTTTGCTCAGCTTGCTGAAAATAAGGTAACTCAACTATTCATAATTATCTCGCCTTTGTAAATGTAGATACTTTATTTTCACACTGTATGAACTGTTGTTTGTGTTGTACAATAAAGTATTAAGAGAATGCTTTTCTTTTTCTATTAGAACAATTGGTCTAACAAGTTTTGGTAGTTTCGAATCCATTGTACCTTCATAGTTTCTCAAAACTGTGAACAGCTTGCTTTTCTGTAGTATTTTGATTGCAAAGCTCATTTGTATACAAGATAAAATTACAAATTTAAAAAAAAAACCCGATTTTAATTTTTATTTCATGCTTTTTAAACTACATATAATATGCCTAGTAGTAGATACGCTTCGATCGGTAATCTATTGAACACGTAATTATGACACGATATCTTGCGAAAACGACCCGATTCAATCAGTAAAGCGCCAATAACTTTTGAATAGCTGAACCGATTTTATTAAAACATAGCTAAGAACACTCTCGACAAAGTCACCTTTCAAACAAAAAAAAACTAAATCAAAATCGGTTCATTCGTTTAGGCGCTATGATGCCACAGACAGACACACAGATACACAGCAACACACGTCAAACTTATAACACCCCTCTCTTTCCGCCGGGGGTTAAAATGCCACCTAGACAGCTCCCGAACTAAAAGCACACAAACATAAGTACTCTGATATCGCGAGTACACTCTGACAGTCGCGTGTCAACTTGTGAATTAGTGTTGTGCGAGCTCGCGTGTCGTCAGCGACTGGTGTCGATACTTTATATCGATATTTATCGATGCGACGCCACGACTTATAGCCGCCGATCGGCTGATAACAAGCCGATTTGTTAGCGACCGATGTACACCAAGTTTTGTTTATTTTAACGATAGGTGGACCGGTCTATGTTGTATGTCATTTTAAAATATTTCACCATGTTTCTTATGTCAAAAATATTTTACGAGCTTTATGATGTAGTGGACAGTGTTTATGACAGCAATTAGTTATTGTTGGAATGGATCTTGAGGTAATAGGTTTGTAGATACCTACTGCCATTACTACATCGATATTGTAAGATTAACATAAGGAATACTACTAACACAATACATTTTGTGTGCATTTATTCAATAGAATCCTGATTATGTGAAAATATAATGACTAAAATGTAAGGCCTTTAGACAATGAGACTGTTTTTTTATGCAAATTTGGCAAAGCATGCGTCATTTCCTTCTGCATGATTTCATATTTTCTTTGTTCCTTCACAAGATACACAAGGACCAACCTAGCAAAACAGCAAATCATAAAAACGTAGCGTGCGAAACCATGCTGTGCAGTTTAATAATTCACATTGTACATCAAGATAGCAGCCGATTATATTTCAGAAGCGTCGAAATAAATTCATATTCATAGCGCACTTTTTATCGATAACAAGTCACGTCACTAGTAGCGAGTCGGCTCGTTAGGTCGTCGGTAATGTGTCGACATTTCTGTCGCCACTTGCTCGGCGCGGGTTAAACGCTACGAGAAGTTTACGATATAGACGCAAATTAGCGGGCGGTGTGTGCAGCCTTACGAGTAAAAAAAACATTTATCGAACCCATCGTCGCGTTTTAGGAAAGCGAACGGGATCATTATTCTTTTTTCTTTTTGATTGGCGGGATGAAAAGGGTGTAATTGTTCTGTTCTAAATATGGTGGATATGACAGTACGAAACGTGATGTCTCGCGCCTTGGTTTTATAATCTTGGTATAAACTATACTTAGATTTTTATCTGATTTTTTTTTAGAATTTGTAAAGTTTATATGTTCACTTGGGGCTTTTCACAAGAAAAGCCTAAATCCTTTTAGAAGTCGGGCTGCGCATTATGATGATCTGTTCACACTGTATTACAACATGTAAAATTTCAAAATTTAAAAACCCCCTGACCCATTTTTATTTATTGCTACATAATTTATCTAGTACATAGTTGATACGCTTCGATCGGCAATCTATTGAACACGTAATTATGACACGATATCTTGCGAAAACACCCCGATTCAAACAGTAAAACGCCCATAACTCTTGAACGGCTGAACCGATTTTATTAAAACATAGCTAAGAAAACTCTCGACAAAATCACCTTACAAACAAAAAAAAACGAAATCAAAATCGGTTCACCCATTTGGACGCTATGATGCCACAGACAGACACACAGCAACACACGTCAAAATTATAACAGCCGTCTTTTTCCGTCGGGGGTTATAAACCATATCAAATGCCAGCATTTACTCGGCGAATTACAAATGATAGGTAACTGTCAATTTGATATTTGATAGTCGACTTGGAAGACATGACTGGGAAAATAGGCGTTAATTCCTCAACATTTCAATCAACAGTAAATTCCTAGATGTTAATGCCGATTACAAAAGTTCGTTGTCAACATGTCGCGTACCATAGATTTCGATAATAAAACCATCATCACTATCAATCGACACGATCGCTTATCGATCTAGTTTTCAACGAGCAATTATACTATTGAAATGTTCAGCTTAAAATAGATGAGGTTTTGCATTAAGGTTACACTAGTCGATCATTCGTCCATACAAACGTAGTCTGTCGATTACTCCACTGTTTGATGATGTACGTTCAAAATAAAAATCATATCAATTTGTCTCATATTTATCTAGCCCTGTATGGAAACAAAAATCGGCCAAGTGCGAGTCGGACTCGCGCACGAAGGGTTCCGTACCATTATCGCAAAAAACGGCAACAAAATCACGTTTGTTGTATGGGAGCCCCACTTAAATATTTATTTTATTCTGTTTTTAGTATTTGCTGTTATAGCGGGAAGATAAAATCATCATCTGTGAAAATTTCAACTGTCTAACTATCACGGTTCATGAGATACAGCCTGGTGACAGACAGACGGATAGTGGAGTCTTAGTAATAGGGTTCTGTTTTTACCCTTTGGGTATGGAACACAAAAAGTAAAAAAAAAATAGAAGGTTATGAGCGTCGAAAGTTGTGTTGTGTGTTTTTATTAAGTATTATTGTATCATTATACCGCCCGTTGTATATTTTTAGTTTTAAGTTTCTTTTGTTACTGTATTTTCTGGTGTACAATAAAGAATACATAAAGAATACATAAAGTTCCATATTTCAACACTAATTTTAACGCATCTTAGGGCGGAAATAAATACCATAAGAAGAAGGAAAATTGCAAAACGGCCACCATACAGAGATAGATTAGTAGTTCATCAATGCAAATAATTTTATTTTGAAAATATACATTTAGTCGTTTTTTCATGATATCTAGAGTCGACGATTAATTGATTGGTTTAGAAACACCCTACAACATCGATTCAAATAGAACCGGACCCCCCGGACCCCACGCATTCTACAGTAACAAAGACAAAGAAGTTTACATCTTAGCATCCATCCCTTTAATCCATCCCCTATCTTCAACAACAACACATCAATTTCAATCTACAAACGAGCATTAATAAAAACATCGAGATCCCTTATCGACCCCTAGGATCGAGAATCGGTCTACAGTTTTCAACAAGCAATTATAAGACTATCTTTAAAAATAATCAAGTTTTACATATACTATGTTTTCGCACGCCTTTCCGTTGTAATGATACCTGATGATAGGTCTGATAGGGCAGGGGTGGCGAACCAATGACACTTACCATTGGTTAACTTTTGACAGATGACCCAATTCAGCTTGCAATAATTTTAAAGTAATAAAGTAATAGCCTATCTATACTAATATTATAAAGAGGAAATATTTTTTTGTTTGTTTGTTTGTTTGTACCGAATAGGCTCCGAAACTACTGGACCGATTTAAAAAATTCTTTCACCAGTAGAAAGCTACATTATTCCTGAGTAACATAGGCTATTTTTTTTATCCCGAAAACGGTTCCTGTGGGGTGGTCCACGGGAGCGAAGCCGCGCGGAACAGCTAGTTGTCTATAAGATATTTGTCTAATTAGCAGCAGCGCAAATCACACATTTTTCATTCAATATTATTACCCGACTGCCGAAGGAGGGTAATGTGTTTATCAGTCTATGTATGTTTGTTCCTATGTGGCGTTCTAGAGACCAAACGCGTTGGCCGATTTTGATGATTCTTACGTCAAAAGATTCGTCTTAAACTATTGGAATCCTATTTGGTAAATAGAAAACAATATGTAGAAATCACACAAATTTGTACAAATGATGGTTACGAAAAGAAATATCGATCCAAATGTAGGACAGTAAAATACGGCGTACCTCAGGGCAGCGTGTTGGGGCCTCCCCTCTTCTTGTTGTACATTAATGACCTTCCCGGACACATAAACCATCCTATGGTATTATTTGCTGACGACAGCACAGTAGTAGTTAAATGCGACGATCCTATGACTTATGAAAATGAAATAAATATGACATTAAATACAATTATATCATGGTATTATAAATTTAGAAAAGACAAAAATTATGCATTTTCACCAGAGAGTTCCGAGTAAAATACTTGACATTAATTATTTAGGGACTCAAATAGAGTCAACTACCGTCACCAAATTCCTTGGTATCATAATAGACAGCAATTTGACCTGGAGACCTCAGACGGACGAAATCTGTAAAAGATTAAGTAAATTCGCATATGTTCTTTACAAACTGTCAAAGACTGTCAGCCTAGAATCGGTACTGATGGCATACCACGGTTATGTTGCATCAACACTTAGATATGGCATTATGTATTGGGGTAACTCAGTCGATAGAGAACCTGTATTTAGAGCTCAGAAAAAATGTATCAGATCTATATGTGGCCTAAATAGCACGGACAGTTGTCAACCGTTCTTTAAAAGCCTAAACATTCTTACCCTACCATCATTGTACATCTATGAAACTAATGTATATGTCAAAACACACATCTTGCAATACAAAATAGCTTCCAAAAGTTATTATAGAAAGTTACGCGACAAAAATAAGTTAGAGCTCGAAATAACACATGGCAGAACAGCACTACTAAATAAAAGTACTTTCTGTATGGCCACAAAAATATTTAACAAGCTGCCTGAGACATTAAAATCTTTAAATCTGGACAAATTCAAAAGTGTACTTAAGAAAATTTTAATCGATAAATGTTACTACTCATTAAAGGACTATTTGGATGACAGTACTATAATCCCTCCTTCAGATAATAAGCATTAGGTCATCAAATCTTTTTATTTTAATTTTTTGACATGCCTGCATTTATCACACTATAAGTTTTTACTGCTGACATTCTGAATAATTATGTTTTATTAATTTTGTACTTATTTATTAATTCATTGACATTATCCAAAGTTTTCTTTAAAATTGTTGTTTTGACTTTTATTTTTGTTTTTGTATTTCTTGGCTTTTATTGTTGACATTCTGAAAATATTTAATTGATTTAATATTTATTTTGACATTATTGTATTAATTTGATTAATTGACATTATCCTATTTTTATTTTTTGACATTTCTGAAATGTTTTATTAATTTGGTACTTGTTTTGTCATTTTAGTTTTTATTGAAAATTAATTAATTGATATATCCAATTCTAAATCTTTCGGTAATTTGTATATAGTATGATGAAATATTTGTACGCCTAATGGCAAAGCATAGAGAACTTACAAAATTATAACATCTCACACACCTGTGTATCTGTAACCTATGTTTACAAATAAAGAATTTGAATTTGAATTTGAATTTGAATTTAACTATGCGAGTGTCACTGGCTACATTAAAATTGGAAAAGAAAAAAATGGCGGATTTTGGGCGCCATTTTGTGGGCTTTTGTTTTTCTTCCAAACCCATCGTGTGGGGTATCAAAATAAAGGGTTTTAGCAGGTGATTTCAAAAATATAGAACACTTATATGTTTAAATAAAACTAAGTCTAAAATGTTGTAAATCAAAAAGTTTATTAATAAAACCGAACAAAAAGCGAACTAATACAAAAGTAAAGCTGACCAAAACATCTGGTTTTGGTCAGCCAGCTCGCGAATATGTATCCTCCGACTGCACAGCATGATTTTATTCTTGTTTATGTCTTTTTAGTTCGCTTTTTAAGCAGTCGGGTTTTTGAATTTTTTAATTAAATTTTTTATTTACACCGTTTTAGTAATATTTATTTTTTATTTTTATGTCCATTTAATAACCGACTCTTGGCTCGGTTCCCTGTTGGCACGCCATAGCCACATTCGTTTTTATAAAAAAATTGCTCGTTCACCAATAAAGGTTCGCCATCCCTGACATAGTATCCTGTCCATCTGTCCTTAGTTTGTAGCCCCAGGGTAAACCGTTAAATATGATGGTTACATACAGGTGTCTTGTAATTGTTTATAATTTGCGATATCTGTGAGTGATTCACTAATGTGTGCACTATTAGATGGTTGTTATTAATTATATTATTTAATGTGGCATCGGGTTTAAGGTAGCGTGTTTGTGTCTTGGCAGTTACATACTTTGTAGGGCGAATAAGCTTTTAAAGTAACAATGTTAACCTTTTGTTTACTTGACTAAGTATGTATGCCCTTTTAGTAAGTTAGGATCATCTGAATTGCTCTGCAGGTCCGTACGAAATGTGGCGACACTTGGAGCAGGGCTATGTTTATCTGGAGAGGAATAGCCCCCTTCTGTAAAACCGTGATGGTCAAGAAGGAGGCCGCCGATCGGGAACGTGAGAGGGCCGATCCCGCTCGGAGAAGAAGGCGTTGTGGGGGCAACCTACTCGACGCCTTAAACGCCGAAATCCCGCCTGCATCATGGGCACGCGGGACTCCGTCACGGGCGGTCGAATTGGGGATTCCGTCCGCCCACCAAGTGGCCTCAGGAAAGACGGTGGCACAGTGATCACGTGCTGCCGTGCACGGCGAGGCTCAGGGGAGATGCTTCTCAGTCTCCCAAGGATGTGCCCTAACAGGCGTTGCACAGAGGGGGTTCCAGGGTGGTCTTTTAAAAGGTTATAAGGCCAAAATGGTAATGGTGATCACCGGGGTGGTTTTGGTCAGGTAAAAAGCCCAAACTCCCTGGTCTTTTCCCCAAAAATCCAGGTGTCTTTTGAAGGTTTTCCCTTACCAACAAAAAACAAGGCTAGCAAAGGCAAGGGCAAGGGTTTTGTGATGTACAATAAAGTATATAATAAACAAGGCCTTTGTTCATATGACTTACTTACAACGATTGAAAAGTGAGACCAAAATCGTCAAATCTTAATAAGATTGCATCAAATGCTTGGTATGCCATCAAAACAAAATTATAAATGTAGGTATGCGGCAATATATTGAAGGTTTTGCGCAAAATTAAAATAATTGCAACACCTGGGAGGGCTGTTATGGAAATACCTTAAATTGTATGTCACAAATCTGCATAAAAGATCAATTGAAACGAAAAGTTTCAAATGTTTTATACCGAAGTGTCATTAAGGGAACCTACGACTTAGAAAATTGCCAGGAATGAGTGGTGGATCAAAACAGAAAAAACCATAAAGGCGCCTGGCTAAACGACTTTAAATGTTTATTTTATACCTACTCATATCTGAAATTCATAAGAAGATGATAGAGCACAAACAATGTTTTAAATGCGCGTGCATTTAGCGCAAGTAGGCCTTATTGTTGTTTAGTTGAATAGTGACTTAGATTGTCTATACAGCGACCATTTTAAAAACCAAGTCATCAAGCCTTAGGCGTAGCACGCACTGCGATTTTTATACGCGCGAATTTTTTTCCGCTCATTCTGCGATCTATGGAATTGTATGAAGCACGCATAGCGGAAAAAAAATAGCGCGGCAATAATACCGCAAGAAAACCGCGAATATTTTGAACTCTATGAACAGGTAGGAGACAAAGATCGCGCGGAATTTTATCCGCAGTGTGTGTTTGTCAAATTCAGTACGCCGATAAAAAATCGCAATGCGTGCTAAGTCTTACTGGCCTGGAACTTACCTAACCTATTACCAGACCCCAAAAAGTACAAGAAAAATACCACACAATAATAACAGTTCCTGATATCGTCCCATCGTCCTTTTGATTTACCACTTGAGCATGTCCAGCGAACATTACCACCTGCCATATTGATTGTTGGAACATGTAACACAATACACCAGTTTACACCGATAACATCAACTCAACGTCACTTATTTTAACGCGTTATCTCAATGTCGCTTATTTTAACACGGTATCTCTTAACTTATGCATTATAGTTTCGCGAAAGTCTCATCGCATTCTTTCTGAGATGATATCGTTATGACGAAATCTACTCGTCTGCTTGGCTGCAAGTGTGAAATAAAAAGGTTGAGTTTAGATGTGTTGTGGGGGAAGTTTGGCATTGGAAAGATTGAGAAATGACTGCTAAAGAAGGCCCAGATGAATAATGAGCGAAAAAACACCAAAATGAAGGTAAAGATTGTCTTGCTCTACACACCCTTAAAGTAGTAGAAGAAGAAGACCACTTACTCATTTTTTAAGCTTTTGATAATGGTTAAGTTAGAATGCCACTTTGTCCAGCAGAAGCCAAGCCTGATTACAAAATAAGACTTATGTAAAGAATAATACATTATGCTTTACATAACTCTTATTTTGTAATCGCGCCTACGGTGGCCAGGAATCGGCTTGCGACTCCCGACGCCCAGGGCGTCTCCTGCAATGGCTAGGGGCGTGAGAGCGTCTCCGTTGCGGCACGCTACATCGTGCTCGCTACAAGACTCTTTGCTTTTAGCCTCTTTTTAATTTGTCAAAGCAGGCCGGTAACAATTATTCAAATGTTCATATTTCGTTTGTCAAGTAAACAGAAGACAATTTTTCTGGTACTGACAGATAGATTTTATAAAAATGTGTGGTAATGAAATCATTTACTAAATTAATTATTGGTATTTTTTATAGTAACTGTTTAAAAGTGTGATTTAAAATGGCAAGCAACAATATGACCATGGCTATGTCAATTCTTGTGCGGGAACGGCAGGAACACATTCCTTGTCGTTAGGCCGAGGGTACGTGAATTACGTGATGTACGAGCCCGCGGGCGCGCCGGAGCTCGCGGACAGCATGTTTCTATGACTGAGCTCTGTCAGAGACACCAACTAGCGTTTCACTACCATGGCATGCCACAGTTGCCGTACGATACACTGGAGGACTGAGCGGTCAATCATAAAGAAAACCTTTTCGCTGACAAGAGTTCATGCATCATGAATCAGAACTGATATCCTTTACCCCCTGGACAGAACGAATTCCGAACATCTTTCAATGGGTTCTTTACATATTTTTTTAAACGGCCTGAGTTTTTGCAGAGGTACTACGGAAGGCGGTTTTGTTCATCCAGCATGGATTCCCGACGAATGGTTGTTATCATATTTTAATTCAGTTTATTTTCAACGTAACTTATCTTTTAAGTTTCCGTAGTTAAAAACTTTTATTACCTTACTTATATCACGTTATGGTATCGTACTTTACTTGTATGCTTAAGCCATCATTAAACCGGTTGCAACTGCCTTGAAGATTAGGCACGTGAATTCAGCGTTATACCTTTAAACCTTGGCAAAATTTCACCCTTAAGTTTTTGTAAACTAAATATTTAGAATAATTAGTACGATATTGACAAGGCTTTTCTTTTTTTAAATAATGTGTTTTACCTTCTTCTATATTTTTTTAACCGAATTCAAAAAAAGGAGGAGGTTCTCAATTCGTCGCAATCTTTTTTTTTTTTATGTATGTTCCCCGATTACTCAAAGACGCCTGGACCGATTTGGAAAAAAATACATAGTGCGGATGAAAATGGTACCATCGAACTGATCTGATGATGAAGCCGGCAGGTAGGCACTGGTCCTCCGAAATAAAACAATGTATCCTAGTCGTGTATGGGCTTATTGGAATCGTCATGAGATGTACTTTGGCTATAAATGAATTTTATGGCAATTGGAAGTACCTATCAAAACTAAAAAGAGATAAATAAAAAACTTTTTAACAAAAAAACAAACCGACTTCCAAAAATACACTGCAAAACGAAAAATAACTTTCTTTCCGAAGTCGGTGTCGAAACACGGAAAACAATAAGTACCAAAGACACCGACTTCGGAAAAGAAATTTATTTTTCGTTTTGCAGTGGATTTTTGGAAGTCGGTTTGTTTTTTTGTTAAAAGTTTTTTATTGGTGTATTTCTTTTTAATTCAAAATTATACGTTATCGTTGCGTTAAAAACATTTATTTTTTTATTACGCTTTAATAAGTAGATTCTTGTAGGAGCTTGGAATTTTACAGTTAGCCTAAAGCTGGAAAGCTTGAAGCTTGTCGGCCAGACGGGTGTAATAATATTATTAAATTTTATTGTTCTATTTAAATTTACTAAAGAAATATTGCCAGCCTAGTTGTAATTTAAAAGCAAATAAATAAAAGACTTAGACCTCATCATTTCCATAACGGGAATCTTGGAGCGATAATAAAACTACTTCATCCAGACATTCACGCAATGTCTAAATTACGAAAATTACCGTAACACACCTATATTTATATTTAAAACCAGACAATTTACGTTACGACTCCTCTATCGTTGTAATCTATAAAAATTAAACAAGAATAACATTTTAAAACAACTATAATTTTCAACCTTACAACTTTCATATTAAGATTGACGTGATATGCAAAGAAAAAAATTGTAAATGTCATTGCAATGTTACCATTACATTTCGAAAAGAGGTATATGAATTTTATTTTGATTATTATAGAGTTGAGTTTCCTTTTGAAAGTTCTTGATGGGGTGTATAGTTAAGTTGGTGTTCAAGGTGATGAGATTAATTATAAAAGATGCATCTACGGACTGGTTACGTATAACGGTCGGTGACAAGCGAAATAATACTCTTAGCGAGAAATGTTCCAACTAATTAATTTCTATGAACACATTAAGATTTAATGTAGGTCGGTCGGTAGCTCTCTTGTTGAAGACTGGGATTAAAGCTCTAGAAACGCGGATGTTTTAGGCGAATTTTCTCACGGTTTTAAAAATGTGATAGGTGCTAACTTTTATACCTAAACTAGCTTCTGCTAGCAGCTTCGCCCGCGTGAAAAGTATTTTCTTATCCCAAGGGAACCTTATGCCATATGAAAAGTAGCCATTGCTGTATTCCAGACTATAATCTATCTCCGTGCCAAATTTCATCCAGATCCTTTCAGCCGTTTAAGCGTGAAGAAGTAACAAACATACAAACACACACACTCACAAACTTTTGCCTATATAATATAAGTGTGAAGTGTGATTTAAGATTTCTAGAAAAAATTGTACGCTACTGGGTAGCTAGGTATTACAATGTCATATACTTTATATTTATTTGTATACTTTGTATTTATGTTAAGTCAACCAGTGGTAGCAAACGAAAATCACCCTTATCTACTGCTTATATGAAGACAATGTCCAAGTCAATTTGTTACAATTATTGTTCGGTAGATTATGCTTACGTATAAGTTGGTCTTTACGTAGATAAAAATGTACACAGTATTATAAGGATATAAGTAGGTCTACGTAATTTTTTGTCGAACTCAAATTAACTAAATAGTTTTCGAAAAAAAAACTACGAGTGTCAAACATCCAACAATTTACTATTTTCTTTCTATTCAAACCTAAAAACTTAAACATTAAAAACATATTCATGTAAATATGTAGCAGTTCTTGTCATCATTTCTTTCAAGCCACATCACTTGTTATTCAACTTTAAAAAATACTGCCTTCTTGAGTTACAAGAAAACTATGTTAAAGTCGTTTTTTTTTTACATAATTTAATAAAATATTATCCTTTTTTGTCTTTTATGACAGGTCATGAACTGTACAATTCTCTCATTGAAAAAATGGCTTACAAAGTATATTGTTATGTAATATTTACTGTATTTTACATATGCCTCTTAATTAAACTAAAAGGAAGCTTTTGGTAAATGTATATAGCTCTTCTTTCATTCAAAGCTGTATTGAAGCTTGGAACAGGTTTGCTTGCTAGCGACATCCTCCCAATTTCTAAATTAAGAATTGGAAGGTATGATGTTCAAACTCAAATTTAGCCTGAACAACTGACAAACTAAATAATTTCAGTAGGGATATTCCCAATTAGATTAGTAACTATTTAGTAGGTGCGTACTAATTGATGATTTTGCCCAAGAATTTCAGAATAGGTAAAACACTAATGCTGTTTTATACTTTCAGCATATATTCATAGAGGCAAAGGCTCAGTTGGCTGCAAAAAAGTTGACGATCCTTGCGAAGGAGAGACGGTACTTCATGCCTGAACAGCTTCTTAACTTGTATAAATCGCAAGGTCATGCATGTAGTACTGCTCTCACCTCTGGGACGGATCTGCTAGGTACCAACTTGATGCACTTAAGGCGATTGACAGACGGGCCAAGAGACTTATCGGCAACGATGCGCTGGTCGACTCAAAGCACCAGAGCCGTGAACACCTACGACGAGTTGCCAGTCTGTCGGTTTTCTATCGGTTACATTTCGAGGAGTGTGCGATGGAACTGCACAATTTTATTTCGCCTAGCCCTTTCCATCATCGGACTACAAGACGTACGGCAATGTGCAATCGGTACATGGTGGATATCACACCCATACGCACGAAGCGTTTTGAAAATACTTTCATTATGCGTACAGGTAAGGAGTGTAATTCCCTGCTCTTTGTTTCCTGATAGCTACAACCTAGGGGTCTTCAAGTCAAGAGTGAATGGGTTACTTCTAGGCAAGCGTGCTTCACCTTCGACCACATCATCACTTAACATCAGGCGAGGTAGTGGTCAAACGCGAGCCTATAAAGAATAATAAAAAAAACTACATATTATGAAAAGCTTCACTTCTACAAGTTTTTTGCTGAATTATCTACAATTAGATAATGCAATAATAGGGCATCATTTAACCACACTAATCTTAACATCTCAATAACCCTATCTTTATTTGCCCTACCAATGATTTTCCGGAAGCAAGCCGAATAAGGCCGCAATAAACTCCGCTCCTCATACAAACGATGACGCGCACCGCTGTAGGCGTCATTTGAGAATTATACACTGGTACAGGTGGTAACTAGGCTGTGAGTTTCCATTGTAGGACGAGACACCCGATTTCTTAAGGGATTTTTCAAAAGAGTGAAGAAGATGGTAGATGGAAAAATGTGTATACTAAAAAAAGTTTGCGTCTTCATGGACCAAAGTTCCGTTAATATCGCTAGAGACATAATAAAGTTTATTTTTAGGATTGCACTGGTACCAAGTTTAAGATTACTGAAAAAGATTAGGTTATGTTTTGGCTGGTAATATATCAAATGTGTGTTTGTCATTTTATCCTGAAGCGCCTGGGCAAACCTGAACAGTACGGAAAAGAAGACCGGATATTTTTTCTTTTGGAATAGGCAGTCTACTTGTATAGCATTTTAGGATAATTCTAAAAAATAAAATTAAAATTTTACCTACTTGCTAGATATCAAAAATCCTCCATCATTCAAAAACGTGCCGTCCTAAACAATGTGAACGAACCTAGCTCGAGCGTGCAGTGTAGCCTGTAGTGTCAACACGCGACAACAAATTGTCAGGACTCACGGCACGGCACGCTACGGTGACAATTATCTCGTCGCGGCCCGGACACACGGGGAAACGACCGGATGCTTCGATTAACAAATCTGTACGGTGATTTGTTGAATGAGTGCAAGCATTTGGAGTGTATCTGTCACCGCATTATTGCGCCTAGAGCCTCGTTAACGAGTCGTTTGGCGAGTAGCAAAGTAGAATAAAACAATCTAAAATGTTCTTTGGATATGTAATATAGATACAGTCAAGCAAGTTGATTCATGACTCATGGCCCTAACAGCCGACTACTCGTTTGAAAACTTCAAAATATTAACCTTTAAGACGTTTTAAATAATATACAACTGTGTCAATAAGGGCAAAGGGTCGTGCAATAGACGGGGGCGTTGTGTTCATTGCAATAGACTACAAATTGTTTCTTTTTAGGGTTCCGTACCCAAAGGGTAAAAACGGGACCCTATTACTGAAACTTCGCGGTCCGTCTGTCTGTCTAACTGTCTGTCACCAGGCTGTATCTCATGAACCGTGATAGCTACACAGTTGAAATTTTCACAGATGATGTATTTCTGTTGCCGCTATAACAAAAAATCCTAAAAATAAAATAAATATTTAAGTAGGGCTCCCATACAACAAACGTGATTTTTTTTGCCGTTTTTTTGCAATAATGGTACGGAACCCTTCGTGCGCGAGTGCGACTCGCACTTGGCCGGTTATTTTTTTTTATAAAGGTGAAATTAAGTTTTGAATTTGGAATGAACTGTCGTCCAGCATTTTTTGCTTATAACAATATTTCAGTTCAAAAACATATACGAACTATTTCGATTATAATGCCAAGTCAAGTAGATATTAAAATTGTGGCATGTCATTAAAATTCAAAAGATGGGTAAACTTAATTGACACTGTCTTTTTAAATCGATAGCAAGTTTGTTTCTAAGGAAATTTACTAGTACATATTATAAACAACATTCAACCATGATTTTGATACTCGTAAATGATGAATTTGAATGTATTTTATGACTTTATTAATTAGCTATATGATTTAACAGACATGAAATATTGGAAAATAAAACTCACGAAATAATTCAAAAATCAGATTAGACCCCTAATATACCAGAGTTACATTAGAAATAATCAGTATGTAGAAGCTCGGCAAAGACTAAAATTGATAACACCAAAAGCTCCATATTTACAAGTAAAGCCACAACCACAGAATTATCATTAGCAACAAAACACTACACTACCAACAGCGGATTAAACTTGATTTACTCCACCTCATAATCCCCAAAACTCAGAGAAACAGAAACAGTAGCAAACAGCAACAAACGATAAATAGTACTAAAACTAAATGCAAAGCCCGTAAGGCTCGCAAAGCCTCGATAAGTCAAAATCCCTGTGTACAGTCAACAGTCGTAAAGTACATTAACATTGTCATAAATTGTGGGAGTGACGTAACGTCGCTATCCTTCCATGGTGTAGTGAGATGAAGAAACGAGCGTGTGGACATAGAAACAGCGGGTGGATGAGCGGAGCGAGGAAGTGAAAAGGAATAGGACTTAATTGAAGATGCTGAGTTATGACGTAGCGTGAAACAATATCAGAGACATGTGATTTCTTTTATGCCTCACTAGAGCGGCGCGTTGGATTACAGATCACCCAATCTCACAGATAGGAGGCCTAAATCTGAACAGTGTGAACATGATAGGCCGATTACATATTTTATGTTGTCTTAATTTACCTTGCCTTGCCTTGCTTGTCTATAGCGTTATGTTGTGTATTTTTATATTTATTTATTATAGGCTCGCGCTTGACCACTATCTCACCTGATGGTAAGCGACGATGTGGTCGACGATGGAGCACGCTTGCCTATTAGTAACCTATTCACTCTTGACTTAAAGACCCCTAGATTTTGTATACAAGCTTTTAAAGATCACAAATGAAATAATACTGCTGTTGAAACTATACTCTGGCAAAGATAAAGGTACAATGTTCACTAACAAAGCAATGACAGCTCAATCAGCTGACAGCAGGGGTGAAAATTTTAGGTTCGCTCGAATCTAATCTTCTAGTCTTATGACCTTGGACATTTTATGGTCACAAACTATCTTTCATCTGTACTAACTCAGTTAAATCGATGTACAACAGATACAACATTCTATATTGAATTCGTTTTATTTTTGTTGTTAAGTAGAGGGTAGTCCTAAAAATAATGCTGTTTTACATGTGTCAGTAAACATTGTATCTTCAAAATTGCTGAAGTATGAATTCTTTTACGTCGGACCGTAGACCGCTTGTTGGGGAGAGCCTCGGGAAAGAAGTCAACAACAATATTTTCTAGTGTGTAATGATAAAATATTTAGCTATAAGATATTGTCAAGAGAAGTCAATGGAAGTTCCACTAATGGATTAAATTCTGAACATCACAAATCGCTAACTTCAAACCCCAACACGCGTTATAAAGCGAAATAGGCGCGAATCGGCGCGATACAGGCTACCATGCGCGCGCGCTGCAATAACTCTCAATTATCGACATCAAAGCAGCGCGCGACGCGGCGACGATTGTTTACCTGACGTGACATATCACTGTGACGTCACGATACATACATTGTTCTATTTCTGGAATAGGCATCGTACTAATATGTATGTTGTTTGATAAGCCTACCTCAATGTAGAGTGGTGTAGATATGAGGAGGAAAATGCGGAAAAAATGTAAATAAACACAAAAAATTCAAACAGTGGTCTTATCGCTATTTTAACAATCGAGTAGAAAAACACGTGAAATATGAAGGAAACATGTAAACAACAACTTTGAATATTAAAAACATTATGAGGTAAAAATACACAATTATTTTTATTTGATAGGGTTTGCTGTTGATTCTAGTCTAGGTCAGAGGCGACAGAGACAAAATCGTCGATGGAGTGAGCTTACCCAGAAGAAGCCTGTTCACTCTAACATTGAAGAGAAAAAAAACAAATTACGAAAATGTGCTGTCCTCTTAGCTATACAACCTGCGGGACGAGCACGGCCTCTGTGATAGGCTTGAGTAGGCCGTGCTCGCCCCGTTGGGGGTCTAGTGAGTAAGTTATTTCTCCGTAAGCCTGCTCCATCGTCGACTACATCATCTCTTTAACGCTTACTATCAGGTGAGATAATAATTTTAAATAAATTCTGTCAAATAAAAAATACATTTTGAAACAAGCTTTTAAGCTAACCGTGCATAGTAATCCAAACCAAACGTGTATGCAAAATTTCATCTTAATCGGTCGAGGAAAAAACTTCATTTCCCAATTCTGTTGAAAAAATTTGGTACCTAAAATTTGAGGTGGTGTATTAGACTAGACGCAGTCTTAAGTACTTTCACCGTTTTTAATTTTAACCAATCTTTGATTAAACAAAAAACGGTCCGTAAGCTCTGAGTAAATATTTCTCAAAGTCTATCAAAGTTTGGCCCTGTTCGCAGGTCAAACTGGTTTATTATCGGACTATTTGTTCAGACTAATTTCGAGAACAGATAAGCTATGGTAACAGGTCATTTACCTCCTAAACAAAACCTACGATCGTGGAATTAATCTCTTTGCTGATTCGAACATTTACTAACAATATCCACATTCCAAATTCAAATCACTTTTAGTCCCTAAGGATTAATAAGCTATTTTAGTCCCTGTTTACTAAGAATAAACTAGCTCTTTTTGTGATAAAAAAATATAGTAAACGCTTTCACCAGCTCGTAGGTCTATGGTGGCAAGCGCGAATGCTGGCTGATCATGAGTTGCTGGGTTTGATTTCCGAGTCGTTCAAAGTGTAATTCATATTTCGAAGGTATTTCAAAGAACCAACCCGAAGACTGGATTTTTGATCGGTTGATGAAAATTGGTTCGGTCTCTTTTATATGAAACTTGAACATAACTGGCGTAATGAGGGTATATCTATAGTATAGATAGAGCTACATATCTGATTATTCCTTCGGGATACACAGGCGTGATATAATTTTTGTTTTAATAAAAAAAACGTGTAACAAAAACTCATCATTATTATTTCACAAAATGAAAGCCATAAACAATTTAAATATTAAATTAATAAAAGAATCGCCATGCAGCTTTCGACATGTCATGCCTACATAAATTAATTGAAGCTCCTACCGAGTTCCACCTTATATTACGTGGAGTTATAATAATTAAATGACAAGTCCTCGTAAATCACAGCGAGAAGCTACTTGCGCAAATGTTCATGAACAGATCATGAATTAAGGACAGACACACATGAGATATTGAAAGAGCTATTTAATAGCCATTTTTCACCTGGAATTTACTTGCTATAGCGTAAACGTGCCGCGAAAACAATGAAGGAAGCATTTAACCTATGTGTCACATCGTCAATTCCCCAATTAACCCTGAAGAACATAACTGAACTTCTTTTAATAGCAACTTTGCCCGAGAGATATTACTATAAAGTACAACTATTTTCTTAATGGCCCTGGGCAAACTTCGCATTTCGTCAGTCGTCGGATTTCTATCAGGCTTCCAAATTGATGAGTGCGTTCAGTCTGCACCAAGTGCAAAGTGCAGCTGACATTAAGAACAGGACATTTAAGAAAATAGTTGTAAACACGAAGTTTGCCGAGGGACATTACGAAAATAGTTGTAGTGTACATGGCAACGAACACAAACCTTGATAATTGGTTTGTTGAACCAACTTTTTTTTTTAAATATATGGAAAGATCATATATAAGTTTTCATACAAAACTATTTTTAGTTTTTTTTTTTTCATTGTAATTACAAAGTAAAATCCAATCGAAAATATTTTTTTGAATCCAGTACCGAAAACACCCCGACAGCTTTCCGAACAAAGCCGAGCCCGTGTGACGTCACAACGTTCATTTCTACTCATTGTGGCACATAGCTTATACAGTGTTTTGACTTATAACCAATTCCATCTTGTCATTATCGTCAATATATTGATGAATATCGAATACATTGATCATAAATACCTTAAAAGTTATCGTGCTTGCTTCGCATCATTATGTACGAATATTACAAATAACTCCCCATTATTATGTGATTCGCGCAATACCCAACCTAGCAAACTGTACTAAAGTTTTGAGAAATGTTCTATGTCTAACTAGATTCCAATTAGAATATGTTAATTATGTTGTTATCTTGTTCTAATTTAGTATTAGATTCTGATTAATTTCTTAATTTGATCATTAAAGATTGAGAAAAGTAAATTTTTAAGGGAACTTTCGAGCAAAGTTGACATTTTTGTATAATTAGGTACGTAACTTGAAAACATGATTTTTTGTTTATATATTCATTATTTTAATTTTAAATGACGGATATAGGCGTAAAACTAATAGTTCTGTTTGAATTGTGAAAATCGGTCGACGCATTTAAGAGATATTTGAAAATGTACCGAATTAATATTTTCACGTTTTTGTTCTACAAAGTTTTTTAGTGTTTGTAATTATATTATATAGATATTTGTGTTTAATATTATAAAGGGATATGCAAATAATTAAAAATACCGAAAATTTTAAGGATGTTATGCAAAAAATAAATAAAAATAAAGGCTCCACAGATTTCGGGTTGTATAATATTTAGTGGTACCTATGAAGTTTTTTGATATCTAAAGTGGAAGTTGCGCGCCAATCGTGTTTGTTAGCTTTTTATTTTACACGAATATCACCTACCCATATGTAACAACAATTACATTATGACAATTATGTTTCTAAATGTAATGTGTACAATGAACAACAATGACAAACACCGGTCGCGGTCCACTATCACGTAATATTCATTACGACTACTTTACTTAAGCTCAATTTTTCCAAATCGTCCATCAGATGGATATCTTTTCGAAATTTGCCTTTATGAATCCTTTATCACACATGTCTAAATAAAATTTGCTGTTATAAATAATATTTTTGCACTAATTTTCGGATATTTTTAGTCAATTTACTTGACACTGTACTATGGTGAAATTCCTTGAACGTTATGACGTCACCAACATGGTGACCAATCATGGCCCGTTCGTTGACAGGTGGTTCTTTTTAAAATTTTATCGATTTTCAATTGCTTATAATAAATTGAAAAAAAATATTTAAGAGATTTTTGCAACGACAATATAATTTATGATATGTAAAGTTTCAAAATAAATTTTAAAAGTCGTATTTTTTTTTAAATTCAACAACCCAATTATGTTGGAAGGATGAGGACACTATTCCTAAGACATATTTTAAGATACCAACGGCGATGTTTGGTTTTTAACAACCACACGACAATATCGATCGACGACACGGTTGGCGTAGTGGTTGAGCGATCGGCTACTGCGCTGCGTGTCGCAGGTTTGATTTCCGCACGGAACAATTTTTTTTGTAAGGCCTACAAATAGTTGTACCGGATCTGGGTGTGATGTGCATGTGAGTTTAAATATTTGTTAACGCACCCACGATACAGGAAGAAATTCCTAATATGAGGCAACGAATTTATTATAAAAACGGTTAACTTGAAAGCCTTCCAACTGCTACAAAACCATCCGTTTATAAACGCCCTAGTACGAACAGCTTTGGTGCTACTGCAGGTAGGCGCGACACGACAATGTGACAACTCTTTTTTTACCCAATTACAACAAAGCCATAAGGAAGAGCTTATGTAGAGATATTTTTCGACGCATATAAGATTCCTACAAAAAGTTATATGAAAATTGCTCGTTGCACACACTGTCGCGACGCGTTGTCTGTAAGTTACCGTGTACATCTGTTTGTAGAAAATAAGCTTATAATTTTTTCTCAGACGTGATGTCATTTTGCACTGGAAGTAAGAATACAAACAACTGTGATTCAGAAACTAGGCTTGGTAATAGTGCCTACATCATTATAGAAGTATACTGGTAAAAAATAACGATATCATTTTCATTATATATTATTTAACTTGCAATGTACCTATGTAAGTGTGTCCGGGTCAAATCTTGCATCTGAATTTTAAAGCACTTATCCTCCACTGATTAAGATGACATTTTGCATACACGTTTAGTTTGGAAGACAATGCATGGTTAGCTAAGACGTCATTCTTAATCCGATATGGCGGACGGCCCAAGATGGTGGACTAGTTATTTTTTGTGCACTGCCATGATATTGGTATCAAATGAAAGGGTTTGCTGAGAAGAATACGAAAAAGATTTTTCAGTAAATAATTTTATTTATTGTGTGATAACATCTAGATTGCTAATAATATCCGTATCTCTCTATCTCTTCGCAACTTATTTTTTTCCTTTAAGTCGTTTGCAGACAAAGAGCTTAGCTAATTTAGCTAAGAAACTGTGGTTTATTTAATAACACATGTTTGATGTCTCTGTGTATGAAATCAAAGCTTACAATTTAAGTTTGATCGACATCCGAGTGTTCGTTGAGCTGAAATTTTGCATATACGTCTGTTTCTCGTTATATTTTTAAAATATATAAGCTTGTCGTTAAAAAAATAAATAACAGGAACAGCTTGCTATTCATTTTTCAAGTTAGCTTACCTCATGGCCTGCCATAGGCTTTAGCATCGATATATATAATTATGTACTACGCTCTGGATTTGGCGAACCGAACACTCACTCTATTCAACTGAACTGTACTGCAATCCGTACACCTTACTTTAAACTATGTTGAAATTTTTAATATGAAACGTTTTGATCGCGAATAAACAAAACTCTGCAAGCGATCTAGTGCTGCATGTTTTAATAGTTTGATTAGACAACATAAATAATGTTTAGCGCTGCAGCGAACTTTAGTTCTATGTCACCAGCATTTGAACATGACTGTTCTTGTCCATCGGTAGAATGTGTGTCAATGGGCTTTAGGTTTTACTAAGAAAGAGTATAATAAAGGACTGTTTTCATAGTCTTTCAAAAATAAAACTCAAGGAAGATATTCAAGCACTTACCTTAGCAATTTTCTTCTTAATCGTGGATTCCAGGTCCTGCAGGAGAAATAGAGAGTGATGTTAATAGTTAGACAAGCAAAGAAAATCAGAAAGTCCTGTTATTCATTAGATAATTATTATGTTAAAGAGGAGTTTGTTAGACTGCGATCCATCCAAAGTTAGAATTCAAGACTAAATAAGTATTTGTTTTTTCTAAGGCTTCATGTAACAATAGCCAATGATGGAATCTATAATTATATACCCTTGTAGTCTAAAAACGTTAATAAAACAAACACGTCAAATTTTATATATTCTATCATTGGTTATCGAAGCCACGCAGTAATTTACAATATAATCACAAGATGTCAGTTGTATATATGTTAACGTAAAAGCAGAAAATCTTCTACCAAGTAACAAAACAAAATAGTTAGAAATACTCAGTAGGTGTAGGATGATTCATTTTGCCGGGACTACGCCGCAAACTTTTTAAGCTATTGCATAGCTTTTATCGCGGGTTTTGAGCTCACGGGCTTTGAGCGCGGCGACCGAATCAAGAAAAAACAATATTTTTCGTAACGAAAATGTTCCGTAACGAAAATAATCCTGACACCCCGAGCTGCTCCGAAATCGTACGATGGATTCCGAGTGTGTGAGCGGGTGAGGGGGGAGGGGCAGGAGGGGTTTGTTGCGCGATTTTATAGAAGATTCATTTTGATATTTATAGAACAAAGAAAAAAAAATTTTTTTTTGTCGACTCTTGTCTATACTGATTGCCAATGTGAAAATATCAACCTTCCGGCATTCAACACGAAACTATTGCTTACCTGCATACAAATCTTTTATTTAGCTTCCGTTTATGTATTTTCAATGAATGTAGACGAAAGCCGTAGACGTAAGTTTTCGTAGCAATTGTCTATGTTCGAGCTACGGCGTAGCTACCACGTCAATATAAACTGCAGAGCAATGGAAAAGTTCCACCCACAAAATGCCGACAAACACCTTATTTTTTTTTTTTTTTTTTTAATGTGAACATAATATTTACGTTTTTAGTTGGTAATATTCTGATGCGCTGTTAAATGTACTTCAATACTGCAGACGGCGTCATTAAGCTAGCCTTTCCCGTTTAGGATTAATTTGGTGCTATGTCACTGGAACATTTTCATTGCTCGTTAGTGTATTACAACTGACATCAGATATGATTTGTTATGAAGATTCATTATGAAAGTTACTGTCGCATGCAATAGTAGAATCTTGTTATAGGATAGGAAGAGGGAAGTCGAGAAAAAAACAAGAAAATAGTTTGATTTAATATTTATTAGTTCAAACAATAGAGCAGAAGAAATCACACATGCCTGAAATATTGTCGTTGCAAAACTGATGTTGAGGAAAAACACGAATTCGGTCATTTTCCTAAATGCCAAATGACCTAATTGTAACTAATAAAATAAAAACGTTTACCTGAGGAATAAAAATGCGGTTGGATGGCCTTATTTAATAGCTCTTCAATTACTAAATATCTAACTAGTTAAGTATTGAAAAACTTGCCCGAAATGTTGCAGTTGTCTTGCAGTTATGAATCAATTTAATTAATAACCAAACAAAAGAAAAAAAAAGAAAAAAATTGAATAATAGAACTTAAATGTTAGTGACTCAGTAATTACATAATGATATTGTATTTATCAACATACAACAGATTGCTTTATTAAACAAAACAAATTGATTACATACACCTTGACATTTTCAAAATTATAGGAATAGTCTCCAAGACCACTACCAGCAAAACCAATGAGACACACAATCTGCTCATTATTATATATTATTTTATGTATGTACTACCGTCAATGCATGCCATTTTCTAAATCGATTACTGTATAGGTACATAGAACAGAAGATACTCCGACGATCACCCCACGAGTACCTTTCCCAGGCACTCATGAGGCGATCGCAAGAATATCCTTCACAAAATCTCGTGCCAATATAGATATTTCAGAAGTAATATTTAATCAATAATGTCAATCTCCTTGATCCCAATAAACCTACCCTTACAAAGAACTCAACGACTTTCCATTAACCACCGAAAACGTTCATATTACCCCTCCTTTAAAACAAAATCAACTTCATACATCACTTGAACAGAAATCGCTTCAATAAAACTTTACATGCAGTATAAAGTCCAATACCATACCATGTATAATTCGGCCATACAATTAATTAATCGTTTCTTTCAACAATAAATATGCAACAAAATGATAATAAAGTAACTTCAATCAGTATATACCTTGTTTTATTGGATCCAGTCACGAAAATATCGGATGAACACACTTAAGTAGTTCGCATATGATTTTTATCTGTTGTAACTAGCGATTTATTGAAAAAAAAACCGTTCAAGTGCGAGTCGAACTCGTGCGCCGAGGGTTCCGTAGCTACCCATTATACCGCCATAATAAAATTGGTATATTTTTTATTGATGGCTAAGTTTTGAAGATATGGGCAAAATTATATTTTCGCGAAAACTTGCATGTACCAAAATTTACCTTAATTTCAACTTTTTTTATTTTTCGGGTACTTCCGGTTGACCTAGAATTGTCAGTTTTGGTAAAAAGCAAGGTCTTACAGAACAAGTAAAGGGAAAATTCTGAAAAATAAAAAAGCTGAAAAAGGTAAATTTTGGTACTTATAAGTTTTCGCGAAATCTAAATTTGCTTACATCTTATTATCGTGTTGATATTTAAACACCTAGTAGAGACTAGACCTCAGTATCTGGTATAAATTTCAACTTGCTAGGTCCACCTGTTCCTGAGAAAATCGGTGGTGACCCACGGACAGACGGACAAGAGAGTGATCTTACCCTTCTTTTACCTTTTGAGGTACGGAACCCTAATTAAGTGAAGTGTCAGATATAATGGACATAACCCAGTAAGATTTGGAGGAACAAATTAGGGTCCATTTTGAAATTAAATAAGGTTTCCAACAATGTCAGCCTACATCCTACACGCGAAGTATGTTTGTGATAATCAATATGAATTAGCTAAGATTGCATGGGAGGCAGCTGACTGGTCGAAGTGATGTCATCTGTAACCTGATTCTCACAAAATCCAATGACGAATTCATCTAATTCTGATAATAAGGTCTATCTAGGGAGTTTGGTTATGGTGTAAGTATGGTCTAATCATGGAGAATGTATATAATGTGAAATACCTTTCTATGTTCTGAAAAAAAAAGCAGCCCTTCATTATGGTTGCCAAAGTTCGGAGCTTTGATTTAAAACAGACAAGTAAAATTTAAAAAACCCCCGACAAATTTTTACTTAATGCTACATAATTTATCAAGTACATAGTAGATACGCTTCGATCGGCAATCTATTGAACGCGTAATTATGACACGATATCTTGCGTAAACACCCCGATTCAAACAGTGAAACGCCCATAACTTTTGAACGGCTGAACCGATTTTATTCAAACATAGCTAAGACCACTCTCGACAAAATCACCTATCAAACAAAAAAACTAAATCAAAATCGGTTCACCCGTTTGGACGCTACGATGCCACAGACAGATACACATATACACAGATAGCAGCCCTTCAGTATAGTTGCCAAAGTTCGGAGCTTTGCATAAAAAGAATTCCACAGATCACTAAGAGATTAGGAAATCTCTTATCATCAGGTGACATTCACATAAAAGTAGTCCATTAAAATAAAGTTTATCAAAATGATCTCAAGTCTAAACCCTGAACTACATAGGTAAATTTGTCCTATCGTAAACTCAGGTCACTCTTCTCAGCCTAGCATTAATTGTAAAGTACCAACAGTACTTTAGACGCAAGTAAGAACGTAATATCATTGAATTTATTATGTTGTCTTTCAAAAGAGCTTTTATGAGTGAAATAGTAAGACTTAAGGAACTCGTGGCTAAATAATAACAACTGCACGGGTCGATCTTCAAGGTTAAGCAATGCTTGACGAGGTCGGTCCTTGATGAGTGAACATTTCAACATACCGAGTTTCCTCCGTGCTTCGGAAAGCACGTTAAGCCGTTGGTCCCGGCTGTCATTTGAAGACCTTTGACAGTCGTTACGGGTAGTCAGAAGCTTGAGATCTGACACCAGTCTTGCCAAGGGGTACTACTGTGTTACCCACTTACTGGGTTGTGGAGGTCAGATAGGCAGTCGCACCATGTAAAACACTGGTACTCAGATGAATCCGGTTAGACTGGAAGCCGACCCCAAGATAGTTGGGAAAAGGCTAGGCAGATTTGATTTGAGTAAGACTTAAGCACCCTGTGCATAACTGCAAAGGTTTTCCGACAGATGAAACTTTGCAATAACCATAACATGTCTTGCTGTCGACACAGGACAAGAAGAATCCGCTACCCTTAATTAATTTTACCCATTTAAGCCCACCCATTTCTCCAAAACACAGTCACATAATAGTTTAAACGTAGTAAATCACTCCGGCACAAGTCGACGACGCGACCCAGATAACGATGTAATTGCGGGCCTTGATCTGCGCAAGCGCAGGCGCCGCCATTACTGGCGCATTTTAAATAGCCGCCATTTTATCCTAATTGGAGGGAAATAGGCCGAGGGACATGAGAAAATAGTGTGTGTGATACGGTTGGTAGAAATAATGTGAGTCAACTGCATTGTTTGAATGTTGGCTACATTGTTTTGGAATAGGATAGTTAAGCACATTTAAAGTTAGTGTAGAAGCTTTGTTCGAAATTGTGGTTGGGAATATTGAAGAAGCAAACGTATTTAACCCCCGACGGAAAAAGAAGGGTGTTGTAAGTTTGAAGTGTGTTGCTGTGTATCTGTGTATCAGTGTGTCTATCTGTGGCATCATAGCGCCTAAACGGATGAACCGATTTTAATTTAGTTTTGTTTGTTTGAAAGGTGACTTTGTCGAGAGTGTTCTTAGCTATGTTGGATGAAAATCGGTTTAGCCGTTCAAAAGTTATGGGCTGTTTTCTGTTTGAAACGGAGTATTTTCGCAAGATATCGTTTCATAATTACGTGTTCGATAGATTGTTGATCGAAGCGTGTCTACTACTAGATATATTATGTAGTTAAATTGGTTTGGTTTTTGGAAATTTTTAATTTTTACTTGTTTACTATCCAGGTACCAATTTTCTTTAACATCGGCCTGGACCTTTTATAAACTCTGAATCCATGTAAATCTCTCCTATGTGAGGCTAAGGTCACTTTTCTTGGTCGATCATTAACTATAAATAAAACACTTTATAAGAATAGTGTATCCAAAAAGCCTTCATAAATGTGGGTATTAATGCATTCGGCGATTATTCTTTCATTTACTAACCCACAAAGAAGACAACACTGCATAGTTTAAAAAAAACATGTCGGGACATAAAAAGCCTTTTCTAACTCACCAATTAATTGTCGATTTCGTAGTTTTTTGGCAAAACTGAGTTAAACATATTAAAAACGTTATGTTGGACACAACTTCCAAAACAGCAGTTAAAAGTGCTGGCAGGATTGTGTGGGTGAAAAGAGGGCGAATCGTGAACCGTGCCCATGGAATTGTGTCACACTGACCGCAGCATGCAGTAGAGAACCACGACGAGAGAGACGTAAATTATATGAATATCTTTACTATATTAAAATTAATATAAACTGCTGTAGATAAGAATCTGGATTAATCCACACACTTTCAATCTTAACAATTTGAACAGTAAAACATAGAATATTCATTGTAAAAATTTGCTAGATGTATTATTTTTTATGCTTTAAGAATTACACATGTCAATCTGAAAATTGAATATTGGCGCCATATATTTATAATTCTATTTAAAATAACAATGAAACACACAATTAAGCACACACTCATGCACCGACCTTTAACGGCGACCAAAGTTGCATACAGACCTGAAAATATAAAAAATATATATAAAATACATGTCAATAATCAAATATTACAAAGGTTGGTATAGTGATAGGGGACATAACAAGTTACAACATAAGCAATAACAATACCAAGAATATAGACAAATATATATATTTTTAACTAGCGGACCCACGTAGTTTCCGTTCCCGTAGGAATACTGGGATAAAAAAAGTTAATTAAAAAAATCAAAAATCCCGACTGCTTGAAAAGCGAACTAAAAAGACGTAAGCAAGAAGAAAATCATGATGTGCAGGCGGAGGATACATATTCGCGAGCTGGCGGACCAAAACCAGATATATCCTCCGACAGTCTATGTGACTGATAAACACATTACCCTCCTTCGGCAGTCGGGTAAAAATTAGCCTGTGTCACCCGGGAATAGTGTAGCTACACAACGGTTGAAGATTTTTTGAAATCGGTTACATACAAAAATACAAATAATATTAGTATAGATGTATACTCCAACTCTTAAAGACGGGTATTTAAATCTCTCAGTCACTATTATAAATCATTAATAGAGAATTACTATACATTTTTTTTTTAAACACGTCTTTAACTAATGCAATTGGCATTTGGCCGTGTTATGTTAAAGTAAATAATAAATAATGCTTAAAATTGTGTAGTTTTTGAGAATTTGGATGTTAAATTTCAAGTCTTTAATGTAACAGGAATGTTTAAGACAGCCAAAGGTGTCTTTAAATTGGGGGTGTTCCTTAATTAATATAAATTACTACTCTGAAGGCACACTCCTTTGAATGACGTGTGTATTGGCTGGTAATGAATTGTTAACCTGGCATTTAGGCTTAAACCTTGCGCAGGCGTTCGATTAAACTGTTTAGTTTCGCCAATGGCGCATCTGTCAGAGTCAGTGTGGACAAATTGACAGTTTAATTATGTTACTTTCCGATGACGGGTGGAAGAATGACGCTTTGATGATGTTGAAGACATTTTACTTCATCGTAGATAAATACACTGGACAGCAAATAAACCGAGCCACCCGCTACCTAGGCACTCTAATTCGATTTTCTCAAAAACTAAAAAACCTACAATTATCAAAGTTGTACCTACAGAAAGTGCGTTTCATGGTGATTAAAATGAAAGGAAACTCATTGGGTTTAATCAATATTTCAGTGTTTATTAAGGATTTTACAAAGAAGAGTCGTTTTCCAGTCGTGACAATCGTTAGTAATGATAAAGTGAAAAAAAAATTAAAGCCAAAAACAAAGATAAAATCAAAAAAATGTTTTTGATCAATATTCCGTATTCCCTCCCCTTGCTCGGATAACTGCCAGCATCCTTGTATTCATCGACCTTACGAGCCTGACGATAAAATCTTGAGGAATTGTATTCCACTCCTCTTCAATTGCGATTCGCAGCTCTGGAAGCCTTGTTGGAGCAGGTACCCGGGCTCGAACCCGACGTTTCAGCTCATCCCATAAGTGTTCTATCGGATTCAAGTCCGGGCTTCGAGCTGGCCAGTCCATCGTACGAATGCTGACGTCGCGTAGATACTGGGTCACCACATGAGCAACATGAGGCCGTGCATTATCATGCATCAATTGCATATCCTGTCCGATATATCCTGCGTAAGGTACCACATGGTCTGCGAGGATTTCAGTAATGTAGCGATGAGAAGTCAGTCCACGTGTTCGGCCCGTCGGTTCGATGAAAACTAACGCTGTATGTGCTGTTAACGAGATGCCGCCCCAGACCATTACAGATCCTCCTCCATAAGCAACAGTTTCCTCGATGCAACACTGAGAATAACGTTCTCCAGGGCGACGATATACTCTCTGACGTCGATCACTTCCATGTAGACTCACCCTGGTCTCATCAGTGAAGAGTACATTACTCCACTGCTCTAATGTCCAATCCCTATGCTCTCGAGCAAATTCAAGTCGTGCTCGACGGTGTGCTACCGTTAATGCTGGGCCTGTTGCAGCTCTTTTTGGGGTCAGGTTCCGTTCAGCAAGTCTCCTTCTGACGGTATCTGAACTTATGACCACTTGGCGTTCGTCACGCAGACTTTGTTGGACTTGAACTGCGTTGAGGTGGCGATTTCGCAGAACAGTAAGCTGGATATAACGATCATCTGCTGCTGATGTAGCCCTAGGTCTGCCCGTACCTGGACGGCGATCGAATGCTCCAGTCTCTAGGTATCGTCTGTAAACTCGTTGCACCGAAGATCTGCTGATTCGAAGCCTTCGAGCGACTTCACGTTGCGCAATGCCTGCTTGAAGTAATGCTACAGCTTGAGCTGCTTCCTGAGGTGTTGTATCCATTATTAATCGAAAAAAGTAGCAAAAACACACGCGTCTGAGCAAACGATGGACAAAAACTAAAGAAATGATAAGAAATATCCGACTACCCTCATTGTAGAGAAAAAGAACGCTAATTTCAAACTCTGGTGAAAACAGAGCAAATCGTTAGCATTGTGTTTGTTGCTTGATTACAATGTGAGTTGACGGTACTTTCGAATTAATTTGTGGTCATTTTAATCACCATGAAACGCACTTTTTGTAAGTATAACTTTGATAGTTGTAAGTTTTATACTTTTTGAGAAAATCGAATCAGAGTTCCTAGGTAGCGGGAGGCTCGGTTTATTTGCTGTCCAGTGTATTTACGAGTAATTGTTGCTCCAGCTAAAACTTTCCAATAGCGGTTTTTTTGCAGCCTAGCTATTCTTAATTTAAAAATAGAATTAAAGACAAAGCCAACTTGCATCGACCTCTATCGTGATCCTTCCCCTTTTCAACGTAATGAAAAATTATACGTAGTGTATTATTCTGGATCCTTCGAGATATTGACACAAGGGTAATAACTACAATTGATGTGCTGAGGTGAAATGAAACCGATTGTCCTGGTATGGTCATGTGGTGGCCCCACGTCAGTATTGCTCAAGGTACGGGACCATGTCAAACACAGAATTAATTAAACCGATGTAGGATGCAACGTCCTGTTGTCAAAATCCTGTGGCTCTAGTAGATTGTGGATTGTTGACAAGCTGGCACGAGTAGGACAATTATTTGAAAGCTACTGACAGATTATTGTCACGATGTGGGGGAGATACGATCTACTCGATACGAACAATTTTATTTATCATTTTTTTTTAATGAATATATGAGAGGAGGTTTGAAACTGGCGCCAGTGACAGAAAAGTTGAAAGGAAACCGTTTGTACTGATAATGTCATGTGATTCTCATCAGGGATGAAACGCATGTTACTAAAAGAGTTTTGAATATAAATGTGGATGGATGGAGAGGGAGGGGACTGCCAAAGTGGACTGTAGAGTGATATGAAAGAAAAGGGATTCTGTGATAGTCTGACGGGGGACAGGACGACATGGAAGAAGAAAACGTGTTGCACCGACCCCAAGTAACATAGGACAAGGGCAGGAAGATGATGATGAGGTGCTTAAACTATACAACCATTGTAAAGAAACTAACTGGTCAATATTTCCACGACTTCTAGAACATGATGAAGGATAAAAAAAAAAAATAATATGTAAACTACAGTTCACGATATGCATGCTAACTAGACTCACATTAACCCAATAAAATCAGAAACATAGTAACAATAATTTCATTTATACTAATCGATATCAGATTATGCTATCTTATAACGAACCAATCATTGATTGATCCAATTCTTGATCACATGTATATTGAATAGTAATAACATCGATATTAAGTACTTAACAGTATAGATTAGCATCGACTGAATATCCAAGTAGGAATCTAAGAGCTGGTACACACTTGCGACTAAAGCAATATTTCGATTAGTCTTAAAAGATTTTATTGTACCTAGAACAGAACAGAACAGAAGTCTACACCAGAATCAATTTCTAAATGACTTCAAAAAGGAGAAGGTTTACTGTATTTTTTTAACCGACTTTAAAAAAAAAAACAACTACAAGGTGAAAAATAACTTTAATTTCGGAAGTCGGTGACAAAAAACGAAGAAACAAAAATCCGAAATTGAAGTTATTTCTCACCTTGTAGTATTTTTTTGGAAGTCGGGTCTCGGTTGTTAGTTTTATGTAAAAAGTTTTTTTTTAAAGTACAAAACCAAATTGAACTTGACTCCCTCAATGGCCATATTGTGTAAGTGAATTTGGCAAGGCAAAGGGCAAAGAGTATGAACAATCTACCAATCACATGCGAGATTAAAAACGCGATGTGGATAAAACTGTCTATGTGGTGGTGACAAGGCCTTTATTTCGATACTCGAGTCAGGCTAAAAACTGCTGGTCTTTTCCGTATGGAATTTTTCAGTAGCTGCCAAAGAGACCTTCAACCCAGTTCATGGTAATAGGCTCTCTTTCAACACACACACACATAAGACTTAAACATAACTGGCGAAATTTGGGTGCACTCACTAAAGACCCATCTCTGCCTACTAATACAGGCGTGATGACATGTGCCACTAATTGAAAATATTTATTTTTATTTTTTGTATTAATTAATTTTTTTAAACGATCTTTTTTCGTACTCTTATCATCAAACCCTTTCATTTGATACCCATATCATGGCAGTGCACAAAAAATAACTAGTCCGCCATATTGGAATCAGAATGACGTCACTTAGACCACCATGCATTGTGCAAACAAAATGTGTACGCAAAATTTCATCTTAATCGGTGGACGAAAACTGCTTTAAAATTCAGTTGCAAGATTTGACCCGAACACACTTACATACAAACATTGCAAATTAAATAAAATATCTAATACAACCAAGTATTACTATGCCAACTTAAATCGCAACAGCAAGGCCTAACTCATCAATATTTATACATCCATTCAGTATGAAAACATGCAATTTACGGACATTTTTTATCGTAAAAAGGGCGTGTCCGTAAAATGCTTAGCGTCGCAAGCGCAGGACATGTGTTAAAAGTCGCAACAAGCACTTGCAACCAATTTGAATATTTCTGCATAAAATCTATTAATTCATGGGGAATTTTGATACGGTATATATTTGTGTGCTAAACTATGGAGACAGGTGCATTGCTAAGATAAAGTAAAGGATGTCTCAGAATGTTTAATTAGTTAAAGCTCGGTTTATTTACTGTTTAATTAATCTGCTCATTAATTTATTATTAAAAATCATTATTTAAATTTTATTTGTAAAACGAGAAATTAAGGCGATATATACGCCCAATGTTAACGCAGTATTGGCCGTGCGCCCGCTCGATACCAAAATATTAATATTGAACCTCTTTTTGAACAGTTTTGTTTGTAAAATATTATTTGATTTACATATGCTATGTAAGTTATGAAGAAATTCCAGCCAACAATTTTTTCAGCTGCAATATCACGTCAAGGAATAGTCGGTCGGATTTAAGATTTTAGTTACAGGAAAATTGAGTGTCAGGAAGTGGAGGATGCATATTTACTAAACATTGTATTTAATAATCAAAATTGGAAAACTGCTCATTAATTCAACAGTAAATAAACCGAGTTTTAACTAATTCTAGTACCTTTTTTTAAGTATCAAAAACACCCTTTATTATGGTCAACACGATATTTTATATTTAACTAATTGTTAAAAGCTGATTTGATACAATTGCAATGAAAATGATATCTTACCTAATGCTCTTATATATGTAATTTATTACACATCACTTCAACAAGATTATTTATGTAATAAGACTGATACAGGATATCGTAAGCATTACAATATTACATACATCGTAGATAACTTTAAATAAATTGCTTTATTCACTAGGTGAGATGAATTATTAAAGTAAAGTAGCCGTTTCCGTTTCCGCTTAATAGAATAATAATGCAATTTGTACCGGAATACAAAGTCAAAATAAAAAGCTTCAAGAATATTATATAAGAACCAGATTGAAAGCGCAAAATAAAATGCTTGACGTGGTTTTGCATAACACCATCCTTGAGGCCGAATGATGGACGCTTCTCGGACAAAGTATGGTCACCTCAAAAACATATTGTCCACTGTTACTTAAAAAATAACCATTCACACGTGGTGTACCGTTCGCATAAACATCTAGCTAGATTATTTATGTTCGACAGTTTAAATATTTTGAAAAAATAATGTTTTGTTTGACCCAGAAATTACATAAATTATACGCTGAAATAATCTTAAAGAAATAAATATAAATATGGAAAACCAAAAAAAGGAGAGAAGACTATAAAGGCCTCACAAAATCGTCAACGAGTCATCGATATATAGTCACTAGATTTGGCGATCCGAACACTCTGTTCGACTGAAGTGTACTGAAATCCGTACACCTTACTTTACACTATGTTGAACGAAACGCGCAAGTGCCATGAATGTGCTTACGACGTTTTGATCGCGAGTAAACTAAACTCTATAAGCGATCTAGCGCTACTTTTTTTAATAGATTGATTAGACAACATAAACAATGTTTAGCGCTGCAGCGAACTTTAGTTCTAACTCACATTACATTTTAACAAATTTATGGTTTTCATGAATCCATTGGTAGAATGTTAAAAAATTACCAATACCAGACTATCATATGCAAAACAAAAAATTGATTGGTAAAAAGTGTATGGAGTCAGAACAAACTAGGATGTTCATAAAATATGGAAATACTTAAGAAAATCAGATAAATCAATCTACTTAACATAGTGATAAATTAAAATGATTGCAATTGCAAATTCCCTTTGTCTTAGAATTCTTTGTTTCCTCGCTCATTCATACGCTCGATGACATTAGCGAAGCGAGGAATGCCATTCATGAACTTATCACGTGCTGGTGCTAAGTAAACAACTTTAACATAAATTGTAATAGGAACCATAAATTATAGACGAGTCTCTTTACTTTATTAAGCTTATTAACTGATTAAGAGTGAGAGGGCAGTTTTAAATTTACTCTGTCCACTGTCCTGTTAGCTTTGGGACAATCCCACCGCACTATCCCCAAACCACTGCAACTCCTGAAAGCCAGAATCAAAAGTGGCGACCACCAGAAAAGCTCTGACCACCAAAGAAGCTCGACGAAGTTCCGGAGAATGAATTTAACTGTCTTGGATCCCGCAACGAAATTAATCAGAAAAGAATAACGGAGGTGAAGGGAAAATACAAAATTCCACTGCCCTCCATACCAAGCAGGTGACAGAACATACAAGGCCAATAGGCCCAAAGGGTCGTTTACAACTGGAATAAGCCCAGTTGCCTAGCACCACGGATAAAAATTATCATTAATATTAATGGATCCTAACATTGTGAGCTGTTCTATTTGATTCTAATTATAGGTCTGGCAGAAACGTTTGAACGCACGGAAATTTGTCAAGGTGTCAAATACTGTGATAGCTTAAACGGCAAGGAAATACTTGTTCTGACCCCAAGTAACTTTGGACAAGGGCAAAAGAGTGAATCCACTGTCACTATCATCGCACGATTTTTTTTACCAAAACCACCAAGTTTGTTAATTGAAAGATTCTCACCGAATTGCTGAACATTTTTGGGCATCTAAGGCTTATCGCTTCTTAAGCCGGATCACACTTAACACATATATTATAAAGGCGAAAGTTTGCGAGTGTGTGTGTTTTTGTATGTTTGTTACTTCTTCACGCTGAAACGGCTGGACGAAATTTGGCACAGAGATAGATTATAGTCAGGAATAGCACATTGGATACTTTTATCCCGGGAATTTGTTCCCTTGAGATAATTTTCGACATTCATGCGGGCGAAGCCGCTGGCAGTAGCTAGTAGGACATTAAAACCTACATAATCGAGCTGAACCCCCGAATTATATACCACAAAGCTTTTTGCCAACATCGAAACGTCGCCTTCCAGCCAAGATCCGTTTCGAGAAACGTTTCGTATCGAATCTCTTTCTACAATCGTTAACACCTTCCATTTGTATGGTCTGACCACGTGACTTAACGTTCAGATGTGTCATTCCCATACATTGATTCGTTTTCTATTAGCGTTATCGATTGTAGACTGTCAACTTGGCTACAGGTTCCGTTCCCGTAAAATAAAGCACAAAATAGCCACACCCAAACCCGCGACCAAAACCTACTCTATCAATTTCTATGCGTACAGTACGCACGCAGGCTCGCCACACAGCGCGCACACAATATGTCCGCGTACATTTATCATCATAAGTGCCGCTATACACGCGCAACAAAGCGACGCGACACGACGCGACCGCGACAAAGCGTCGGACGACACTGCGACACGATTTGTAACTACACCTAAATATTGTATTGTTATTTATTACTACCATTTTACACGGATTCGCTTGTACGCCTGATTTAATAGTATTTTCAACGAGTATAATTCTTGGGTGAATAATAGATTGTAAGGATCTAGGGTAGTGGTAACAATGGATAGGGTAGCAGTAATTTTAGTTTAAATTGTGTTGCCTTAAAAGAGTTAAATAGTAATAGAAACTTGGTTTGTCTGTGGTAAAATGGAAGCAAAACTAGCCAGTGAGCTTTAGACCTTGATTTCCCAGTACTATTCTGGATCTGTGGGGTAAGATTTCCGATGCATTTTGATGCACATAATGCGGCAAGTTCTAATCTTTCCAAAACATTTCTTCTCGAACTTTTCGATCGAAAATTAGAAACTAATTGCTTGTGTTAAACTTTCGAATTTTTGCAAGGATACTGTTACCTACTGAATAACTGCGAAAATTAATACGATACGAAAATTATTACGTCTGATTTGGGCCATCCTTAAGTTCTGAAACAAAAAACTAAAATTACTCCTACACATGAACCGTTCGCGCTTCGGATCACACCGTAGCGAACCCTGTCGAATTCACAGCGATTATATCGTAAAATTTTACATTGTCGATTTAAATGTATCACCTCAATCCACCTCTCGCTCAAACTAACAACGACAGAACAGGACAAAAGCAGGAGAGTGCATAAAATTAAATTGGATTCGATAATTAACGTGGGCTGGTTTAAAGAGTAAACAGAGGACATAAAGTACATCAGATCATGATTTTCGGGCAAACAACTCGAGGCTATGGGTAATGCTAAAGTAATTTTCAACTTTAATTTCAGGGAATAAGCCATCTTTATGTTTGTTAAGTACGTAGAGATTTTTCGACCTGATTTTTAACGTGTCACTATAATTGGTTCCGAGACGAGTACTCGATGATTGACGCGTAATTTTGACGCTGGCCCGCCATTACTTGCAGTTTCGCGAAAAAGATTTTATTGGTACACGTATCGATCACAAATTTTTATTTAGTTTCTGTCACATTGTACGGTTATTACGAAGATTGAATTTATTATCTTCACCACGTCGTTCAATGTAATAAAAGTTAATGTAAAAGCAGTCGTGTTAAATTAAATTGCCGATTCAAATCATTCGGACATCCTTCTGGTAACTCAAAGATTGAATAATTTCAAGGTTTTATTTACAGACGCTTAACGTAAAGTTTCATACAAGTATTAATTAACTCGGAAGCGATGGCGCTTTTAAATTGTGTAGGCCTGCAGCGAATCCGCAATACAACTTAACAAAGGCTAAGATAAGTACTCTGTAATAATTTCTACCAATTATATGTTTAATGTCATGGTGTTCGCATACTCCGATCGTAATGATGCACAAATTGAATACATCATAAAACTTTCAAAATAGCTGTATAATTAACACTACGCAATTACAGTGACAGTTTGTCAGTGAAAAAAAAAAGGCATTTTTTGGGACACAAGATGATATTCATCACACATGCCCCGAGAAGATAATTCGCGAACAATTTGCTTGGTTTATCAGTACGTAATTATCCGAAACGCGTACGTTAATGAACGGTTGCGTTACACTGCGGTGTAAGTGACGGCCTGTAGCGGACACTATACCTCTAATTAATAATACCAAGAAATAATTGCCTTAGATATCTTCAGAATGCTGATTATTACACTGGACCTGGCAACATATAACACGCGAACACCACAGCGTCTCAAGACAAAAGTTGACCAGCGCGTGTACGCAGTGATGACGTATATGGCTCTGAGACGTGGTCGCATACAATGGGCGTCATCAGAAAGCTTACAGTCACTCAAAGGGCAATGGAGAGGGCTATGCTCAGAGTTTCCTTGCGTGATCGAATCAGAAATTTAGAGATCCGCAAGAAAACCAGGGTTACCGACATAGCCCGAAGTATTGCCAAACTTAAGTGGCAGTAGGCAGTGCACATTGTTCACAGAACGGATGGCCGATGGGGCCAAAAGGTTCTGAAGTGGCGACCGCGAACCGGGGAACGTTGCATTGGAAGGCCTCCCACTAGGTGGACCGATGGGCGATGACCTGGTGAAGGGTGCGTGGATCCGCTGGTTGCGAGACGCACGGGACCGGTCAAAGTGGCGACGCTTGGGGGAGGCCTAAGTCCAGCAGTGGACGTCTTTCGGCTGATATGATGATGTCACCATCATCATATCAGCCATCATGACACTATTATTTGCATTTCATTAATCAAATGTGGTTCAAAATATTTTGGGTTTTTCTAAGACATGACCAACAGAGTCTAATTTTGCATAATATGGGTTTTAAATACCATCTCATAAGCATAGTTATTTATCATCCATATATGTAGAAGTGCACTAGGTCAAGTCTAGCTTTTGGCAAATCCTATGAATATTAAGAAATTAGATTTATTTTGGTGCTATTTTAGTATGTACCTATACTTATGTAACTATTAACGAGGATACCTATAAGCATTTCAGGAAGCTTCTTAATCTGCACCAAGCTTTTTAGTAAATATATGTAAATATAAATATTGATAGGCTCGACCACTATCACATCTGATGTTAAGCGATGATGACGTCATAGATGCCCGCTTGTATCCATTTGAATCGTCCGCCATTTTACAAAACTTGCACCAAACATTGAAAAATCGCACTCGTGCGCATCTTCGCGTAAGAATAATGTGGACGGACCGCCGGCATGTTATTAACCCGTGAGTTATGGCGATGACACGTATAGTGTCGGCGGGAAAAATATTACGCACAAAAGTGATAATTAGCCATGAAATCTTATTTCCGTGAAACTGTGGAAAGTTGATTGTGTAACTACTAATTAAATGAAGACTAGGGATGCACGGTGAAAACGTATCATGTATTTTTTATGCTGTTGAGTACTGACGGGCAAACTGCTTTCAAAGTGGCTTTGGCTATAATTTGGGTGGTATTTGGATTTAAAATGTTGGATGACGGTCCTTGCTTTTGAAAATAATGTGATAGAGATGTTTGTTTTAAGTAGGATTATATTTAGGATTTATAGATCATAAAAATAGATTAACTTTTTGGCAGGTTTAAAAAAAAAATATACCCATATGATTTAAATAGGTACACTAAATTCAAATTCTCCATAAACAAAATTATTTTAAAATCTACTAATCAGTGTTTAATAATATTTGAATTAAAAAATTGCAATTAGTAAGTATTTAAACTAATTATAATATGGTTACAAACTTTTCAACTCTTGTCTGCCAATATCATCACTATCAAGAATTCAAATTAACCAAATAAAATAACATTAACGACCAAATAAATAAGTGATACAAAAGCACTTAAAACCTATACAAGAAGCAATTAAGACTATTTTACGGCTAACAATTTGTAGTCAACAATTCCTATTCAAATGCCAGGCAAAAATTCATTAGTATAGTTGTTGGAAAGATCGATGACAATTTACCTGAATTATTGCACTGTGCCAGTAGGGGGCACAGCTGATTCCTGTCTACCTGTCACCTGACTATGTCTAATATATTCATTCCCTGAGCATATGACGAGGAAACAAAAGGTTATTTTGTAAAAAAATAAGCAGTATTTGTGTAATTAAATTGCCAATACATTTTCATGGTAATTTGTAAGAAAAACTCTACAACTGTCTGTTTGTCAGAGTTGTTTGTTTCACCGTGTTGTTGTAGGACTAGTTTTCTGAAAATAGTAACTAGTAGGAAGTTCTACCATGGAATGTGATAAATGCCTTCTATTACTTACAGCTGGTTTTTCCGAAATGTTGCCAATCTTGTGTAAGAGAACAATGATAGTGCGTTGATGCTCACCGTAATTTTTGCTTTACGGAAAAAAGGCTGGTCTAGGATCAACTTTACGCGTCGCCCCCCACATCAGGACCAGAGATGGCGGCGCGTAGTGTTCCACGCGCTCCCCTCTTAGACGTCGCGGGGGGAGTCAAACACCTCACTACCCCCAAACGCGAGGTCGAGGCCAGCAGATGCTTGCCGGCACTAGCCGGGGGTTGCAAAAGTATCGTACGTTTCCGCGAGCCCCGGCATATGTGTGAGATGGAACACCGGGGTGGTTTAGGCAGTAGGAGTCTGGCACACACCTCCCCTCCTCCCCTCCCAGGGCGGAGGACGTCCAATAGGGATTTTCCATCCAGGAACAAAAAAAGTGTAAATTTTAGGCTAAAATTATAGGTAGAGCTTCTTCTTGTAAACTTCAGTTGCTAAGGAATGCGTATATCGTTCCATTAGAGCTTGAAACAGCAACAATCAAACCGCGGTAAACAATTCGTATGCCTAGTAAGACCTAATGCATGATTTTACTAACCACCCACAGCCTAGCCTTTTCTTAACTTCACTGGAGTTACCTTCCAGTGTAAAATACTGTAACTGTGTCTGGTTAAGACACAGTTACAGTATTTTCCAAGGACCCAGTACCACCTGACCTTCACAACCAGATCACCAGTAAATATACCATACTAATATACGTTAAGGTTACCGTAACGTTTAGCAAGCACGTCACGTTGACTGACCAGCTTTTGCAGCGTTTTGATTGGTTCGAAATCTGGTTATGCAACCTGACTACCCACTATCCGGCTAAATGATTGTCAATGATAAGTGATTACTGTATAAAGGTGCTGAATGACAATCTGGACACCATAAACTACCTGATAAGACCTGTTTACCGTTAGGTGCCTAAGTAATTAGTAAATTACAATTACGTGCAGTAAACACTCTGTACACAAATTTGCTTTACATATTTGTAGTAAATTCTAAAGCTCTAGTATGGCTGGTGTTTGGGCTATGTTTTCTTGCATTTTTAACCGACGAAAAAAGGACGAAGTCCTCAAATCGAACCGTAAATTTTTCGTCCATCATTCCATCTGGTGACATTTTGTTTTGTCCAAATGTCCACTCAAAACAATCCCCTAATAGCCCAGTATTTATGGGCTGCCTCATCAACACGCTCTTCAAAATGACACTGCTATAATAATATCGAACAAAACATTTAAGAATTATGTAGAAACGGGGGACGGAGCCCCTTACCCAACAGTGGGACAAAATATAATCTATAGATAAATACATAAATTCGAGCAAAGGACTATGTTACCCCAAGTAAATAGAATTATAAACATCCTAAAATTGTAGCACGAAAAAAATTACCACCTAAAACATCGATTTCCTTACTATTCCACTTGTTCCGGGTCTCCGAATCTGCTCTACAAATGCCTACCAATACCAAGTTGTTTACGCTACAGCAGGACATAATGAATGAACAACACTTAAAGGCAATTAAATAATTACAAATAATGTATGCACAGAGACTTTACAACGACATAAATATGTAATGAGATAGGAAAACATGGATTCTGTCACTTGAACGTGCATATTGTGGAAGCAAGGGGAACTGGTTATATAGTGCTTGTAAATATGAATATGGTACAAGTGTACGGCAAGTGTAGTGCTAACCGTTGTTTGATTAAATATAGAAGCAAGACTGAATATGAATTTGTGAGATAAAGTGCAAACTTTTGTGACGTTTGAAATTATCTATCTTCATTTATGTTTCTTGGAGCAGGAACGTGAAGAGAACCGACCCCAAGAAGAAAGAAGATCAAGATGGCAAGAAAGAAGAAGATTGTAATTTAATAAAGAGGAATGAAGTATAGATCCCATTAACGGACGAGCTGAAATACCAAAAAGACTGAAAGGCATTAGCAAAAAACCTGCAGTGGGAAATCACGGACTGAAATCTTTTTTAAAATGCCTTCGAAAGTATGACGATACTGACTTAACTAATGAGCAAATAAAACTTTTCCCCAAAAACAACATCAATATGTTGTGCATTCCATTGACTTTTTTACGAATTATTATCCACACATAATACCGTGTTAAGACATATTATTTTGTCAACACAAGTCTGCCAAGTGCTGAGATATCGTCGTGATTGATTCAATCGCCTCGACCTGCGTCTGCGCAGCTTTCTACTTATCGGAACCGAGAAACGCCCCTGCGACGAGCAGGTAGCTTTTATTGATATTTCTTTTTGTTTAATTTTGTATTAACAAAAATGCATTTATGATATTTTGAGCGAAGTTGATATTTATATTTTAAGTGCAAGTTTATTTTAAATGTTGTCAGCCAGTAGATCGTCGAAGTCGAAGGAACGTCCGAAGACGTAGAGGAGAAGACGGATCGGCCATATTATGCCTCCAAAGGAATTCGTTTATGCAAGACTAAGCCAGCGAGAGGGTTATACTCGGAGTTTCCTTGCGTGATCGCATCAGGAATTAGGATATCCGCAGGAGAACCAAAGTTACCGACACAGCCCGAAGAATTGCGAAGCTTAAATGGCAGTGGGCAGGGCACGTTGCTCGCAGAACGGATGGCTGATGGGGCCGAAAAGTTCTGGAATGACGACCGCGAACCGGAAGACGATGCGTTGGAAGGCCTCTCACTAGATGGACCGATGAACTGGTTAAGGATGCGGGCAGGCGCTGGATGCGAGACGCACGGGATCTGGGGGAGGCCTATGTCCAGCAGTGGCTGAAATGATGATGATGATCATGCCTATCTTACAAGGGGGGTTAAGCAGATGTGAGGTGTATAAACATTTTTCCATGCAAGTTAAATTGAAAAAAGTTAATTCAAAAATCAAAAACCCTACTGCTTAAGAAACGAAAGCGAACTAAATATATCTTAAGCAGCCGGGATTTTTGGTTTTTTGCATTAATTTTTTTTTAGTAAAACAATTTTCTTCGAATTAGGTACATCTAAACATAAGTGTTATAAATTTTTGAAATCCCTTCTTAAAACCCTTTATTTATATATCCCACACGATGGGTTTGGAAGAATAAAGAAATTGGGCCCCCACAAAATGGAGCCCAAAATTCGCCATTTTTCTATATTACAATAAAAAATAAAAAAAAACGTCGTAAGAATGATCAAAATCGGCTAACGCGTTTGGTCTCTAGAACGCCACATAGGAAAAACATACATACATAGAGTGATCAACACATTATTACCTTTCTTCGGCAGTCGAGTAAAAAGAAACTTTGCCTAATACCTAAGTTACCTACATGTTTTATATCAACAAATGTTCTATTCTTTTATAAATATTATCGATAGGCTCACGCTTGACCACTTTCTCACCTGATGGTAAGCGATGATGTGGACGACGGTGAAGCACGCTTTTCTTAAAGTACCTAACGGTTAGGTCCTAACCTATTCACTCTTGACTTAACGGCTACCTCGAAAAACCACAACTTCTAGATCTAAATTGAATTTAAATAGTGGAAGCCATTTTATATCAATGACCATTGCCGTACCCATCAGAGAGTTCTATGTGGAGGTGTATTACCATTTCGAAGTAGAGCCTAGAGCAGTAGTTTGCGTGGCCTCAATTATCTAGATTTCTAGGTGTTATTGAATATATCGCTATGAATTTAGACAGACCATAACATTATCTAGTGATGGTATAGTAATTCGGATCCGTTACGATACGTTAGGACTTTTAGAGCCTCAGTTGTCATTATTGTCACGGGGTCCCAGCGCTAAAAAAGAAAATTTGGTTCAAATAAATGTCAATAGATAGCGCGTTATCATCGATTTGTTATTGAATTGTGTGTAAAATTACATTTCCTGGAATTGATCATAAACAATATGTTATTTTTTAATCAACTATCCTAAGCACAAAATTATGGAATATTGGGCTTTTAATTCACATTTCATAGATTATTTGAACGGATCATTTAAAATTTATTCCAATAGATAGGTAGGTTTTCAATTTCTGAGGCATGCCACTCGATATTTTTTATTTGTATTGTAACACATTTTGGTACAATGAAAATGTAAAAACTTGCAAAAAATGCTATAAAACAAATCGTCAATCGTTAAAGAAAATATAGTCATGAACCGAAAAAACCCTTTTACTTCCAAGTCGCTGGTAACACCATCTATAGCCGTGGAACGGAACCGAACGCGATTGAAGTACATATGAAAATAATCTTAATCAGACGAAAAACGCTAGTAACGTCGGCACGGTTTCTTTGTATGGGATGAGGCATCTGTATGCTATTATTATATTATCTGTGTTATTGTGATCCAAAAATTGTGTCAGTAGTTAGATGAAAAAGAAACTATAGCATATCTAGCGAGCTCAATGCCAATTGTTCAAATCTAGCCGCCAAAATAAAGTCCAGTCCTAGTTTTGGAGTTAGCATGATAATGTTAAGTGTTATCTTTTTTTGTAAACATTTTTATTTATTTCATTATAATTGACTTTGGTTCCAGCCAGTTTTATTTGTCTGGTAAAAAGTATCGTGGAAATCTCCCATCTGGAAAAACAATCAAAGCTTGCAATACTGGCCAGTATTGTATATACCTCTAGACTGAAAGGCGACAGCCTTTACAAAACGAAATAAAAATATAATGACGTCACCGCCACCATAAACGTCAAATAATATTAACTTACAATTTTATGGGGACTCGTATAAGGTGTAAAACTCAATATTTGCCCACCAGAGTAGATACGGTCGCGGTGGGTATGTTGTGTATTGACATAAACCGATATTGTAGGTAACTGTGAAAGCAGTATCTAGTAAATAGCTGGCTATCACTTCGTGGTGGTGATAAAAGGATTATTGTTGAGGGTTGTCGCTTGTTGTCTATGTTTAAACAAGTTAATAAATAGGTAGTATAATACTTTCATTTTGCGTACAGCTAAGGCCGGGTTTCTCACCGCTTAATTATCGCAAAACTAATGTAACAAGTTGTCAAGCACGCGTTATATGCTGTGATTGGTTAATTGAATTTTCAACAGCCTATTACTGCAGATAACCGTCGATATTTCGTCGATTACATTAACAGCCCATAATCGAGTGTTGAGAAAGCGGAGGTAAGGAGTGGAATTCCCTGCCGGAGTCTGTGTTTCCCGATAGCTACAACCTTAGGTATTTAAGTCAAGAGTGAATAGGTTACTTCTAGGCAAGCGTGCTTCACCGTCGACCACATCATCGCTTACCATCAGGCGAGATAGTGATCAAGTGCAAGCCTACAAATAATAAAATAAAAAAGTATGAGAGCTAGCTTAAATTACAAAGATATGAAATTGTTGTTTGTTTATAAGGTAAATTTTATAAGAACTGGCTCAATTATGAAAATTATTTAATGATAGAAAGCTAAACAAACTAAGTGCTATATTATAATACCAGAAAAAAACACAGATCCTAGGCCACAAATGTACACAGGCGGACTTAATGCCTTAAACATTTTCTACCAGTAAACCTCTGGGTGATGCAGAGATAAATAGAGGGAGCTGCAATAACGATAATGAATGGAATTACATATATATAAAAAACATAAATATACGCTACGGATAAACCAAGAGCAGCGTAACGATACACTGGTTTGGACTTTTGAATGTTTTGCACGAAATAGGAACGCGAAAAGATGACGTAGTAAGTAGATAGTAAGTAGGATTGCCTTACAAATCTCGTAATTCTCTATCCACATCTACCCTCACAAGACAAATTCAGCAAATCCTCTCTAATCAAACATATTGGCTATACATCTCACGGGCCATCCAAGATCCACCGCCTATAGTGAGAGGCAGATTGTGGAGAGAAGCTCACTTACCACCACCCGACTTCTTAAAACCCCATGAACACCTGCCACCTGGACGTGAACTGCAGTGACCTATATGGAAAGCACTCAATCGTTGCGCACCCACGTAGGCCGCTGCAAACACAATTTGGCAAAGTGGGGTTTTATAGACCCGTGTGACCCAGTGTGAATGCGGTGCCCCTTTGCAAAATATGGCAAACATGCTGGTGTGTCCCAAGTGCCCATACACCTGCACTTTGGAAGACCTTATGCTCGTCACTGACGTCGCAATCGGCGTGGCCACCTATTGGGCCCAAAATTTATAAAGAGTTTCCCATCGACTCGAAAAGACTAAATACATCTCACTAATAACATATAATATACATTCGCAGGACAAACAACTTTCATCACTAGCTTCGGAAACAAAATAACATCTTTTACATCTTAATAAGAGGACGAAGCTGACGTGGGTGGTGGAGCTTTCGACACTATAGTGGTTTCACCTCGATCGGAGTAATCGATTCTGATTCGTGTATTACTTTCGTATGTATCGACTTTCGGTTGAAAGAATCGATAATGGAAAGATTTTTCGTCGTTCTCCTGGCCTTATACTAATTTGTTTAGGGTCAACGCAGTATGTCTTCTTATTTTACTAGCTATCATATCAATAGTCACCACTATTTATCCATCGTTCCTTTGATCTGCCTCATCTTTATATCCACCATCATCATTTCAGACAAAAGACGTCCACTGCTGGACAAAGCGCTCCCCCAAGCGTTGCCACACTAATCGGTCCTGTGCATTTCCTGCAGCTGTGACCAGGTCGTCGCTCCACTTAGAGGGAGGCCTTCTAACGCTGCATCTTCCGGTACCCGTTCGCCACTCTGGATCTTTTCGGGTCCAAAACTTCTGTAATCTTAGTAACATACGGATGTCTTCATTTCTGTTTCTACCACGCAAGGAATCTCTAAGCATAGCTCTCTCCATTGCTCCTTGGGTGACTTTAAGCCTCACACACACTAACACACATTTATAGTCAAATGTTCATGTGTCTCATCTTGCCATTGTACACGCAGAATTAAAAAAAAATGTTTAAAGAGTTGAACTAAATTAGTATGTTCCATACTAAGGATAGGTAAGTACAATAAGAGCTTTTTGCTAGTGTTCAACTTTTAATTCTATATTTGTTTTCCTTGTTACATATATCGCTGTATTCGGAAGAAGTATCAAGAATAAGGAGGATCAATTAATTGATGTTACAGTGTGTCTGTCATCGGTTTTACAACAAATTCTAATGCTTAATCAAGCATTTCATCAATGAATGTAGTTTACTACTTTGACGTCATTTAGTAAACTAACGTAGGATGTAAACGCTGCAAATAACTTAAAGATTGAGAGAAAAGAAAAGCCTATTTAATTAACATTTAAAGTATTACTATAAAAGACGCCCCTACAAAACACAGACTATAAAATAAATCGCTAAACATTGATGTTCAATAAATCTTTGAGCACTGTGATGTCTATTGTTCTAGGCAATATTTTATTTATATAAAACAGGCGACAGTAACTGTTGTAAAAAATATGATGGTCATATTTTAACCCAAAACTATCGATGGTCATGTAAGCTTCCATATAAAGAAGATCGGTACACACTTGACAAATGGTTCAGGAGTCCAAAAACATCTTAATCAGCCACATGAGATATGGTTACAAAACTGCTAAATAGTGAGCACCTAAAACGAAGCTAATTATGGACAAATATATATCAACACATATAACACGACTATTATTTAGACAAACAAAATTGGCAAAAAAAATGTAGGCGAGAACCAGGACTAAAGTAAATAAATAATTAAGTAATTAAAAAATCTAGGAGTGTTTAATAAAGAACTTATATATCGTACAGGTCGATGTGGGTAGCGTGTATAATTTAAAATTGCCATTTTTTTCCGCTGGCAACCCACGGCCAGATTAGTCAGTATTTCGACATTCTCGGCCCACATGCGCAGGTTATTAACATAAAACGCTACAATTCATTGTGCAATAAACGCGAAATGCGATTTTATCTAGCGACAAGACGGCGACGTAAAATTCACCGACGTGTTTTTTTGACAAAACCAATATTGTTTTGTTTGCGCCAGCCCTTCGTGCTCGGGCGTTTGAACAAATGTTTGCGGAGCCTTTACATTTATGATTTTGTTCTGCGATGATAGATTTATTTTTAATGCTTTGAGATACAATATCCTGTTGGGCTAAGAGAATACATTTTGAAAGATAAAACAAGTAGAATATTATTAATTTATGAAGTAAATTAAAAATAACAGGAGTCAAATAAAGTATGCGACACCAAAGAGATAACTAAGTAAAAAAAAAAGTTTATTCAAAAAATCAAAAAACCCGACTGCTTGAAAAGCAAACTAAAAAGACGTAAACAAGAAGAAAATCATGCTGTGCAGTCGGAGGATACATCTTCGCGAGCTGGCTGACCAAAACCAGATGTATCCTCCGACTGCACAGCATGATTTTCTTCTTGTTTACGTCTTTTTAGTTTGCTTTTCAAGCAGTCGGGTTTTTTGATTTTTTGAATAAACTTTTTTTATTTACAACTTTTTGGTTATTTTTGTTTAGAATTAGGTACATTTAAACATATAAGTGTTATATATTTTTGAAATCGCCTCTAAAATCCCTTTATTTTGATACCCCACACGATGGGTTTGGAAGAAAAATTTTTTTTTTCCCCCCACAAAATGGCGCCCAAAATCCGCCATTTTTGTTTTATCCAATTTTAATGTAGCCAGTGACACTCGCAGGGTTAAGACGAATCGATTGACGTATGAATCATCAAAATCGGCCAACGCGTTTGGTCTCTGGAACGCCACATAGGAACAAACATACATACATACATACTTACATACATACATACATACATACATACATACATACTTACATACATAAATACATAGACTGATAAACACATTACCCTCCTTCGGCAGTCGGGTAAAAAGGCTATTAAACTAAATTACTTCCGATATTTATAATTGCAAATAGCTCTGCTGTCAAACTTCTAACTCGAAAACCCCCAATTACGTAAGTTTGATCAAACGTTTGCTCAAGTTAGGCCAACAAGCGCTACTATCAGAAGCCCGTATTTCAACCGATGTATAAAACGGTGTGTATTTTAAAGTTTTCAACTTCATTGTACATTTACACCCCCACAATTGAAATTTTACGATCCCCGTGTGAATATTTCAATAGTCATTACGAGTATATTGAATTTTTATGCACTTTTTAGTTGCGGCATTCGAAGTGTTAAGCTGTAAATCTTCTGCAGAAATAGCATCTGAAATGCAATAAATTCTCATACCCAATTGGCTTATTTCATCGAAGATATTGTTAAAGTAATTGGAGTGGAAGGTGGAGATATAATAAATACATCAACGGAAAGATACGTCAGAAATAAAATAAAAAGAACCGCCCGAAAAACACAGTGTATATCAGAGTTGCAGAAGACAATATTGAGCTACTCATTAAAATCCAGGAAATCAGTGCAGATTTCGAACTTCATGCGTCCAGTCCCATTGAGAAAGGAGATGACATAAGCAGACATAAAAGCACTGCAGCGAACAATGCATTTCATTGCATTCCAGCGTACAATACCGGTGCAATTCCCAGAGCAAGGGTCACTTCCCGAAAAACTCGAAACATAACTGCACCACAAGCACATAACGAAGCCTTAGCTTAAGCCATCAGATAGCACAACCTGAATGTACGGCCTCTGCTAACTGCCACAAAAACAATGTCCACAACACTGGTTTACAGATAATATTTCAGATGAAACAAAGCTCATACAATTTTGCCAACCGACAAAGCGGCATCGCAAATCTCATTTGCAGACAACAAACAGATAACTATCTCATTCTTTCAACAATGGCCGGTAGGCTCATAAACAGAGCCTAATTAGTAATATTCCGAGTGCATTGTGGTATCTTAACAAATGGACAATAAGATGGAAGCGCGGTTATCTAGGGCGATAAGGGCGCCGCGCCGGGGAGCGACAATTATCAGCCAATGACGTTTGCTTGGTGCGTTTTCGCGGAGCCCGTTGGCGAAAATGCGATACCGAAAATCGCATTGTTCTCCAACCATTGCTGCCTAAGCCCTGTTGATTTAATCCGGTTGGGGAGCAAGGCATCGTTGAAAGTCGTTCGCTGGGTAGGATCGCTCTTGTAAGCTGTTGCGTTCAGGTTGAGATTGGATCGTGGTCGGCATACGTAATGGTCGGTAGTGCTCGCCCATGTAGCTCCCGCTTATTGTTCCAACTCTTGTCCGGCGTAGAACGTAAATTGAATAAGTGAGTCCTAGAAAGCTGAGTTACGGCGGCTCGGATTAGACTTTCTTTGGCTAAATTGGACTCTAAGTCATAACTTGACATATTGGCATTGCATCGATGCTTGATGTGATGTTTTCCTGGTCTACTGACGCACTTTATGTACGTTCAAATTCTGCAGGAAAGTGTGTTTTCAATCAATAAGGCGCGTTCATTGGGTCCGAAAAAGGGTTTATAATTGACTCATCGGTCTAGCTGTTGACAAGTAGCAAGCCTGAAGATCTCGACTGCCGAGGCTTGATTTAGTGAATTTCTATGTTAGAAAACTCCTAGTTTTAGAATTATGAGCTGTAAACAGCGACACACCTATTACTGCTACCACTAGTTGGTTCAAAACGTCTTGTCAATAAACCCATGTTAAAAGAAATGAGAGTAGACAACTTTAGAATTAATCAAAAGTTTATATTCACCACCTTTACTAAAATATTGAGAAAAATATGGTCATTAGGGATAACCTAGAACTAGTTTTTACTCTTGCCACAGTAACTAATACGCATTTTATGCTAACTTCCAAGTACCTAATTGATATGTAGCAAAACGGATCACATTTAAGCGCTCTATAATTCGCGTAAAATTAGCTTTATTTTTAAGAAGCGAACGAAGCCGCTGTAATATGCCTATTTTATTAACACTTTTGTTAAGTCCCAGTTAATTGCTTTTGGCGTTTTGTCTTTATCGAGCGTGTTATTATTTAATTATATTCAATTAACATATTTTTTTAAATAAAATGAGGGTGTGTAATATTTTTGGAATGCCGTTGGGTTTAAATGAGTTAGGTACTGGGATAGTGGAACGGAGTCCTATTATAAATAGTTCTGCTAATGAAAGGCTATATTTTAACCCCCGACGGAAAAAGAGGGGTGTTATAAGTTCGACGTGTGTTGCTGTGTATCTGTGTATATGTGTGTCTGTCTGTGGCATCGTAGCGTCCAAACGGGTGAACCGATTTTGATTTAGTTTTTTTGTTTAAAAGGTGATTTTGTCGAGAGTGTTCTTAGCTATGTTTGAATAAAATCAGTTCAGCCTATCAAAAGTTATGGGCGTTTCACTGTTTGAACCGGGGTGTTTACGCAAGATATCGTGTCATAATTACGTGTTCAATAGATTGCCGATCGAAGCGTATCTACTATGCACTAGATAAAATATGTAGCATTAAATAAAAATGTTTCGGGAGATTTTTAAATTTTACTTGTTCTTAATACTGCGCAGCTAAGAATGAGGCTAGAATTGTCTAAACTGACTCTAGCCGCGGATTACGAGTTATCTGTTATGAGGGTTAGAGTTGGCAATATTTAAAAATAATTATATATTTTTATATATATATTTTTTTTTAATATATTTTGATAGTTATGTTACAGATCAACGACAATACATTTGCGAACATCCAAAATAATACTCGGTTAAAAGTGTTTTGTTTCATAAACGCTACAAGTATCTGTTGCAGTATCGAGACAAAACGGTAGACAACATTATGCAAATACCCTACACATGTGAACCTTATAATTATTTGAATTCACATTTATACTAATTATGTATGAGTTGTATGACGCTCATACATCATACAGGACCGCAATGACGGAATTGAAACTATTGAAAAATGACGTCATTAGGGAAACTAGTTCTGCTGCTCTAATGACAGTTGTCGCATTTGGCATAAATTAATTTTTATTAAGTAGAGAGTCTGGCATCTGGCACTGACGAATGGTTGGAAAATTATTGAGCTAATGTTTAACAAGATACAGTTTGCTACTGAGAAGTAGTCATAACTAAGTGAAGAATTGGAAACTACAAGGATTGTTTTTACCCGACTGCCGAAGGAGGGTAATGTGTTTATCAGTCTATGTATGTATGTAAGTATGTATGTATGTATGTAAGTATGTATGTATGTATGTATGTATGTATGTTTGTTCCTATGTGGCGTTCTAGAGACCAAACGCTTGAGCCGATTTTGATGGTTCTTACGTCAATCGATTCGTCTTAACCCCGCGAGTGTCACTGGCAACATGAAAATTGGAAAATAGGAAAATGGCCGTTCTTAGGCGCCATATTGTGGGGTCCCAAATTTTTTTTTTCTGCCACACCTATCGTGTGGGGTATCAAAATAAAGGATTTTCAGAGGTGATTTCAAAAATATAACACTTATATGTTTAAATGTACCTAATTCGAAAAAAAAATTACTAAAAAGTTATAAATAAAAACAGTTAATTAAAAAAATCTAAAACCCGACTGCTTGAAAAGCGAACTAAAAAGACGTAAACAAGGAGAAAATCATGCTGTGCAGTCGGAGGATACGTCTGGTTTTGGTCAGCCAGCTCGCGAAGTTATATCCTCCGACAGCACAGCATGATTTTCTCCTTGTTTACGTCTTTTTAGTTCGCTTTTCAAGCAGTCGGGTTTTTTGATTTTTTTAATTAACTGTTTTTTTCTAATATGTTATTCTTAATTACTTCCCTTGTCTCCCAATTTTCTGTGTTGAAATATGAATTTGGCCTAGTCTATACTATAATAATATTATAAAGAAAGATTTTTTTGTTTGTTTGTTCCGAATAGGCTCCGAAACTACTGGACCGATTTTAAAAATTTTAGCTACATTATTTCTGAGTGACATAGGCTATTTTTCTATCCCAAAAACGGGTCCTGTGGGGTGGCCCACGGGAGCGAAGCCGCGGGCAAAAGCTAGTCATAGATATAAATGACTTTACCAAACTTTTGAAGTTTCAGCTATAAGAGAGGCGTATATGAATTCGAAGCAATATTCTAAAGCCGCTATTGCCCGCGACTTCGTCCGCGTCAAACCCGCAAAACTCAAAAATATTAAGGGTATTTTGATTTTACGCGAATCCCTAATTATTTTTCCTAATTTCCTAATAAAAGTATCCTATTACTCCTTATAAAACCAGCTATCTACCAGTGAAAGCCCCGTCAAAATCGGTCCAGCCGTTTCGGAGATTACCCGGCACAATCAGAAAGGCAAAAAGTCTTAAAAATTGCGTATTTGTTATTAGTACCGTATATACTTCCACATACATTGTTATTTTAGAAGGTAGAACGTTGTTATTTTGATATTACATACAAACACTTCCAATTTTATTTATTTGTATAGATTTCCTCAATCACACACTTCTTGGACTTTTTAACAATTATTTTCGCTAATCAACTTTAGAATTAATATTTGTTTCGGAATATTTACCATGTATATTTAGATTATTGTTGAGAGCTCGATATTGGTTGTGACCATGTCAGCTTAAAAAAATAAATTAACTTTGTATCAAATGCACTGTTTTTGCCCTTAAGCTATCGGCCATTAAAAAAGAACTGATCAGAATTCTAAGTAATCCCTCTCTTTCAAGTTCGACATTGCAACCAACAACACGACGACACGAACATGGTCATCAAAACATCTTAGTACTAACTACCTTACAGAACCTGATGTTTTTACGATTGCTGACTAAATCGCGATTGTCATTGTGCCCTGACAGCCGCGTTGTCAGTTGTTGCACTGACAGCCAGTTACATAATAAGCTCGTGTCATTGACAAATGAATCTGTCCTATAGGGATGTCTCAGAAGGGCTGTAATCGAGATTTAAGGTACAAGGAGAATAATTCAGTTTTAAGATGAAAATTAGGTGTAGATTTTGACGGAACTGAAACCTAATTTTCCAACTGCCTGTAGCACTGAACCCTTTACACACATAATATATAAAAGTCATTGCAACTTAAATTGTATCTTTAACACCTTAGGATACATTTCCACTTACAAGGTACTTGCATGCTTGTTTAATTACATTGCTGGGCACGATCGAGCGATTGATCACATTATACCTCGGTAGCCCGCAATGTAATTCTACATGTATACGAATTGCTTGCAGGTGGAAACAAGGCCTTACAACACATAATTGACACACATATTGAAGAAAGTTAAAATTAAGAACAAGGAATCATTCGTACGAAGAAGAAGTTTGACACACGAAGTACGTACTGAAGTATGCCTGAAATATTGTAGCAACTAATAGCTTTTAGAAACCGACATGTCCTAGAACCAGAAATTCGAAGACATGTGACATCCACCAAACCGCACTGGACCCGCGTTATGTATTACGGCCCCATCCCCTCTCAGAGTTAGGAGGCCTGTGTCCCAGCAGTGGAAACATTAATATGCTGATGATGATGATGATGAGAATAGTTTTTACCTGTTCTAAGCACGTGAGTCTATGTTCTATCCTTTTGATCTGTTTCAGAAATCAAAATCACATGAGTATATCCGGAAAAAAAATGACAGTTGTAAACATAGATATCGATAATTATGTCCTAACAAAATGTATAAATTTGCAATCACCAGCCAATATTCAATGCGTAATACTGATTAATTTCCTTGTAGGAAAACCGCAGCCGATTACTTAGGTATACGATTACCAGCAAATAAAGGTCGTTTAGTCACAATTTTGTGAGTTTTATATAACTCCATTTTTCATCGGTAAACCAAGCAAATGTGAGTCCAGCCCTTTAGTCAAGCCGAAAGACGAATAGCGTTCGCATCCATTCCGTATCTTCAGTAGTCAACAAACATCGTTTAAACTTTTTATTAGTACACCATGTCATAATGTTACATTACAAGTGAAATGTGTGTTTATTATGAAAACATGAGGCGAAATATTTATTGGCTGAATGATTGAATGACGTTGCCCGCGTACTAAGTTCTAGAACGATAGAAAGAAAGGGTCGCGGAAAAAAAATTGTCGATGGTTGCAAATTACGTTCGATGTTCAAATTATGTTATGGATTACGATGAGGCAGTAACATATTGTTATTGGTTATTTTTAACCCCCGACGAAAAAAGAGGGGTGTTATAAGTTTGACGTGTGTTGCTGTGTATCTGTGTATATGTGTGTCTGTCTGTGGCATCGTAGCGTTCAAACGGGTGAACCGATTTAAATTTAGTTTGTTTTTGTTTGTAAGGTGATTTTGTCGAGTGTTCTTAGCTATGTTTGAATAAAATTGGTACAACCGTTCAAAAGTTATGGGTGTTTCACTGTTTGAATCGGGGTGTTTACGAAAGATATCGTGTCATAATTACGTGTTCAATAGATTGCCGATCAAAGCGTATCTAAGTATCTAAGTACTATGTACTAGATAAAACAAATTAAATAAAAAAAAAAAATTTACTTGTAATAAGTCATATTTCAAATTATCTGTGGCAACTTTTTGCAGCCATAAGGCATTATGAAGCGGCGAGCTCTTTGCTACCTGTAGATGTTACCATGCTTTAAAATATTTTTCTTGTAGTTCTCAGACAAGATCTGCATCAATGTTTGGTCGACGACTACAAATGTCTTCTCTTCCATAGTAGGCAGGTACCGCTCAATCGATCAACTAAGAGAAATGGCCATCGTTTTGCCAATCGGTGACAGTTTTAGTAAGACCAGAAGCAAACAGTTTGATCGATCGTCTTCTTTACTCGATACTGGAAATAGTGTCGATACGAATTTTTTACACATAACTACCCCACGGACAGCACCGATCAGTGTGGCGACTATTGGATGAGGCCTATGTCCAGCAGTGGACGTCTTTCGGCTGAAATGATGATGATGATGAACTACCCTAGCTAGTAGGTAGTAATGCTTCAACGTTCCTTTAAACGAGCAATTATTGTATCTGAATCTCGGAAACGGCTCCAACGATTTTCATGAAATTTAGTATGCAGGGCGTTTCGGGGGCGATAAATCGATCTAGCTATTTTTTATATAATTTTTAGAAAACGTCTTTTTCTCTATTTTCACCCGAGTAGAGCTCGGTCGCCCAGGTACTGTATATTTAAAACATATTGATTTTGAGAGGTCCGTCAAAAACAAGTCTTCGACAATAATTGCGGGACGGGACATCCGAAATAATACTGCGAGTCTGCGACTTAAACTTAAATAATACTGCGAGTCTGCGACTTAAATTTAAATAATACTACGAGTCTGAGACTTCAATTTGAACGTATCTTAAGTATGAGAATAGGTTTTCTGGTGACCAAAAACAAAAAAAAAATCATCAAGTCAAATGCAAAACAAAATTTGAGCCATAACACTAAAGCACGATCCTTCTTCAATAGTCAGCCTGGAAAATCAGAGCATCTCTCTATCTTACTTCTTACTAATATTATAAATGTAAAAGTTTGGATGGATGGATGTATGTATGTTACTCAATCACGCCAGAACGGCTGGACGAATCTGAATGAAATTTGCCATAGAGATAGATTATAGACTGGAATATCACATAGGACACTTGTTATCCCAGGTATATATAGCCTCGGGATAATTTTCGACCTCGACGCGGGCGAATCCGCTAGCAGAAGCTAATCTTAAATAGAATTTATTTAAGCCAGCTTTCCATCATTTCTTTTATTTAACATAATTAAGACTCGGATCCTTCCATTTCAGAAAAATACAATGTCACACAAACAGATAAGCAATAACAATGTCTCATAGCAACTCCTCCATTTTCGTAAAGGTTTTAAAAAGATATTTTTTTTCATAAAAGCTTTTAGTGAGTTTCCTACTGAACTAGAATCTTAGCAACTCAGTGATTTCATTCAAATAAATCAGATCGCAATTGAGAAATACAAAATTGTTACGATGGATGAAAGAATTTGTTAATGAATTAAATTGAACTTCGAAAGGAGCAAAATTTTCAAAATTTCGGCTAGGGAATTTCCCAATTGACACTTTGTAGGTATCTAAAATTATGGAATGGAAAGGTGAAATTGGTTTACATCTTTCAAAAGGAAATCTCTGGACATTCAGAGATGAATCTAGAGAACTTGCTAGTTACTATGCAAACTAATCTAATAAAAAAGGTAAAATTGGTATAAATTTCAAAAGGTAATATATAATTTCTTGATATACTTTCAGAAAGCTACACTATCGTTGAGTGTCATAATGGCTACTTTTTATCCCGTAAAAATACAGACCCTATTGGATAAGCTATAGAAACGAACCACAGGAAAAAGCTGGTATAATATACTTACATAATTATATACCATCTGTAAATGAAGTTCCATCGTAAAGTTATGACTCATCGCTTACGAAATCCACAGAACTACTTTCTTATAAAACTACAAAAACGAAACGAGCAGCTGACACTTTTTATCCACTACCAACAAAAACAATATCTCCCTTAAATATCCTCCGTACTACTATCAGCTGTCCCCACAAAATTAACAACCGCTCCGTAGTACACAAAAATCGATACAATACAACATCGATCACGGATCGATTGGTCCGATTATCGGTAATTTCCCAACCAAAAACTGGGCCCAATACCTGCGTTACAACCTGAGTGAATACTTCTATAATGAAATGACAATTACCTACGACAAGCAAGCGGATTCCTTGCGACCTTACTGAACTGGGGTTCCAACCTTCGATGGGAGATACTGTGGGTTCTCGATGAAGTATCGTTTTAAATAAGCGTATAGTTCTTTATAGAGATATAGATCTTTTATAATCTTATTAGATTACAACATCAAGTAAAAATTTACTGGACTGACCACGTGATATTATGCAGCGCTTTTCAATCAATAAATTTTGGACTATATTACAATCAGTCTATTTGTTAAGCTGAGGATTTATTCCGTTCTAATACCAACATCTAATACCACTGGTATTTGTTTCAATTCATATTTATTTTCTATTCCGAACGAATACTAACAACTTGAATTTGGTACAGTCAGCTCAATCAAACCTAAATATGTAAAATATATAAAAAAATATGTTTGTATGGACGTCGGCCCAGTTATCGAATTTAATTTACACCAACGGTTCTGGATGTTTTAAATTCATGAAATTAGCACATTCAATAGCTATAAATAAAAAAAAACTCAAAGATCTCGTCACGACAACAGACTAGGCGAAAAATTTATAAAAGTAAAAAAAATAAATAAATAGGTGATGAATGACTGATTATGATATGATTGACAAAAAGTTGATTTTCTATGATATTTTACAACGTTTAGATTAAAAGTGAAGTCTTTGAACTTGTTTTGGTATTAGTTTAAACAATGTTGTTGTGTGTGTGTGTGTGTTGTGTTGTTGTTGTTGTTTAGTGTTTTGTTTGGTGTTTGTGTGTTTAAATATTCTACTCTCTCTACTCTATCGTAATGGTATTCGTTCGGAATAGAAAATAAATATGAATTGAAACAAATATTAGGGGTATTAGATTTTGGTATTAGAATGGAATAAATCGAGCTGGGGTCTACTTTTGCAGATAACAATGTCAGTTGTTCGTTTTCAAGCAAGAAAAAGAGGGGTGTTATAAGTTTGACGTGTGTTGCTGTGTATCTGTGACTGTCTGTGGCATCATAGCGCCTAAACGGACCAACCGATTTTGATTTTGTTTTTTTGTTTGTAAGGTGACTCTGTCGAGAGTGTACTTTGCTATTTTTGAATAAAATCGGTTTAGCGGTTCAAAAGTTATTTATTTATTTATTTATTTATTTATATATACTTTATTGTACACCAAGATAAAAAACAATAATACATATGGAAACCTTAAAATTAAAACAAACATACAACAGGCGGCCTTATCGCGTTCTGCGATCTCTTCCAGGCAACCCAGCATATAGTTAGCAGTTATTCGCATTTTACTCTTTGAATCTGGATTTTTTTGCAAGATATCGTGTCATTATTACGTGTTTCGATAGATTGTCGATTGAAGCGTGTCAGCTACTAGGTATATTATATGTAGTTTAAAAAGCATGAAATAAAAATTAAAATCGGAGGCTTTTTTTTTAATTTGTAATTTTGTCTTGTAACTGCACGAGGCAAGTGTATATCAAGCGATATCGAAATGTCCCGTTATCAATACCTTCAATTTTGGCATTAAGACCATCCCCTTCGCTAATAGAATGGCGTTTTATCTAAAGATGATCGTCTTTTGAATTATAATTGTTAATGGAAGATGTTTGTCTAGCCATAACCTAAGGTAACCTTCAAATAACTTCGTAGACTAGCACATCCATGTTCCTGGAGATCCGAGACTATTGTCTTCACCACACATGGCAAGTGGGTTGACGACACCGAAGATCGTTTACGACCAACTATTTAGCACGTTCTCTTTTTACCTTTTGTAATTTTCTTTCGTGGAACCATTACCACTGGTAGGGGCGAGCATTTATCGAACGTTCGATTGTTTTATAAATAAAGGCGACCGCAAAAAATACTATCGATCAATCGTGCGAAAGTCAAGCGATGGGACCAGATAAAGAAATCCCACAGAAATCTCATCTTTCCAACTGAAGATTTAAGATGTATTTCTCATTGTTCTTCTGTTAAGGGCATTACTCGGCGTATGATGACAGGACAGTCAAAAAGAAACCTTGTGATCATTAACGAAGGTTTATTTCCGATTGGTTTGTAATGACGTCATATTCGTGCGTCTACGAACGTGAAAGATTTTATACGAGAGCTGTCCAAACATTTTATACTTTCAAATCTGTGCGCTTATCTGTAGTGATGATCTGAAGAGTGTTATCGTGGCCGGATCAGCTCATGGGAGGTTCCTTAGATCTTTATTACATGGGCCCGGAGTGCTGCATCCACACAGTTAAGTTTTATTAAGTAATAATGAGCGTCGATTACAATTCTTTAAATGTTAAGGCACTTCTAATGATGTTATAAAATGAAATTATCGCAATGTTGGCATATATCGGAATCGGATCAAATCGATTGGAAATAATTCGGATTTTGTGACTCAAGACGTTTCTGCAGTTACGAAACTGGTTGATTAATCTCATGAAGATCTTCGTTCTAATGAGGAAATATAGCTATCAAGGATTTAGTTCGCTGAATGGGATTTTCTTTGAAATGGATGTAACTCTATGAAATACCAACGGGTGATACGATGGTGTTGTAAAATAAAAGATTTGATTGGTTGTTAGCCAATTTTATTTTGTTAGCAAACAAGAGTTCCATGTCCTTTTCCTTCTCAAAAGTGACAAATAAACTCTTTTCTTCCTTTCAAGAGTTTACAAGAGTTCAAACAAACGATCACCTTGCTAATTTTATAGCCTTTATCGATGATTTTAACTTTGTCTCTTTTGAAAACTTGAAGTCCTGTACAATGAAAGACTGTTTTTATGTGATGTCTTTACGTAGGTTTATATCTTTTCCTGTAGGAGTGGTTAGTATAGGTGAGAATATAGCTTTTCCTACAAATTTATTTATTACAAAAGGAAGGCCTTAAATTGAGACAGTACAGGCTCATATCAGTAAAAACAACAAATTTAAAAACCTCTGATTTTAATTTTTATTTCATGCTTTGTAAACTACATATAATATACCTAGTAGCAGACACGCTTCAATCGAAAATATATCGAAACACGTAATAATGATATCTTGCGAAAAAAACCAGATTCAAAGAGTAAAATACAAATAACTTTTGAACGGCTAAACCGATTTTATTCAAACATAGCTAAGAACTCTCTCGACAAAGTCACCTTCCAAATAATAAAAAAACTAAATCAAAATCGGTTCATCCGTTTAGGCGCTATGATGCCACAGACAGACACAGATACACAGCAACACACGTCAAATTTATAACACCCTCTTTTACCGTCGGGGGTTAAAAATATAACTTCAACTGATAATTCAGTCTAAAGTCGAATTCGCATTAAATCGAAAAACTTTACTGCCAGGATTATTTATTTATTTAGACTTCATGCACGAAATGTACAAAAGCAGACTTAATGCCTTAGGCAGGATGAACGTTGCGGGAATTCGTTGGGGGGAGGGTAGAAGAACAGGTTCGATGTGGTGACACTTGGTTGATCTATGTACAGCAGTAGACATTTATCGGCTGAATTTATGGTGGTGATAATTAGACAGGTCAAATACCCAATGAACAAGTTGCAGTACGTATATTATGTCTTCTAAGTACTTTCATTTTCAGATTTCATGGTCAGTCGTACCTATTTAAAATGCATGACACCCATAGCTATATTATTTTTACTAGCTGTAATACCAGCTGAAACAAAGGTCACAAATAACTTAGAAAAACCGGCCAAGAGCGTATCAGACTTCGCACGATTAAGGTTCCGTACCAAACCGCAAAATCAAGTTGGTTTTAACATGAAAAATGAGGAAATTTCAAAGAAAAACCTGATTTATCAATATATTGGTGTTTTTTAGTAAAATATACATAATAATAAAAATTATGACTAAATTTCAAGTTCCTAGGTCAATGGGAAGAAAAAAAATCTTCGGAACAAAATATTGTAAAAAAAATCTGTCTTTGGTGGCTTCTTATTCCTTTGTATTCCAATATTTTTTTAAACAAAAAATTCTGTATTTATCTACTCAACGAGCTCTAAACAACTAACCCACTCGATGGGGTAGGCCACAATTTTTTGGAGTTGTATGGGAGTCCCTCGTAAAACATTTAAAAATATTTTTTAACAACTTCTATGGCTTTGGGTTTTTTTTTAACAAGATGCTTATATTGTGAAAATTTTAAGAATGTTGGTCTAACCTTTTGGCTGTTAAACCTGTGTGACAGACGACAGCCAGACACGTCAGTGCCAGCAATAGGGCTGCGTTTGGACGCTTCGCGGTACGGAACCCTAAAAACTACTTAAACGTAGGCTTTATCATTAATCAAAAATAAAATGCATAAAGATCGAATCAACGGTCATAAGCTTTTTAATAGGCAGTTAAAATGTTTGCAAACCTGCGCTAATGAGGCTGGCCATAACAATAAAGTATGAAGTACATGGTTTTTTATTCTTTTATTTCCAAACAATACGGTTATTTGTACTACAAATAAGTATTGCTGTGTTTTTATCTTGGTATGAAATCTTTAAACCAGACAGAAATTAAATAATTGTTATCTGTTTAACTATTTGTAACTACGTTTATTGCAATTACTGTGGCATTTTGCTAATACATTGTCGTCAATCAATCGTAATATTTGGGGTAAATTTAATTGATTGATTCTCAATACTAAAATATTAATATTGCATTTACCAGTATTTGTCTCTGCATTATCCAAATGTCGACTGGTAGAAAAATGCCTAAGGCATTAAGTCCGCCTCTGTACGTTTGTGTGCATGAAGTGTTAAAAAAAAAATTAAGTACTGTTCTCTTGCACTCCAATCATAAGTAATTATAGAAGCGGAAGGCTAGCTGTAGAAATTAAAGATCTTTAACAGCCCTAAATAAGAAACGTAACGTGTGATTGAGGAGGACTAATCAAGCAGTACTAGCTGATCATCATCATCATCATTACAGCTGTAAGACGTCCACTGCTGGTCATAGGCCTCCCCCAAGAGTATCCACATCCAACAGTCCTGTGCGTCCCGCATCAGCTCACACTAGACTAGTTTTCATACTTCAACATGATGTATTATTTTGAGCCTCTAGCTAGTTCAACTTATTAACCGACTTCGCAAAAAGGAGGAGGTTTTCAATTCGACAGTATTTTTTTTTTATGTGTGTTACCTCAGAACTATTTATTGGGTGAACCGATTTTGATGATTCTTTTTTTATTCGAAAGCTGGTGATTGTCATGTGGTCCATTTTTATCAAGATCTGATGAAAAACTTCGGGGATATACATCAGAACTCTTCAATAAATGACGGCAAATCACTCGGGATAGCTGCAATCGCATGTGTGTTTATTTTTTACAACATTTCATAACATAACATCACACTGGTACGCTCTAAAAGGTACGTACGCAGGTGTGAACAGTTCACTCTGGTAGCCTCTCATTCCACCGGTTTTGTTTATTTAAGTTTCATGTTATTGAGTTAATCTATTCTGGCTTCACTTTGGGCATTATTGGTACCTACCCTATAGAACTGGTCCATTATGTACCACAACTAAAAAGTGAAAAATAAAAAACATTTTTACAAAAATTACAATCGACTTCCAAACAAAAACACTACAAAGTGAAAAATAACTTCAATTTCGGAAGTCGGTGTCAGAAAACGAAGAAACGAAAACAGGAACACCGACAGCCGAAATTGAAGTTATTTTTCACTTTGTAGTGTTTTTGTTTGTAAGTCGGTTGTAATTTTTGTAAAAATGTGTTTTTTTAGATTAGCTACTTATTATTTGTTTCCATTCACATTCACCTATGAAACTCCCAACAAAACCGTCCAGTGTGTGCACCGGTCGCCCCACAAAGTCTCATATTTTGATTCCCGTCAAATTATGCTATTGTGTCCATTGCTCACTTTATCCCGATACGTCAACGTCATGACATGTTTATTGGTGACGGACGGGTGATGGCCGATCGCAGATAAGATTATATTCAGAGATTCAGAGCATTTCGGCGAAAACCTGATGAAGGATCATAAATAATTTGATTGTGCTGGATAAATATGGATTTTGTAGAATTATGGTGAAGGGATGGCTCATAATTGATCTGTTTGTTTATAGACTACAGGTTCAGCGAAGTTGATCGTTCTGCCTTATATTGCATTACCTACTTGCGGCACGGGGTCCCAGCTGCAGCGCTAACAAAGAAAATTTGGTTCAAATAAATATCACTACAATCAAAATTGATTCCAATAGATGTTTGGATGGCGGTTTTAAATTTCTGAGGCATGCTACTCGATTTTTTAATTTATAATGTAACTATTGAGGTAATAATGTAATGATTGTAACACATTTTGGTACAATTAATTTGTAAAAACGTCTAAAAAGTACCATAAAACAAAGTTGGTTGGTTCGTACCGTCGACTAGGGGAACCTTAATAAGACGAAAAACGATAGTTACGTCGGCACGGTTTCTTTGTATGGGATGAGGTATCTGTGTGCTATTATTATATTATGTGCTTGCGGATAGTTCGAATGCGCATCTAATAATATTTCATTCATTTTGTCAACATTCTTCGTACCGTAAAAAAATCAGAAATATACTAATTATGTATCCACAGATTTTCCTGGATCTTGACCACGATGATCGTAGTCCAGAAATTTGCTTAATAGTAGTATCTAGCTGAGATGTCAAAGTTTATAGTGGATCAGACAGGAATAAAAAAATAACCGTCAGGGGATCCGACCGGAATAAATCGAGGTTTTTGCCAATATGCAGCTGCAGTAAACCTGAACTTGGAACTTGTAGACGCCTTTGCAGTAAGCAGAGGTAACGCAGTAAACATCAGTTAAGTATTAATACGTCGAAGTGGTAATGCCAGGTGGCACTCACCCAATTAACAGACGCCGCATATCTAACAAGATTTTAGGCCCGTCTATTAAACCTAAGCACCTGGCTACTAAACCTATCATCAAACTGAAACTGCGTAATAAACACCCAAAAACGACAAGAAAATAAAGTTAATAACCTGACAAATTAATTGCTATTTCTTCTCACTCTTCACTCAATATATATGGTCAAAACCACCACAATATGACCATACAAGCTACTCTAACGAGTGAATGAATGTTTTACTGTCGTGCTAGCGTGTTTACACAGAGAAAAGAGGGTTAACGTCCAAACGGCGCCGTGTGCAAAACTTAGTGATGTAAGCATGACTCAAAGCGTCGACACAAATACCCTTTTCAGAATCCTAACGGTGAAATGTATCAAAAAGTACGAAAAAGTCGAAGCTATCATAAAGGTAAATTAATCGTTATTTATTGCTGAACTAGCTTTTGCAGACGACTTTGTCTGCGCAACAATAATTTTGTAGGTGTGTGGGACTTGATAAATTATTGGTTCACCATTCAAATTTCCATCCCCCTTTCCACCCCTGTTAAGGATGATTTCTGGGATAAAAACTATCCTATGTTCTTCCGAGGTGGAGCGATGACCTAGTCAAGGCTGCTGGAATGCGAGAGGCATCGGACCGATACATGTGGCGATACTTGGAAGAGGTCTATGTCCAGCAGTGGACGTCTTTCGGCTGAAATGATGATAATGATGAATGATGTACCTTGGGGAAGGACATAGGATTTTTAACCCCACAGTACATTCCCTCGGGATATTTGCCAACTCGATCGAAGGGGCTCGATTTAATCGGATAAACAATCGATTCAGTCTTATCGATATGCACACACTAGTTAATACTAGACATTATTATAGCTAGAGGCACCTGTTAACGGTCTCTTGTATGATGGTGACAGCCTGACAGGTATATGATGTACATGATAAATACGCAAAATTATATCTTATAGGCGAAGCCGTAATTGTTTGTGGAACACGACGAAGCCATGTTGAAGGATAAAGAAAGGGCTGGACGCCCAGAGTCTAAACTATCGCCATAGCAAATTTCATCTAAATCCGTCCAGCGGTTTAAGCGTGAAAAGGTAACAGACAGACAGTTACTTTCGCATGTATAATATTAGTTTGGATGGATTAATAATGTATATGACAAATGTCCAAACCTGTGTATATGGCGTGTTAGCGAAATTGTTAGAACAACAATATTTGTAGCGCGGCACGTTTTTGTGTCGCCCACAACTAGCGGGCGGCATCAAGGATTCGGTAGTCTAAGTTGCGAGAGATTGCGACCACAACTGATGAATTCTAAGCAGAAATAATTAAACAAATAAAAACACGGCGATGATGGTTGTAAGTGAATTTGATCGTATCAACCGCCCTAAACATCAAATCAAATATTTATCATTCATTTTGCAAATAATGATAAAACCAATCGTAACGTGGTGAGGTCGTCTATATTTAAAACGTCTCTTACAACCATATTTTAAGCCCTTTTGGTAGAAAATTTCACCATTGTGCTGGACTCAGTCATCATGACACCGGGAAAAAACTCGAGTCGAGGACGTAAATGTCAATAACAAACATGGTGTAACTGACAATTTGTCTGAGGGACGCTGATATGAGATTGATACCAGTGGAGAGGAAGCTGGTGGCTGTACCTACGGGTTGAATATTTTAATACATTTAAGACAGTTCAGCTCAACTTATGATAGTAGTTACCGGAAACTCTATTAATGCTAATAAGGCAGGTAGAAAGCCTTGTTACATCTTAGCTTTTCAATATTTCGTGCCTTCAATTCAATTATTTGTTATAGCTATGACGTCACCACCAACCTCTTTCTCAAACCGCCCCCTCTCACAACTTGCACCAAACGAAACGAACAGTCAATTAAGTGTATCGCCTACGCCAAATCCACGACATGACGATCGATACATTCTATAATATTCATTATAAATTGCGTTATATGTCAAACTATACCTACACAGTTACAAAGGTCGGTAAGCATATATATATGTGTGTTTGTTTTTTTGGTATTTTCCACGTGGTATAACATCTGATTCTGTGCAAGGTTGATTTGGGTCAATGTCAATCTGTGTTGATAGCGTAGGTCTGTGATTTGTAATGTTGGTAGTGAAGCTAGCTTTATTGTGTTGGTGTCCTCGGTACTGCCTGCCTTGCATTGTCTGCCACGGTCCTTAGTATTGAATCTCTGACCTTTGTTTTTTCTTTTTGATGGGAAACCTTCAAAGGGACTCCGAGGATCAACGGGGATCGTTCTTACGGCGCTAAAACCACTCATGGTTTCAACACATGAATGAGTCTCGCAGTTTTAAATAATATACTCTGTGCAATGCCTGTTAGATCCCATGCCTAGGGAGAATACACGTAGTCTTTTATCGTCTTCCATCAAGCTATGTATTTTCTATAGATCTTTGGATCATCAAATAAAATCTGACCTAGACTAGAGTCGAATAAAATAAAAATGACCTCGATTTGCGATACTGGATCTGGAACCCATTGTATGTTTTTCAGTAATATTAATAACGCCATCATTATTTCTTGATTACCTCTTATAAACTCTTCAGAACAATAAGCTCCACAAAAACCCTACGGCCTTTACAAAGCGTAGCGATAATACATCGCTGTTGAAAAAGTTGAATTCTGCAGCATCTCGCGACAGTATAGCGTGATGTAAACCATAAGCGAAAATTATCGATAATAATCAATAACTTTCCACAACAAAAAAGTGCGATTAACGTATCGATGAAAGCACTTTCGACCGACGCCAGTCGAAAAACTACCATACAACAAAAAATCCCCTTAAAATAAACACAGTAAGGATCAAAATCGTCTATCAGAACACAAACAATAAAAGAGCGAACATTCTCCAAATTAAATGTCAAAAATTAATGAAAAAATGCAATCATCCCGTCAAAGTCCACACGGGAACGATTATCGTTTACAATAAAAATGCCTTCAACACTGCAGCAGACCTAACTATAAATGAAACGAACACACATACACACTTATTTAAACACTGAACCATCCAATAGTGCATACGTATGTAGATACAATCGATTATATAACGATATTTTATTTAGAATCGATAAAAAATAAAATTATCCTTTGAGATGTCAATGCAAAAAGAATAAATAATTACAAATAACGGTACATTTTCGCATTATTTCTTATTCTTGTACGTATTAGGAAAGATGGGGTCATAATGACGCAATTACATGTAACGACAAATGATGGTGAAGTTTTTATTATGACAAAGTGGAGAAAACTTGAGTTCGGACGAGGAATGTAGATAATATGATAAATATATGGTAAATGTACGAGTCGATTACATACAATGATGTTATATATATAGTGAGGTAGCTAAGTTTTACCGAGCTCTGCGCATCAATACAAACACAAGCTGACTAGCTTGAGTGAACTCAGTCCGTCCTGCGTCTGGCCGCGACACGAACGTACGTTTGAACAGTATGTTTATCTCTTTCTGCCAGCGGAGTCCTATTTATATATCTGTGATCTTTTAACCTACTCAGTGATATAAATAAAGTTCCATAGGTCCTATGTAGGTAGCTAAGGTAAAATATCACATTGTTTTTATTTCTATATAATGAGTATGTCTCTATTGATAAAATCTTATTGGTTACATACAATAAATAATTTGAATACATTGACATTACTGACATCATTGGTCTCAAATTGAAAAGTTTAATTACCAACTTTCAATTAAATCAATTAACTAAATGAATAACTAGAACATTCGCCGACAACTATCTCGTATAATCTTAATACCGATCAATATTATCTAAACTACCCTCATTAATCAACAAGCTCAAAATTAAACTCGCAATTTATTTTGACATTTTAACAGCATTTATATCGATTATAGTTATCTACACAACAATCGATTTAATCTTATCGATATGAGCGCAGTAGACGTAACATTTTTATCTCGAAATGTTTAACAGCAACTAATTCTTAGTTAGTATTATAATAAAAGCGAAAGTAACTCTGTTTATCTGTCTGTCTGTTATGTCTGCCTAAACCGCTAAAACATTTTTGATGTATTTTGGAATAGAGATCAACTGTACCTTGGGGCTATGCTCGGTGTTTCCTTGCATGATCGAATCAGAATTGAAGACATCCGCAATAGAACCAAAGTTACCCACATAGCCCGAAGAATTGCCAAACTTAAGTGGCAGTGGGCAGGACACATTGCTCGCAGAACGGATGGCCGTTGGCGCCGAAAAGTTCGAAGAGATGCGACCGCGTACTGGAAGACGCAGCGTTGGAAGGGGGAGGCCTTCCAACGCTGCGTTCTTCTTCTCGATGGAGTGACGACCTGGTCAAGGCTGCGAGAGACCGGTGGATGCGACACGCACAGGACCAATCAGTGTGGCGACGCTTGGGGAAGGCCTATGCCCAGCAGTGGACGTCTTTCGGCTGAAATGATGATGATGATGAATGATGTGTGAACCTTGGGGAAGGACATAGGATTTTTAACCCCACAGTACATTCCCTCGGGATATTTGCCAACTCGACCGAAGGGGCTCGATTTAATCGGATAAACAATCGATTCAGTCTTATCTATATGAACAGACTAGTTATATACTAGACATTATTATAGCTAGAGGCACCTGTTAACGGTCTCTTGTATGATGGTGACAGCCTGACAAGTATATGATGTATATGATAAATACGCAAAATGATAGTTTATAGGCGAAGCCGTAATTGTTTGTGGAACACGACGAAGCCATGTTGAAGGATAAATTCATCATTATCATCTTTTTATTCGGACTGGTAAAGATGTCGTTGTAATGGTTGTTTTAAACCGAAAAGAAAGTAAAAGCATTTACTCATTGTACCTCTATTTATCAACTCTAGGCTATAACAATAATAATAAATTGTTTATTAGCATCGACATTTATAAAAACAATTAACCTCGGACCCCTGAGCAACAGTGACAGTGGGTTTAGGGCGAGTTTTTACTCAACTACGGCGAAGCAAATGGGAGGTTTATGTTTTTGATTACTCATATTCGAGTGCGTTAACGTAAACGTCAATTTTTATTGAAACTGGATAAGCTGCCGTCTGGTGACAGTAAGGGGAAACCTCATGTAAAAAAAATACAAATTGACGTAAGAGGACGTTAACGTAAACGCGAATAAGTACTTTAAAAACTCTGACTAAGCTAACCCTATTTTTTGATCCGTAGTTAACTCAACCAATAATTTCAAAATTCGGTAAAATGCGTTTATTCATATATTGTTAGTGTAACAAACTGTCAAAAAATTAACTCTCGCAACTTTTACAACATTTATGAGGCTAACAAATGAAAAAAATGTGTTTTACCGAATTGGTCAGCATATTTAACTATTGGTTAAGTTAACTATGGATAAAAAACTGGGCCTCCCGCCTCAGCCCTCTAAACTCACGATGACAACTGCCCTGAGCTGAGCCGAAGATAGAGCCTGAAAGCAGCTCGTCAGTCAATCTGTCAAAGCTTATGAGCACGGGCGCGACCTTCAGCAATGAAGAATACGAATAAGATAAAGATTTTTATTTAAATAAAAGTAGTTTACTCTTCCCTAGAATGAAAATAGAGTTCAAAATTCCTTTGATATTAATGGACCAAGCACTCTACGAAGATACGATGTATAAGAACAGTTTCAAAAGCGTATCAACTCCGGTAAATCGACAATTAGTGCAACCACCAAACTTTACTCTTTGCTCCCTTAACTTTTGGCAATTTGATACGACTTCGTTAAGTATCTAACTTTAAGCAAAGTGTACTTCGAGTCATATAACTTCACTTAAAGATCATAATATTCCCAGTTTATTTTGGGTGCCGCAAGCAGTCATTTTCTTACGCTATCATGAGAGAAACTGAGATTCGAATTTAGTTCCTTCTGTGCCATATCGTCTTTTAAACAATCTATCTAACTTTTCTTAAGTCTGCCTCTTTTTACAAGCTTTTATTTACCTTGCAATGTATATATGTATGTAAGTGTGTTCAAGTCAAATCTTGCAACTTAATTTTAAAGCAGTTATCCTGCACCGATTAAGATTAAATTTTGTAAACACTTTTAATTTTGTTGTCAATTCTAGCTAAGTGACGTCATTCTAAATTCAATATGGCGGACGGCCCAAGATGGCGGACTAGTTCTTTTTATGCACTGTCATGATATGGGTATCAAATGAAAAGGTTTGCTGAGAGTTTGTATCTACCCATATTCATACTTAACACTTTTACTGTCACATGCTTTTCCTTTGCTTCATTTGTCCACATTTCGAGATGCTACTCCATAGATTTTCTGTCACCGACGCTACTTTCAAACACCAACTTTGTATACTCATTTCTTCACTTTCAGATAGCATCGCTAAATGCCTCCACATTTTATAAAAACGTGTTAAAACTAATTTGCATGATTCAATCAACGCTCGCAGAAAAATGGGTAGCTTCGTGAAATTGATGGAGTACCACGAAACGCACCTAAAATCACCATTTTTTCGGCACCACTTCCGTGTTAAAAGATGCGTTTGCGACACGTAATAAATTGTCCAGGATAAGGAGCTTTTCATACTAATTTAGATGAAATTATGTGATTGGGGATTGTGAAATTAAAATTAGAATTTAATGGTCTCTCTCAGTCAGTGTAACATATTTTATTTTTGTTTATTTTTGTCATTCTTCTTGTCAAAATCATTCTCCTGCCATTATTCCAATTTATTTCAAGTCTTCACAGCATATCTTTTGCGTCGATTATATGCTTCGCCCGCGTAAAAGTCGAAAATTATCCCGGGATAAAAAGTATCCTTTATGCTATTCCTGACTATAATAAATCACTGTCCCAAATTTCATCCAAACCCGTCCAGCCGTTTGAGCGCGAAGAAGTTTCACCTTTATAATATTAAGTTTGATAGTGTGATGTCATTATATCAGTAGTCAGGGTTATTTCTTGCCATAACACTAAATAACTAGCTTTTATATTGAGTTTGCTTGGGGTTTACTATGACGTGCTATTGCCATCATGATTCCGGTGTGAAAAAGGATAGCGCTATACGTCATGTATAGCTCCGTCTCTTTCTCAGAGTGAAATCTCAGAGTGGACGGCTTAAAGACGTCATGGTAAGGCTTCTGTACTGTAAATTGTACCTACTGGATCTGTGTTTCAAACCTAGCAATAACAATTAACAGGTCATAATAGCAGAAATAGATCATTGAATCCGTTTACAAACGGCAAAGAAAGTTAGTCTGTGTTCATCAATCCCCTTGCACAGATGCGACGCACAGCCAATTTGTTCTTGTTGTTTCAAAGATGGATAATTTTCCACTCAGTAATCGGCATTTCGTTTAATTTGTGATTGTTTTGTTTGTTTTTATTTGGTAATGTCGAAACATATTACGCAAGTAAATTGTCTTTGGCCTCTCACCCACAGATAATTGTTTATTGCTCTCATCAAGCAAAAGACAAAATTGACAAACTTTTATAATTTTTTGTTTTAAATACGAGGCTTTTGGCTAATTTGTACCTTTAGTGAATGCCACTCTTTATTTTGTATTGTGCGTTTAGTTTGTGCAGAATAAACAATTTTTCTTTCTTTTTTCTTTCTTTAATGACACTATTCTATTCTAAATTTTTAACGGCTCCTCCTAAACCCCGCACCAAATCTTAGCTCCCATCTCAGGACAATCTTCCCCCAAACCAGATCCGGCTAGCTATAAAACTCAAGCACAACACAGCGGGTTCAACCACGTCTGACCCGCAACTTTAATCAGTTGATAGCGATGATCGACGATTATTGTGTTAAATTCGATACATCGAGAATGATGGGAGTCCCCGTAAGACCCCGTAAGCTGTAAGCTGTACCCTATTTATTGAATCTGATAGGTAAATTGATGTGAAATATCTCGGTTGTTATAGGTATCGAGTTTCGTTTGAATATTGGCAAGAGCTTTTAAGCTTTACCCCGGATTTCTGAATTCAGAATGTGAAGTTGAGTAAAACTTGTCAAACTTTGATATTAAAGTAGGTTTGATACCCAAATCAGAAACCGGTCTAAGGACTGGTCTAAGGTTGCGCTAGTCGACGGCACGAACTATATTGTTCGCGGGGTTAAAATGCATGATATCTCATGCAATAACACGTGCGAAAGAGACAGATACTGTGATTAGCAGTAAGAAGCTAGTTCGCGTACGAATTAGCACTTTTGCAAGTTTGTAGCAAAATGGATGATGATTTAGGACAAAAACGAGCGGGCGAAATTTTATAAACAGACCTTTGGGAGTCTAGATAATTATCATGAAAAACAACTAAATGTATATTTTCAAAATATAATTATTTTCATTGTTGAACTACTAATCTATCACTGTATAGTGGCCGTGTTCCAATTTCCTTCTTTTTATAGTATTTATTTCCGCCCAAAGATGCGTTAAAATTAGTGTTGAAATATGGAACTTGCGACTCTAATAACTTTTTTTTTTTCGTTTTGTTTCCATACAGGGCTAGATAATGATGAGACAAATTGATATATTTTTTTATTTTGAACGTACATCGTCAAACAGTAGAATAATCGCCAGACTACGTTTGTATGGAAGAATGATCGGCTAGTGTAACCTTAATATTTTAGAATAAAGCTTGAAAATTCAAAACTGACCGATTTCATGCGAATCTTTTTTCAAATCGAATTGCCCTTTCAAAAAACTAAGACAAGTAATATTCGGTGCTTTGGAATAGAACCTCTGACATGTGAACTCGTTGATCTTCTGACCGTATCATTGTCCGGAGCAAGTGGTATCATCTCAATGGTTCTTTTTGTTTCCAACAAACATTCGTTTCTATAGACCAAATAGCTCATCATACAAAGCTTACAATTGTGGTATAGACAATCAGGACAATATTTGGACTTGGGCTTAGAGAGGCCAGTTTTTTTAAAGCCGTGTCTTTAAAACTAGTGCATCTTTATGTCCTGAGACAAACGTGTATTAAATTTTTATATAGCTCGTTCGCTGTGTATTAGCATGACGTCATTATTTTCCAAAATGCATTTTTAATACTCAAGGCTTCAGGCATAATGTACCTATGTTATCGTATCTGATAAAACTTAGACCCCTGGCTATTTCACAAAAAAGTTTCATACAAATGGCTAATCACTTTTCTGGTCTTTAAACTTATCTTAATAGATATTTATAGTTGCTTGGAGCAGTACTGAGCTAATGCATTTAATGGTGTACAGGTGAATGTTGCTGATGTGAATACTTTAGCAAAACAATTTTAAGTTCTTTTATTTTATGACCAAACTGTGAAGTGGACTCACGGGTATCGTAAACCGTAATAGGTTTACAGACGCGAGTGATTTTGTTAAATCATACTTTGGGGTGTATTTTTGGCTCCATTTACTCCATTCATCAGAAGATCAGAGGAACAGTACTGCCTACAATTGAGGCGGTTACTATAAACGACGGTTTCCAACATATCTGTCTAATAATGCGACAAAAGGTTACTAAAGTTTTTTTTAATTGTTTGATAAGTGTAAATCCATACTAAAATTATAAATGCCAAAGTAACTCTGTTTGTCTGTTACCTTTTCACGCTTAAACCGCTGAACCGATTTAGATGAAATTTAGTATGCAGATAGTGTGAGACCCTGGAAAGAAGGGGCTCGATTTAATCGGATAAACAATCGATTCAGTCTTATCTATATGAACAGACTAGTTATATACTAGACATTATTATAGCTAGAGGCACCTGTTAACGGTCTCTTGTATGATGGTGACAGCCTGACAAGTATATGATGTATATGATAAATACGCAAAATGATAGTTTATAGGCGAAGCCGTAATTGTTTGTGGAACACGACGAAGCCATGTTGAAGGATAAATTCATCATTATCATCTTTTTATTCGGACTGGTAAAGATGTCGTTGTAATGGTTGTTTTAAACCGAAAAGAAAGTAAAAGCATTTACTCATTGTACCTCTATTTATCAACTCTAGGCTATAACAATAATAATAAATTGTTTATTAGCATCGACATTTATAAAAACAATTAACCTCGGACCCCTGAGCAACAGTGACAGTGGGTTTAGGGCGAGTTTTTACTCAACTACGGCGAAGCAAATGGGAGGTTTATGTTTTTGATTACTCATATTCGAGTGCGTTAACGTAAACGTCAATTTTTATTGAAACTGGATAAGCTGCCGTCTGGTGACAGTAAGGGGAAACCTCATGTAAAAAAAATACAAATTGACGTAAGAGGACGTTAACGTAAACGCGAATAAGTACTTTAAAAACTCTGACTAAGCTAACCCTATTTTTTGATCCGTAGTTAACTCAACCAATAATTTCAAAATTCGGTAAAATGCGTTTATTCATATATTGTTAGTGTAACAAACTGTCAAAAAATTAACTCTCGCAACTTTTACAACATTTATGAGGCTAACAAATGAAAAAAATGTGTTTTACCGAATTGGTCAGCATATTTAACTATTGGTTAAGTTAACTATGGATAAAAAACTGGGCCTCCCGCCTCAGCCCTCTAAACTCACGATGACAACTGCCCTGAGCTGAGCCGAAGATAGAGCCTGAAAGCAGCTCGTCAGTCAATCTGTCAAAGCTTATGAGCACGGGCGCGACCTTCAGCAATGAAGAATACGAATAAGATAAAGATTTTTATTTAAATAAAAGTAGTTTACTCTTCCCTAGAATGAAAATAGAGTTCAAAATTCCTTTGATATTAATGGACCAAGCACTCTACGAAGATACGATGTATAAGAACAGTTTCAAAAGCGTATCAACTCCGGTAAATCGACAATTAGTGCAACCACCAAACTTTACTCTTTGCTCCCTTAACTTTTGGCAATTTGATACGACTTCGTTAAGTATCTAACTTTAAGCAAAGTGTACTTCGAGTCATATAACTTCACTTAAAGATCATAATATTCCCAGTTTATTTTGGGTGCCGCAAGCAGTCATTTTCTTACGCTATCATGAGAGAAACTGAGATTCGAATTTAGTTCCTTCTGTGCCATATCGTCTTTTAAACAATCTATCTAACTTTTCTTAAGTCTGCCTCTTTTTACAAGCTTTTATTTACCTTGCAATGTATATATGTATGTAAGTGTGTTCAAGTCAAATCTTGCAACTTAATTTTAAAGCAGTTATCCTGCACCGATTAAGATTAAATTTTGTAAACACTTTTAATTTTGTTGTCAATTCTAGCTAAGTGACGTCATTCTAAATTCAATATGGCGGACGGCCCAAGATGGCGGACTAGTTCTTTTTATGCACTGTCATGATATGGGTATCAAATGAAAAGGTTTGCTGAGAGTTTGTATCTACCCATATTCATACTTAACACTTTTACTGTCACATGCTTTTCCTTTGCTTCATTTGTCCACATTTCGAGATGCTACTCCATAGATTTTCTGTCACCGACGCTACTTTCAAACACCAACTTTGTATACTCATTTCTTCACTTTCAGATAGCATCGCTAAATGCCTCCACATTTTATAAAAACGTGTTAAAACTAATTTGCATGATTCAATCAACGCTCGCAGAAAAATGGGTAGCTTCGTGAAATTGATGGAGTACCACGAAACGCACCTAAAATCACCATTTTTTCGGCACCACTTCCTTGTTAAAAGATGCGTTTGCGACACGTAATAAATTGTCCAGGATAAGGAGCTTTTCATACTAATTTAGATGAAATTATATGATTGGGGATTGTGGAATTAAAATTAGAATTTAATGGTCTCTCTCAGTCAGTGTAACATAAAATTTTTTTGTTTATTTTTGTCATTCTTTTCTTATCAGCATCATTCTCCTGCCATTATCCCAATTTATTTCAAGTCTTCTCAGCATATCTTTTGCGTCAATTATATGCTTCGCCCGCGTAAAAGTCGAAAATTATCCCGGGATAAAAAGTATCCTTTGTGCTTATTCCTGACTATAATATATCACTGTGCCAAATTTCATACAAACCCGTCCAGCCGTTTGAGCGCGAAGAAGTTTCGCCTTTATAATATTAAGTGTGATAGTGTGATGTCATTTATTTCTTGCCATAACACTAAATAACTAGCTTTTATATTGAGTTTGCCTGGGGTTTACTATGACGTGCTATTGCCATCATGTGTGAAAAAAGGATAGCGCTATACGTCATGTATAGCTCCATCTCTCTCTCAGAGTGGACGGCTTTAAGACGTCATGGTAAGGCTGCTGTACTGTAAATTGTACCTATTGTAGAACACATATCATATCTGGTTTGAAACACAGATCTGGATCTATGTTTCAAACCTAGCAATAACAATTAACAGCTCATAAATGTAGAAGTAGATCATTGAATCTGCTTACCAAGTTCAAAGAAAGTTAGTCTGTGTTCATCAATCCCTAATGACACTATTCTATTGTACATTTTTAACGGCTCCTCCTAAACCCCGAACCAAATCTTAGCTCCCATCTCAGGTCATACTTCCCCCAAACCAGATCCGGCTAGCTATAAAACTCAAGCACAACACAGCGGGTTCAACCACGTCTGACCCGCAACTTTAATCAGTTGATAGCGATGATCGACGATTATTGTGTTAAATTCGATACATCGAGAATGATGGGAGTCCCCGTAAGACCCCGTAAGCTGTACCCTATTTATTGAATCTGATAGGTAAATTGATGTGAAATATCTCGTTTGTTATAGGTATCGAGTTTCGTTTGAATATTAGACAAGAGCTTTTAAGCTTTACCCCGGATTTCTGAATTCAGAATGTGAAGTTGAGTAAAACTTGTCAAACTTTGATATTAAAGTAGGTTTGATACCCAAATCAGAAACCGGTCTAAGGACTGGTCTAAGGTTGCGCTAGTCGACGGCACGAACTATATTGTTCGCGGGGTTAAAATGCATGCTATCTCATCCGACAACACGTGCGAAAGAGACAGATACTGTGATTAGCAGTAAGAAGCTAGTTCGCGTACGAATTAGCACTTTTGCAAGTTTGTTGCAAAATGGATGATGATTTAGGACAAAAACGAGCGGGCGAAATTTTATAAACAAACCTTTGGGAGTCTAGATAATTATCATGAAAAACAACTAAATGTATATTTTCAAAATATAATTATTTGCATTGTTGAACTACTAATCTATCACTGTATAGTGGCCGTGTTCCAATTTCCTTCTTTTTATAGTATTTATTTCCGCCCAAAGATGCGTTAAAATTAGTGTTAAAATATGGAACTTGCTACGCTAATAACTTTTTTTTTCTTTTTGTTTCCATACAGGGCTAGATAATGATGAGACAAATTGATATATTTTTTTTATTTTGAACGTACATCGTCAAACAGTAGAATAATCGCCAGACTACGTTTGTATGGAAGAATGATCGGCTAGTGTAACCTTAATATTTTAGAATAAAGCTTCAAAATTCAAAACTGACCGATTTCATGCGAATCTTTTTTCAAATCGAATTGCCCTTTCAAAAAACTAAGACAAGTAATATTCGGTGATTTGGAATAGAACCTCTGAATTGTAAACTCGTTGGTCTTTTGGCCGTAGCATTGCCCGGAACAAGTGGTATCATCCCAATGGTTCTTTACAACAAACATTCGTTTCTATAGACCAACTAGCTCATCATACAAAGCTTACAATTGTGGTATAGACAATCAGGACAATATTTGGACTTGGGCTTAGAGAGGCCAGTTTTTTTAAAGCCGTGTATTTAAAACTAGTGCATCTTTATGTCCTGAGACAAACGTGTATTAAAATTTTTATATAGCTCGTTCGCTGTGTATTAGCAGGACGACATTATTTTCCAAAATGCATTTTTAATCTCAAGGCTTCAGGCATAATGTACCTATGTTATCGTATCTGATAAAACTTAGACCCCTGGCTATTTCACAAAAAAGTTTCATACAAATGGCTAATCACTTTTCTGGTCTTTAAACTTATCTTAATAGATAAATATAGTTGCTGGGAGCAGTACTGAGCTAATGCATTTAATGGTGTACAGGTGAATGTTGCTGATGTGAATACTTTAGCAAAACAATTTTATGTTCTTTTATTTTATGACCAAACTGTGAAGTGGACTCACGGGTATCGTAAACCGTAATAGGTTTACAGACGCGAGTGATTTTGTTAAATCATACTTTGGGGTGTATTTTTGGCTCCATTTACTTCATTCATCAGAAGATCAGAGGAACAGTACTGCCTACAATTGAGGCGGTTACTATAAACGACGGTTTCCAACATATCTGCCTAATAATGAGACAAAAGGTTACTAAAGTTTGTTTTAATTGTTAGATTGAGTGTAAATCCATACTAAAATTATAAATGCCAAAGTAACTCTGTTTGTCTGTTACCTATTCACGCATAAACCGGTGACCCGATTTAGATGAAATTTAGTATGCAGATAGTGTGAGACCCTGGAAAGTTTTTATCCTGGAAATCATCGTTAAGAGGAAGTTTGTATGGTAAACTAATAATTTCTCAATTATGGCGGCCCACACAACTACAATATTATTGCGCGACTAAAAAAATAGGTTATTCGAAGTACCTACTAATGCGACGCAGACGAAATCGCGGGCAAGCCAAGCTATTAAGTCATATATGTAATAAGTAATTCACAAGTCACATTTCTTTAATGTGATCCGCGGGGCAATTGCCATATTTTCAACTAAACTATAAAAGACACCTCTAATTTTCACTAAATGTTGAAAAGATTTTGACATTTTTTTGTCACCGAGATGTTATTGCGTCTTTCTTGAATGAGAATGTTTTTAATATACGAGAATTGTTTTTCTAATCTAGGAATGCAACGCCATATTCTATAAGTTACAAAGAAAACAGGCCGCTAAAATTACTAAAACCTCATTTATACCAAAGAGAATTTGCAAAAAAAAAACTTTTCGAAAAAAGAATTCCATGTACGTTTTTATGACGCGTCGCCATACTGCCGTCCGTCAATCTTATCGAAGACGGGCCGCGAATTAACGCCCGAATATTATCATCAAACAAATTGTTTTGCAGTGTTCCTGGTAACACCGACATTGTTAAGTGCTTGCTTTTACGTTATTTTTGCGTTTAAAACGCGTCGCTTGTGATGTATAATATTGGTTATAAATCTTTGGGTGTTGACGTTTCATTGTGATTATGGTTTCTATGGGTATATACGCAGGATTTCTAGATACAGTTTTTTTTTACGACAAATATAACTTTTAGTGGATTCCTCACTGTATTATCTGTGCCTATGTTGTAAGTTGTTGGTATAAAATTACTATCTTAGATAGTATAACAGAATCATTAAGTAATCTACATTAGGATTTATCGCAGCAGAACTCACCTTTCTATTAAAAAAACCGACTGGGATCACCAATCCTTTTTCCAGCTGCGGTAATACGTCACAACACTCAGGACCTTTGTTCTGCAGCTAAGTATGGGAAATTTCAGGACTTTTTTTTTTTTTTTTTTATTATTAATAGGCTTGCGCTTGACCACTATCTCACCTGATGGTAAGCGATGATGTGGTCGACGATGAAGCACGCTTGCCTAGAAGAAACCTAGACTTAAAGACCCTTAGATTGTAGCTATCGGGAAACACTAGACTCCGGCGGGGAATTCCACTCTTTTGCTGTGCGTATATAAACGTTTGGTGCGTATGGGTGGGATGTCCTCCGTGTATCGATGACGCATCGCCGTACGTCTTGTAGTCCGATGATGTACATTTTCGATGTGCTCAACATAAGTCATATATAGGTATCCGGGGTGTTTTTACAAGCTTTTATTTAACTTGCAATGTAAGTATGTAAGTGTGTTCGAGTCAAATCTTGCAACTGTATTTTAAAGCAGTTATCCTCTACCGATTAAGATGAATTTTGCATAAACGTTTAGTTTGTTAGATAAGTGACGTCATTCTAAATCCAATATGGCGGACGCATAAGATGGCAGACTAGTTATTTTTTGTGCACGCCATGATATGGATACGAGTTTGCTGAGAAGAATGCGAAAAAAGCTTGTTTAAAAAAAAATTAATGCATAATTATATTTACTTTTATTAACTTTAAAACTTTCGCGTTTCATAATGGAAAACAATAAAACGTTTCATGAGCCGTTCAGTCTCTTATTCACCTAATTCCCTGACCTTTTCCAAATGTCCCACCGACCTAAAGACACCATCCCAGAACCGCTACAGTCTTGCTTATCGCAAAACACGACATAATCCCTTCCCATTAAAACATAATATGCCATATTTATGTCACCATCGAAAATCCAATTTCTTACTAAATACGTATTAACTTGAGAATGGATGTCCAACGTTTTAATTTCACTATGTCAGCGACTTAATGAAACTGCGGACTTAATGTTGTAAGTAATTATCGAAAATCTTCCCTTTGATGATAAACTTGTTTTCGTTACAGATCGATTCGAACTTAATGGCGGATGTGACGTCCGCTTTAAGATTGCCGCACACTTATCAACTCGTAAACAGATCATCGGCTTATCAACTCGAGCCGTTCAGTATTCATTGTATATTTCCTACTGCTACTCACACTAATCAGCATTGTAACGGCATCGACACCTGATAGAACGCGAAGCAAAAGGCGAGGCGATGGCCATCCGTGCCCCCCTTGTCGTGCCCTTCCCCGTGTCACATGCATACGTTACTGCGCAGTGACTCGCGTAGCCTTCCGAGCCGTCATTAACTTTGAATCTACCTATATTTCGTTCTCTTCATTTCGAGTTAAAATCTTCTTTTGCTCGACCTACTAACGTCTGCATATGAGTCTTATGATTTAAAAATAATTGACCTTAATGTTTTTCGTAATTGAATCAATGTTTTGTTTTCGGAGATCTTGAAGTACTTATATCGTAAAACGAGGAGTGTTCCAAATGTTTAATGTACCGAGGAAACCAGCTATAGGAACTTATGACATCGGTAATTTAGCTTTAAATCTTCTAGCCTAAATGGAACAGACTAGGTACTTATTCCACTTAGTTACTAGGCCATGTCAGACCATCCAACGTACCCTTACAATACAACATCAATACATACAATAAACCTGTAGAAAAGTCGTTTTAGTACATTGAAAATATTTCCAAAATTAGTAAATTTTAAAATTTTTGTCTGTTTATCTGTTTGTCTGTTTATTTGTGCACGCATTATGTAAAATTTATGAAACCAATTTTGATCACCTTCATACATTAAAATTGTGCGTAACTTGAAGTATTACTAAGTTTTTGTTTCATCGCAATCGGTTCACTCTATAAAAAGTTAGATGAATTTAAAGTGTTCAAGAAATAAAATTATCACAACACACGCAATTCAGATACTCGGACAGTTGAACTCGATATTCGATAGATGGCGTTGTGCATTTGAAATCATTTTCTGATGGCGGTGTTAAGATTCTCCGCGAAAGAATGATGACCCTAGTAAAAAAATTGCAAGGTAGGTAAATAGGGGCAGTTGACGGGAGCGAAGCCGCGGGCAGTTAGTTCCGTAATAATGATGACATATAAGCATAAAACTGTCACCAAAACCAACTGTCGTGAACCTAGAGCTGCCATTTAACTTCCATTAACGCAATAGAAGTTAAAATTGAACGGGCTGTAAAAAGGGCTTATTTTAATCTCTAATGTTATTCCAAATGAAGTAAGTATACAGTTAAATTCTTTCCTCCGTGAAAGTGCCTGAATGTCTAACGAAGAATTAGCAGTCTTCAATTTAGGGCAATTACTCAGTGGAATGCAATTAAGGGATCCATGAATAGTTATCTCAAACACTTGTACTGCATTAAGTTACTCTTAAGTGAGATGTTACAATCTGTCGTTTAAAGCAGGATGAAGCTAAGTTTCGACTCGTTGTACTAAGAAAGCTTTTATCATCAATTTTTAACCAACTTCCCAAAAAGGAGGAGGAATACGACTGTATTTTCTTACTTCCATTTACCATTATAACTTCAATTTATTTTTCGAAGTTATTTTTCGCTTTGTAGTGTTTTTATTTGGAAGTCGGTTGTTTTTTTATAGGCTCCCGTTTGACAACTATCTCACCTGATGGTAAGCGATGATGTGGTCGACGGTGAAGCACGCTTGCCTAGAAGTAACCTATTGACTCTTGACTAAAAGATTTGTGCAGAGAAAGTAAAGAGAGATAAGAGATTTGTGTGTGATTTTGTTTTCCCCAGGTTGTGCTATCAGGAAACACAGATTTCACTCGGTTGTGCTATCAGGAAACACAGATTTCAGCAAAGAATTCCACTCCTTAGTACGCACAATGCAAGTATTAAGTCGTACGCCCAAAACGTTTAGTGCGTCCCCAAATACGCATTTAAATTGAATCTTTCCCTGAAAGCTTTTGGTTTCCTCATCATAAACAAATATAAAGGGCACAAAAGCTAATTCAGTCTTTACGTAAACGCCCCCGGTTGTGCTATCAGGAAACACAGATTTCAGCAGAGAATTCCACTCCTTAGTACGCACAATGAAAGTATTAAGTCGTACGCCCAAAACGTTTAGTGCGTCCCCAAATCCGCATTTAAATTTAATTCTTCCCTGAAAGCTTGCGGTTTACTCATCATAAACAAATATACGAGAGCACAAAAGCTAATTCAGTCTTTCCCCCTTTAAATCCACAAGGATGATCTTCATAAAAAAGACAAAAAAAGACATCGCTCTTTACTGTTGTGTAATAAAAAGAAAACAAACCGAGTGCCCTGACTTTTCACACAATAACGCGCTTCCACAAAAACATCAACTTACGCAATTTCGCCAGCCCAATGTTGCGTGAACGCGCAAAAATGATAATTTACCGTAAAACCTTAACTCCCATAAGCCATGTGATTTCTTTACCGCACAGCAAATACGACTACACAACGCTTAACATTTAAATGATGGTTCCAACCAACAATTTCCCCATCATATAATTGAAATCAAGTCTTCTGACGGTAATTGAAAATGCAAGAGATTGAGGGTACTTTAAAATTACTATGTGTTTGTAGGGTCAAGTTGATCGAGTAACGCCCTGATCGTTTTTGTTTAAAATAAGATGACTTTTTGTTAAAAGTTCAAGGGAATTCATGGTACATGAATCAGATGTAATTTGTAAAGAATTGAGAGAGTAAATTCTCGATGTCCTGTGATATTTAAGAGAATTCTACGAGTATTTGTTCGGATTTATGTTTCCGTCGCTTCGAGATCTTTACAATCCTTGTGCTAAGATCACGGGACGCTAACAGCTTTTTCTGCGAATGCAGACCTCGGACAGTTAGTACCTAATGATGATAGTAGTTAGCACATAATATAAGTTTTAATGACCAATAATTCATCCAAGCGTAGAAAAACACAGTGTAAATATAACAGCGCCAGTTGATATCTGATAGGACCGGCTTTATAAAGACCGAAGTCATACAGGTGACGTAGAGTAAAAAAATTAGATTCATAACTCTTCATCTTCAATAATTGGAGAGACTTGAGAAAAACGTTCATAATCCCATAACTTATATTTTTATGTTTTCATTTACGTCTGACTTTCAATCAATGACCATCTGTTCGACTGAATTAGACAAGTAACAAAGCGGACATACGTTGTCTTGTGTCTATTTCATTAGACACATTCAAAGTGTCTCAACAATCACTGGCACTTAGCAGTATTCACCGATAGACTAATCGATTAATTGACCTACCTCCAGACAAGCTTGCATGTACTAGATTTAGGTCACCCGCTCAACTGGCAAGCTAACAATAGCTTGACCCTAAGCTACCTAGGCTTAATCCTTCCTAAGCCCCCATTCTCTCCGACTCTATTGGAAGTCGGTCTATCTATACAAATTATTTTCTATTCTTGGTTCCAAACAAGTAAATAACTATTCATGTGCGTGGGTAGATAGAAAGTATACAAAATTGATACAAATATCACTTCTATAATACGTATTAATTATGTTTAATGACTAATCGATGGCAGGCGCACCCAAAAATTCTTCGTGTGTTACAAAAATTTAAATCGTGCAAGCGATGTTCTATTTGTTGTTATTTATGCAGTGTGAGTGTTGCAATCTTTGATTCTCATCTTGTTCTGGTAAATCTAGTTTTAGCGACATTGTTTTTCGGGGAAATACTAAATAAATTAATAGCTTGAAATAGTATAGCTCTTACACTTTGGCGGACTTCATTAATACCACTAATGTCGTTATAAACATGGCCAACTACTGGACCCAAATTATCTAAGGGTTAAATCGCCATCGACTCGAAAACAAGAAGTTTAGTATAGCTCAAAACTTCTCCATCGTTGCACAGTTTGGCATTATTTAGACCAGTGTGATTAAAAACAAAGGTGCAAAAATCAAACCCACTGGAAGCACACCATCCCATAAAAAGTTAATCAATCCCCAACAAAACCTGACCTACCATCGGAACCCATAACCATAACTCCGGCACTTCGTAGTAACTCAACCTTTTTTCATCCCTTAGCATTAACCAAAGAAATCGATTTGTAAACAACACAATAAGAGTATTAAATATAATCATTCTCACGCATGTGAACGCAACCGAACGCATCCGAGTAATGGCAGCGAAGTATTTCTGTTGGCGCGTATAAAAATGCTCGATAACACAGTGATGGTGGCTCGGTGGGCAATTTGCATTAATATAACGTGTCCGCGTTATCGCTTGCGTCCTCGTGTGCCAGTTTGATGCGACAGGAACGGGACACAGGTTGTAAATGGAAAGTTGGGTTCAATCTTCGAAATTTGGTCGAAACTCGTTAACTTTTAACCGCTTAGATGGTAACGCAGTCGTAATTTTGGGCTCATCTCTATTTGTATTTGGAGTTACCTACTTGCTATCCGGTAATTTGTGGTCTGTCAATTCCTACATGGTAGATCAAATTGAAGGATGTGTCTGCAATAATTTTCGTCTCGTATCCAATTGTATTTGCAATTATCTAAGTGTTATCATCGGTTATGTGGTGTCTATTGTTTCCTACTTCTTCAATTTTATCTACCTCTGCTTTAATTATCGCCCTTTCTCCATTCGTATTTGCGGTTACCATCGGTGCTATTATCGGTGATTTGGTGTCTATCGTTCTCTACTTCTTCAATCCAATCGATATCAGTCATAATGTTCACATTTTAGTCATTGTTTGCTTCATTGATACTTCAGTAAAGTAACATTTTACAATTTTAAGCTCCTGTTTTTATTAATCAATCTTACATATCTTACAAATTGTTAAGACAATCAGCTCAATATTTTAATATGACAACAATCAAACATCACTATCCTTCAGTTCTAGAATAACAGATGCGTCAGGTGCTCGCAAAAACTGCTACCTACTAACTCGCCTTCAAATGCTTACATATAATTAAGTAGGAATCTCAGTAATGGCAGCAGGCACGTCTATCACGGCTCTCACTGACCACCATCTACATAATGTGACAATCAACAGTCATACATCAACATAACACGACACTTATGGAGCGTTACAACGCAATGGCACATATATTTGTGAAACTGAAATCGATTCGTCTTTTTTTCCTTGCATAAAATCGTAAGTAGAAACTGTTGCTGCGGAATAATTTACGGCATCTGAACGTTTTATTGAATTAGATATCATTCATACATCATAAATATGATGTGTAAAATCAAGATGGTAAACAAAAGATTAACAGCATTATTTTAGCAACATGTTTTTCCGAACACAAAATGTTTAGAAATAAATGTTTCTAAATGTTTTTAACTTGTGTACTTTTGTGGCTTTACAAATAAAAGCTGCATCTAAGTTTCCAACATCATAAACACCAATTTCGTAGAAAACAATAAAACAACTTGTTTTCAATCCAAACAATCAAGTTATGATGCTTACGACAAAAAGGAGTCGAACCAAACTGTTGTTCAGACAAGTTCCTAAGTCGTACGTCGACAGAATCGACAGAAAACTTAGCAAAAATAAGTAGAAGTAGGACAGCTTAGCGTGATGGGAAAAGTTGTTATGTCCCATAAGGAACTGACGAACTGTAAGAGCACTTAACTACTGTAATATATTCTGAAGTTTTTGAGACAAGAAATTGTAGTAGTAGAGAAAAGTTTTCCGATCAAATATACACATCTTATAGTAATTATTAATTTTTGCATATATGACTGCATAATAAGTGTTGAATAAGTTAAGTAATATATTCAGCAATTATAGAAATATACTGTCAGTTAGAAAATTGATCACATTGAACAGTATAAACCTCGGTTCTTATCTTGTCTGCCGTGACAATGGCAAACTTTTGAAGCCCCTGTACCCATTATGAATTTAAACATATTAACATATCAAACTTATAATCAAAGACCACACACAATTACCAATACACACGGTCTCAATCGCCCATTGTACTATTATAAGCTGGATAATCTCCATACTACAATCATTCGGACAAGGAGATTGACGGTCAAATAAAGTCTGTAAGCAGACGAACGGCACTAGAATCCTCTATAAATGTACCCCATTGAAATGACGATCAACTTGCGAAATTACTCGACCACCATAAAAAGATACACCGAAAATAAGAAGTTCTTGAAGACGAAGAAACGTAAGACGAAAGTGTAGGCTCAAATGAAAATGGTTAGCTTTATGTAGTAAGCGACGCACGTACCAAAGATTATTCACGGTACGTCACAATATTTTAAACGGATGCATTAAGTTCTGACCCCTCACAGATAATATTGGTGTCCAGTTTAATATATTATTTAATGAATGTGGAAAAATAAGGTGTTACTTTATGCAGAACCGTGCATAAAACCATGACTTACAATATGTCGGCGAGAAATCGAAAAAACTAATATGTTTCGTGTTGTTTATCTTGTACGCTGAGAGTTCAATGTTTATGATGTTTTGGAAGTCTGATTTATGAATCAGCGCATAACCCATTAAAACGATTTCTAGAATGAAAGTTTGGAATATTTTATGACCCAGTGTTGTTTTTTTGCTAAACAAAACATACAGATATTTTGTGAAGAAATTTGAAGAAACGTCTAAATATTTAGATATAAAAACTTGAAACACAAAACTATTGATACCTGTAAAGCATACCTGAAAAGCACATCAAAAACACACAAAATGCAATGTCAATAGTTAGTCGTTAATAAATTAACTTATATCTAGTAGATAGTAGGAAAAACCACGTACCTTACTGGCAGTCTTCATTTTCTTTCTTCAATGTTCACAAGACGCAAAACGATTGGCCAATCTTAAATTCTAGAATTAAAACGTAACTTTGTCGAAGGCAAAAGAAAGCTGTCCGAAACGCCTTTCCACGGCCGGTGTTCACAAACCCGAAGGTGGATCATTGAGCAATTATTGCATGTTTATTATTGTAATATTCTCGTCTGAACGGCGAAAGTAATTATGGGGACAGCAATACAGCTTTTGGCTTCGACACAGTAAAAACTATCAGCCGACAGAATCGAATAAGCATCGCTTTTTTTATGGCCACGTGCCACAAGCGAGCATCTCGATTCGGTCGAGTTATAGCATCGATAAAAGCCAAACACTATCGGACACACCCCTTTAAAACACCGATATTAATATTGTAACGTAATTAAAAACGTCAAATTGGATGTTTTGATGTTTTACGACAATGTTTGCAATAAAGTTATTGAAACGCGAAGGGAGGATGGTCCTTATGGTCCGTTTGGCGGCGACTAGAATTAAAGTACAACAAAATTCAATCGAATGCGTACACATCACTTTAGGCCTTTAAATGATGTGCCGAATGTCGATAAAATAGTGTTGTACCCTAATTGGGGCCCCTTAGTCGCCGCCCCTATTTACATTTTCCGATTGACGGTGCCGTCGTTAAAGTTCCACCATCTTGGTTTGAAAAAGGAAAGATTTACTTACTCAAGTTTGAAAAGTTTCAGTTTTTGCTGGGTGGAACTTCAAGTTCCAACACAGGACATCACAGAAGACCATGTTCCCGGGGATTATCCGACAGTGGATGGGAAGGAAGGAATATCTTAGTCACAATACAAAACCTGATAAGATTTTTTAACGTTTTATTATTTTTTATATATATATTTTTTGTAATGTCTCTTCCGATTTCATCTACGACATTGTACAACCACATTATATAAATTACTCGAAACGATAAAATAAGTTTATTAAAAATAGAGTAGATTAAATCTTTCAAAAAAATATTTAAATAGAAAAACTTGTACAACATTGCATCTAGTATTACAAGACCTCGCTTATTATGTTATTTATTGTACATATTTACAAAAAAAATGTATTTTACAGTAACAATGATCTAGCGTCTTTAGGTATTATTTCTATCACATTGTCATTCGCGTCAAGCAGGCGACAAAAATGTCACGTCTCCTGCGTGACGTCATAGTAAAAAACTTAATCATCGAGTAATTTTCTTTCTACTTGAATTACAGTCGGCCATTTCACAACCATTGGAGAAATATCCCAGAAATATTGTCATAACACTGAATATTTATTTAAATGTTGCAGAAACCGCCGAAAATATATGTCCAAGGTGTAAATGAATTACTTAATTAACATTTTCAACATTAACTTTTTAATGGCTATTGTAAATTTTTGTGACAGCTTAATACTGAGTACATAAATAATTTATGAAGTTGGACGAGCACTTCCACAGATACAGGCAGTAATTAATTTTCATTTACAGCTTGCAAACAATTTTCTGTACGTTACAATAAAGTATATCAGGCGATTACACACACGCGGACTACAATAAAGTCGCACGTCAAAAATGCACTATAAATATTATAATGAGAGCTATAAATTTTATACAAAAATATACACGTAGCTACCGCGTGTGTGTAAAGACCTTAACACGAACAAGCTTTTAAACGAGAATGGAATTATTGCACGTCGTACATATATCAGCGAAACATGAATAATCGTCTTGGAAAGCAATGGGCGCCCGTCGAAAAACTTAATTCCATATTTAAATATATGTTTTCGATGTTTTTGTCTTTGTTTTTCGGCGTTCGGCTAATGTTTCTGTCAACGGCGTGCCTAATTTCATGATTGACACTTCGCTTGTCGGCTGAGGACGAGAACAAGATGTTGGAACGAAATTAAGGTATCATTCAACTGTAATAGCATTTTTTCTTTTGTTCTGAAATGAAGAATAAGGGAATGAAGCAGTTTTTACTTATCAAGCACTTTTACATTAAAGCTAATAATATTTCAGAGAGAATACTGATCTGATTCCATGATGGATGGGAGCACAAGTGAAGTGTCAACACGTTTCTATATTTGAACTATCTTTTTCAGTATTTAAAATAATTAAAAATCATCTTGATATCTCTTACAAGATTCTAGACTAGCGTCTGGTTAACTTAGTGCTTCAAAAAATAATTAAGTACCAATAATTCAAATATCTCGACCACAGTTTCAGAGGCCTAACATTCAGAGATTCCGTAACATAATACTGATACTGAGAAACAGTCATTAAATATAATTTTAAGTACAATCTTCGGCTTCTCACTTGGTCGTTCATAAGGCACTAATAAGACACTTCGATAAGTCTTCATAAGTACAGTCAGCAACAACAAACTTTTACAAATGTTGACGAACTTGCATTCAAATTTTCTTTTAAGTACTTTCGAATATTTACAAGATTTCGCCAATTTGTGTGGCTGAGTGTACAACCGCATCACTTGTTAGGATACATACGTTACTTAACACTTAATATATTAATTTATTATTATTATTGTATCAACGTCAAAATCGCGAGATCCAATTTTACTAGCACTTTATTACTTATCACTATAACTTAGCCATTTATAAAAATTTGGATACTAGTAAAATTGAACTATAAATTGGCCGATGCTTCGTTAAAATATGAATGAGAATAATTTAAAAACTAAATAAAAATAAATAAGTATTGTAGCAACTAAATCATTATGTTCGGAAATAAATGGTAAGATTGATCATTGCTCAGTCTGTGCAGACTAGCTTGATTGTCAATTTAATATTCATTCTAAAACCACTTTATTTGATCACCGGTGACTGGCGTTATGCCACCCACGCGAACTCAGATATCACGAAGTACAAAAATATTGTAACAAAGCATCGGCCAAATGTTCTAAAAGTCGCTCAAACACACATCATGCCTTACATTAAACTCGTTACTCTGGATGGATCACAAACAATGTTAAAAATATACACTGAAGCGCACACTGGGAATGTTACGTACATACAGGTATCAATAACAGGACTCGGCCCTTGAGGACTTGTCACTAACTAACTACATTATAAAAATATATATTAGAATTTTACCATTAAAATTATTATGAAACAATTTTTTAGAGATCACCCTTGAATGTATCCGAAGTCGCTGCAACAGCACCAACATTTAGCACCAATGTAAAGGGAACGGGATATTGTGAGACAGAATGATCAATGGTCCTTAAAATTAATTCGTTGCATTCAAATTCAGTAATCGTTGGACTTAAATCTATTAAGAGGATGGCACTCGTTTAATGGCCTGAGAATTAATGAGTAAAATGCATTAGAGTAAAACCTTACAGTAATCGATCTGCGTCACAGATTTGAATCTTGAATTTCACACTTATTTTTGAGTCTGATTGTACTTACCTAACGTTGAGTGAAATTCGAGATTCATTTCTGCGATTCCGTACCTTCCTTATATTTAAAATAACGCGAAAATATATGAACAAAATGTACATAGCGAACATGAACGGTTTATTATGCTAAGTCTCGCGTCTCGTGTGATTTGGTAAAGCGAGTCACGTAAGTTTGTTTGTTTGTCTTTCCCCTTGTCTCGCTACATTCTATGCGTCATTCCGTTTTGATATATCAACTATTTATGATGGTTTTATGTTAATGACTTGTTGGTTTGTATGATTCGATCTGCGAGGAACTGAGTTACGGTCCGTGTATACGTCGCGGAGAACATTTGCAACTAACTTATTAACGTAGACTTGAAAACGAGAATTTATCGAGAAAATTTAAGCTTTATTTGTACAAAAATGTTTCAGTGTTGAATTCTGAGCATATAAACTACAAACAGAGATCATTAACCGAGTTATTTCCTCCGAGAAAACTTTTAAAATTCATATTGGGACAGGGTTTAATGTAGAATTTTACAACATCCGTAACTATAAAGCTGAGAGCAATAGTGACATTCCGAATCACAAAGTAGATATTGCAGTACCGTTATTACAAAACATATCGTATAACAGCACAAAAGAGAGAACAGAATTAAGTCATAATTTAAGGAGGATGGCAATTTCGAAAGGTTGTGTAACGCCGAGGGTACCGCGAACGCTTTTTATCGCGCGCCTCCTACTCAATATGACGTCACGCACTCGCGAAGCCACAAAACTTTAAAAAATTCAAATTTTAACATTCGAATTCATTTTGATTTAAATCTGGCAACAGTCACTAACAATTGTGGCGACGAGACCACCGGCTTGCGATTTAAAAAGTAAGTTAGGTCGCGTAGGCTGCGGCGCGCGCTCGTGGGCGGGCGGAAGTGAGAGCGTCAACGTGGAGACTTTTGCATCCTTATCTAACAACAATTAACACGACTTAGAGCGAAAAGGACGGTAGATAGACAATTCCGCAATGTCACAGATCACAAAACCCGATACTAGGCTGTCAAGGCTCGTCAGTTTACGACCACTTTCGGTGCAGATTGTGATGCAACCGATCGGATCTTGAAATGCGAAGTTGACGTAGTTACGCGTGCCTTTCATTGAGAAAAATATGGTCATTATCGAGCGAGTGCTTATTGCAAAAATTACAATATTCAAGTCACGTTTCGTCGTGAATAAAAAAATTGCAATAAATATTGGTTTTACGGCGAATCGCTCCGGAATTGATACGGTTCAAATAAACAGGCATGTTATCGATCAACTGGTCGGCTGCCCACCGAGGCTCAATTACATACACACACAATAATTTGATACAGTTAGCCAACATTTTCGCAAGGCTGAAACTTTTTTAAATAATGAGACATTAAAAGTAACACAGCGAGATAAAAGCTGGGCCTGCCTTGACGTGTAAAAGTTACTTTAGACATAAAAGGTACTCGTAAACATTGATAATTTTGAATGGATCAGAATTCTAGTTATATAGAAATATTTTGAAGCTAAAACACTCGTATAATAGTGAGTATTTTATCGACATAACTTAATAAAAGTTATATTACCGAGCATTATGTGATTGCACGCGTGTAATAACACAATAATATCGAACGTACGTATCAAAATGAATAGGCTTTAACTGAAGATAAATTGCTAAACGCTAAATTACTTTTAGGAAAAGCTTGGAGTAATCGCCGACAGTTTTACAGTCACACTAAAGTGCAGGCAGACAATGGGATTACTTATAGCAATAAAATTGTCCGGTGTCTGTCGTTTTTGCGTCAAATTTGCGGGATCAGCGGCGAATCTAACGCGATTTCATCGGTTTATCTACTATTAAATTGTGGTGCAAGTTGTGAGACACGAACCTTTAACACGACTGACATAGGCTTTTAGTGGATTACGTTAGGACAACTTACAATTTGCAACTTTTATAGACAATGTTTTAATTTTGAATCGACTCATCTTTCCATCATTAACATCTGTTATCGACTTTGCCTTTGAATTAATTAATCTAGGTAGAAATATATTTATTTCTCTTGACTCATCGAAGTGCTAAGCTAATATACATATATATAGCCTTTTATCATTCTAAGAATCGCTTTATTTTTACCTCCTATCTTTCAAAAGGAATAAAAACTTTCTGCTTTATCCCGTCACCCGCTGTTTTCTCACAACTTGTTCTACTGTATCAAAGGCCACGAAGAGAACATCTCCACGATTTTACGATCCAATCTCTGGAACAGAGTCTGCGTCGCAAGCGCACCGAACTATGAATGGCATCCGACACTTCCTACATCTGTCGCCTCACTATTTATAACAACACTTTGCACTAACACCCGGCAAATTGGACCAGCCAAACTTTTGGAACCATCCTTAATCGATCTTTAAAGCCTATTTCGGGACACAAAAAAACTCCAAGTACCAATCATAAGTTGTTTATTCAGGTTTCAAAATTGTTACTTTCCTTTCGAACGTAACCAATTTAAATTTGCTACAGATTTTAAAAAGGGACATTCGATTCTAGAGAAAAACAGTAACAGGTTTTTTGATATATTTTTAAAAGAAAGGCCCGCTTTGTTAATGAAGGTAATTTCGGTAACTGGACTGATTAAGGAGACTGTGACAGGCATTGATTACGCATTAAGAGTACCATAAACAAGGCTTCGATGAGGTGTTCATACCAAGTCTACTGACGACTAAATTAATTTGGAACGATTTTACTTAAAGGGGATATGTATTAATTTAAATTCAGCCTCATTTCGGCAAAAGATGAAAACACAAACGAGCCAGATAACATATGCAGCATAGTGGAAAATCACCTTCGCTCTAGGCGCATCAACAAGTTGAGATTCACGACACGATCGCAACGGTACGATAGTTGTCCGCAACACAATAATTCCGGAACATATCTAGTTAAATGAACCAACTGCAGTGGTCATACATAAATCATGCGCAGGAGTGCACGCGCCCGTATGTGTAGCAAAAGCGGGCATTACACGATCGACGCTCGCGGTGGAAGGACGTCGTCGCCTACGCCTCATTCTAATGCAACCATGAGCCAATACGCCGATTATATCACCGTTTATGTAGGTGGCCTTATAAGGTTAATGTTTAAAGCGACAATTAGTCTCTTTTGAAAGGTTCTTGTTATACGTTTAGGACATTTCCCACGAATGTGAGCGGAACTAATCCGCACGTACTGGCGATTTACATTTGAAAGGGTTTTGTTTGTGTAAAGCTCGATGATACTGGCCTATAGAAAAAGTGTTATGATGGATCGGCGGTCACAAAAGCTAAGGATTTGTTTTCAGTACTGAATGGCCGTCGAGTTAGCGCCGGACGCGTGTTGAATACATTATAACTGGAAGTACAATTCCACTCTGTGTGCACAAGTGTCCGTAGTAAGGAGAATATAACAATATGTATAGAATATACGAGGCTGTATCTGATTCCGTACATGGCATTGAAAATTGAAATCGTTTGCCTTTTGTAGATCAACCGTTAGTACAACTGAAGAAAGATAAAAGTTGACACTGAAACGAGGCAACACACTTCATCAAAAAGCCATTGAAAGCCAACAGTTGAATGATCAATCGGTACAACAGGCCATGAAATTGCCAGCATAAATCTTCAAAAACAAAAATGACAATTGCATCGAAATAACTATGGCGTTTACACACAATCCCGGTCGGCGCGGCGGTGTTCCCACGTAGCTGTCACCGCGGGCAAAGGCGCACTATACACAGCCTATCGGAGCATCTACACCACTCCAGTGGACAATCGTCCTAACAAAGCCTTACCGACCGAGGCCGGGACCCAATCATTTCCCACGCGGTAACGGTCGAGCCTCAACTGGGACGCTAGTTTGAATTTATGGACGCGGAACCATCGCCCCGCACCATATCCAATACCATTTCAAGATGACCACTAGTGAAGACATTACTAGATAAACCAGAGATGTACTACATGCCACAGATATTAGCTCGCCAGTGATCAAGCCGAAACGGCGCACAGATCGCGATACAAAAGCTTGACCGATAAGCTATGTTCTTTCAATAACAGGAGGATTGTTTGAACAATAAATACAAAAAAATCCTGTCATGTTACGATAAAGAGCTATGACCGATGACCTTTGACGAATATTTTGAGTCATTGCAATTGTTCAAGCACCTGATGATTCTGGCCGTCTCATTGTGCGGAACACGGCCCGTCAAACATTGGAAATAACCAAACATATTTTTGTCCGACCACGTGGACAGTTCTGTGTTGTTAGATCAACGTGTCCGGATTATTTTCAATTTCAATCAGTTTAATGACCTTCATACACACATCGGCATCAGTTTGTGTACTGTTCAACTATTTTAGAAACGCAATTGTCTTCACCAATTGCCCAACATGCGGTCTGTATTAAAAACGTGGAATTCTCGCAATGTTTTCGTTGGTATGATTCATGGCTTAAATCATGTGTGTAATAAATACAGTAGGAGTGATGGCTGAGGAGCAGAATCTATTTGATTTGATGTAGTGTAACACAATATCTAAAGCAGGTCGGTCGCGCGGTGACGCGGCCCGCGCGCAGTTTACGCTATTCTCGGCGCGGGCCTAATTTTAACCATGTGCGTCTCCCAGTCTAGTTTTAGGAAGTGGGCCGACTCAGATTCGTCGAATTAATCGAGTCGGATCTCGATACGTAACGTCCGACCGCTCGTTTCAAACATCATCGGTGACGTGAACGCGGATTGTTTGGGCTTTGCTTCTAATTCCGACGGGCCAATGAACGCCTAAGCCCATAAATGCGGCCAGCCAGCCACAGTACATTGTATTTAATTAAAAACAAAACACTTAATTGGACTTGTATAAATCCAGATGACGCAATAGCTGCCAATCAAAGGATCTAGCACAGATGTTTGTAAATTGCGCAAGTGGCATATAATCAAGGGTCCAATTATCGAAATGACACAGACGTCTGGCATATACAGTCGGACGATACACTCCCGGATAAATCTATAATGGATGAGGCGCGTCCCGCGTCAATCCAGTAAACGAGATCGCATAATCGGACGCATACATAACAGAAAGACAATGCGGGCTGCACTCATTAACCGGGAGGAATTAAAAATCTAGAGGTAGAGGTAATCGGGGCGCGTCCAGGGAGCAAGGATAAATTCAATTAGAGCAATCGGAGCGTCTCGCGGAAGCCCGTGGAGATGCAGCCGGGATAGCCGCGCAACAACGTGCATACGAATGACCGCGTCCACGGCATACAAAGAGGGACCTCCGCCGCAAATCATTAGAATTGCGGTAAGTGAGATGTGAGCGGAATTGTTAGATCCGATGCAGCTCCTAGATAATGACGTTGACTTCGGATTAGCTGGCACCGGCCACTAGAATGTTTACCTGCATATACAACGTAGCTGTAAGGATTTAGTGTCGCCGCGCTTGGTTAGCCGAAGGGAACTGGCTATTTATCGCAATGAGGCGCCCGTCAGAACGGGCAGGTTGTTTGTTGTGCAGATAATAAATGTGAGAGCGGAATTAATAAACGTGTCAGTGTTCCGTCGCCACACGAGAATGATGTACAATGTAAACGTCGGGGCATAATTTCGTCGGCGGATTTGTGACGCCTTGCGCGGAGCGTCCCGCTCGCCAATTTGTAAGCGCCGACATAAACCGCGGTGTAACGAAGCACCTAAACAACGAAATAAGCGAGCATCAAGCGACCCGCGGGTATATCTCAGCGGCTGACATGTCGACAACACAAGAAGCTACTCGGACTTTACATTCGCCGACGTAACGAGGGGAGCCGCCGGCTCGCCCATTGTATTTATGCCTTAAACACAATTTATTTATTCGCCAAACATTACGGAGACACAAAATCTTGTCCATAAATACATGTGAAAGCACATATCAAGTATCGGAATGCAAACGGCGGGGCTCGTGTCTGAATTATGCAACAGAGCGGCGCGGGCGCAAGCTGCCGTAATAGTGCACGGAGTGCGCCCGACGCAACTCCTAAATATACGTACGCCAATGTGGATAACTGAACCAGAGGCCCGAGCACGCACAAATAACGCACTGCCGAATCTTGAGCAAGCGACGCTCCGCACTGGGGAATCAATGCGCGCTGTATAACGTACATTAGACGCGACAGAACCCTTCGCATGACGGGCGACTTTCCCCGCAGATTAATACAACGATCCATTACCTAAATGACGGCGCAAATGGTATTTATTACGGTCATTGCTCTTGTCGAAATTTCACCAAATTGCGAAGCCTCCTGTCCGGACGCTGAGCGCTGGACGGATCTCTTCATTTGTCCGGCGCGGGGACACGGCAAAGGCGGTTTGCGAATATTGGCCTTATGGCTGATCGACTGTAAGTCCATCGATCTTGCGTCCGGGTGGTCGGGCGGTACACGTTAATTACAGGGGAGAACCGATCATTTAACGTGAATTTCGCAAACATTAAATAATTTTTAAAATATTGAACCGGCGATGCGTTCACGCGAGGAATAATAAATTAAGGAGACACGGGACTCGACAACGTTGTGGGCACCGCTTCCTTAAAATTTACACACAAATATGTCTCCGATAATCAAAACGGCTCAGACAAAAGAACAAATAAAGCTGAAACTGAAACAATAGGCACAGAACGACGTTCATTAACCGGCGATACGAAGCAGTGAGGAGAGTCGGCGCCGCGTCGTGTAATCCTAGAGCCACACGCGGCGATGATTACAAGGCACCTATTAGTCAAATTAGCTTTATTGTTGCCTTTGAGTTGCACAAGGCGACCAATCGGCTTACACTCAGACAATTATGTAGGCACATTAGCCGGTACAATACGATGAGTCAACAGAAATTGCGTCCCGAGCGTTTATCAAAACAATAGTATTGATAAGTTAATAAAGCGAGGTGCGAGACGCCTAACGAGCGATTACCGAGCGATGTGGTGAATAGACGCCATCACGCGCGCCACGCGTTCAGCGCCGCGCGGAATACGTTATGCAGGCGTGACTCACTGCGCCAAGGAAACGCGCCCTACGCCTCATTCTACAAAAGTTGTTCTACTAAAAAACACTAACAATTTACAATTCGAGTCGACATCTCCTACAGTCGCCACTACGCTTTTTTACCAGACGGGAGATGCGAACGTGATGGGAAACAGAAAGAAACCATCGACACTGGAATGTTACGAAGCACGCGCTGCCGAAAGCGAAAACTCTTGAGTTTGCGAGATGTTACGAAACATGCGTATTCTCGATTAGGGGATACGGCGAGCGAGGGCACTGACCGACTTCCACATTTATACCGCTAATTCATGCACAAGAGCATCTGCATCCTACGAGGCAGCGTTACGCCAAACACTCGCTCAGCTAATACAGTTTATATTCACGGAACAGACACACGACGCATATTACACGCCGAGAATACGTAAAGAATTATATTTATGTAAACGACTTCACAGTGATGACAGGTGAAACCGTTCCTAGCGGGAGAGAAAAATGCCGCCTTTGAATATTAAGACACATAAAACGAGATACGGTATGTCCAACACATAACAAAGTCACGAAAACATGTACAGCGAATAGAACAGAGCGATAGAGATCTCAAGCGCGCTCGTCGCGGGCGCAAGACACGCTTATCTCTGGGAATCGTAATTACCGCGTGAATATTTCAATCGATTCGACTTATCGATGATGCGCGAACAATAATGATCGATATCAGTCCGGACGTATTATTTCCGTAAGTCAAACGTGGACGCGGTGAGAACGACCCACCTGAAGACGAGAGATTTTTATCGATCCGCCCGCGAATCGAACGAATCGACGTAATCGATTTCCACATATCGAAGCTGACAAGCGATATTCGAGGTCGGGGGCGAAGGCTCAGTGGGCGCCGGATGGGTTCGAAATTAAAACGATATGCAAATTAGGTACGAGAATTAATCGTCGGGTGCAATCGACGCGACGGCCGCGAGAGCAGCTACTGGGTACAAATCGATGAATAAATAGTGTCCGATTAGCGGCGCAAGGTGTGTTCAGCGCTTAATGGATGAATCGAATCGAATCCGAGCAGCTCAATGAATCGACGCGTCGAACGCTCCGTATTTGGCTGTATTTGATCAGTCGCGGGCTTCATTGATTAACCGTTGGCGCGAACAAGACGATACGGAACACAATTAGGCGCGATAGTTATCGGCACTGAATATAGTCCACGTGTGTAGTGTGGCTGGATGTGGCCTGATGTGGCGATGTGCGCTGACCTGTATACACTCGAGCACGAGGCGGCACGAGAAAGCTACTGCGTTACTCGGGATTGATTTTCCCCGTAACTCGACGGCCGGCGTCGAGTTTGACAGGAGAATTTATAATAATCACTGGCGGTACCACCGAAAGTAATTTTCAATTAAGTTTCTTGATAATCCGGATCACGGGCCGGCTGGACTTAGAACCTGAGGCGACAGCGCGCTCCCTTGATAATTGGAAACTGTCTCTAGTTACAAATAACACCTGCTGCCTACTTTGTTATTAGTTTTTTCTTTGGTATTTCATAAATATTCACCGCCGACGATACTTTTACAGTCCAGTCTTTCAGTTCTTTTTTCTTTGGCCGCATTTAACTTTACAACGTATGCTAATAGAACGGTCGTTAAAGCGTCTCTCTACGATTTGGTCTATAATCAATAGTATTAAGTGCCGTCCCGAATACGTGAACTTTACAAAGAGCTAGAATGAAAGGCCGATTCATTCACAATAATGAATCAATAGTAGCACGACCGCTCCCACTTCCGAGTCGTCACTCTAACCGAAAAACCGGTCCGCGGCGTTAATTATAAACCGATTTTAAATCAGATTATTTCGCTACCGAACACCGATCTATCCGTTCCGACATCTTTGCGTCTGAGATCATCAATTTCATTGATAGGATTTTTCGATAGATTGTAATTGAATCATCTTACTTTAATTGAATTCTAAGCTCCCGTCACGATGAAATTTTATAAGGTTTACATTTCAGAAATCTATTTAAAAATTATGTGAAAATAACTGAGAAAATAATTGTGATAAATGATGAAGTCTCCGTCAACGGAAGCGTATAATTCCACCACGTGATAATTCATTTCTTGCGTCCACGGCTGTTCTTATCTTAACGATCTGAATGAATACGTCAATCTCGATCCGCAATCGGTTATGAGACGTTCGCTCATCAACACACTGAACATTTTTATTATATTAAGCAAAAACAGAACTTTCATAAACACGTCCGTAACTCAAACCTGGAGAGACGTGATCAGCGAAAACAATCTACTCGTCAAAATATTTACAAAATATATTAACAAAACAGTTTATTGCTTGTATATTATTCTTTCTCTTCTTATCTAAAAAAAGCTAATCTAGAACGTGACTATCTCGTTAAACAGTCGTAACTGCCGCGGGGGCGCCGGGCGCATCGATGTCGGGATTTAGTCTAAGTGCCATCAGAACTACCGTTGTGGGTGATGGGACATGTGGGGGTGTGAGAGGTGAGCGTGCGAGTAGGGCTGGCCGAGGGAGCTGAGGGGGAGCGGCGAGGGGCAGGGCGGGTGCTGGTGGTACTGCTGCAGCGGCGACGGCGCCAGCCCGGGGTGGTGTTCCAGCGGGTACTGCGCTGAGCTCGCGTACGCCAGTTGCCTCACCTTCATATCCTCGTCTACTACGTTATACGTGAGCTCTGTCTCCTCGTAGCCTGTGGCGGCCATGCGCTGCTCGCTGGTGGTGGGCGGGTCAGGCGAGTTCAGGCACGTCTGGATCAGCCGCTTGCCGGAGTCCGACGTGATCATCGGCTGCAGCTTCCGCGTCGCGAATGTATATACGTGACCGGTCTCTGACGCGACTAGCAACATCACTTGTGTCCCCGTCAGGGTCGACAGCTCGTATGCCTGGAAAAGAGAAAAATATCCGTTAATACTGCAATCCTATAATACTAGAGACAAACATGTCACTAATCCGCGTTTTGTGAGCATTTGTGCTGAAAGATTTTGTTGCTCAAAGAGCTTGTCAAAGGCAGTTAATATAATACCCGAGCCCGCAACTCTTGGCATATTTTGATTCAAAACCAACTTGAGCTTCATGTAGTTACAAAAAGTTTAACGAAATATCGTCCAAGTAAACTAAATCTAAATTCTTAACCTGACCTAATATCAAAGCTATGCAAGCCTTGAAATCTAACTAGACCATTTCAAAGACTCCATCCAGTTCTGTCATTGCTTGCTTTCACATAGAAATGTGACTGTAGTTCCATTATACCGGGCAAACTGTTTGTTTCGTCAACAACACGATAAGAGAGTTCTCGTCAATCCAATTTGCCGCTCGGTACTTCAAAGTGTACTTGGCCAGTGTTATCGGCTCCTAAGAGTTCCCGCCGACCTTTCACCTCTCCCACGCCTCTAATTCATATGTAAACCACTGCGCGTTCGTTTTCGGGAGCATATCACTCTCTCACGGCACTCTTTGTGTATGCATGACGAATTAACACACCCACTGGCGCCCATCCACCCACACCTACTTACACCACCGTTTATTTACCAATGGCACATTCTAATTTCGACCCCAGTGCTTCGCATTAAGAGCCGTGTGACAATATATTGTTAAAACAGCAATTTGACGCGGACAATTGACAAAAGTCAGGTAGCTTGTATTATGTTCATCTCTCAAATTGATGCTAACTACACTGTGTGCCTTATTACGATTGGTATAGGGGTTTGTGTGAAGGATTTCTGTGAGCTTTCAATGCAAATTGATTGTGTGGCGTCTAATTTGGTTTTTCCATTGCATAATATCGGTCTGTGGTCTTGGTCGCCCACTAGAATTATCGGTTACGTGGTAACGGTTTTATTTGTAAACCATTTTATTTATTACTTTACTGATTTGGTTTAGTATTGAATTTTGATTTTTATTACCAAGGTCTTTGGTGTCTTTGTTTATTTTTGTGATTTTGTTAAAAGTTTGGCAAACTTCGGTGTCCTAAGTCTAGTTTCGAAGCTCATGTTCTGCTTTCACAAATGTATAATCATTTTTAAATATCGTTATAGTCAATGTTTAATAATGAAAAATAGCAATGGAACTGCAGAGATCACATAGGTCACTGAGATTTAAATCAAGATTGACATGAGAAAGGAATAAGAGCATCAAAGTAAACAGTTGAATACAATAAAAATCATTGCAATATCCTTTAAAACTCATCCTTGTTCCACATTCCCAAGTGCTTCAAAATATCAAAGAGAATCAATGGACTTGGCCAGTATCATTACAATGACAATAAGCCTCGGAAATGGGTCTGACAACCAGAGCTGTAGTTAATTGAATCCTGTGATTTAGAATTCTCAACTTAACCCTCATTGCTTTAAGATTCTAAATAAATCACACGAAGCAGAGTGATCGCTCTTTTCTCAAAACTTGCACTTCCCTTCTCCATTCATTGGAGTGATTGATGATAAGACTGTAATTAGCGAACCTACTGCTTGCATCTTTGACATCGACACCCTTATTCCAAAACTGGGTCACTGTAAAATGATTCTTATTAACATTACAATAAGGTGCTTACTGACAGCGCAGTTTAGTTGGTGCCGGTATAAAACACTGCCGAAATTGACAATTACAAATGCACCTTTAATGAGCTTTGTTGTTATACATGATTAATGAGGCTTCAGTGAAATTTCAGTGGACTTGAAAATATTGGTACTCGGTACTGAGGTCAATCTTATAAAATCGGTCTTTTGAATAAGGAGAGTCATGTTTTTACGTTATTTTTACGTCATTAATCAGGAGTAATATGAGACGTCTGACGGTACTTTGCTGATTGAAAGGGATCCGAAAATTAGGGATATTTAATTGCTAAAGCAATCATGATTTATAAAAGAATTGTACTATTTTTCAGTGCCTGAAAAATCTCTTCTATAAAAATCAAAAGATTTTTTTTTTAATGCTTTTGTAACTCTAACTCTGTCCGTCTGTTGTATGTAAGTGTGTTCGGGTCAAATCTTGCAACCGAATTTTAAAGCTGTTATCCTTCACCGTTTAAGATGAAATTGTGCATACACGTTTAGTTTGGACGGCAATTAATTCATTATTACTGCGTGACGTCATTCTAAATCCGATATGGCGGACGGCCATGTTGGCGGACTAGTAATTTTTTGAGCGCTGCCATGATATGGGTATCAAATGAAAGGGTTTGCTGAGAAGAATACGAAAAAAGATTGTTTTAATTATCCTTAATTGTATTAAGTCTTAACATGATACGTGATGAAACTTGGTACACGGGTAGACCATGTCCTGGATTACGACATATGATACTTTTTATCCCGGGGGTATGTTTCCTTGGGATGATATAAAGCGGGCGAAGCCGATTGCTTTAAATAGTAAGCATAATAATTTACCCTCGTCAAATTTACCGTACAATCTATTTTTCGCTAACAGGTAAAGAATATCAAAGTTGCCATAAAATAAAAACGATTACCGACACAAACGAGTTACATTAAAAGATCCGACTTTATGGCCGCAATTGATTTTTATGACCGTTTTCATCTGTACATAAATTTTCGCTACTGCACTGGAGCTAAGCGAATTAACTACTTACATTGATAAAATCGCAAAATAAATATTCATTCGGGCAAATCAATATGGAGCTTAATTTGATCGTGATTAAATAAACTGTATCTACTTCACTTACGTTTAATATACAATTAGTTATATTATTTATCATTTAACGTGTAGGTACAACCTTTTTTCCGCAGCTTCACTCTTCTTGCCTACCTATCCTTCTACAAGAACCTTGCAATCTTTGGGATAAAATGTAACCTTTTTCACTTAAAGGTAACTAATATTATCCCTAAGTTTTTATGGCTGTCTATCAAGTGAATGATATTTTTTAACCGGATTAGTGGTTTCAGAGATTTCCACTTACAAAAAAATATATATCATAAACAGCTTCTGCCAGCGGCTTCGCTCGCGTGAAAGTCGAATATTATCCCGAGGGAACCTATTCCCGGGATTAAAAGTATCATATGTGCTATTCTTAACTACAATCTATCTCTGTGCAAAATTTCATCCAGATCCGTCCAGCCGTTTGAGCGTGAAGAAGTAACAAACATACAAACACACTCACAGACTTTCGCCTTTATAATATTAAGTGTGATAATATTCATATTTGTTTGTACGTTTTATTAGAAAATATTATACGAGTTAGTCGTTAAAGCAGTCATGCTTTTTACTTGAAACAAATTATATCAATAAAATTCAAACCATCAAGTAAATCTTAATAAAAATCATTCTCTGTGAAAATCGCAATAACGTTTCCATTGTTTACACAAACAAATAGTTTCTCAATAAGTTTATCACGTCAATTTTACAGTTACGTTCAAATTACGCTGTCAAAGTTTAAACCAATAGCTTAGTCTCTAACATGATTAGCCCGCTAACAATTGGTTAACCTCTGTTGACTCCAGCGGTGACCTCTGATAGGGCTGCACCAAGAAAAATTGAGATTATCACACTAATAATATTATAATGGCGAAAGTTTGTGAGTGTGTGTATGTGTTTGTATGTTTGTTACTTCTTCACGCTCAAACGGCTGGACGGATCTGAATGAAATTTGGCACAAATATGAATTATAGTCAGGCATAGCACATAGGATACTTTATAACCCGGGGATAAGTTCCCTCGGGATAAATTGCCAGCAGCTGCAGAAGCTAGTTTCTTAATAAGTTTATCACCTAAATTTTACAGTTACGTTCAAATTACGCTGTCGAAGTTTAAACCAATAGCTTAGTTCGAAACATGATTAGCTTGCAAACAATTGGTTAACCTCTGTTTGACTTCAGCGATGACCTGCGATGCGATAGGGTTGCACAGAGAGAAATAGAGATCATTGATTTAATATTATTATGTTTTTTATCTTCATTTGCTAACCATGGAGGAGCTCATAGCTAAGTAATAATAGGCGCACGGGTCGATCTTGGTGGTTAAGCAACGGTTAACGAGGTTGATCCGTGGATGGGTGACCATCTTAACATAGCATGACTCCTCCGCGTCTCGGAAGCACGTTAAGCCTTAGGTCACGGCAGTCATTTGTAGACCTTTGACAGTCGTTACGGGTAGTCAGAAGCCAGCAAACCACCAGTCACCAGGCACCAGTCTTACCAAGGAGAATCGTGTTACCCAGTTACTGGGTTGTGGAAATCAGATAGGCAGTCGCTCCATGTAAAATACTGGTTACTGCATCCGGTTAGATTGGAAGACGAACCCAAGCTACGCCCGGCTAGGCAGATTAATTTATCCAATAACAGGGCTTTCATTTGCAGCTTTCTTATTGTGTTCTGTAAACCCAATAAGGAAGCAGACCCATTAGACAAAGACGTTGCTGACGGTACACGATGATCACATCACTGTCAACAGCTTTACGATACTCAAACACCCGAAGATTCTAACAGCACACATTAACAACTTTCACTATAATCCCTTAAAAGCCACCTCAGCAGCCTCCACGACACAACATAATCCTTAAATTAAAAAGAGCCCGTATTAGCAAGATTGACAGATCCGTTCATAACTACACACAAACCGATCGCGATGTTGCAAAAAAACGTCCGGATAAGTGCTCCAGTTAAGTCACAAGTGATTGTAGTAAGGTGCAACTAAAATCCGCAAAACCGGTGCGCACGAGACATAGGCCCGAAAGGGGCCGAAAGTTTCCGAAGGTAATATTCGAAAATCGAACGTCAATTAGCCTGTCAAATTTGATCGTAATGATACTTGCAGTGTGGGGCAAGTATTCTCGTTAATTGACAACGTAGGAAGACGGATATTAAAAGAAAGTAATGGTTCCCGTTCCTCGATTCCATGTTCCATTGTTTTCTCGCTAATTTAGGACTGAAGGGAACACTTATCCTGCGTATTACGCGCGCGTAGGCGATGGTTTAGCAACCTGTCCAAACAATTGGATGTATAAATAGTTCGGGAGGAGTTAGGGACGTTGTCTCGAACAATATCAACATAGTAAAATACGGAGGATTTAGGAGGAAGAAATGGGATAAAATCTTACAAAGTTGCATCACCGTAATGGGTGAAGGGAGGACTTGAGAAAACTGAAGTTATTGAAGGACATGAAGCCACAGATTTAAATATGCAAAGATACATTTGCAATACTCTCCTAGTAGAGACTGAATGTGATGTTTAGGATTCAAAGAAAGCTCAGCTCAAAGCTAGCGGAATATTGACTTAAAAAATGGTTAACAACATTAAGAGATTTCACAAAAGCGAAACAACTTGTTCGAAGTTGAATCGAGGATCTTCGCGTAATGTCATGTAAACCAATACATAAAGTACATTTTAAAGGGTGCTTGTGAAGGCAGTGTAAATGTCAAATGAGGGGATCGACAAATAAAAATGTAAGTACGGTTATTTTCAGTAACTGCAGAAGGTCATCGCGTAAAGATGTCATTAAATTGGATCTCTTAACTCGAAATTTGGAAGAAGACAACATAGGTAACCCAAAAATCAATAAACAGATATATATTTAATTCAAGCTGGGCTGTCCAGTAAACGTGAGTTCGCATCAGGTGAATTGACAACTCACTTAACCAAAATTTTCATGGTGAGATTTTTACAAATCAGCACTATTATATTTTTATTAGCTTGACTACTATGCCATAAATATAAGTATTTATATCTGTAAATAAAGTGTACAAAATGAATCTTTTCAAAAATAAGTACTGTGAAGAAATTCTTCTAACAACAAACTCAACAAAGCCTTTCGAGACTCGCATCTAAGGAGGGACAAAGCGCACTCCAGACCTAAGCCGATCAATTGACTGGAGCACCATAGAGATATCTAGAGAATAAGCCTCTTTCTTTGCTGCAAGGCACCTCAAATACACTACTACAGGTATAGTCTGTGCATTTTATAAGGGGTTTGCGGTGACATTTTCAAAAATAACGTATTTTTTTAGGTACGAGTAGCTTGCAGTACATCACTGAAGTGTGTTTTCAAAAATAGAATAACGGTCAAAAGTTTGTTTGGTATCGTAACGACAAAATCATTTGTCATAAATGACAGCTGTCAAAATCGAATCAACCCATCCTTACCTGCACAGACTATAAAAATAATATTTTCGGAAATGTTCTAGATAATTTCCTCAATTTTTATATCTTTAAAGCTAACGATTTAACTGTGCAACTCATTTAAGTGTACACACCTTGGGATCTGATGTGTATAATAAAGCCGGTCATTACGAAGCAAGCAATCCGGCTAAGTAAATGATGATTACGATTACGCTTGCCACTTATCATAACACTGTATAACGAGATCTGAACGTATTTTTTTCTATTATAATAGTTATTACTTCAACTTAATGGGGTTTCGGGATGGTTTTTGAGATGGACGTGTTAAGTGATAGTTGTTAAATTAAAAGTGATAAGTATGCATGAGTCGTGTGATAATTATGTTTTGTTTGTGAACTTATCAACAGTAATAAAGTTAATGCAAGTTTTTATGGTACTAAAATGATGATAGATTAAGAAGCTTCTGTGGATGACCCAAGTATAATGTCTTGTTTAAAATTTATTAAAGTTACTACAGGATTCCAATATGAACTTTATATTCTTTGTAGAACAGAACTAGCTTTTTCTTTTAGCTGTGGAACTAATCTTACTGATCCCGCAGAAACCAAAATCAGGCAACGACAGTGTAGCTTTTCATGAATGTAATCTTTTTTCGAAATTGGATCAGAACTTCCAAAGATAGCCTTTTACAAACATATAAACAAACAACAATACAATACCAGCCTTTTACCTGTTCAGATTCTAATTAAATATGATGTGAATACAGGAAGATCAAAAATTCGAAATCACTTCAAGTGCCCCGTAAAAATAACTTTTATGTTAGGACCACCGCATCTTTCACAATATTTACTAAACCAAATACCTATAGACATTAGAGATTCAATGAACAGTAAAAACGAAAACACAAGTTGAAAGAATACTGCAACTCGATGTTACCTTAATTTGTCAATATAGTAGCGTTGTGTAAATTACACACCTTGAAATGCTAAGTCAGACCCCAGAGGTCTAATAGTGTGCGTTGTTTAAGTTTTAGGTCAACAAAGATTATAAAAACAAAAAAATACTGTCCCAAAGGGCAAAGGCCTCTTCTCATATAGATAAAGCACAAACATATAAACAAACTTATTAGTTTTTACAAAATTTTAATAATTTTCGTAAACGTGGCAGCCCTAAAATTTCGCGGTACACTATCCTAGCTGTCGCCCCAACTCTGGGCGATGAAAACTACACTTTTTGCCGAGATCAGATACAGAATCCGATAGCACGGCAACTAATAGCTCTATAAACAAGATAATCGCGGTTAACGCTGGGAAAGATGTCGTGCCGGCGATTTATGAAATGCTTTAAAAAATATGAAAGTTCAGAGATTCTGAGATAGCGGCGAATAGGTGAATTTAAGTGGCCAAACGCTTATGTGTTTACCAAATATTTCGGAGAAATGGAATAGTTAACTAAACATCTTTAGCTTCTGTTCAACAAATGGTGATAAAACTGTTAGAATTTATGAAGTCGGTAATTTCATCAAAGAAACAGAAGAATACATTTCTACACTACAAGGAAAAGTAAAGGACAAAGAAACGAAAGGTCAAAATAAAATTAATAAAGAAAACAAAAGAAATTTAAAACGGACAACTGACGATGAAAAACGTCAGTCAGACCGTTCACACGTGAATAACCACTTATGAATTGCAAAAAATCACATTTGATCGTCACGAATTTTTGTCCCTGTTCCTTAATAATAAAAATCCCTACGCCGATGTAAGCGTTGTGGTAAATTCACGAATTAAGAGAGAAAGCATTCGGGCCGGGACATAGCGATACGACATTACTGTGACAAGTGCGACCCGGGGGAAAAAAGCAACTAATTGCGACTACAATGGAGTACAAAGCAGCCGCTTTTCCCACGGAGCATCCGAGCGCGCATGCGTACCGATCATTTCATGCGTGCTCGTCTTTTATTGCCAAAAATTAATGCCCGGTAAACAGTCCTTAATTGCAAGCCAGTCTTGTTAAAATCAGCGTCGGTAAGACCGCCCGTCACACTAAAAGTAACATTTCTCGGAAACGAGAAACCAGAATATACATAAAACGCGCAATATCTGACTAATAATAACGTAACATTACGAATACCCTGTGATTCTTGTGTCGATTTTTGGTGCATGATCGTCGCTTTATGACATTTTAATTTTATTGGTTAATGCCATTTTGCCCATTCTGTGTTGGATCATGGTGTAATTTTACTTTAACAACTTTATAGCTAAGAGATATCTCCCATATTGACATTTTTTGCAGAAAATATTAAAGAATCCTGTTGGAAGTATCAATATTTTTAATGTGTAAAAACAGATGCAGCTTGTCGTATTGAAATGGAAATATCTACTATTAAAACTATCAATAACTTAATATTACTTAGACCTTATAAAGTTGAATTCTTTAGAACTAACACATTAAAAATGTACTTCGTTAATCATGATTATATAATCTAAGTAAAGGAGTAAAGAAACTGAACAGGTGGTTATTAAGGAAGGTTTTAATAAGCTAGTTAATTGAAGACAAATTAATAATGACGTAGCTTTCGCACAACATTGTCTTAAGGTTTAGAAAGGTAGCAAAAAGCAAATGAAAAATGACTTCGTCGCTAAACGCAAAGACGATACTAGCGAAGAATTATTCAGACAGGTGTAAGGCGTTTAAGTGATAAAACTTATTGGCATTATTTATATAAGTATGTAAACACAAAATGCTTAAAAAAGAAAGGACAGGGACAGATATGGTCACTTTTCAATTCATTCAGAGCATTACTTAATTTATCATCTCATTTTATAACAGATTTCTGTTATTAGTTTTCTAATGCATCATCACTAACAATAAAAACAAGAATACTAAAGCAGACATGACCACTGTTATGCACAAAAAATTCTGTAGTTACACTATCAATTTCTGCAAAGTATTCACCAAGGTCCAATACTCAGCCCACGTTTGCCTGCTTCTATAAAATTCCATGAATTCCCGATAACCACACCAGCCTGTACCGATCCACTTTCACTATAGCCTAAGGTGTTAACCTATTATCTTCTGACCGTGGCTAGACGGCAATTCATATGGAAATGAAGTAGCCGACAGGTTCAACTGACGGCAAGGCTAAACGCTTAACATTAACTTTAATTAGTTTACAGGAAACTGTGGGTAACTTTAATATAATAGAGACGGTAGTTGGAAAGTATGGGCGGTTAAGTATTTCCGCAAAGGTGGGATGTGAAGATCTTAAAATTTTAGAAACATGGGTTGGAGAAAGCAATAAGATTTCCAAAGAAAACCACGAACGGTTATCAAAGAATTTTAGTTAAAAAAATAACTCCATTAATTCCGATTCATATTAATGAGCATTTAATGCTTTTTATATCCAGATCATCGTGCAGAAATGACATTCTCGACAGTATCACTAACTTTTTTTCAACACAGATTGATAATGTAGGAGTTTTCTGAAATTCATTAATTAAGAAAACGCGAAATGAACATGCAATCACAAGAAATAGAACGCAAAAATGTGAAAGCCCAATGATAAGAAACGAACGTCGCGTGACGATTGATAAGACCCGCTTTCAAATACAACAAAAAGCTTTGATAACAACGCGTCAATCTGTTAACGGTACAGGTACGTCACACGCCACGTGCGTTTTCTATAATAAAAAATAACGTAGCCTTAACAAGGGGCTAAGGAAACCCCAAAAACAGGTTATGAAAGGCCAGGTTGCCATTTGTGGGCAGCACTCGACTGGATTAGTCGTAAAAGGTTTAAACGGGCCGTGTTCGTCTTTTGCCTACCGAAGCGTACCAGGCCACGTGGCTGTATTTGTCTGCAGCTCTACGTCACCGTTCACCCTTTATGGTAAGGATGATGCCATTGCAAGTGTAGTGCAAGTAAGGACGTGGAGTTGATTCACCTCTGACGGGATCACAGTTATGATTACTTTGATAGCGAGCTAGCGATGAAAGTAATCAAGTTTGGCTTCTTACACACCAGTTTTTTTCTAAAAGTTCAGTCATTAAAGATTCATTGAATTGTACCGCAAGAGGTTTAGCCGCTGCAAAGTTCCAGCAAAAACATTAACAAGCGGTCAGTTATGTGACACTAATAAGCGTCATACAATCAATAATATAAAAGGGTGATTCGTATTCCGGTAAAGGACATAACAATAAATCATGAGAATCTGTAGGGGGTTGCCAATTCAGAGTTCAGTGTAATCAGCGCCAGCGCCGTAATGATCGAAAAGTGAAAGTTCCAAGCTTCATTATCCCTCAATGGAATCCAACAGGGAGCCACACGTTTAATCACGATTAACACTACTTGTGAACTAAGCACGCCAACTCCAATCTGTCGATCGACAACTATGTCGGAGAAGAGATTCCGAAGAAAACATACAGAAATCGTTTAAAGCAAAAGATAAATTAGTATGTGAGAAACATTTTCGGCTTGTTTGTTTTGAGAGGTCGTCAGATGTGACCGAAAACTTGATTACAGAAAAAAGTAATGATTCTGAACGAACCAGTCGTTCCGATGTTTCCTTGAATAGCGGTACAGTATGTAAATTACATTGGAGATGCAACAGAGAAGAATTCTGATACGAAAACCTACGCATACAGAGAATGTGTTATTTAAGATAACAGTTCTGCAACAATATTTCTGAATATATAAACGGGAATAATGAGTCCTGGAATGAGAGTTTATATTGTTGCATTCCCCATAACATCATTGACAATATTGATTTCAAGTGTACTTTTTGATCAGATATAAACAAACACAATGTGTGAATTGTGAATAAAAATCGGAAAAAAGACCTAAATAACAGGAGCAAATTGCGCAAAGCAAGCTTAAATCAGCTGTTAATGAAAACGTATCACGGTAATTACAAAGTGAATGTTGTTAGTCTTGTTCATTAAGCAAAAATCTGTATCGGCAATATTGAAATTGTCATTCAGCGCAAGCAAGAGATTGCACGTTGAACGGCGTCAAAGTGGCACTCGACGGCGGGTTAGCGGCGTCTACAGCGATTAGTTTAAACGACGCTTAAACAATAATTACCGATTACGGAGAACCCGTGTGTTATCGGCGGTGTAACTCGGGGAGTGCGGGGACTATTGCGATTAAGATTAATACCGAGACCGTGCAAAAATTTCCAATAACGCAACGATTCAATTTGTCACCGGGACTCGAACGCCAGAGATAATCTACAACCGCCGTTGAAGATGACCGGTTAAATGAATTTGTATTCAAACCGGTGAAGGCTGTTTCTTTACTTGTCGACACATTCCGTTAACGCGGCTCGATGTATTAAGTTATTGCAGAAGATTCAGAGACAAAGCCGGGCGAGCTTGTTAAATCGATACCAAAAGCCACTGAGCAATTTGAGCACTATTATCCGAAGAACAATATAAGGAAGATTCAATTAAACGACCAAATCTCAAGCGACAATAGGATCTATAGCTAACAATACACAATCCACAGAACAATGGGCAATCCTTGAATCAATATAAGCAGGCTGGGTGTTCTATAGATATTAAGATTGAGCCTAGAGCCGTATGCAAATGTGGCGGGCGTCGATATCGACGGCAATGGCGTCGGTAATTACACGTTCATAGTCTCGTTGCCAGTTTCATTCATAAACATGCGAGAATGCTTTATGAATGGTATACGGGCCTTAATTTATTGTGTCGCGCAATACACTTCCATAAGTTTCCTGTTTGATTATTACCATTTATCGAATGTTGTTCGTGAGCTATGTTATTTTGTAGACGCTAACTCGACCTTGATATATGAACTTCATTCATATATAGCACGAGCACTAATCTTAGTCCAATTATATCGAATGCGCGCCGCTGTAACCGATGCAGTCGCCGGCATACATTGTGTAGCGGTATACGAGATGAATTTATTAAATGTATTAACATTCAATTCATTACTGGAACACGCGAAAAAACAAACATAACTCAACACGCTATTAACCGAGCTTATGAACGTAAACCTGTCCAACTGTTAATAATTCTTTTCTTAATGGCCTCTCATGGCTGAATAAATTTTAGCGCTAAATAAACAAGCTTTATCTGTGATCTCCACAATGCAACGGGTCCGAGGGTAACAGGAGCCGCAGCATTGAAGCGCCGCCACGACGATACCATCACGCCGATACGCATCAAGGAAGACCACTTGTCAATACATTTCACCTGCGAACTGAACTAACTTGATGGCCTGTCTCAGCCAGGAACGAGTTCCCATGAATTGTGTTGCGTGCGAGACATTTTTATACTTCTGTACGACAACGTGTACCAGCGACCGATGGCTTCCATGTTAATGTATCTGCTATCGCTCCGAGCTTTATGTGGATGATCTCGTTGCGTTTGTTAAGATGCCCGATAGAATTTCTAATTCGGAACGAACGTCGATTCAATGCAATCGAAGATTTAGATCGCGAAGAATGCACCCCGTGTTAAATGCTAATTTCTGTCTCGGCCTTATGCAAATGAAGCGCAGTGCCACTAAATAGCATTAAGGCAGCTACGGGCAAATATTCCGCTAACCTTATTTACTGGACAATTCATACGTCCAAACAAACAAACACAGGTGGTCCCAATAAAAGGTTCGGAGGACGCCAAGCGCCTGTGTGAGGATGCCGCCCTCCCTAAAAGGATAATAATACGTCGTTGCGAAGCTCCCGCGCCACCGAGAATCCCCAAGACTCCCGGAGAAATGTAAATTGACCCGCTACCTGACAAATAGCTTAATTAACGGCTAACACGCGACACGAGAATTATTGAGATTATCCGAATCGTTCACCCCTGGTCGTGAGTCACCAGAACATTTTTTTTGCAGTTTTTATAACTGAGGATTAACCAGACGATGCGCTTTTTCTTGGTCTTAATCATATCCAAAAGAGAAAACTGATATTGGAAAAGGTTCGCCATTGTTATGCGCTTAATTCTCTTCGTAGGAAAATCCAAAGCCTTAAATTCCATTGAATACAATGAACAAAAGAATCGGAAAGGAACTTATGAGACGTCCTAACTAGCCCACATGCAGCAATTTAACGAAGGCATTAAATCTCAAGGTCATAGCTGGAGTAACGTTAAGAGATTTAGTTTTTTTCGCAATGTTATGCGTCGGTAGGCGTCACGTGGGCGCGCACGTGACGACTCTGTGATTTTGTGACTGCCACTGCACGACCGCTCGCGTGGGCGGCAGCCGCAACACTGACACCGATGGGCGCGTTCGATACCTTCAACCGGACAATTTGATTCATAGTACTTTGGCGGACTATCAAACCGCGAACGCACAACTTTAAAAGCTCAAGCCATAAACTTATCTGTTCGATAAACTCGGCATCAGTTCTAGAGCTGGACTTGTCAGTCACCCTTCAATTTATCGACCGAGGTTGCCCGGCAAAAAACAACATCGATTCTGAAATCGTCCGTAGCGCGCGACAAAATCCAGTTTTCTTAAATATTTTGAATTCCATCGAAATCAGCTTTGCGGGTAAAAAGCTTTAGTATTGTTCAATTTCATGAAAACGACGGCAAAACGTGCGGTTTCCCACCGAAATCTGGATGTTTGACGATTTTTTTAATTGATCGGGTAAAAAAGCATGTGGTCGTGCTCTCGAACCGCAATCAAATAAAAACCTTACTCGTTAATGTTTTATGTATGAAATTCCCGAGGCCGATACATTATGGATGGAGTCCTGCTGGCTTGGCGCGTTCGGAAATTTTGACAGACCGACAGATATCGTCGATCTCTATGGTCGCCACAGATCTCATTCGATGTTTTTACGCGACTCGGGCGACCGATAATATCTGACGTCGAATAACGTCGGGAAGGAGTAAACGTTCCAGCCCCGAACTCACTTAACTATGTAAATAATGCATTACCAAACATGAATTTCATATGAACTGAGCTGAGAAAATATAAAGATAAGCATCGGTTTTAGAAACATATATTCAAGTCAGGAATGGAAAAGTTGATTGAAAAATATATTCTCAACCGCTTCAACACACATCATAAGAAAATTAACTGTGTCAATTAAAAAATAATCTTAAACAGGAGATCGCAGCCGTGCGAATGGAGTTTCCATGTCACCGTTAAAAAATAATAAGTAAAAAAAGTAAACGGCTCAATTTCAACAAATTACCGGCCAACAAATTGCGTAAATAATTATCTTTGCACAACGCAATAAGACATTTACAAATAGGGGTATATTTAGTAAACAATCACAATTTATTACGGTGACCGAGGCGACATGTTTAGATGGGACACCTGAGGAACTATTTCGGTCGAACCAGTTGGCAGGCGCATCGTTACCGCGCAGGTGTCGCTGTGTAGGGTGGCCACACTCGCATTAGACGCTGTTTATAACAATTACTATATGTATAGAAATTCGCATTTAGTAAGTACTTTATTTTAATTGATCAATATTAATAGGGATAATAATTTAATAAATAGTTGAAGATTAAGACAAAAAACCTAGATGAATAAATATGACATTTTATGACATTCCAGCACCAATCAATAAATACTTCTTAGAGACCTGTCAACTATACACTACCGACATTTTACGTTTCTTGGACTATAAACATAGACCAGTCAACTTGAGTTAGGTAAGGGCACAAAGGCTCTATCTATTGCAAATGCTTTACATTCAGACCGATGTATATTTTAACAGAAATACATGTAGATTGGCAGCAAGCAACCTAAATATTTTACGTCCTCTACTATTGATAGAAATTATCTTTAGAGATCTTCTAATGTTGCGTTGAAAGTGTAACTTAGTAATCTAAAATTTATCGAAACGGGTATCATTGATTTATTCTTAAACAAGCAAGACTTGTTTATAGCTTGAAGCATGAGAAATGATGCCGACAGTCTATGTCTCCCGGATCATAATAAAAATTAAACACCTTAGTTAAAATCATAGCGATGGTTAACAAAGTATGCCAGCACGGTTGTCTGCAAATCCCATGGGACCTACATCTCTTGGCAGAACCGGATCGACCATCACACTAACTCCCTAGTCACTAGGTTTTAAGGTACAAGATATAAACTTAAACGTCAGAAAGTAACGCAAAGTTGTAAACTCAAAGCAGACATCGTCGACCACATCATCGCTTACCATCAGGTGAGATAGTGGTCAAGCTCAAGCCTATTATTAATAAATAAAAAAACTATTCATTCATTAAAAGCACTTTTGAATTGGGTCGGTCAATTAAAAACGTGAAGATTATTGCACTTGACAAAACGTAGGTAGATCTCTATGGAGAAAAAATGCGAGAAAGTCAACGGACACTCTTATTAAAATAAAACTTAGTGGCAATTCCCAAAGAGACAAAGTACTAAATCAACTTAACTTTAAATTTTTAATTAGAATTAACAAAGTTAGTTAACAGTTACCACGACAAAATAACTTTCGGCATTGTTTTACGTACAAAGTTAAACCTGAAACTCGAAAACTAATCTAACATTTTCGTATTCCGTTCATTTCCAATTTTACACCAAAGCTTTGAAACAACCGTTTTGTTGAGCGAAACAGCGAAACGAAAACTGAATTTGCTTTTTATTCATTTTTAGTTTTTAAATTCAAACATTTGTACAGTACAGCAAAACATATCAGAGGCTGGAACACAAAATGATTTTGATGAACACGTCGTCTAGATATTTTTAAACCACAGAATTATTAAATTATAGCATTATTAATATTAGACTTATATTATATTATTAGGCCTCGACGGCTGTTCACAACCATTTAATTTTTATAAAAAAAAACCTTTTCTAACTAATACATTTCACTTTTATCACAATTCCATGAAGCCATCCAAACTTGAAGATACCCAGCGATTAACTCCAGAAGACTAAACTTTTCCTGCAGAGAATTTAAACGCTAGAGAAATAATTTGCTATAGTAAGTATTCTTTCTTTATATGGATTTTGATGTGTGTTTTACAAGCTTTCAATTAACTGACCTTATAAGTTGGTTGGATGATTAGTAAGTATTGTGTGGGTCCAATTTTGCAACTGAATTTTTAAAACAGTTATCCCTGTGCTGAAATTTTGAATACACGTTTGATTTGGATGACAATGTACGGTTAGCTACAAGCTTGTTTTTAAAAAGATTTTTAAATAATTTGTTTTATAATTAATGAACACACAGTATAATATATTTTGCAAGTTTTTATATCAACAATCGCTATCGCCCATGACTTGTTCATAGTCCGTTTGTTTGTCCACAGGGCGCTCATTACACGCGATAATGACTAAATCTATCTGCAAGTGTAATACGATATCGCGGCCATTGTGCCACGTTTAAAAACACAATCGACAGGAAACAATACTTTATATTTTAGTACTTCAGTCACGACCTGATGATATCTTACGGACTAATCAACTGGCATCGCTGGAATGATTAACTATTATTTGTTTTGTGCTTGTTAAATTGTATTGGTGAAGAGAAAAGCTTAATGATATATGTGGCAATCCAATTGATTGGTTTTGAACTTTTAATATTCAGACTAGAATCGGTACTTAATATTATAAGTGCGACAGTAATTCTGTCTGTTAATTTTTCACGTCTTAGTGGTTACACATTTTGGATGAAATAGTATCTGGGTATATGAAATAGAATATATTTTATCCTGGGAGTGAGTCTAATAGATAATTTTCGACTTTTACGCGACCGGAGCCGCTGGCAGAAGCTACTTCAGAATAAAAATAACTATCTATGCATTTGAGTTAAGTATTCCAAGCAAGACAGATTACAAAAAATAACTTATTCCACCAAGAAAAAGAAGTACTATAAATTCATTTCTAGCTTCACCTGTACAGAATTTAAACAGCTTAACTTTTCAATTAGCTTTTAACAAATTGCAACAAGTACTCCTCACTGTTATTAAATATTCATTTGGTTAAAACTGTTAAAAGGAACACTTATTTACCAATTTGTGGGGCATTCCGTACGTTGGGCTTGGCGCCTTGAGATATATAAAATGCATTCATTTAAGAAGAATAATTTGAAACAGTTTTTCAAAATTCCTCTGGCTTTAAAATGGTGGCAGAACTATATTGGGGTCGGGTTCCAGTTAAACCGGACAGTATTTTAAATTAAAAAAGCTGTCCCGGTGAACTTCGGTGGTACGAAGTTCACCGGGACAGCTTTTAAACAAATATATGAGAAAATCGTATAACTAACCTGACTTTGTTTTGTATTTCAGAATAATCGACAACGCCATCTACTGGCATTACCGAAACCAGTATACAACGATATGTTCATTTTGGTCCGTGTTTTGTTTCTGTTATGTATCAGAGATGGTGCTGTGTTTGTAAAACATATGGGAAAATGAATTTTCTTCATAATTTTGTTTTTCGTTAATTTTGCCGATATTTAAATAATTATTCTGTTATTCGGGGCGGAGATAAATCCAACAAATCAAAGTTCATGAAAATCGATCCAACCGTTCTCCGGAGTTATAAATGGTGTAACTGACTTTGTTTTATTATAAATTAAATAACTGCCTATCTCACATCAACTCCCCTGTATCAGGGTAGCATGATACCCCTTGACAAGACTAGTGTCAGATTATATGGCTCCTAATTACCGTAACGCATGTCAAAGATCTTCAAATGATAGCCGGGACGAACGGCTTAACGTGCTTTCCAAAATACAGAGATACGGGAGAGATTCTGTCTGTATATAACCAATCAAGTCAATGTGTTACTCATTGATAGAATTAGAAATGAGCACATGTTATTTTGACTTAGCGTAGATAGCCTACTGAAAACATCAACAATAATATGTGCCTTAATATGGTAATTGTACGTCAATCATCATAATTATGAACATTTCAAGTCACGTAATACCATATAGGTATTACAGGGAAATTACGTTATTATTAGATAAGTTCTGTGACAAATTAAAAATACCCGCTATTGTGTCATCCATCACCATACTCTACATACTCGTACAATGCTAAGAATTGTTCAGAGTCAAAATAATAATTGAGATCTGTTCCATTTCGATCAACGTCGGTGGAGATCAAGAAAATATTTTAAGTAGACTTAAGTTTTTCTAACAAGAATTGAGATCTGCTCCCTAATTCAATGTCTTCTGAGAATACTACACTGCATGTACAAAACGTAAGTTTCCCCACTTATGAGATTTTACGCATATTTAAGTCTCTACTGTTACACTATATTTATTGAATATCAAGACCTGACAACGATCAAATCAAGGGGTAGACCACCAGTCTCTTAGTGAACCAAGATATTAGAGCGAACTGAAAGAGCAAAATATACCACCTTCGACAACCCAGTATAGACAAAAGAGGCCCGACTCCAAATAAATTGAAGCCCTGGAAGAAGACAAATGAATAACAAGACTACTAGCCATGAAAAGAAAATGATAAGGATATGCATCGCAAAAAATCAATGACGAAACTAGATACAGATCATAGCGAAAATTGGAAGGAATGAAGTGCCGAGGGGAACACCACTAACCTATCACGAACAAAATAGTCTAACCGTATACTTTCACAACTTCAATTCAGATGTCTTCAAAATTGCTCTGATAATCTAAAATAGAGCGAGATCCTATGGCGATGGGAATCAATAACATGCTGATGTTTTGTACTAAAGTAATATTTAAAAAAATGTTTTGTCGCTCTCGTGGTTTACTCCACAGGACCCGTCAATTTATTAATTTCTTTTCTCTCAGAGAGTAGTTGTGGACTTTTTATTACTCAACCCACTACGGCATAAAGTATTTGAAACAACTAATAAAATTCTAGACAACTTAAAATTCCTAACAATGCGATAATTCTATTTGAATTGAATACAATCGCTTGTTTGAACATCTTGACCGACATTAATGACAAAACTTACCACATATTCGTGCACATAACTCTGTTTTCTCGAAAACTCGCATCGTGATCGTTTCAGTCGTGAGTCTCGAAAAACCCCTTTGATGTGTGCCCGACTACTAACGAACTATGCCGACCGATAAGCCCAACTATTAGTCGGTCCAACATCCGACAGATGTCGTCCTAATCAGCGTAACTGTAAACAATGACAACTTCTACCTCGGTTAGTAGATAGTTTGAATTGCATAGTGATTTGCTTATCAAAATTATTGCTGGTAATTTTTATGCAGTCACTGGTTGGAATCATAAGTAACATAGAACGTAAAATTTTGCTTAGGTATTAAAAACGTGCAAGGTTCATCGGAATTAATCAACTGGTGGCAGAACTTAGCAAGGCATCGCAATGGCCCCCGAGTACTAGGCGCGCATAACAACAAGGCGTTCACGCTAGGTGTCGTTGGGAGGCGGGCCGACACGCCAGACATTCCCTTTCCACCGCCCAAACGCTATTGATCCACCCCGTTCCCCGCTCGCCGCTCGTTTCCTAGCTAACAGGGAGTAACGCGTTAGTTAACTGGGGACCATTATAATATGGACGCGTTTGACAACCTCTCTCGTAGTCGTGGACTCCTGGTAAGTGAGTTGGTTGCGCGGTCGCGCTTGGTTCTAACAAACCGTAATATGGCAAGGGGCGCCCCTGCCGACTAGTTACTGAGCAAAAAGTCCTCATTGTTTGCTGTTTACTTTTAATGTATTATTTTCCCCATAAAACTTTTTTAGCAATAACATTATTCCTGGAATAAATACAAGCATTTCAAACTTACTTCGTAACCTCTATTTTATTTAATCGTAACATTTATTTCCAGATTCTAAATATTATGTTACTGCGATGAAGCGCCCCCTGCCCAAAATTTTGTAAGTTGATAGTGATACATTTGATCGCAAGATGGCTCACGATGTCTTCGGCCGGGAACGAGAGGCCTCTTCGTACTCAATGCGCTCCTGGTATTTTGGAGCCCATATTTGGCGCTTTTATTTCGTCAGCACGTGCACTCGGTCTGTATGGTGTGAAGTCGAATGACAATCGAATTATAATTTAAAGAATCGAGATTTACTTTCTTGATCGTTGCTGTGATTACTATGATTATGAAATATATTTTCTTTTATTGTTTACTAACACAGTAAAACTGTATTTTTTTTAAATATAAAGTTAAATTTATTTAAATTTATATATGTAGAGATAGTAGTAAGTATAGGTCACCAAAATTATTTTCATTTAAGATTTTGATAGGGATTTTATTTAACCTTAAGAATTGGCAAGTGCAATAACTATCGTGCTCTACATCATTGTTATACAAATTAAATATTCGTGAAACAATGATTTAGAGCTGCTATATTTCCATAATATTATAGGTAACTATTACAATTTCGTTATAATATCCCAATTTTAATTTGCAGAAAACATGCTAACCAAACCGCATTGGTTTGTTTTTAGCTTTTAATAAACGAATTAATTAAACTAGTAAAGTAAAACTGCGGGTAAACCAAATGAATCAGCCGTGCATCAACGCATGCATAACACTGACTAATGCACTTGCACTGCTTTCAAGCTTCGAACAATTCAAATATACACCATTGCAAAGCCAACTGTGTATAAATAGGTTTTTGTAATCAACAGATTCGAATCCCACAAAAGACCAACAATCAAACGGCCTTCCATTTCACCCCGCAACAAACATTATTTTATAGAAATTAATTTCCGCCGGAATAAAGGCTTATGTTTTTATTCGGCTCACAATTACCCCATCTAATTTGGGAGCGTTTAAGAACCCACCAAAACACAAAAGCCCGCCACACAGGTCGCACCGGCATTAGCATTACAAAACGGTTGCGGGCCGTGAGATATGGGTCGCAGATGCGCGCCCGCGCCACGCCGCCGTAATTAGTGTAGGCGCAATATATAATTGTTTCATTTCAGTAACGCCTGTCCCTCTCACTGCCGCGAAAATATTAATGGTCTTTAAATAGCTCCGTAAGAATCCACGCAAAAATTGCAAACATTTCATCAAACGCAATAATTTTGGCAAAATACCTCCGGTCATGACAGAAGCTGTCGCCACACAATTAACAGATATCTACGTCCATGTACTAACATTAAACAATACTTCACAAAATCTCAAGATCTAAACGTCGTCAAGTCGTGTGGGAAAATAATCTCAAGCGCAATCTACATCCGAGCTAGGTCCTAATTAATTTAGTAATCGTTCGTGACGACTTATTCCGGCCCTAGACCCAACCACGAACCTAACGAAATCACGACTCCGCCAGACAACGATAATCGTTATTTTAAATTTATTAAAATGTCCTCTTTAAGGACTATATCGGAACGCCTATATCGGACTGTATAATTTATTCTTGCATTGGAGGAACGCGCTAAACAATGAGGGCTATTATCATTTCTAGAAGAGCACGTTTTGATTTATAAATGCACTGCAATATCATCCTTGCTGAAAAGCTATCCTTGTTATTTTGTTTGTCATCGTTTTATGAATTGAGATCATATTGGATGATATTATTTTGGAGAGCTCTACTCATTTTGAGATTAAAGGTTCCATAAAAGCAAGTGGAAATTACGTGAACTCGGCAAACTAAACATAAATCAGTGAATGTTTATTTAATGGATTACTGTTAAACACAGTGAAGCTTTTAACAATAACAGCGAGTTGCTAGTCGACTGGGCGGTTAGATTCTAAACAACACATTGTCGGCAATTTTCATGACAAAGTCGGCACAATACAACGGCATGCCGACAACAAAATGCCGTCGTGTCGGCCTGACGGCCCCTGGGGCGTCGCAATTAAAGTCCCGGTTGCACGAGGTGATAGGTGCACCGAATTGATGAGCAGGCCTTTATATTGATTAGCTTAAGATATGTACATATTAGTTCTTTATGTGGTCAGATCCCTTTCGCTTTTGTGTTGCTCAGAAGTAAACGCAAAGTACGATAGAACCTGAATTGGCTACTTATGAAGTGAATATGAATGTTTTTAACATTTGATGTATTTTTCTGATCCTCTAAAACTACCCTTAATCTAGATTATGGCTGTACGTCGATGAACGATGTGGCTTAAAAAGCCCTGTTCAGCTAAAGTTGGCAAATTATTTTAATTAAGACACAATTTTTGGTCGGTTTAGCAAGACGACACCAATTTATCAAGACCTCAAACAGCTAATTTGGTCCTAAAACTCATCTGCTTAAATTCTTAAACGCTGTCATTCAGTAAAGCACGTTTAATTGCAAAGGCAAGTAAGGCTGCACGTTTTAAGGGGCATTACATCGCATAACGAGGGCGGATGCGCGGGCGCACGCCTAACTAGTAACAACAGGGCACGCCGGCGACTTTGATACCCGCTGCGCGACAGGATCGCTTGCGTGTGCGCGACCCCGATGCGGCGCAAGATTGAGGCGATTCAGCAGATCCTTTAATACCGAAATTTGTTGAAGATTTTGATACAATATACAATTTTAGCCGATATTGAAATTCTTCGTCTTTTTAAACTCATCTAGGTACATTATTTTGGCAGATCAATTTCCAGCACATCAGCACAACCACGCTGACTTTTTGTGATTAATTGGTGTTTCAGGAACTATGTTCGTCACTGTCACGCAATACAGTTTTAAATAAAAAATCTCCTGAATATGCATGTCAGAACTGTTTTCATCTTCACTTTTAGATACAATACGGTTTGATTCAGCGGATGAAAATCCAACACAAAAAAGGATACATTTTGAAAGATGCGAGCGAGAGCGTAATTAAATTGGATTTTCTTGAAATAAAACTATTTTTCTTGTGTAAACCCTGTCCAGTTCCTGCATTAGCGCATGCCTATGCCATCGCTCACCATTTGCATCACAGTTCAATGGAGGATTTTGACAGACATCACTACACGGCCGGCTCAGACGTTTCTACACGCGTAGATTGACAATGTCTTGCCGCTTAATGAAGCCACCGTTCGGTATACCGCTGAGGAATATAGGAAATAAGTGGTATTTTTATTAAAGTTTCTTACCTTGTTAGATTGGATTTATATTAAACAGTCTGCCATTAATATAAGGCTTTTTTACAACGTTTCATTTATATTCCTCCTGTGCGCACTAATTATACTAATTGATCTATTCCTTAGTTTATATTCGTAACGCGTATTCTAGATAAACAAGATAGGATTCCTTTTCAATAATGCTTTTTAGTCTGGTAGTAGATCAAATTAAGTTATTTTAACTTTTTTAGACTTAATTCTGGGAATTGTGGAGATAGAAGAGAATGCAGAATGCATCAAATGGTTATTTATTTACTTTCGGCTATGTGCGTAATAACTATATCAGCAATAAAATACGTAAAAAGTAGCTTAATACGGCAACTTAGGTTATTCAATAAAATTTCTTGATTTTAGTGGCTTTTTAAAAGCGTAACTAATTGCTTTAACAAAATCACTATCGAGTAAATGACAATACATTTTTATTGAGTGAAGTTTTATGAGTTATAAGAGCTTAAAAAAGTTATTAGTGGCTACATTTTCCTTTCAAAATTATCTAATGTGACATTCCATTTTACAGAATGATAGAAATCATGACAGCGAATAAGATCGGACTGTTACGGCAATAAATTATCTAATGGCTCTTTTTAAAGTCCGTAAAATAACCGGTAAAGAATAATTAGTTAACTCTTCGAAACCACTGATAATTTACACATAGTCAAAACACGATTTCAAATTACTAAGAAGATACGTACACGAAACTACTTATTTTTATGACAAAAACTGTCGCCTTATCGTTTTGTCTTTTTATTATTTTGTGTTTTACTTTATTTTTCGCATTAAGTACGGCACTTATTTATTTAAACTTAAACTTTAATTGTAAACTCTATAGGAACAAAAGTACAAATCAAAGTAAGCACTTCATTTGTGGCAAGATTTCTAGGAATTGCAGTAACTAAAAATATATTACGTACCTATTTTAATTTTCATTCTTCTTCTTTGCTTTGCATTAAAAAGTTAGAAGATTTAAAACTTTAACACGCAGAGATACCTAGTTATAAGATCCTCATAAAACTAGATTAAGATATATTTTTACATCGTTAATCACACGTGTTATTGGCTAAATCATTTTGAAAGGCGCGCCATAACATTTATGAAAAATAAAGCACTGCTTATTCCATTTAATATTTTGTCGTCGGCCATTGGAACACTAGGTAATAGACGTAAAATGCATGCCGTAATCCGGGACACAGCAGGGCGTCCGTCCAATAGAACAGGATTTAAAAATGAAACCTAATCGAATTGGAAAATATTGTAGAAATAATACAATTTTATTTATACAATAATTAGTATGGTAACAAGATTGCCGTTAAATAAATCGTATATGCAGAGGATTTTATAGATATTATTATCATACTCAACCATCACGACAAACTTCCTCACTAACATCTCGCAACTCACTTGCATTTTGCCTAGCACAAGATTTATCAAACAATTCAAGTAAATCTTCAAGTATCAAAAAAATATTTCCCAAAAAGCAACATTTTATACTAAGTCGTCAATGAATGCACAAAATGATACAAGTAGCGCCATCTTTTGGCGCACCATATGAGTTAATTATGACAGCTGTATTGTCTTCTATTTACATAAATTTTGACTAAAATTATACCCTTTCATGACACAGAGCAACTAATATCTTGTAGTTTATGTTGTTTTATATTTAATTATACACCGTTAGGTAGCGATAAACTTGAAAATAGCAATAAAATACTCACGAAACATAACCTTGCAACAACTGACATCTGTCAAAACTTCGATCACAAATGTTCACAAAAACACTTTAAATAAACATAAAACACGAGTTTACGGCCTCGACGAACGAGAAATTGTTAAATACTGACAGAAAAAAAGCATCTGGACATGTTTTTAGCAATATTCCATGATTTTCGGGTGTAGGACAAATCATAACCTCTACGCCCAAAACAATGAGAGATTTTTAAGTTTTTCAGCTAGTTTATGCAATTATTTTACCTTAGACCGTCAATTTGATAATAGCTGTAGGTACGGTGTAAAGTTTTGCTAGCATTATTGCTAGTTTTGGAAGATTTCAGAACATTTAACTTTGACATCTCACTGTTTACACTTGCACCAATTCATCACCATTCTAATTAGATTTTTGGTTTCTAAATTGTATTTATGTACTGAATTTTTAAGTTAACACTGATATCTAATAGAGGTTTAGTCTTTCATTTATCTGGCGGTTAAATGTCAACAAGTTGTCAAAGAAGTTTGGCAACGGTTAGGGCTTCAGAATGGTGATAAATATTATAAAACACATCATTTGTGTGTAATTATAACAATACACCATATACTAAAACTGTGTATGATTTTATAATCATCAAAGATTATAAATTGGATCAATGATAATTATTACTAAGATCAAAATTGAGTTATAGGTAAGCGACTCCGCACATAAACAAAACTTAAAACACAATATTTCTCATCAGCTGGGCAGGACAGAGAAACAGACATGGCTTGCTTCACTCATGCCTGCCCTGAACTTACACATTATAATGCACTCTGACACACATGCTGGTTGCAAGCAGCCAGCGCTCCCTGACGACCCATATGGAATATTGCCAAAACTGGTCTCACACACCCACCTTCTTCATTATCCCAGTCTTCCGTTTGGAGAATGTCGTGTACCGTCGCAGTTTGTTGTCAATATATTCCATTTTGATCTTCACACGACCCTTGGTCTTTTTGCCATTGGAAGGTGGCGATTTCTTGGGTTGGAGAGATGCATAGCCATCGTCTGCTATGTCGGGCATGGGGCAATGGTCCAGGCCGACGCTCTGTGGGGGCCGCTCATCGTAGCACTGGTCCGAGGGTCGCTTGACACCGGCGCGCGGCATGGGGCACGGCTGCATGCCCTGCCGCAGCCCGCCGCCGAGCGCGCTGGGCGGCCGGCCTGCGCCGTACATGTCCGGCATCTCGCCGAGGAGTCCCATACCGTACGGCGACCCGAAGCGGGGCTCCCGCGCTCCGCCGGGCGCGTCCATTATAACCTCGCAGTACGCCACAGTAACCGGTGCGCAGACGCGCTATAAACACCTCACCGTCCGAACGACGAACGGAGACTAAGTTTGAACCGAAAACGCGAAAGAGCTGAGGGCGGGACTGACGAGTCGGCCGCTCCGACCGCGACTGACTTCGCGCGGCTGCGTCCCGCGCGCCTCGACCGACAGCTGTCTCTGTCTCGCACGACGCGTGCTATATCTTTCGAGGGGGACGGAAACGCTAAGTGCGGCGTAACCCGACACATCCGTAGGAAAAGCGAACGTTCGCCGGGAAGCCGCGAACGTTTCAGTGCCCGAAATCCGTATTAAAATAGAGCTTTTATTTTGAGTTTATTTCGTAAATAGAAATAATAGAGTCGGAAGTGGAGCGCTCGGGCGCGCGGCGGGGCGGTGGGCAGTGCCAGAGCCATATTTAGACGCGAGCCGTTCCAAATATGGCAATCGACGGTCAAATGGGGGCCACTGAAATCCCTCCTACTCGCACCTGGCGATTTTCACGTCTAATAATTAAAAACTTTGTCACGTCACCTAGGTATTGAGTGTAACATACCTACCTACCCGTGGCTCATTACATTTACTTAATATTATCTATGTGTCGTACTTTAGCTGCGTAGCTCGATCTTATTTGACAGTATCAAGTTTTATACGCTTTTTCTAAGCAATTTACTCAGTCCTATGTGTCTAAACCACCCATTACTATGAATCCAAAAGAGACATATTACTGAGAACCATCAGACCTATTAAAGTAAAGGACTTATTACACTACACGGTATTCAGGGCCCTGAACACCGGGTCACTTCACCATTCCGAGTCAATAAGGTCGATATTTTGGGAACCCTAACTTCCTAAAAGTTATTACACCACCCTAAATTAGAGTTTAGGGCCCTAAATACCGTAAAGTGTAATAAGCTCTTAAGTAAATTCTTTAGCACTGTAGTAAGCATGGAGATCTATAAATTATTATATACCAAGAGTACCTAAACTATATAATAAGTGCCCACCACCTGCCTGTGTGTACCTACCTAAAATTTTTAATCATTCTTTCACGCACCAATCATCAAATCGAAAGTAGCTAGGAATAATAAAACTTGGATTTCCTATCTCGCAAGTCTAAGTAGGTTCCTAAAATTTTCAATAGATACCTACCAACATTGATAGTGAAATAACGCACAGCATTAGATGCCTAAGTGCTGGGCCTGAAAGCAATAAATTATGTCTTATGGTTCCTAATACATATACTTAACGAGAGTACCTAAGCACTAAGGAAGGAGATTTTCTGAAATACATTAAATAAAGGGGTCAATAGGGGATTAAAAAAAGTTAGTATGGAAGTAGCACTTGCTTGTTACCTATCAATTAAGTTACGAGGTATCTACCCATATAATTTTGTTTTGGACATCGCAGACAACGGTGAAGGAAACCTGGACTTATAGTTGGTATTAGTTTGTGCTCCTTTCGTGTAATTACTGCAAGGTATTCCAGTACGAAAATAAACGGTCAATTGGTCGTCTTGGGTAACAGAATAAAATAAATATCTATAATACAAATGACTGTAGATACACATTTATTATTTATTTATTTATTGTTACAATTATTCTCTAAACTTACAGTGTCACCCAAAAAATAGAGTCAATAATTTATTAATAAGACAACACGGACACATAGAAATAAAAACATTAAAATTAAACAAACAATTAAGTAAAACATTAAAATTCATAAATAATATTAAAAAATAAACTCAATTTCATAATAGTTTAATAATTTAATAGTACTTCATAATTCTTTATTCTAAAAAAAGTTAATTCAAGAAATCAAAGAACCAGACTGCTTAAGAAGCGAACTAAAAAGACGTAAACAATTAGAAAATCATGCTGTGCAGTCGGAGGATCCTATATATTCGCGAGCTGGCTGACCAAAACCAGATGTATCCCCGATGTGTCCTCCGACTGCACAGCATGATTTTGTTCTTGTTTACGTCTTTTTTCGAATTCGGTGCATTTAAACATATAAGTATTATATATTTTCGAAAACACCTCTTAAAACACTTTATTTTGATACCCCCACGATGGGTATGGAAGAAAATAAAAATTGGGACCCACAATATGGCACCCAAAAGCCGCCATTTATGTATTTTCCCATTTTAGCCAGTGACACTCGCAAAGTTAAGACGAATCGATTGACGGCCAACGCGTTTAGTCTCTAGAACGCCACATAGGAACAAACATACATATACTGCTAAACACAATATCCCTCCTTCAGCAATCGGGTAAAATAGTAAACATTTAACAATAATAGAACCATAGTCTGTATGATCTGGTGGGTGACATAAGCCCTTAGAGTAAGGTTATTTTGAGTGTGACTAAGGGACAGATATATACAAGTTATAAAACATCTGTTCCTTACACACAACCAAAAGAACCTTACTCTAATAGCTTATGGTCACCCCCCTGTAACTGTACTAGGGATCGAGTACCAATCAATAAACTACTAATAAATTATTTACATGTATGTTTGGTAGTCAGTAAGTAAGTAGATACATGATACGTGATGAATGATCAATATTAATATAAATATTCAATGTTATCAATGTTGCAATATAGTTTCATGGTGAATTGGTAATCAAAAAAGCCTACTTAGACATTGTAAAACAACCTAAAAAATAACCTAAATATAGACTGGTTTGGTTCTAGTGGGGGACGACTGAGGACGAGCCGGGTAAATGCCGAGGGACATATAGATGAGGGGCGGCCAAACTGCACTAACAGCACTTTTCATTTCATCAGTAAACCTAACTTATTCGTGGTGTAATGTTACAATTATGAAGCTTGCTTGCTGTCGAATGTTATTGGTTATTGTTGAAAATCCACCGTTAAATAACTTAACATTCATTCATAATGTTACAAAACCTCTAAGGCTTCGATGAATAGAAGCTCTAAGGCGACTTCGCGCTTCGTTTTCACTTCGCTGTTGTAAAAAAGCGGCTTTATCCGATCGGACGGTTAAAAACCGCATTTCAGTTGAAAACCAGCGTCAGATAATTCCTATAACTGTGATTTTTAATTTCGTGGACTAAACTGACAGCTGCTAGTGACCTTATTTTTTTAAAATGTTGCAAGCGTGGAGCATAGTGTTGTAGGTAAGGCTCAATCATAAGTGATTCATCGAATCGATGTGACATGACTCCTGAATTTATTTTTACTAATTGGTGTAAATAAATGTTTTATGAATATAAACGTAATATATTTAAATATAACAGTATTCATACACATAGTACATGAACTTTTATTATGTTAAATATGAAATCAACAATAAAATAAATGCAATCGATAAAATTAAGTCTGACATAAATGAGTAGAAACTAAATATGGGCCGCTAGTTTCTAAACAAATTATTTTTTTATGCCGTGAAATAGTTTCATTTTCGATCTACTTCGATTTTCGATTAACTTGCGATCACTCAGGATAGTTAGGGTACGACACTATTTTAATGTAACGATAAAGTGACAAACCAAACCCAAATGTCAGTTTAGTCCACGAAGGCACGAAATAAAAAATCACATTATAGTTGTCTGGCATTTTGCTGAACTGCTGCAGCCGTATTGCGTAAGTGCGCAAAGAAGTTGAACTCTATCCAACCGACCAAATCGGCCAATCACACAAAACGGACGCGTCATTCATCTCGCATGTGATTGGTCGATTTGGTCGGTTGGATAGAGTTTAACTTCTTTGCGCACTTACGCAATAAGGCTGCTGGTCCTTTTTGGCGCAGCGGCGGGGCACACTATGTATGTAATTGTTTTAAAATTAAGTTCCCTTTTATTTGTCCCTACATTTTGTGTATCTGTGTGTGCCAAATAAACTAGATTTCTTTCTTTTATTTCTTAATTTAATTTTTTTTATCAATAGGTAACATTGAAACATTTCCTCCTATATGGCAACATTTTAAAGGACGACAAGGGCGGCAAATATTGTCTATGGAGCGACGAAATTGCTAGATTGGGCCCTGTATATAGGTATAGGTGATCTTAATAACAAACTTAGGTAGATTATTCTTATTCGTGTTCTTCATTGCTGAAGGTCGTGCCCGTCTTGGAAAGCTTTGACGGATTCATTGACAAGCTGCTTCCAGGCCACTGTTTCCCTGTAAGCTTCGACAGAGATTGGGCTTTATTTATAGACATATAGCAACTTCAAAGATTCCAAATTCAAGTTCTCTGTACTTACAAAAGAATTAAAGATCTACTAAGCCGCTAAACAGCGGCTATATTATTAGGGTACCATCTCCTTACTTATATACTCCTCCTTACTTACTGTTTGTTGCAATTCTGTCGCTAGTTTTTAGGGTTCCGTACCCAAAGGGTAAAAACGAGACCCTATTACTGAGACTTCGCGGTCCGACTATCTGTCTGTCTGTCACCAGGCTGTATTTCATGAACCGTAACAGCTAGACTGCTGAAATTTTCACAGATGATGTGTTTCTGTTGCCGCTACAACAACAAAAACAGAATAAAATAAATATTTTAGTGGTGCTCCCATACAACAAACGTGATTTTTTTGCCGTTGTTTGCGATAATGGTACGGAACCCTTCGTGCGCGAGTCCGACTCGCACTTGGCCGGTTCTTTTTTTAAACCGTCGCACTAGCTATTTCTTCTGTAATGAGTGCACATACACACACAGCAAGATACAGTATAACTATCTGTAGGCCATACAAATACTTGTTCCGTGCAGAAATCGAACTCGCGACACGCATCGCATTCAATCGCTCAGCCACTGCGCCAACTGGCCTTCATCACTTATGTTGAAGTTCATCAAGTATGGGCACAGGATAAGACTGGTCTTCTAGGCATTTTTAAGTATAATTCCTCGAATTCAATTAATGGAATTTCTTTTAAATTTGCTCAAAACTGGAGGAGGAAATATGCGAGAGCCAAACCTCGAATTATGACTTTTTACTAAGGAAATTCAGTCGGAACCCGCATTTCCTTTGATTGTATCTATCGGGAAACACAGATTCCGGCAGGGAATTCCACTTCTCAGATGTAGGCATAATGAAAGTATTTCCAAAATGTTTAGTGCGTATGGGTGGGATATCCACCATGTACCGATGGCGCATCGCCCGTACGTCTTGTAGTCCGATGATGAAACGGGCTAGGCGGAATTAGATCATACAATTCCTACATAACATTTATTTACGTATTTAATCCAATCCCTAATGTAAATACAATCTAAATACCTACTTACATAGATTATGGACAGTTGAAATTCCATATCAAATCAAATCATTTATTCGTGTGATTTTTGGTTATGTACACTTAGTATAGTGCATTAAAATATAAATATGGTAAAAAATCTACTAATCTCTTTTTCTTTCTTCCTTTTTCTTTAAAAAAAAACGTTGCCCGACACTAGGAATTTCTTCCTGTATCGTGGGTGCGTTTACAAACATATAAACTCACATACACAAACACCCAGAGCCGAAACAACTATCTGTAGGTCATACAAATATTTGTTCCGTGCGGGAATCGAACCCGCGACACGCAGCGCAGCAGTCGATCGCTCCACCACTGCGCCAACCGTGCGCCAAAATCTGTAATTCTAATTCTAATATAATAAATCTGTAGGCTTTAGGACTCATAATATTACAAAATCATTATCGACGTAACATAATATTTGATTTTTAACCGACAACCCAAAAAGGAGGTGATTCACCGCAATTAGGCACATATTGACACCTGTAACCAAACTGTGACTTTTTCATTACTATTATTCACAAGTGAGTTATAGTTTATTTTTATTTTATTGGTTGAGTTGCTTTGTTTCGATACAAAAAAGATCGTACTCAATAGTTCAAATAAATTAATGTACCTATTGCTTGCTCATTTCATGCAACTTCGTATTTAAATAGATAATGTTAACTTGTACGTATTTAATAAATAGAACTTTCACTCAAATATAACTTGTTTTCTCTGTAATAAAGAAAAAAAAAAATTCCCTATTTTGTACGTGGCTAAAACGCTATCCGCGAAACGCCAAAAACAAACCTCATTCTTTTAGTCTATGGCCGATCGCCATTGTTAGATGCGCGCGCATAGGAAAACTGATAAATTTTGCCCGCCATTGCAAAAAAAAATTCATAACTCGTTTTCACTGTTGAAATTACAGTTATTTATTGATTAAAATGTCTACAAGTACTAAATATGAAGAAAATGATTTATGTTGTACACCGCCCGATATAAGATGGGAAGCCCAAGTTCACTGCCGGAAAACTCCAAGGAAAAATATCTATTATCTACTAAATAAAATGATTTTTTAGTATTATTTTATTCACAAGTATGTTGAAAAACGTCGTATGATACACGTGTGTATTGATGATTACCGTCATCGGCTCTCTTAAGAGCCACACCTAACGGCTCGGGTCTCAATGGCGCCTCAGCGGTAATCACCAATATTACACACTTTTTCCGTACAGTACTATTTTGCTGAATTCGGTGTCTAAAATAACGAAAAACCACCAGTAAAGATAGTTAAAATTCCATATCAAATCAAATTATTTATTCGTGTAGTACAGTTAGTAGTGCATTAAAATGTAAATGTGCTCAAAAATGTACTTATCTGTAGGCCTTATAATATTACAAAATCATTATAGACGTAACCTAAAATTTGATTTAAAAGGCTGTCATCACGTCCTACCAATTGTGAAACTTTGCGTATCAAGAAGTAGTTCTAACATTTACCTAACATGGATTTATTTTCCAACTTTCAACACTTTAAAATACGCGGTTTTTAACCCAGGGGCCTCCAAAATTTATGACAAAAATTAAAATTAGTCGTATTTTATGGTGTTATTAGCAAAATTTTCTCGACAACGACCAGCTGGCCGCCCACTTTTCGCGATATTGCCATGTTTCACCTTTTTAAGTGTATTTTATTATGCTTACTCAGAGTTCAGTAAACTCGGCTACATTGGAAAAGTTTTAAAATTATCATTCGTGCCGTAGTTTGAATAAAATAATGTGCTGGAAGGAAATGGATTGGATAAATTGTTTTTAAGCAAGCATATCCAAGGCAAAAAGTTGATAACAGCGAAGGTGGGGCTTGCTGAGGGAACACCGAGAATATATCTAAAAGCTTCAGATTTTCAGAACCCGTTGGTCAAGGGTCCACTCTCAGATTTTCAAAGAGAACTCTTAATGTGCAGGGATGACTTTTAAAAACTGTTCAAAGTCCTGAGATTTAGGGAAAGCCCACAATTTATTCTTTAGTTTTTAGGGTTCCGTAGGCAAATGGCAAAAAACCCGGCAAGGCTATTCTGTAAACCGCATTAAGATTTTCAAACAAAAATAGAAAAAAAAAAAAATGGGGGTTCCCCTTAATTACAACTGAAACTCGTTTTTTTTTTTCAATCCCATACTTGTGGGGTATCTATGGATAGGTCTTCAAAAATGATATTGAGGTTTCTAATATATTTTTTTTCTAAACTGAATAGTTTGCGTGACTTCCAAAGTGGTAAAATGTGTCCTCCCCCCACTGTAACTTCTAAAATAAGAGAATGAAAAACTAAAAAAAAATATAAAATGTACATTACCATGTAAACTTCCACCGTCAATTGGTTTGAACGAGATCTAGTAAGTAGATTTTTTTAATACGTCATAAATCGTAAACCGCAATTTACCAAGTACGGAACCCTTCGTGCGCGAGTCCGACTCGCACTTGGCCGGTTTTTCTAATTATATAAGTCATTTTGCGTCAAGGTGCACCCGATCAAGGGGCGGCCCTGCACGGACGCCCTGGATAGATATGCTCAAAACCCTGCCAGCACCCCCTCTAATCTTAAGGAACATGGTCCATCATTATTATAAATAGGTACACAATTATAATAAATATTTTCTATTCGTCTGTAATAATATATAAATTTACCTATTTAGATCCTGTAATACTGCTTTTTTAAAGGGAAGTTCTGCGCTGCCTTATCTTCGTTTATTGATAGAGAGAGTAGTATTAAATGTAGATTTTTCACAGCGGTGGAAAACCAGAATACGATCTTGAGCAGAACCCGGCTAATCACCAGGATAATATAACCTAATCTAGATGAGTTCCCAGAATAACATATATACCTATAGACCTACGTTATTCTGGAAAGTTTCAAAATCCAAAAATTGGTTAGTTTAATTTCGTTATTCTAAAAATAGATTAGGAGCACAAAATTTAAATTGTCCAACGATAATTATCTGGGGAAACTGTTCACTATCAATAAGTTTGATTGAAACGGGAAATGTTCATACGTCAGTACCAACCGATTAGTCACTTGGGTAATGTAATCGTGGCTATGTGGTTAGTTAGTGTGGTGGACCGGGTGTCCAAAGTATGAGACTTCGAATCCCAAAGTACAGGGAAATTCATTTGTATGGTGTCGAACGTGGTAAATTCTAGGGACGGACAATATAGTAGGTACTTGGATTTTGTTACTGAGCCCTTTTTTTGTTATCAGGGGGTAACCTTCAAAAGGCGCCTGGACTTTTTGGAAAAAAGACCAGGGAGACCTGACCTTGACCTTTTAACTCACTAAAATTACCCCAGTGATCACCATCAACATCGAAGGGGCACCGTGTCCTCTCAATAGACTACCCCTGCCAACGACCTTGAAGGAACAAAACGCGCACTCGTTTCACACCCGCGCCTTGTACTATTATTTATTCTGTGCCCGCGCGACCAAAAATTTTGTAGTTGTTTGTGCTTTCCTTATTATTCTGTGACTTTAAAAAAAAAGCCTCAGATCAAAATGTAGATAATTAAATTGTCTTTGAGATGGTGTCAATTTCATTAAAATACGCCTAGCGGTTTTGGTGCGATTGTCGTGTTTTTGTCCGTTTTAGACACAACTTTACAAATTAATTACACTATGTTATACGAATAAAACTCAAAATTTTCTTAGATCATATTATTAAGAAAATGGTCTAATGTAGCATATATTTAAAAAAAAAAATTACGACTAGCCGTTTAGACGTGATTCTCATTTTAAAAACAGCTACCTAAGGGTATCGGCACATCCCTGGGAAGACCGCTAAGTATTCTCCACTGAGCCCCGCTATTCACGGCAGCGACGATATCTACATATGTATTTTTAGCGTCAAAAAAATATTTTGTTTGGCCCAAAATTTAGCTACTCGAAAACATTTCACTGACATTCTTAGTCTCGATTCTCATAGTTTCTCTAAATCCCAAAATTGTAATCATTATCTTGTCCTATGTTACTTAGAGTCGGCAAAACACGTTTTCTTCTTCCATTCCGTTTTGTCAACCGTCACTTAAGCTAGCATTGACTCCTTTTTCTTTCTTATCATTCCTCACACAATTCATTCAGCTTTTCTTTACCCGATTGCCGAAGGAGAGTAATGTTATCAGTATATTTATGTATGTTTGTTCCTATGTGGCGTTCTAGAGACCAAAAGCGTTGGCCGATTTTGATGATTCTTATGGCAATCGATTCGAGATTCGAGACATATTCGCGACCTGGCTGGCCAAAGCAGATGTATCCTCCGACTGCACAGCATGTTTTTCTTCTTGTTGACGTCTTTTTAATTCGGTTCTTAAGCAGGGGGGGGGGTTGTTTTTAGGGGGGGGGAGGGGTTGTCACTTTATCGTTACATTAAAATAGTGTCGTACCCTAACTATCCTGAGTGATCGAAAGTTAATCGAAAATCGAAGTAGATCGAAAATGAAACTATTTCACGGCATACAAAAATAATTTGTTTAGAAACTAGCGGCTCTTATTTAGTTTCTACTCATTTATGTCAGACTTAATTTTATCGATTGCATTTATTTTATTGTTGATTTCATATTTAACACAATAAAAGTTCATGTACTATGTGTATGAATACTGTTATATTTAAATATATTATGTTTATATTCATAAAACATTTATTTACAGCAATTAGAAAAAATAAATTCAGGAGTCATGTCACATCGATTCGATGAATCACTTATGATTGAGCCTTACCTACAACACTGCTCCGCGCTTGCAACATTTAAAAAAAGTAAGGTCAATAGCAGCTGTCAGTTTAGTCCACGAAATTAAAAATCACGGTATAAGTATAACAATAAATAAACTAGCAACACTGAATGTCAGTGTTGCTAGTTAGTTGTTGCTAGTCAACAAGCAAGGGATTTTCCGACTGTTGTTTAAATAGCCTTAGATATCACTTGCAGCACGGCTGCATGGGAATAACACAGCATAACATGAAATCTAGCGTTATTTCCCAAGCTTAACTGTACTAAAATAAACACTAGGTTACGTGACCGATGGCATTAAGACATAAATATATCCGTAAACATATGACGGTAGTCTATGACATGAATAGTAAACTCTTCCATGACTCTATGGCTGCATTGTCTAATGGCCGGATATCCGATAGTGTCAAATCCCGTTGGATCGGGGCCTAGTTTTCCATAAGCGGTTTTAGTGGGGGGAATATTTCTTTGTGTTCGAACTTTAAATTCTTTGTTCGATTGCCAGTACTTTTAATGAATACATCATCGTAAGATTGAAACGGTTTTTTGATGAAAAGCTAAAATATTGTTATTCTAGGAAAGTTGGTTGAATATAAAAAAAAACTGGCCAAGTGCGAGTCGGACACGCGCACGAAGGGTTCCGTACTTGGTAAATTGCGGTTTACGGTTTATGACGTATTAAAAAAAACCGACTAAGTGCGAGTCGGACTCGCACACGAAGGGTTCCGTACCATTATCGCAAAAATCGGAAAAAAAATCACGTTTGTTGTATGGGAGCCTTACTTAAATATTTTTTTTTATTCTGTTTTTAGTATTTGTTGTTATAGCGGTAACAGACATACATCATCTGTGAAAATTTCAACTGTGTAGCTATCACGGTTCATGAGATACAGCCTGGTGACAGACAGACAGACAGACGGACCGCGAAGTCTCAGTAATAGGGTCCCGTTTTTACCCTTTGGGTAAGGCACCCTAAAAAACGACTTAATAGATCTCGTTCAAACCAATTTTCGGTGGAAGTTTACATGGTAATGTACATCATATTTTTTTTTTAGTTTTATCATTCTGTTATTTTAGAAGTTACAGGGGAGGCGGGGGCACACATTTTACTATTTTGGAAGTGTCTCTCGCGCAAACTATTCAGTTAAGAAAAAAAATCTTAATGCAGAACACAGAATACATCTACTTACCAAGTATCAACAGCATAGTTCTGATAGTTTCGGAAAAAAGTGGCTGTGTCATACGGACGGACGGACAGACAGACAGACATGACGAAAAACAATATATCACGGGAATTTAACGCAATGATTTAGATTATTTATTTACCTATTTAACCCGACGTTTCGGCCGTGTTGCAACGACCGCGGTCCCGGGTAGAATAAGTAAATAAATAATCTAAATCATCGCGTTTAATTCCCTTTATTTCCATTATCTGACATGACGAATCCATAAGGGTTCCGTTTTTGCCATTTGGCTACGGAACCCTAAAAACAGCAGCAATTTTTACTGCAATCCAGGAGATGATGTTGATGGCGACCTCCGTCATACATTTGTTATCATTCACAGAAGACGACCATCCAAAAGACATAGCGAATGTACCTCATGTGGCTGTAACCACACATACAATATTTATAATGGGTGCAATTTTGGGCCTAAACAAGGACAAACCTACCATTGTATGTTCTTGTTTAGACCCAAAATTCCACCCAATTGTTAGGGTATTTTCACAAAATTTCCAGTGGACGAATGAAACATTTTTTTTGATGTAACTATTATCGTGTTGAATTTAACCATTATGGATTACCTAACCATATGAACAAGAATACCTAGGTATATCTTGAATCAAGCCAAGCCAAAAGCCAAGCCATAAGCTTTTAATAGAAAGCAGTAACTTACTAAATTAAGGACGATGATTAGCTTAGCTGATTTGCTAGCCTCTTCTGTTCCATTCCTGAGCAAAGACCTCCTTTCCTTCCACCTCTTCTTCCACCTTCATAAGCCTATCAACAGTAAATAAAAAAACCGGCCAAGTGCGAGTTGGACTCGCGCACCGAGAGTTCCGTACAAACCTTAGCTTAAAGGTATTATAGATTTGAGTTTTTGATATGAATTTCAATTTAATACCTCTACGCGTTCATGAGGAAAGGGGTAGTAAGTTTAAAATTATTAAAAATATTATTAATTATATGATGTAAATAAAAATTTACGGTTTTCACAATTTTTCCTTTATCTATGCTATAAGACGTTGCTTCGTACCAAATTTCAAGATTCTGAGGTCACGGGAAGTACCCTGTAGGTTTTGATTCCCTTGCAAGTGTCGAAAATTTGCAGCAATTTGCGGCATAAACGGCTTAATCTTTTGCTTACGTTGGCTTAGAAGTTTGATTTTTTCACAGCTTTAAAAGACAGTAGACCTGTGTATTTGATATAAATTTCAGCCTTGATACCTCCACGCTTGATACCTCCACGCGTTCCTGAGAAAAAGTGTCTTGACAGACAGACAGACGGACAGACGGACGAACAACAAAGTGATCCTATAAGGGTTCGGCGGCGTTTTTCCTTTCGATATACGGAACCCTAAAAATTTAATTAAAATTGCCCTGGACCGAAAAAACTGTATTACGGCCTTGGCCCAGCTGTAGGATGATGCTGGCTAACAGTATTCAGTAACTATATAATCAATAGTAACGAATAACGAAGATGTTGAAATATTCTCAACTTTTCATCCATGTCAATTACTAGCCAAACGCATCACCGGGTGCACCATGATCACCAAATCGCACGTAAAGCACCTAGATACACGCACTGTATTTAAAATTAATTAACTCTGAGAATTAAATTAATTAATTTAAAATGATTTGTGGATACTATTATTAGCTATGTTCCTGTTCCTAAGTATTAAGGAAAATGTTTGGATGGACGTAGCAACGTTTATCTACGTTGCTAGCTTCATTACCCAGCGAGAACCTTGTGACGTAGTAGACTCACGTTTATGACGTGATAGGGAACAATTTATTTTAAATTCACGTGTTACCACATCTAATTAGTGTTGCCATATCTAAATTTAGATTTGGAAAACCGCAGACTTTGTACTATTGGATTTAAAGGTTAATGAATAAGGCATGTCTACTGATACGAATACAATGTGTTGGTATACCGGTATTGCCCGATAACGGTCAGATGTAATTACAGTTTTCTTCCGATTTGGTGGTGAGTACATGTTTTGTGAAACTTGGAGTCGGTGGCGATGGTCGCGTTTGATCACTATCTCACCTGATGGTAAGCGATGATGTGGTCGACGGTGAAGCACGCTTGTCTAGAATTAACCTATTTACCTTTGACTTAAAGACTCTTGCTTGCCAAAGCGCGCTTCGCACAGCTGAGACCTGTGTGGCAATCACGGAAACTGACCCGAAGGGTTAAACTAAAAATCTTCGGGTCCAATGTCAAATCCGTGCTGCTCTACGGGTGCGAAACGTGGAAGGTAACAAAGGACATCTCGCGCCAAATCCAGGTCTTCGTCAACCGATGTCTTCGTCGCATCCTCGGAATTTACTGACCCGAGATCATCTCTAATGTAGAGCTGTTGGAGAGATGCCACGAGACCCCGATCGACCGCCAGATCAAGCGGCGTAAATGGTGTTGAATTGGTCACACGCTCCGGAGGGATTCCGATCACATTCCTAAACAGGCCTTGGATTGGAATCCTCAAGGAAAAAGGAAGCGAGGCCGTCCCCGTCAAACATGGCGACGCACCGTATTGGCTGAAGCGAGACGTGGAGCGAGGTGAAGCGCGAAGCTCAAGACCGGTCTCGATGGAGGACTACTGTGGAAGCCCTCTGCCCCAGCTAGGGGCCATAGGATCTTAAGTCAAGTAAAGACTCTTAAGTTGAAGCTATCAGGAAACTTAGATTCCGGCAGGGAATACAACTGCTTAGCTTTACGCACAATAAAAGATTCCCGCAACAATTAGTGCGTATGGGCGAGATATCCACCATGTACTGATGGTGCATTGCCGTATATCTTGTATTCCGTTGCTGGATGCTGGAAAAAGCTACTAATCTAGTTAATAGCAGAATCAAAGGTATACGTAACGATACTTTGTACACTGGAACTAATGGGGCGTGATCTGAAACATCCTATTCTAAGTCATATCATGATGCATGAAATATCTAGATAGCTATAAGATAATAAACTCATGCCGATAAGAGTCCTCTGCCAGTAAGATTTTTTCATCATTTTCAGAACTCGTCGATCTTCGACATTATCGCTTAGACAGTATCATTTGTGCTGAACACCTAGTACGACTGACGATTCTAGTTTTCACAGGATTTGCAGTGGTTGGGAATAGTTTAGCGGGCTTGTCCTAGAACAAAGACCCCTAGGTAATGAGTGCGCTTCGTATCTTTCAACTTAAGGTATCGTCTCTTGAAGCCTCTTGCAATCTTGAATCAATGACCTGCTTCCGTACCCTGACGTGTCAAAACTATCATAGTTTAACTATAAAAAAGGGACAGATGTATACAAGTCATATACATCTGACCCTTAAACACACTCAAAATAACCTTACTCTAAGAGCTTGGTAACCCCCCTGAAGCCATTCTGTTAGATGACCGTGTGATAGGATTGTTCTTCACAACGCTTTCTTTGACTACGTTGTTCAGTTGCATTACGCATTATCAGGGGGGTGACCATAAGCTCTTAGAGTTAGGGTATTTTGTGATCGCGTAAGTGACAGATGTATACAAGTAGCAATATACAACTGTCCCTTACACACACTCAAAATAACCTTACTCTAAGAGCTTATGGTCACCCCCCAGGTGTGCAGGTCTTATTTTTATGGACCAAGTGATTAATACGGCATTATTCATAATCATCACATCATCAGCCTATTAATGTTCCCACTGCTGGGACACAGGCCACCTCTCTGTGAAAGGGAATGTGCCGTAATCCACCACACGGGCCCAGTGCAGGTTGGTGAATGTCATATGTCTTGGAATTTTTGGTTCTAGGACATGCCGATTTCCTCACGATGTTTTCCTTCACCGTTTTGAGAGCAGTGGTGATGAAATAATTTACACAAAGTAAAGCGCCTGCCTGGGCTCGAAAGACCTACAACTTGTAAGTCGCGGCGATACCACTGGGCAACCACTGCACCCTGCGTTATTTATAATGACCAGACAATTTGTTAATGCCCAATATGATTAGACAAAAAGCTAAAAACTATTAAAATAATTATTGACCGGGCTTTCTGAATAATGTCCATCACTTATTGGGCCGGGTAATAAAAAGATCTGTTTTTTAAATTATTTTAATGTTGACATACATACATAAACTTACGCCTTTTTCCCATGGGGGTAGGCAGAAACTACAGAACATGTTAAAGTTTAATGTTGACATTGATTTAATATAGAATAGGTTAGTACGATTACTATTTTTAAGCAGGTAAGTCGACGGATCTCCTATTTCTGTCTGCAGGGTCTAAAGTAACCTAGCATGACGGGAGCTGAGTTCGCTCGCGTCGGGGTGTCCTATATCTCGAGCTCGCTTCGCTCGCTCTTGAACTAATTCATTGACTAGAATTGCCCAACCGTTACATAGTATTTAGTCATTCATAATGACAGACAATGTAATAAATATAGATGTTTTAATCAGTATGCATTACATTGCCCGATTAGACTTGACTTGATTCTTAATGCGTGGGCATTATTCATAGTGCACATTCAGTCTGTTTACGCACTAGTTAGTTAGTTTAGTGCACTGATTAATCACTTGGTCCATTTACATAGTGCACTGATTAATCACTTGGTCCATGCCATTATCATCCTTGTCCTCCTTCCCAGTCCCAATTTATTTGAGATCGGCGCAGCATGTCTTCTTCTATAAATCTGTATCTGACTTCCTCTCAAAAGTCCTTTTTAGTATGTCATCTTTCAAGAAATCCAATCAATTTTTTTTTTTTTTATACTTTGCCCCACACTAGGAATTTCTTCCTGTATCGTGGGTGCATTTACAAACATATATAAACTCACATACACAACACCCAGAGCCGGAACAACCATCTGTAGGTCATACAAATATTTGTTCCTTGCGGGAATCGAACCCGCGACACGCAGCGCTGCAGTCAATCGCTCAACCACTGCGCCAACCGTGCACCCATCAATCGCACCCGTGCAATCAATCATCGCTTTGTTCTTCCTCTTACATACATGACCAACTGACGTGGGTATAAAACCCGTAAAAGACGTCTTATCTACTCAAAAGTCTTAATTACTACAACTTTATCAATTGATTACTCACACAGTAGACGTAATAAATGATTATTTAATTAGGAGGTTAAATTTACACAGTGTTTCCTCCCGTAGTTCCTATTACCGGTGCTCTGACGCAACTTCGGTGACCTGACTAGTTAAAATTTTATCAATAATTTTAATATATAATTTATATTTCCTTAGTTACAGGAGCTAAGGAAACTGCGTCAATTAATTAACTCACGATAGCCAATAATTTCTGAATCCATATTTAATTTAATATTCTAGTTTATAAAAGGTTGCCTAATTCTACGTGTAGACATGCGGAAAATGTGCAACTTATAGGTTTTTTCAGTAGGTAAATAATATTTATAATAACTGTTGTATGCATTAGATGATCTTTCTTCCTTCCCTGAATGCGTAAGTAGGTACTTTCGTCAATATTAGAATTTCTAATTAATATCCCGTTTCCGTAGAGTGATAAATAATTTAGGTAAGGATTTTTAATCTAGATATTGGGTTTTGCCAAGGTGGATCTTAAGTATTCTGATTGTATTGGCTGGTAGTGGCCTTTGGGGAATCATATTGGTGAGAAGATTGGCCAGCTGGACTCTGCGTTACCGAGTGCCAGTTGTTACCAGGGTGCGCCGGTCGTTTTATTATGATCTAAACGCTCGGGGAGGCTCTTTTCGTGCTCCCCACAAGGCCACAAGGTAAAGAGTACCCTAGAGAAAGCCCTAATAATAAACTATGCTGACGTTCGTTAGATTGTCGTTATATGACATACCAGCTTGATGCACTAGAGTCGATCGAAAAGCGGGCCAAGAGGCTCATCGGTGATGAGGCACTGGTTAAGTCAAAGCTCCAGAGCCTTGAACATCGTCGCCGAGTTGCCAGCTTATCGGTTTTTTATCGATTACATTTCGGGGAGTGTGCGATGGAATTGCATGATCTAATTTCGCCCAGCCCGTTTCATCATCGGACTACCAGACGTACGGCGATGCGCCATCGGTACATGGTGGACATCCCACCCATACGCACTAAACATTTTGAGAATACTTTTATTACGCGTACAGCTAAGGAGTGGAACTCCCTGCCGGAGTCTGTGTTTCCCGATAGCTACAATCTGGGGGTCTTTAAGTCAAGAGTGAATAGGTTACTTCTAGGCAAGCGCGATCCATCGTCGACCACATCGTCGATTACCATCAGGTGAGTTGGTGGTCAAGCGCGAGCATACATCAAATAAAAAAAAAAATAACATATTTTGAATAATAGACAAAAAAAAACGCGGTAGGTATAATAAAGATTGAAACTGTGTAACAACTATAAGTCCTTTCGCGTGAGTTTCTGGTGTCAATAAATAGATCAATTTACGTTATTTCGAATAGACACATTGTTAGTTTAAATAAATTACAAAATCTTAAAAAAAAGTGTTTTTTAGTCTGGGCCATATAAATTTTTTATCCGGAATCTATTGATAGTAGAAAAATACTGCTTAGTGAGATTGGTAGAGATTTTTTTGCTGATTACGGAGGTGACAAAGAGTTAAAAATGTGCAAATGTCAAATAGTGACACTAGTTATAGGACGGCAGTATGGGTTTGGTTTCATTCGAAACTTGGTTATAGAAGTTCTGGCACACTCAGGTTCATCCCTCACCACCGTAGAGTTAACGAGCGGGAAGATAAATTGGTATTCTATAACCATTCAGCAAAACCGATTGTCATAAAGTTCAAAAACGGAACAGAAAAGTCATAAGGTTAGCTCATTGTACGGGTTCAGTAAACCCTTTTTCCTTCTGACAGCTTTTCATCAGTCAAAAGCGATTCCTACGTTTTTTTTTCTTTCGCCTTACCTCGGGCAGGCTAAGGTCTTGGACCATACCGCCTCGTCTTCAGTGCAATTTTAACATTCTTTAGTATGCATTAGAATGCGGATGTAACAGATTCTAATGTTTTTGGAGTATTTGTCTGTTTGTTTGTTTTTGTTTTTTAAAAAAACGCAGCAAATTGTATCGACTCAGCCTTTCCAGTAAGCTTTGCGGAGGTAGTAAATACTACAATACAATTCTCCGCTCCACTATCCTGAGATCGCTTCTGTTAATGATTTCACATATTGTCCAGTTGCGTAGACAGTTGAGACACAAAACTACACCAATTTTATATCACAATATCCACTAGGAATCAATTTGCAAATAATATTAACAGCCGCTGAACTTCACTCGATAAAATCCCGCCAGAAAAGCCGCGATTCCTACAAACTTCCAATCAGCTGTTTTCCGCATCACATATTATTGGCCAGGTCGCCGTCAACTTTTTAAACAAATGAACATTAACGAAAATGGAACTGATTCAAAAATCCTTCCACAACTTTTTGTTTAGCAGACTCTGTTCCAATTTCAAATCTTCCTCGGTCAAAAGCGAACCCTGCAAGCCTGCAATCAGCTGTTTCCCGCACCACATATTAGCCAGGTCACCGTCAACTTTCTAAACAAACCAGCGACCGAGGGCCGAGGGACGGGGCAGCCGCATTCCTCGCCAAATCTGGCGGCCATTCGCGCCAGGGATGGACATGTTGACGCAATGCCTTTCAATATGCCACATATGATAGTGACTGCATAAGTTTGAGTGAAAAAAACAGGATATTTGTAGATTTAATTCTCTTATTATTAAATTAATTTTAGAATTATGAAAATGAGGAGCTTAAGAAATTGAGTAAAAAAAAATTGATTAATTAGGAATTTAAGTTTTTTTTTTGAAAAATACGTACCTATCTACAGGAGCAAAGTGATAAATAATTTATTTATTATTTTGTAATTTTTTTATACCAGTGACCTATTACGGCAGGACATGGAGAAACTACATTTTATAATTTACCTCTTACCTATACTTTGCTAATATTATATTATCTGTGCCTATACATTTAATTGATTTGAAAAATTATACGATGAGTACAATGATGTGATGAGTAGGAATTTTTTAATATTGTTGTGCTTTTTTTTTGTGGTGTACAATAAAGAATATAATAAATACATTTTCAAATTTAATTTATATTTACTGGTCCCAAAGTAAAAATAAAACTTCCATGTAAGAAAGAATGAAAGAAAAATTTTTATATGTGGTGCGCAGGAGACAATAGAGATGAAACAAAAATAATAAAAAAAACCGGTCAAGAGCGTGTCGGACTCGCGCACCGTCGGTTCCGTACCATAATATATAAATATTTAGGATGTGTTACTTTACGTACAGTCCTTCGAAAGTAGGATAGATGGACAGGCGAACAGGTAGCTAGGCGGACAGGTTAACAGGTAGCTAGGCGGACAGGCGAACAGGTAACTAGGCGGACAGGCGAACAGGTAGCTAGGTGGACAGGCGAACAGGTAGCTAGGCGGACAGGCGGACAGGTGGAAGGGTGAACAGGCGGGCGTAAACTTGGATTTCAGCAAAATTGTGTTATTTAGAGACATCTTTTTATTTTTGCTGTAATCTGTAAACTTCAATAACATAGAATAATTTCTGATTTTTCTCTTTGCAAACTTCGGAGATAATGGCTGTATTATTTTTATTTATTTTTTCTTAATTAAAAAAACTATGTGGCCTAAAACAATAAAAATGTTTAAGAATGTGCAAATAGTGCTCTTTTATATGATACCCCCATGCCCTAGAGCCCTACTTAGAATTTTTAAGACCCCTTTTCAGCCTAAATTGCAAAAAAAAGATAACTTGCAAAAGAGTTGCGCAAACGTCATCAAAAACTATTCTAAATTTCAAGTTTTAGCAGTTCTTATGATATCCAGCTGTGACAGACGGACAGACAGACTGAGTCGCACCTTAAGGGTTCCTTTTTACCATTTAGATACGGGACCCTAAAATTATACCCGTGCGAGACAAAAAAGGCGCCTATCTCAACATGTGTATGTTGTCTTCTTTCATCCAAATTAATTTCGGAGACGGAAATTTAATCTGTTGGATGAACTATCAAAATCAAACGCTCATCATATTAAAGGTGGCGCCACTTCTATTGGAGTTAAACACGAGGTCCAAAATAACCAAAGATAGCTTTGGTTTTTCACAAGGAAACCGATTACGAATAAATGTCATACAAAAAAAGTTAAAAAAAGAGTTTTTGTCAGAAGTGGGATTCGAACCCACGCCCACAGAAGTGGACTGCGACCTGAACGCAGCGCCTTAGACCGCTCGGCCATCCTGACATATGAAAATACTGTCAAATCAGATATCATTCTATTGAATATCTTTACTCTATCTAAAATTGAACATAATATATGAATACAAATAACAGTAATTTTTCAATTTTCATGACTTGATATCTAATTAAAATCTAGAGACTGAAGTCTTGGGAAGGCACTTTCATACTGAGATCCTACTACAAAATTCTGCAACCTAATTTGTTTTTAGGGTTCTGTACCCAAAGGGTAAAAACAGGACCCTATTACTAAGACTCCGAGGTCTGTCTGTCTGTCTGTCCGTCTGTCACCAGGCTGTATCAAAGTCAAAGTCAAATATATTTATTTCAACTAGGCCAATAAGCGGCACTTTTGAACGTCAAACATTAAATCTAAATTAAAAATGTACAAGTAATAAAAATTGACTCTACCGTGCATTCAGAAATTAGCTTGTTATGGAGAAGCACGCACAAGAAACTCCATATCTCGTGAACAGTGATAGCTATACAGTTGAAATTTTCACATATGATGTATTTCTGTTGCCGCTATAACAACAAACACTAAAAACAGAATAAAATAAATATTTAAGTGAGGCTCCCATACAACAAACGTGATTTTCTTCGTTTTTGCGATAATGGTACGGAACCCTTCGTGCGCGAGTCCGACTCGCACTTGGCGGGTTTTTTTTTATAAAACGTGATTATTATGAAAAATTCTTGACTTTAGAATAAGTAGATTACTACAGGATTGGCTGACCGCATATATCCGCAACTAGTATTTAAATATATATTTTTTAACTTAGCACCACACTCAGAACGTCTCCTGTAACGTGGGTACGTATGCAACATCAACTAACTGTCAATTAGCCGCCATTTATGAGTTGCCTGGTTTGCGGCTAACTGAAAGCTGGCTACCGATTTTTCCTATTTTGTTCACTAGTTTACTTTAAATGACGTTGTTTGGATTTACTTGAAATACTTCTATATTTGGGGTGAATTTTATGAAATTTAAATTCATTTATTTAAAGTTATTCCGGCTAGATATTTCTAGGCAACCCAGCAGCAATCTACTCTGCTATCAATTATCATTCATGAAAATTAAGTTTAATCAAAAACCCTGATTCCTGCAGATTTCTGCTGTCGGATCTTAGGCTATTAAATATAGAAAGTCGGTGGTAAGCGGGAATTTACTTGTATCGGGCCGGAATTATGAAAGTGGTAGGGTAGGAGCTTCGATCAATAATACACTTTATCTACACTCACAACATAATGTTCCAAATATGAATTCAAAAAATGTTGTATAAACACGTACTTAATATTCATGGATTGGTATAATTTAATGAAAAACCATTACAATGCAACAAAAAAATAATAGTAGTTTATGCAACGGCATATAATTAGTTATTAAAATACTCGCTAAATATTATTATCACATTCGGCTTCGCCTCATGTGATAAAACTTTTTTTTTTTTGGTTGGGAAATCATCCAATGACTTCTCCCACTCTGGGTTAAGCGGGAGGGCGTGTCAGACTTTTACTGACTAAAACCCACCCGTGTTCCTTCAGTTGCTTGAGCCAGGGCCGCGGTAACTCTTTTTCAAATTTTTCCGCGACCCCATGTCCATAAACCCATAAACCCCATAAACCTACGCTCGTGTTTTAATAACCCCTATTATATAACCATTGCATAAACTACAATTTTTTTTTATAATACACTTTACAATAATATGGAAACGAAGAATGGATGATAGATTTATGGATTGATCGAAGGGTAGAAGCTGTAGAGATTTAGTCTTACGAGTCAAAATCAAAATCACTTATAAAACGTCGACAAAAGCTGCACGGTTCGGGTTGGTCGCTTCCTATTGAGAAGAACCGGCAAGAAACTCCACGGTTACTCTTTTAAAATAAAGGGTTTGGTTTTAAAATATTTCCATGTTACAGCATTAGTGCTTAGATACGGGGGGACAACGTAGGCCCGACTATAAGTCGTAAGAAACAAAAAAAATAATTATATAAACGAGATAAAAAGTTAACAAATGTGAACAAGCATCTAGAAATCTAGAAGGCCAACAATGTTCACATATTCACAAAACAAACATAACCCATAGTTATGACCAGAGTAAGGGTATCCATTGTATTATGGCCATAACAATATACTCCTGAAAGCTTTACCAATTCGATGTACCAGTGAGTGTAGTGGCCACGTGATTGTGCATTTCCTATTCCATTGAAAATTTGAAATAAGAATTACTAACCGCCGTTGCCAGTAATTCTTACTTCAATTTTTTTTTTTTTTCCTTTTAAGTCAATATCTATCATTAATTTCCCTGACTGTAGTTACTACTAAAGCAGGAAAATTCATTGACGAAATAATTAAACAAAATGTGAGCTCTAATAACTGCAAATTACCATGTACAGAGATGATTTAATATTAATATTTGTAAGTAATGTTTTTTTAATTCCCGTATCGGGAGCAGGACAAATGATTAATTTAATTAGTACTCAGAATTAGAAATTCTAGTTAAATTCTACGCAGTTTGAGTCACGTATGTATTTTTATCGTTGGTCGATCTTCAATGTTAAGCAACGCTTGCCAAGGTCGGTGCGTGGATGGGTGAAAATTTATTATATGCCGAGACTACTCCGTGCCTTGGAATGCAGTTCAAGCTTAAGGGCCTTCCACTGCTTTAGTGTCGTAAAACGGTTACTTTCTAAAGCATACTCCTTAGTAACGGCTAGGCTAAAAGAGGTTAATTATTTTTATTGATTCATGTACATTATATGCGAAACATGGTTTATTCCTGTAACTAATAGATTTGCTTTAAAAAAATTGTTAACAACATGATATTTTTACGCTACTTTTGGGTACTCCTCCAAAACGACTTGGATGTTTAAAAATATTTCATCATCATCATCATCATATCAGCCGAAAGACGTCCACTGCTGGACATAGGCCTCCCCCAAGCGTCGCCACATTGACCGGTCCCGTGCGTCCCGCAACCAGCGGATCCCCGCAACCTTCACCTTCAAAAATATTTAAAAACAGAAAATTTGATGGTTAGAATTTCTTCATAACTGAAACAGCATATGAAAATCAAAGAATATTTTGCAAACAAAACTGTCGAAAAGGAGGTTCAATATTGATATTCTGGCTCCGAGCGGGCGCACGGCCATTACTGCGTTAACATAGGGGCAATTTATACGCCTTAAGGGTACACTAGTCGAAAATTCTTCCATACAAACGTATTCTGGCTTTTCTTTCACTGTTTGACGATGTACGTTCAAAATAAAAAATGATATCAATTTGTCTCATCATTATCTAGCCCTGTATGGAAGCAAAAAAGTAAAAAAAATAATTACTTGAAAGTTATGAGCTTCGAAAGTTCCATATTTTAACACTAATTTTAACGCATCTTTGGGCGCAAATAAGTACCATATGAAGAAGGAAAATTGAAAAACGGCCTCCATACAGGGATAGATTAGTAGTTCAACAATACAAATAATTTTATTTTGAACAAATACATTCAGTCGTTTTTTCATGATATCCAGACTCCCAAAGGTCTGTTTATAAAGTTTCGCGCGCTCGTTTTCGTTCTAAATCATCATCCATTTCGCTACGAATTAGCAAAAGTGTGTATTCGTACGCGTACTAGCTTCTTACTGCTCATAACAGCATCTATCTGTTCCGCACGTGTTGTCGGTTGATATAGCACGCATTTTAACCCCGCGCACAAAATAGTTCGTGCCGTCGACTAGTGTACCTTTGGTCCTGGTTGTAATTTTTACATATTTGACAGTCGCTACGGTTAGTCAGAAAATCTGACACCTAAGGCACGAAATTGTCGCGTTAGCGATTATAAAAATGACAAATATGTATAAGATTGTCAATTGTAACGTGATCATTTCTTTACATTTTGGCATTTCGAAAATCGACATCGCTGATATCAGCGATGTCGATTTTCGAGAGCTTCAGTTTTACCAGGGGGCAAAACTTCTTACTCGGTTGTGGAGGTCCGATAGGCACTCGCTCCATGTAAAATATAGGTACTCAACTCAATGAAGTTATATATATACTGAGGTAGATACGTTTTACTGAGGTCTGCGCGCCAATACAAACACAAGCTGACTAGCTTGAGTGAACTCAGTCCGTCCTGCGTCTGGCCGCGACACGAGCGTACGTTTGAACAGTATGTTTATCTCTTTCTGACAACGGGTTCCATTTATATCTCTGTTATCTTTAACCGACTTAGTGATAGAAATAAAGTGTCAAGTTCCATAGGTCCTATGTATGTAGCTATAGTAAAATATCGCCATGTTTTTATTTCTTTATAATGAGTATGATGTCTCTAATGATAAAATCTCATAGACTAGGCTGAAAGTGAACCCCAACATAGTTGAGAAAATGCAGGTTGATTTTGGCAACAAGACATTTAGGAATTATCCAAAATTTTCCGAGCATGCTGGTCACCCTACACAGGGTAGCTGTCATAGATGTGTGTGTCGATGACCTGCGCTTGATTCACAGCAAGACTTATGGCGTTGTATATAATGTAAATCTCTGCGTCAATACATGCTAATACTCCTTATTGCCATTGTTCTTATGTACTGCTTATGAATGTAGCCTTATGCAGCTAATCAATGAATTTATTATTAATATATTGTGTTGCGATTTTATTGTATTGTCGATTGAAGATTAATGTCTGAAGATAATATTTTAATTCTGAAGTTTTTTTTAAGGGTAACAAACCCATTAATTATGTTGCATAAGGGAACGTGAAGGCTGATTTTTATCGGTGCGCATATAAGTTAAAAAAACTTTAAGAATTTAAAGTAAAAAATAAACTTAATATATAGATTTTATTAACCTATTGTCAATCTTTCAGGGGTCGAACAAACTTTCGCAATGAGACCGATATTAGCATTTTTCCGTTTTCACAGTAAATGTTGTTTCACGTCCTAGGCGACCACTGAAAATCAGCGCCGTGCTGTGGGTCCCCCACGGCACAGCATTATGCTGAGTGGAAGCCTTCTTGCCACAGTCACGACATGCATCAGCTTTTATTTATACTCACATTTGTTATGCTTTTTAGGGTTCCGTACCCAAAGGGTAAAAACGGGACCCTATTACAGAGACTCCGCGGTCCGTCTGTCTGTCTGTCTAACCAGGCTGTATCTCATGAACCGTCATAGCTAGACAGTTGAAATGTTCACAGATGATGTATTTCTGTTGTCGCTTTAACAACAAATACTAAAAACAGAATAAAATAAATATTTATGTGGGGCTCCCATACAACAAACGGTTTTTTTTTTTTCGTTTTTTTGCGAAAATGGTACGGAACCCTTCGTGCGCGAGTCCGCCTCGCACTTGGCCGGTTTTTTTTTTAACTAACATAATTTAAGAACTACTAACACTATCGTTAAGGGTTTAGTTTAAGCAAAACTATATCGTACTACTTATTGTTTTTGTTCTTGTAATCTACTAATGTTTGTATGACGTTTTTAGGGTGTCGTACCTCGAAAGGAAAAATGGAACTCAGGAACGCGTAGAGGTATCAAGCTGAAATTTATATCGAATACTCAAGTCTACTGTCCCTTAAAGCTGTGAAAAAATCAAACTTCTAAGCCAACGTAATCAAAAGATACAGCCGTTTATGCCGCAAATTTCCGACACTCGCCAGGGAGTCAAAACCTACAGGGTACTTCCCGTGAACTCAGAATCTTGAAATTTGGTACGAAGCAACGTCTTATAGCACAGATAAAGGCAAAATTGCGAAAACCGTAAATTTTATGTTACATCAAATAATAAAAATATTTTTAATAATTTTAAACTTACTACCTCCTCATGAACGCGTAGAGTGAACGTGTAAATTGAAATTCATATCAAATACTCAGGTCTATAATATCTTTAAGCTCAGGTTTGTATGGAACCCTCGGTGCGCAAGTCCGACTTGCACTTGGCCGGTTTTTTTGGCAATTAATAGTACATTGTTCACCGAGAGGAGAAAGTGACCGATTACCGTCGAGGGTGTCGTTTGAAGCCCGAGCCGTAGGCGAGGGCTTTAAAACACCCGAGATCGGGAATCGCACTTTCTCTCGAGTGATACATAGTGCTTTATACTACACCTACGAGGAAAATAAAAAACTAAATCTTTACTAATTGAAATTTATATTGAAATTGTTGCAGTTAGTGAAGCTTAATGTAACACTTTTTCCATTAATGTTTGTTTGAGATGTTTGCGACAATGTAGGAGGAATAACTGGCTGTGCTGTTGGCACTGCGCTCGTAGAAGGCTGTGGTGCCAAAGGGGCAACTGGCTGCTGAGGGGCATCTGGCATCGCCGCGCTCGTTGATGGTTGAGGAGATGAGTCTTGATGCACATTAATCGATCCCGATATTTGGTTATTTATTCGTGTTTTGTTTTCTTGGAATTCTCTATGTAGCTTTCTGCAACAGCGGACGATTTCCAACCACCGTGACGTTTTATTGTGGTTAAATCAGCACCAGTATCGGCAAGAATAGTCGCTGAAGTTCTGCGAAAGCAGTGGCCAGTGTATTCTAGTGGATTGAGTAAATTAAGGTAGGAAGCTATTTCTCTTGGCACAGTACTTATTTTGTTTTTCCCAATTACTTGTTTCGTACATTTTTTGTTTTTATATTGTAGTAAAAACCGATTGGTTTTGGGGTCACTGGGGCGAATTTCGTTATATTTCTTCACTATCTCATAAAATAAGCCCGATATAACAAATGATCGCTGAATTTTGGTTTTTGTGTTAGGAATATTGACGATTATTCCATTTTCGAGGATTTCGATATCGTCTGTTGTCATATCCACAAGTTCTTGCGAACGACAGGCCCCATTTACTCCTAAAATCAAAATAACCTGTAAACAAAAATATCAAACATGAAAACCTAGTAGATTTCTACTCATAAATAGGTACGTAATAAATCATAAACCAGTGCATTTTGTTCATAAACTTACCTTCATCAACAAATATTTGTCATCTGGAGCATTCTGCAAAAAGGAATAAACATCCTTTGTAGTAAGCACTTTTGATTTCTTACTACGGAATCCCTCCGACTTTCTTTTCAGAAATGCTGTAAGTTTTTTGTATTCTTGAATATTAATGTCGTTTCTTGTCAATATAGTACTTTTCAACATTGAGTACATAGACCATAACGTACTTGGTTTGTATTTTTGAGCTTTTTCACTGAAATAAGCTAGCAAAACAGTTTCAGAAAAAGATGCCGCATTTTTTTCACTTTTCCATTGCAAAAAATCGTCATAAGTTTTATTATATTTTTTAATTGATTTCTGTGGTAAAAGGTTATCAATCAGTATTTTTGCTGTTTCCTTCAACTGCGGCGGAGTTAAAAAATCTTCATCATCACTATCACTACTTATCATTTTGATAGTTTTATTTTACTTTTCTACGAAAACTGAATCCTCAAACAACACACAAATTGAAAATGGCGCCAATGGCGTCTGCAATTTTCACATGTTCTTTTTTCAAATTGTTTGACACCATCCAACACACAGCTAGTGGCCAGTGTCATTTTGCGAACTTGGAGATAAAAACTCACTGTAAAAACTTTTTGGCTTTTGATATTTAGGTTACCAGCGCATAGTCTTACCCAAAATTAAAAAAGAAAAACCACGTAAGAAATGGATTTTCATACACTTTTCTCTCCCGCTCAGATGCGTTTTCTCGCCGCATATTTGTTCGATCTGCAATGACGTACTTTCTACCGTAAATTTGATAAAGTATCAAGGTACTTTCCGAGCAGGTGTAGTATAAATACTTTTTCTTTCTTTCTTCTACTGATGACTACCTACTTTCATCTACTAAAAGATTGCTATTGAGTTAAAAATCAGACTGTACCTATGTATGCTAGTATTATATTATCTAGTGTGCCTATGGTGCCTAGCTAGCAACGAGCAACGAACGACTTTATCCGTACCTACAACGGATGCTACAACCAAAAATTAGGAGCCTGTGTTTTTTTAGCTAGCTTCTATATAGGATAATATAACAAATGAAAAAGGAGAAAATATTAAGTTTAGAAATTTTAATTAGTACCGTATTAAAATACCCAGCCCATACCAAGCGGAGGCACTAAAACTATATATTTTAGTGTTTATAAATAGGTATAGGTACCACTAGCGCGATCTATCAACAGTTTTGAAAATCAATAGATTAACAATTGTTAATGCAGATATGGGACACTCTTCGGCTTCATAGAATGTTTGAGAAGTAATGTAGAAAAAAAAAATGATGTAATAATATCAATGAGATCGCATCTTACTGGCCTTGAGAGGAAAAGTGAAGAGGAAACCGATAAACTAAACTGCAACTATCCTACTTTCGACATTTTTTTAATATCCGAGATAATTTTTAATCCAAGAGAATTTTATAATCCGAGATAAAAAGTGAGAAATTAGTATATTAGAGGCAGTTTGAAAGTGGCGCACGTGACAGAAAAGTTGTAAGTTTGTTTTGGTATGGTCATGTGAAGAGAAGGGATGAAACGCATGTTATTTAAGAGTTATGCTTATAAATTCAGAGGGATGGGGAGGGAGGGGAAGGCCAAAGAAAAGATCGATGGACTGTGTGAGGAGTGATATGAGAGAAAAGGGAGTCAGTGATGGCGTGACGGCGGACAGGACGGTATGGAAGAAGAAAACGTGTTGCACCGACCCCGAATAACATGGGACAAGGGCAGGAAGATGGTCCTAATTTGTGTTCTAGTGCTGGGCAAAGATTTTCCCTTTCGCCTTTCAAACCTAAATTACTAATGTTATAAATAGTACCTGGGCGACCGAGATCTGCTCGGGTGAAAATAGAGAACACGACGTTTTCAAAAAATGAAACTAGCTAGATCGATTTATCGCCCCCGAAACCCCCCTGCATATTAAATTTCATGAAAATCGTTGGAGCCGTTTACGAGATTTAGATTATATATATAATATCACATACACGTCACATCATCAGCCTATTAATGTTCCCACTGCTGGGACACAGGCCTCCTCTCTGCGAGAGGGAATGGGCCGTAATCCACCACGCGGGCCCAGTGCGGGTTAGTGAATGTCACATGTCTTCGAATTTTTGGTTCTAGGACATGCCGGTTTCCTCACGATGTTTTCCTTCACCGTTTTGAGAGCAGTGGTGATGAAATAATTTACACAAAGTAAAGCGCCTGCCTGGGCTCGAACCCACGACCTACAACTTGGAAGTCGCGGCCGATACCACTGCTCTCTATATAAATATATCTACATATATACAAGAATTGATCGTTTAAAGGTATTAGATAGATTAGATTAGACAGATATATTATTATTATATATATTAGATGAAAGCCAGAAATTTTGAATGTTTGTTAATCTAGTAAACTTTGCAGACTGGTAGACCATGTCTTGGATTAGGACAATTACCTTTTTAACCCGGCGGTTGATCCCTTGGGATAATTTCTGACTTTTATACTGGGAAAGACGCTGGTACAAGCGAATAGGTTAAATGTAACTTTAAAATTTGCATGTATCTGAAAGCAGGAAACAACAACATGTCTCTAATTAAAATAGGTAGGTAACTATGACTGATTTACACATCACGATCTATTTAAACTCATACCTACCAACCTTTTATTTGGCATAGGTGCCTATTGCCAAATAAACGTGCTATTTAAAGCCTTACATCATTTGTTTACAATTTATTTTTATACACAGGAGTCATTGGACTAAACTTTAGTATCGAAAACTATTGAAACCATATTATATTATTTTATTGTTACGTTTATGGCGCATTCTATAACATGACTGTTAGATACGGGACACCAGTAAAACTCAAGCCGGCTATGAACGCACTGACGCTTTTTTTTCCAAGAACATGTACAAGCCCGTAGCGGGTGGCGCGGGGGCGGGGCGCTGCGCGGCGTCGTCTGCGCAGGCAGTCCTCAAGGCCGCGCATCGCTACACACATATATATTGCTTATACACAACATCTCCCAACCTTATTTCGAAAGATACAATTACATAATAAAAATACTACAGTAACTTATAGGTACTTATAGCTAAACACATGTACAACATTTTAACATTTTAACCTAAACACATGTACAACATTTTAACATTTTAACCTAAACACATGTACAACATTTTAACCTGCACCATCCACTGATCACTTGCCTAACGCAAGGCTTCTATAGTCAACCTTTGGGATCTGCCGCAACACCCTGTCGGCGGGACGGCCGGGCGGCACAGGCGCGGTCGGCGAGGTCGGCGCCGCTGGCGGCGTACTTGTACCTTGTCCCCCCTCCCCTGCTTGAGACGCGGGTTGGGGGCTCGGTGGATCTGCTGATGCTATGTCCTCGTCCTTATCATCCTCGACTTCACCAGCCCAACTTTGTTGTACATTGCCTTTATATAACACAATCTGGTCTTTGTGTTTCTTTATTACATTCCCTGTTAAATGATCGTTAATCAAATACACAACTTTACCACTCCTGTCTATTATGGTCCCTCTGCACCATATGAACTTCTCCTTATTGTGATATTTTTTGTATAAAACTTCGTCTCCGTTTTTAAAAAATTGTGTATTTTTGCCGCCATAGAATTTATACTGCAAACACTGTTTTGATTTTACTGTGCTGTCCAGTGACGCGTTTGAGGGTGACGACGGCGGTCTTTGCGACATTAGATCCAACCTTGATCTTAGCTTGTGTCCAAAAACTAATTGAGCCGGAGAGAACCCTGTCAATGAATGTACTGAATTCCGGTAATCAAAAAGATATTTTAACAGTTTTACTCTAGTGTCTTTTTGGCTGTTACTAGATAAAATACACGATTTTATACCCTTCTTTGCGATCTTCACATAACTTTCGGCCTGGCCATTGCTCGCAGGATTATAGGGCGGTGACGTCACATGCTCAATACCGTTAATTGTACAAAACCGTTTAAAATCTTGTGATGTGAAAGCCGTGCCGTTATCGCTTACAATTGTATTTGGTAACCCGAACCTCGAAACAAACTCGTATAGTTTTTCTACTGCAGCTAATGAGGTCGTTGAACCACACATATCGTAAATTTCCACCCATTTCGTGTATGCATCTACTATAATTAAATAATGTCTATTATCTAACGGACCCAAGAAATCGATGTGCAACCGGTAAAATGGTTGGGGTGGGTATTTCCAGGGGGCAAGCGGGGCGCGCGGAGGGGTAGGTCGTAAATGAATGCAAACACTACAAGAGTTGATCATAGTTTCTATTTGTTTATCAATACCCGGAAACCAAAAACGGGATCGTGCTTCGGCCTTTGTTTTAACAATTCCCAGGTGGGAAGTATGAAGTTCGTTTAATATTTTAATTTTTAGACTGTCTGGTAAAATCAATTTATGCCCTCTCATAACACAGCCGTCTTCATAAGATAATTGATTCCTGCATGCATGGAACGGTTTTAAATTCACATCAGACACGCTTCTAGGCCAACCCTTAAAAATAAAATCGATGACCTTCATTAAATTAACATCTCTGCTAGTTTCCTTGCGTAATTCGTCCCGCGTAACTGGCATGTCTCCATCTATCACGAAGTGAACATACGACGCGCGGTCAATCGGGGCGGCCGCGGCGGCAGCGTGCTGAGCGCTTTCCCCGCGTTCGGTGTCCGCGGTCATTGACCGCGACCGCTTGTCGTCGTCGGGAAGACTTGCGCGGGACAAATAATCTGCGCTATTATTCTCGCTACGAACGTATTCGATTTTATAATTATATGCGCTGAGGAACAACGCGTATCTTTGTAATCGGTTTGCCGAAACCTCCGGTATACCTTTGTACGGCCCAAAAATTGAAATTAAAGGCTTGTGATCGGTGCGAAGAATGAACGGGTCTGACTTACCGTTCAAGTACTGATGGAATCTTCGGACTCCAAAAATAATAGCCGTTGCCTCTTTCTGAATTTGAGAATAACGTTTTTCAGCTGTGTTCAGAGTGCGGGACGCAAACGAAATAGGACGCTCGCATCCATCCTTATCACTTTGCGATAATATAGCACCTAACCCATTAGGTGAAGCGTCCACCGTGAGGATTAACTTTGCATTTGGGTCGAAATGCGCTAACACCTGGTCCGACGTTAAATGTTTTTTTATTTCTACGAACGCTCTTTGATGTTCGTCAGCCCAATGCCATTTGACACCCTTCCTTAAAAGATCGTATAAGGGACTTAAGATTTCGGACGCCTTAGGTACGAAATTACGGTAATAGTTAACTAATCCTAAAAATGATTGAAGTTTGCCTATATCTGTGGGTATTGGGGATTTCTCAATTGCTATTACTTTATCTGACGATTTTTTTAACCCGTCTTTGTTAATAACATACCCTAAGTAATTGATCTCATTCTTAAAAAACTCGCACTTTTCTTTTTGCAATGTTAGGCCGGCCTCTTGCAGCCTCTGTAACACTGCCGTTAACCGTTGTAAATGTAAACCCGGTCCATCGGCTGTGATTAGGACATCGTCTAAAAGACATAACACGCCGTCCATACCTGACAATAGGTTTTCCATAGCGCGCTGAAAAATAGACGGTGCACTGGTTAAACCAAAAACCATACGTGTATACTGAAACAATCCGCGGTGAGTATTTATGCATGTAATCTTTTGTGACTCATCATCTAAAACAAATTGATTGTAGGCCATGGATAGGTCTAACTTTGAGAACTGTTGACCTCCGTGCAATTTTGAAAACAGTTCGTGAACAGTTGGCAGCGGGTACTGTTCAACAACTAATTGTTTATTTATCGTTACAGAATAGTCTGCACACAGCCTAACACTACCATTGCGTTTTAATACTGGCACTACGGGTGATGCATACTCCGAGTGATCAACCTGTTTAAGTATCCCTAAGTTTACCAGGCGGACAATCTCTTTATCTACCTTGTCTCGTAATGCAAAAGCGATAGGACGCGCTTTGAAAAATATTGGCACTGAGTTGTCTTTTAAACGTAATTTGACCTCGAACTTATTAAATTTACCTAATCTATCTGAAAATACTTCTCTAAATCTATTATGCAAGTCATCTATTGTTTTTGTATCGTTGTTTATAAAATTACAGGGTGCTAGTTTTAACTTAAATAAGGATAAAAAATCTCTTCCGAGCAATGGCGGGCCTTCGCTGCGTACCACGTAAGCGTCTAATGTGTGTGTGCTCAGCCTATAGGTTACCGGTAAGCGAATTATGCCGAGACACACAATATTACTGCCCGTGTAGGTAAATAGCCTTTTCTTGGCTGGTAACAGAGGCAAACTGCTAAAACATTTGATGTATAAGCTTTCAGAAATAACCGTTACTGCCGATCCACTATCAATTTCAAATTTGATTTGTGATCCGTATACGGACACGACTTCTGTCATGGGTTCTCCCCGCTCTGAAATGATGTTAAAACATAAACCCTCACCATCGTCGTCCTCCTCACTGACGTCACCGGTCACCACACACTTTACTTTGCACATTCTACGTAAGTGACCCTTTTTATTGCACTTTCTACACGTAAAGTTCGCGAATCGGCACTGTGATGATACATGGTTCTTTCGACCGCACACGGAACACTTTTCCATGACCGGTTCCTTTTCAGAACCCGCATTCTTGCCCTGCACCTTGAACACATGTTCTTGCTGTGTAATCGACGCCGTCGTTGAAACACCGGCGGCGGCGCCTGCCCGCGCGCACCGGACGCTCTGCGCCAACTCCACTGCCTTTGCCAGGGTCAAAGTCTCTGTATCCTTTGTGAACAGTTTGTCCCTTTCGGGACCCGCTAACATGCCCATCACAAAACGGTCTCGCAATGCTTCTTCTACGTTTGCGAATTTGCAGTGTTTCGTGAGGCCACGCAGTCGTGCCGCCCACTGCGCATGCGTCTCACCCGCTTGCTGCGTTGCCGCGTAAAATTCGTACCGCTCCCCAAATCCACACTTTTTCGGAGCAAAGTGAGTGTCAAGGAGCCCATAGATATCTTCTAGTGGCACCTCCTCCAGCTGTTTTGGCAAAGCCAAGTCGGCTGCGAGCTGGTAGGTGCCGTCCGTGAGTGCGCTCAGTAAGATTGCTCGCCGTCTTGAACCCGTAGCGTCGTTTTGTTCCGAAATATCGTTCGCCACGAACCATTGCTGTAGGCGATTTTTGTACGCCTGCCATTGGTGCACTGTGTGGTCAAAATTACTTAACAAACCGAAACTAAACTGAGCCATCGTGATATAGCGTGGGTTGCTCTCGTCGCCACTGTTAGATACGGGACACCAGTAAAACTCAAGCCGGCTATGAACGCACTGACGCTTTTTTTTCCAAGAACATGTACAAGCCCGTAGCGGGTGGCGCGGGGGCGGGGCGCTGCGCGGCGTCGTCTGCGCAGGCAGTCCTCAAGGCCGCGCATCGCTACACACATATATATTGCTTATACACAACAATGACATAACCATATATGCCAGGATGTGGTACTGTGGGATACAGTCAACAAGAAAAACCCTAATATATCTGTGTGTCGCAGGGAAATGAGGATACCAGGGACTGCACGAAATCCCTAGGGATACTACGAAATCACGGTACTAGATTTAGTTTAGCGAAAGTACATATCACTGACATTATAATAGCGTTGTGTCACATCACTAAACATTTTTAGTAATAAGCAAGAATATTCGACATCTACTGTGATTTCGTGGTATCCCTAAGAGTATCGAGAAAACCCTGGTATCCTCATTTCCCTGCGACATATTATATACCTTTTATTTTAGAAAAAGAAAAGTCCTGAATAATTATCTCACTGACTTAACAACGCCCAAGCTAAAATATGTACTACTAATACGTTCTTCTTAGTTTCTCTCTTGGCAGAGCGGTCGTGGTCACGATGAGTTTCGTCCAATCGCTGGTGTTGTAACTCACCTCACGATATCTCTCCATTTGGCCCGGTCAGATGAAAGTTTGGCGCACTCATTTACAGGACCTCCAACGGTAGATTTAATTTGATCAGTCGACCTCATTGGTGAACTAATACCAAGACAGCTGAAATCTTGCACAGAGGTGCCCCATAAAATGTTTACAAGGAATAAGAAAGAATATTTTTAAATAAAACCTTTGAAGGGGGTGAAACATCATCGTATCAGCCGTGAGTCCTGCACTTCTGGACACAGGCCTTCCACCCAAGCGTCGGGACATAGATTCAGGACCGGTCTGTCTGTTTGTTAGATAAGGTAGGGTTCTTGACAGTCAGAGAGCTCATTAATTGTAAGGAGCTGGTTCGGCTGTAGCGCGAGAGGTTAGCGGGTGCGTAAGGATTCGAGATTTAGAAAAATATTTAATAGCTTTAAATATGGCTTATTACACGAAAATTATAGTAAAGCTTGTCTCAACTACATTTCACCTAGCTCTTGATATCTTTCTTTATTTTTGACGTCATCTCATTAGATTAGATAACCCGTTTCTAGATATATATTTGACGTTGGTGTTATAAGTTTGAAGTGTGTACCTGTGTGTTTGTGTACCCGTTAAAGCGTCACAGCTCCTAAGCGGATGCACCGATTTTTGGTTGTAAGGTGACATTATCGCGAGTATTCTTAGCTGAATTGATGAAAATCAATTCAGCCGTTCAAAAGATATGGGCGTTTTTTGTTTGAATCGAGGTTTTTGCGCAAATGGTGTCGGAGGTTTTTAAAGGAGATGTTTGATTTTGAGCCACTACTATGTATACATAGGAAAAAATAGGGGCATTCCGTTTTTTGTGAATGTTTTAGTTTTGCAACCCAGTTTACTACTACGGACATTTATTGATTGTTTCTCTGTTGCAATTGAATTCGTGTTGTATTTTTTAACGCAGATATTACGATGACACGTCAATCCAATGTCATTGTCAAAATTACATTTTTCGCATACTGCTGATCTGGTCCACCATGTTTAATTTGATGTTGTGTTGCTCTACTTGATCAATTTAAGATGAGTTTATATTGAAACGAAGTGAAATTAAAGAAAAATAACAAATAAAAACAGTTGCTGTAATTATTATATAGCGATTTTTACATATAGTGTACATAGAGCTGGCCCAGGATACATATATTTCTGGAACATCTCGTTTTACTTGTTCTCCGAGACTTCGTAATTTTTCTGAAACAGTGCATCGGATTGTACTTATCTAGATGATATTTCTCGGAATGATACTATTTGCTGTATTTCAATATGTCAGGATGGCCGAGCGGTCTAAGGCGCTGCGTTCAGGTCGCAGTCCACTTCTGTGGGCGTGGGTTCGAATCCCACTTCTGACAAAATCTCTTTTTTAGAGATTATTCTTTTTACATGCAGGTCTCTAGTGTTTTAGAGAAAGTTTTCCTAATCGGTACAAAATGGGCAGTTCGCTATTTTTGGACCAGATATTTGTGTTGACGGTACTTAGGTACTTTCGAGTATTAAAGAGTTACGACGTACGACTCGGTTGGCGCAATGGTTGAACGATCGGCTGCTGTACTGTGGGTCGCAGGTTCAATCCCCGTACGGATCAAATATTTGTATGGCCTACAGATAGTTGTTCCGAATCTGGCTCTGTTTATGTGAGATTATATTATTATGTTAGAAACACACACTTCATTGAGATTGGAGAAATTCATAGTGTGCGGCAAAGATTTTGAATAAAAAAGATTTTTAGTTTATAGGGTTTCGTGCTACGGGTACGGAACCCTTAGGGTGAAACTGAAACCATATTACTATAGGCCCCCGCTGTACGTCCGGACCGAAGCTGAGTCTTTGAAACCCAAACAATTTTTACAGAATATGGTTTAGTTAGAATGGCCGCTGGAACTTTATTTTTATTTTCATATTAAGGACACTCTACCCCATTTAAGAAAGTCATTTATTTCGGCGTTTTCTTGGTTTTCCCTATAGATCATTACCTACAAGAACAATTAATAATAGTGTAACAACTAATAATAAAATTGTGACTTGTGCCTAAGTCACAATTTTATAGGGTTTGTGACTTGGAATCATGAAATTTCCTAAGAAGTTAGGTCTGCCAATGGTACGGAACCCTTCTCAAGCGAGACCAACTCACACTTGACCGGTTTTTCATTTTGTTTTTAAATAAGAATGACTTCGAGAGCTCTCAGGGTTTTACTACAGAATGAGTTCCTATCGGCCATATCACCCAAATCCTAAATTGGTGTTGACAATGACGGCGGCAGCAAACTATGTACAGAAATACTACTGTATGTACTAAATATTGCTTTAAGTAATCTTAACAAAAAATAAGCTTTGATTACCTTAAACTAATTAACATTGGTGGATACCTGGCATGCAGGGGTTCACGACCGCATTTCGCACAATATATAAATTTTTGATATTCCAAAAAGTGTTCTGTCAGAAGTGGGATTCGAACCCACGCCCACAGAAGTGGACTGCGACCTGAACGCAGCGCCTTAGACCGCTCGGCCATCCTGACATATCAGAGTCGTGTCAAATTCAATATCGTTCGTAGAATCTATTTATCCCGTGGGTAGAATTAAGTAGGTATAATGTAGAGCCAGATAGCTTCATTTATTCTTCACGACTTTGACGACAATACCTAGTAAGTAAATTGAAACTTCATTGTTAGATTTGTCTCGGTGGCGCGAGTGCCACTGGGTGAGTACATCAAAAATCAAAATGCGGTGTTTGGGCGCCATAATGGAAAAACAAAAAAAACCGGCCAAGTGCGAGTCGGACTTGCGCACGAAGGGTTCCGTACCATTATCGCAAAAAAATCACGTTTGTTGTATGGTTTTTAGTATTTGTTGTTATAGCGGCAACAGAAATACTTCATCTGTGAAATAAAATTTCAACTGTCTAGCTATCACGGTTCTTGAGATACAGCCTTGTGACAGACGGACAGACAGACGGAACGCGGAGTCTTAGTAATAGGGTACCGTTTTTACCCTTTGGGTAAGGGACCCTAAAAAAGGTTGTAAATCTGTCACATAGACAAATAGATTTTGACGTAATATGACGTGCAAGTGAGATTCAGCCCTTAGGTGTTAAACAGTTCATTTCTTTGACTGTCTGTTCTCTACCTATGTATATTAGTCATTTTAGTTACGCTTTTAGTACAATATCTAGGAGTGATGTCATCCATTGAGATATCATTTGGCAGCGTGTGCCAGTAATTTGTCACCAATTGTTTACATTTCGTGAAACTGTACTGGTATATCAACCGAATGGGTGTAGATACCTACTTTCTAAGTTTATCTTGGACATCACAGGCAACGGTCACAGACAATATCATAACGGTCATAGACATATTCCCGGTATTAAAAGTATCCTATGTGCTATAATCTCTGTGCCAAATTTCATTCAGATCCGTCCAGCCGTTTGAGCGTGAAGAAGTAACAAACATACACACACAAACTTTCGTCTTTATAATATTAAGTTTGATTATATATATTAGTTTGATATAAGTCTGAAAAAGCCAAGTAGCCTGCAAGAAGCCCTGTGGGGTTTCCAGAGGCAGCTTTTAACTCTGATATCAGAGGTGGCCACACCTCACACGAAAAGAAGAAGAACCGAATGAAATCCCAGTGTTTATGCAGCTCTATATTACAATACACGGATGGGTGTTTGGACTGTTATGAAAGTTCCATTGCCAATAGATGTCGACTGATTTACCACAGGTACCATCACTAGATTACTTTGGTAACCTAAGCCGTTTCTTATTTCGTTTACGTTAAGACTCTTTGTGGTCAATGATGGTACATACACGCCTGTCTAGATGGATCTTTACTTTAGTGCTAATTATGTGTTTATTTTAGATCCAGACGACAATTAACTATTAGACAGTTATTTTTTTTTCCTTTCTTTCCATCTACAATCAGCCTCTGAGCTATAATCAGATTGGGTGTTCCTTCATTTGGCAGTTCGAGATTCTTCACATCCTGCGATGTGTCATCTCGTTATGTATCACCAACAAAATTAAATTGACGCTATTCTTTTTTTTTTATCTGTAGGTAGAGTCCGAGGACTCCAGTAGTGCCGCAGCTTCATTTCTGTGATTTTGGAGTCTTTCCTTATAAAACTTGTATGAAGTTTCCACAAACTCTTTGTTAGTAAGGATTTGTAAGTACTCATGTACTTCTATGTTCTTCGTGAACCAATATTGCGCTGCTCAATATTTTTAGTGCTTTGTTATTAGATAGTAATGATTCTTTTCTGCCACGCCGCCAATTACTGCATCCCTAAACAATTTACTAGCGTGACCGTTATAAAAAAACCGGCCAAGTGCGAGTCGGACTCGCACACGAAGGGTTCCGTACCATTATCGCAATACACTGCAAAAATATCACGTTTGTTGTATGGGAGCCCCCCTTAAATATTAATTTTATACTATTTTTAGTATTTGTTGTTATAGCGGCAACAGGAATACATCATCTGTGAAAATTTCAACTGTCTAACTATCACGGTTCATGAGATACAGCCTGGTGACAGACAGACAGACAGACAGACAGACAGACAGACAGACAGACGGACAGCGAAGTCTCAGTAATAGGGTCCCGTTTTTACCCTTTGGTTACGGAACCCTAAAAAATGTTAATCAGCTGTCTATGACCGCAACTGTTAAATTAAGAACCTCATTACGATGCAACTTTATGGCACAAACCTTGTTATGGCCGCACACAGCCACCGCTTCCCCGTACGTGGTCCCCATAACTTGCCACAACTCCGCTCTTTATCGAAACAATGTCTAACAGAACGAATGCCGCACATCGCACGAATATCGTCATCTAGTAGCCAATTATTGAGGAACGCTCCAATGGGGTATCGAAACTCTCGGAATTCGACGACGCACTTTATGTCTCTATTCATTAAACCGGAGCCATACTAATTAAAATTGTTCGGGTGGTGTAACGCGCGAAATAAATCGCGGCTGGCTCGGCTCGTGTTCCGCTTTGCTTTGTTTTTCACTTGCTACATATTTGTGGGGGTCTGACATTAACACCTCCTCGCTGTGCGTACAATGCGAGACTTGTCGGGGGCTACAAAGGCGCGCATCGATTTGCAGCCAACACTTTAAATATATCGAGGGGGCTGACAATGCGTTTAGCGAAGTCGTAAGTAAACTACCACGGATATATGTACGACGGGCAGCTTTGTTTGCACAGAGATCGCATCGGTTCCGCCTAATAGAATACGTTTGTTTCGCACTCAGTGAATGTTAAGTACGGATTTGTTCGATTTATTACGTTTACTCTGTTTCGGTATGGCTCGTTCTGTTCCCATTTAATTGACTATGGTTTAATGCGCCAATTATGGAGTATCTCGATTCCAGATGAGCCCTTTTGAGGAATGTTTTGTGCGGTGATGTAATATAAAAAACCCTGTACCTACACAAACAATGCATTTTTATACATGCACATAATGAGATAAGTACCTAATGTGGTCAATTTTATAATAGATGAATGAGACAAACAGTCAAGTGTCACGCTGTTGGGGACTATGCCTATTGTGGTATGTGTGGCGAAAATATGAAATGATTAAATACTACAGGGCTGCAATAGGGTGTTAGAATCTACTAACATGATGGATGGCAATATAACTAGACAACTACTCGTACATATGTATCGGAGGCCTCTATAAATTCAATGTCCTAGTAGTCTAGATCTATTGAAATTGTAGATAAGAACAGTCAGCACCAAGTTTATAACGCTTAAGCGATAGTGAGGACGGTCTACAAAGTTGAACCACATATTATCTGTGCCATATTAATTTATTAAAATTTCAGTAAAATCTATCTATCTATCTTCAGTGTGTCTACTAGGGAGGGGGGAAACGGGCGAGCGATTTTATCCGACCGTGGGATCGTAACATTTTTTTTCTATAGATAATATCCTGAAACATTTACCTCCATAAAATGCGTAATTTTAATGGGCGCCGAGAGCGGTAAATATTGTCTATGCCTGGAGCGACGACATTGCTAGATCGGGCTCTCGCTACCTTGGAAGTTACTGTGCTAGGTGATAAGGTGACTAGTAGGGTATTGCATCGGTTGCTTCATCACTAGTTTATCTACTCATCTAGATAAATACATCAGTACCTACTAGACGGTGTATGTAGTATCTAATCTGCCTGATACTTATGCTACCTGTCCATAATCGCCATTATCATTCACCTACAACACCACCACATTCACCCGTGAAACGTATTCACAACAATAGCCAACACTCCCTGCTTGAATTACGGAGCAGTACATAAAATTACCTCGACGCCTGTAACTATTCCACCGGCATGCTTCGCGCATCGCACAGCTAAATCCCGTGTTCTTCGAATTCCATTCTTCTGTCGACCGTACTACCCGCTGCGGACTTTGTACGGCTTTTTATTTGTTGGGGTTCCGTACGAAATAAAGTTGATTCAGAAGATATCTTTGGAAGATTTTATTGGTGGTTGCTAGAAGTTGTTGATTTGAAGCTCTAGGAAAGTTTGTCATAATTATATTCTTCTTCTGCCTCTATTATACAACTTTAATTGGGGTCGGAGCAACACGTTTTTGAATTCCATTCTCCCATGTCTTACGACACGCTTTCATTCTCTCTCTTTTCTTTTATATCATTCCTCACCCAACCATCTTTTTTTTACCTTTCGCTCTCTCTCTGAGAGTTTGTAACAGTAGTGTGCAAAAAGTTGATGAAACTTTACCTATTTAAAACAATGAACTTCTCTCCTCTTCTTAGTCGGGCACTCTTGGCAGAGCGGTCGTGGTCATGGGTGGATCCTGATGCATGACGGCTCTTGCCATGCGTCTCCATTTGGTTCTATTGGACGCATTTTGGGAACAGTCGGTCATTGTAGCTCTGGTGATGTCTTTAATAAGATCTGCCCCTCTGGTCGGAGAGAACCCCGGGATTGTTTGCCCTCCACTCTGCCTTGGATTAAAAGACGCTCCATTGAGTCTTCATTGCGAGTTATATGCACAATGCACATAGGTACGTTATTGTTAAGTTTTAGAGATTTCGAGTCGTATTACAAAGTAATTTGGCTGAAAACATGGAAATTATTACTTTCAACCTTTTTCTGATCTGCCCACAAAACTTTTAGCATCATCATTGAAATAGGTGTTTCGTCAAGAAAACCAAAACAAATATCGTATGCGGAACCCGAAATAACATCTTGTCGCACGCACGGTAGGACTTTTAGTTTTATTTTGTTTTTAAGGAAAATTGCAGCCTAATTTAAATTATTGAGCTGGAAGAGATATTGGCTGCTGGGCCGTAGGTAGTCTTCGCTTTGTGTACTTTTTGTCTAAGATTCCTTTTTGTAGAACATTGTTGTGCTCGCACTGAGGTGGTTTTTATCGTTACGATCGATAATGTGTATTGTGTTTTAAAATAATAATACTAGGCTATTACTGTTCCACAAAGGCCTCTTCTCATAAAGTGAAAGTACAGGCGTAAATCAGAAATATTGCTCAAGATGATTTTAGACTTTTAATATTTTTGGGATAATCTCGTCACTGGTTAGCAGATTCTTAATTCAAATTTTCTGTGGAGCATTTGAATTTAGAACCTACTTATCTGGTGCTACACAGTCCCGAGATTTTTATAAAAAAGGATGTATGAAGGTCGTAACCGACTTATACAACACCGCTCCGACCCGGCCAAATAATGTTCATTGAAATGTGAGCTTCATGGTCCTCCTCTGTAGATATACTTTACATTGACAACACAAATTAGCAGACAGCCACTGTAAGCGAGCTTACCGCCATCGTGCCACTCAATAGTTGACGTCTCGCATGCTTACCACACTCTTCAAGCGGGCCCGCGCGTTGTACGCACGCAGACTGTTCGCTTCAAGCACGTTGCTAGCTTGTCGAAAAGGGAAGGCGAAAGTGGTCGGCACGTGGCCAGACAGTTGACTGCTAGCAGTAACTCTGGACAGTCATCTCCGTTTGACGCGATGTTGATGCGGGGTCGTGTAAATGAGCTGCGACCTTAAATCCATGTTTCCTTACCATGTTTTACTTCACCGATGTCATATTGGTTGACCGAATTTGAACCCACAATCTCACTCTGCAAAATTTTGTCCACATCTAAAAAGCAACCGGAACGGTATTCATAGGGGTACCGTAAGTGCCTCTTCACACGCCCCGGTTGCCGGGTACCCGGCTGCGAATGTATAGCCATGTACGCCGGTACGTGTGAATGCTTACATACATGGAAGGACTAAAGGTAATTTCCGATTACTGCAGGTAACCAATTAATATTTCTCAGTCTATAACTGAGCGAATGACTTCAAAGAACGTGCTACATAAGGCTTTTTTCCATTTCAGCCTCTACGAAGGAAATCAACTCCATAGTAAGGTAAAATAAAACATAATCTACAAATTGATATGTCTCCTTTTATTCACAGTATATGTGTACTATTTACATGCTGTACATGATAGCAACAAATTAATCTATTAAGTACTTACATTATTCTAGAACATTTATCTACACAATTAATACAAAAATGTCAACAAACATCGTATGGACAAAATTATTGGTACACTCACATGCATAAATATTAAAGATATTTTTATTATTAAAATTGTTTTCTTTTTTGGAATTTTCTGTAAAATCTATTTTATTTTTTTTAGAGAAATTGTATGGTAATGCAAAAACTATTGTAAGGCAATATTTTATCAGTGTCTTACTGATTTCTTATCGGCAGTCTTCACTACTGGGCTTTTATTTATTGTAAAGCTGAGTACAGATAAATAAACCACGCCTAATTTTGACGCGTTCTGTAAATAGACGAAACCGCGTTCACCGTACCATGACGTGTCAAAAATGATAATGGTTCCACTGTGAGAGAGAGAGACACGGAGCTATACAAGACAACTAGCATTGTCTCTTTTTCATAGTGGAATCATAAGTGTATAATTTTGAAACGTCAGAGTACGGTCCCTAAACTTACCCTTAAACTAAACCAACAAACACATTCATACCTTTATACATATTTATGCATGTAACACGAAAACACAACATATATTTACAACATTTATCCCTAGTACATTGTAACAAATCATACAATTATTGCATAAAATCTAAACGGTACATCAACTAAAGCGATTTATAAAAATAGCTGCTTCAGTTTCGATACAGTCCCACAGGTTATAAAATTAAAAATAAAACATCAGAAACACAACAATAAAATATGTACAACTTTGTTTATTTAAAATTGCTAGATCTCTGCCTACCTAAATATAATTAATTTACTAAGTTTTTTATACACAACTGTACTTGGGACCTGCGAGACATAAATAAAAAAATCTAATCATATTTTTCCAAAATAAAAATCTTCAAAATGAAATAATAATATAAAATTAATTTAATACAAAATCAAAACTCTATTTATATCATTGGTTGAAGTTTTCCAAGGATGTAAAAAAGGTAAGTATTTGATTTATTTTCTCATTATGTAAATAATATTATTAATTATTATTTTTCATCTTAATTTGTCACACTCATGTAGGCCAATCTAATCATTCTACAATTTGCATTAGACGTTATAGTTAGAGGTGACACTGACCAAAACATATGAAAAACAAAAAAAATAAAATTGTTCAACACAAAGGCCAACTCAAGCAACAATTTTAATTTAATTTTAATGAATCTGTCACTGAATTTAATTTAAAAGTTATTGGTAATTTTAGCCGGTCAACTTATGATCCTAAACTCGGTCGGTTTCTGAATCAAGAATTTGAACTTGAGTTAAGTATTTGTCAAACTCTAGCCTGAAGACCCGTCCAATAATTGCATTGTGGGATTTGACACTTTCTTAACTCGAAATTCTCAATTCCAAAACCGGTTAATATTGTATTCAATATAGTATTTTACTTTTGTTTTCGTCAATGTCACTCCAAACCAGCGTAGTATTATCCCCTAGTCACCACTACCTAGCATCTAGCATAACTCCTATGACGTAAAAACTCTTCAGTCTGTCACTTGACAGTTTTGGTAACAACACAACTCGACATAAAATAATTAAATGCGAAAAATAATAAATACATCTCTGCGACTAGATGTTTAGGTCTTTGGCTAACATTTAAAAGAAAACACCTAAAATGTATTTATATTTAATCAATAGCTACAACACTAGCAGCTTGAAATTCAGTCTGTTCGAAATTATTTATAAACATTGATCGTTATTTGACGAAATGTTACACAAACTCCTTACAAAAAAAACTTAGAAATAAGATATACGAGGTTACCAACTAATCGTGTTCTAAATAAGACATTTCTAAATATAAAACATCAAAATTAAATTGTGAAAAATTATTGATGATAATAAAACTAAAAATTAGAATTGTATTAAAATATTTTAAATAAATGTGTACTTTCCATTGCTGTTTTTTTTAAGAAAACTTTGTTTTCATATAAAAGTAAAAACGGTAGAATTACATATTTTGTTAAAATTCAATGGTCACACATAAAATATAGTTTAAAATATTATGTAATTAAATTTTCAGTTAAAATTATGTCAACAATGATTAGTTGCAATGTAAAATTTTGCTATCTTGACCAACCATTGTTGATACAACATGGGCAAAGTCGGTAATACCCAGAAATCGTCAATAATATAAAAATTACAACTTTTGACAGTAAAAGCAATGTTTTTTTTAAACTAGTCCGTTTCCACATCTAGACATTTAAATTCCTTTCCAATATCAAAAATCGAGACATTTTTAATCTACATAGAATGATATTGTTAATAAATTAATGTTGAAAATTCAAAATTCTCAACGAATTTTTGACACTTTAAGGGCAAGACGTAAAATGATTGCCAGCAACAAAAAAAAACCAATGAAGTTGGTTTCGCCAAAAGTTGGGTTCTCGTTTTACGCCCTAACCAAAATGCGGTGAATACAAAAAATATAATAAAATACACATATATTCGCATAAATTATACACTAATAAATCTATTTATATCTCACTACTTATATATCGTGCGTTTCATACATACATATAATAATAATATGTACACAATTTAAAATTATTAGGAATTACATTACTTCTTCGCGCAAGCACCGATATGTAAAGATGGACTATTTCGCTATACGTCTATATATTACTATTTATTACCTTCACTAATTCTTTAGAATATCATTTCTTTACTCACCTAAGGACAGATGGCAATACATTTAAACATTTACTTTTTTATCCGAGTTGTTTGCCAAAATTGAGGACATTATGACCAGAAAAAAAAAAACAAAAATTATACAAAAAAAAATGTGGCATAATTTTTGTCGGTCACAAATCAATGTGGCCGACTGTACTTTTTTGTTCAATTAAAATTACACACAATTTTGGCAGACATCAAGTAAAATACATCAATATTAAATAGTAAGAATTGACATGAAACCAATTGGGGATTTTTATTAACTACTTACAAACTTATTGTCATAGACAAAATTATTTTTATACTGTTAAAAGGAATGGCAAGTTACGAGGTTATCTTTAAAACCGATATTTATGGAGGCGAGCTAATTATTAATATTATTACTTATAAAATTTGTTTCCTAGGTTGAAAGATAAATTAGGCAAAAAACAAAAAATAAAAAAGATCGAATATTTGTTCAATTCAAATTGTACTTCCAAATTCTTACTGAATTAGAGAGCACATTTATACAGTAAAGTTAAATTAAAATACCAAGACTTCAAATTAGTTGTGTAAGAAAAAAATTACATGGTCATATCATGGCTAAACGAGTCGTTTAAAAGATAACAAAAAAATTGACATTAAATGCATATCGGCAATAATAATATTATTTTGGCATAAAAGTACAGTCGCCTCCAAAAACATCGGCCATAAAGACATGAAATCATTTGAAACAAACACACAACTAGCTAATATACTGTAAGTGGATATGTCTGAGTTATTAAGACGCGTTTATGTCAGGGACCGTGTTTTTTAAAAGCTCTAGCGAATTGTACCTCTAAAGTTTTGTTTTAATTCGTCTTTACCGTAAAAAACTTGAAATACAATATAAAAAATGATTAGACAATACATGTTGACAACATAATTGTTTTTTTAAATAGTGTAAATAAATTAACACCAAAATACGATAAATCGAAATAAAATCAAAAAAAAATAACAGATTAAACCAATACTTCTGAGATAGCACGCCAATTAAAGCTCGTTTAATACAAACAATAAATAAACAACCACAAACAATATCCGTTACTCTATAATTTGACATTGTATAACGTCAAAACAATCCGAAGGCATTTTGTAAGCTCACAACACAAGTCCTTAAAATAAGGATAAGGGATTTTGGGCCACGAAAAATATGCTCTCACATTTGAATTCAGAATTCGAGATTATTTTCAAATTTTCGAATAACAAACTCTATGTCTTACATGACAAAGTACAAATTTGATTGCAAACCATATTTTTATTAAAGCATTTTCATTACTTTTATTTATTTATACAAATAGTCACTTAAAAATCAACTTAAAAGACAAAACGCTATAGTCGATAATTGAGTGGGTGGCGATGGATTGAATTATCTCGATTTATGAATTAACAATAGTTGAGTAGATATTTTTCATGCTGACTGTACATTTACGGTAGAAAATCTATACATTACGGAAACAATATATATAAAAAAGTCAAATATGTTGGTAGATAGTGCTGCTTAAACTCAAAACGTTATGCGAATTAAAAATAATTATGTCATTTATATAAAAACAATTCCTGTTTTGTTTTGTTCACTAATTAGATTTGGTTAATTGAGTATTTTCGTTAAACTTTTTCCTATTTTATAATTAACGCATAAATTACCTAACATTTATTGTGAGTGATTTTATAATAAAAAGTTATATTTTATGCTGGCATATTTATAAGTACACAGTTAAGGCATTCCAGTAAAATGAATTCAAATGATTTATTTGCCAGATTGCAGGTATAAATTAAAATAAGATGGTGCAAATGTTACAATTAAGTTTGGCAAGGGGTATTGTGTTAGCAGATGCTATGTCAGATAGTCAGCAGCTCAATTGAAAATACTGGTAATTAAATGTATTCGTATGGACTGCAAGTCGACCACAACACATACTAAAAAACCGGCCAAATGCGAGTCGGACTCGCGCACGAAGGATTCCGTACCATTATCGCAAAAAACGTCAAAGAAATCATGTTTGTTATATGGGAGCCCCACTTAAATATTTATTTTATTCTGTTTTTGGTATTTGTTGTCATAGCGGCAACAGAAATACATCAATGTGAAAATTTCAACTGTCTAGCTATCACGGTTCATGAGATACAGCCTGGTGACAGACAGACGGACCGCGGAATCTTAACAATAGGGTCCCGTTTTTACCCTTTGGGTTCCGTACCCTAATAAGATGGTGCAAATGTTACAATTATGTTTGGCAAGGGTTATTGTGTTAACAGATGCTATGCCAGATAGTCAGCAGCTCAATTGAAAATACTGGAAATTCAACTGTATCCGGTTGGACAACAAATGGCCGACAACACACTAAAAAAGGCCAAGTAGATGATGACAGTCCAATCATCGGTGTACCGTTCAAGGAAAACTAAGCTGTTATTATTGATTTAAAAAAAAAAAAAAAAAAAAAAACCGAGTACCTTATAAATCTCTCTCTCTTTTTTTATAAATCGAATACCTTCTACCATCTAATTAACGAGCAATACTTGTATATATATAATCACCACCGTCTTGGGTCTTTACTACTCAAGATGTCTCATTTTGGGAGTCGTTGTCTCAAATTAAAATGACTTTGAACATTCACCTCATTAAAATAGATCAAAATGTTGTTTATTTTGTACTTTTTGAAGATTTTTATTTATCTGTATCTCGGAAACGGCTCCAATGATTCTCATGAAATTTAGTATGCAGGGCCTTTCGGGCTAGCTTTCGGCTTAGCTAGGTTTCATTTTTTGAAAACGACGTTTTCTCTATTTTCACCTTAGCAGAGCTCGGTTGCCCAGGTACTTAATATAAAATGGCGCCTGCAACAAGGCTTGGAAACCGGATTAAATTTCGAACCGGTATACGCCTAAGTACAGTAAGTACATAGGGAACATTTTCTTTCGGTTTTACTACAATTAATCGGTTTTAGGCAACAAATGTTCGTAAACAGGTTTTGTGGAATTAACCGGTTATGAACGGTTTTTGTCGTCTACCTTCAATGCGCAACCGTGGTGAAGTACCAAAACGATTCAGTCGTAGACAAACACACATTGGAAACGGTCGTACGTCGTACAAATAATTATATTAGTGCAATTAACGTGCAGGGTGACACAACGCAGCGTTATTTTCTTTTTAATATCGTTGCACATGCTGAGATAGGAGCCTTTTTGGTCTCGCACGGGTTTATTTATTTTTACTTTTTATTATTGTTTGTGTTTTTCTTATCTCGTGTCTCCTGTGTGGGTCACAAATAAACATTTTTTCTTTCTTTCTTTCTTTTTTAACAATTTGCGCGCACCCCGCCTAAACCGGTTAATTAGGGTTTTCAATAACGGTCTTTTAACGTTTACACTCCCAACAAAATAAACTATAAAACCGATTATAACTTTGGATAACCGGTTATTTCCAAACCGGTCCCAAACCTTGGCGTGCAGCACCGTCCACGTGGTAGAAGTAAAGCTTCTTAAATATAAAAAAAAATATAAAATATTTAGTGTTAGAGCAGGAGGAAGTTATATCTGTCATCTCTCTCATGTAATGAAATGAGCAAAAACGTGACGCGTTCTTGTAATTTAACTCTCAATAAAATTCTCGTCCAATTAATCAACCAAAAATGTTAATTTCGAAAAATATATAGATTTTCTGCCGTAAATGTACAAAATGGGGGTGTATCGGGGCATTTAATGAAATAATGGCAGTTTAACTCTACATACCCTGGTATTGGGGACGAAATCCCATTTTTTTTATTTCTCTTACAGCCTTCATTCAATTTGTTATTGTCCGTACCACCTACATTCCTTTAATTCTAACTTTTGGGGCCCTCTTAATACTATACTCTTAAAATTAATCTCGAAAAGTAAAAAGTTTTGTCCACTTTATGGTACAATAATGGCCAATACATGGTCCATTACTGGCCAGTAAATGGCCAAAAAAAGGCCAATAGTTATTTGACTTGATTTCTTGTTTACATTTGATTAATGTAATCGAATGTTAAGTTTATTATACAAAAAGCTTTCTACAATTACTACTTATAATTATGACGGCAGTGCATTATTCTTAATCCAACTAAAGATTACTGTGGTAGACTTCCCATCTTTGACTTTCAATTGTTGCAATTTGAACCTTATATCAATGACATAAAAGTCACATGACATATCCTTTAAACGTACTAAAACATATTTGTGTTAATAGGGATGTTTCCTGGGTAGAACAATGATCATTCTATTTAGTCCGTCAGTGAGATTATCTAATAATATTGCACAAGTATTTTTTGCTTTATAAAATCAATAAAAATTTACAAAGTTAAGCGCATCAAAGTTCAGGAGTGGGGGCTTGTGATGTCACTAAGGCAGTATAAAGTGTACTAGCGGCGTGACGTAACACGATATTTCAACGCAGTATATTGTCAGCACTTTATGTTTACGTGTCGAAAGGCAAAATACGTGTCCAATATTTTTTATTAATCTACCTGACGGCCTAAAAACGAATTTTCAACTATTTGTGTATAACTTTGACTGTGACTAACCTTAACGCCCTGGGTGAGTGCCTAAAACGATAACGCATCGCGGTATAAAAATTACATTAATCTGTGTTCAAAACTATAGGACTAAAATACTATATCCCCATGGAACATAGCACCAAAGCGGTCCGCGCGGTTGCGCTGGCGCAGACCCATTCTATTCTATCCTAAATCCCATTATAGCAGGTTAATATTTTGTCAAAAAGTAAACTATCATGAGATTTTAAACCATAATTATGCGATACTTGCTCTGTACTTTAACTGGCCTGCAAATGATTTTGGGATCGATCTGATCTAGCATGACGTAAAATTCGTGATATTATTTTGCGGTGCATTATCGCATCGATTCATTCGACCTAGGACGTTTGGTTATCGACTTATTACTTTTTTACAGTGACTATTGAAATATATCTTCACAAAAACCAAGAGGGCCCCCCCAACCTTACCTTACAACGCACCTATCTCAGGGTAAGCATGCGGCACCCCCGAGCCCGTCTCCCTGTACTGCAGCGGGTCAGCCCTAAACTCCACAGGTTGCAGTGCCATGTGACCGTACACTTTAGCGAAGCGTGCGATGCAGGAGGATCGCTGGGACATGTGGCGAGCGTCTGCTGATAGCATCTCTGTGTTCGTGCATTCTGGACATTTGAACTTTTTGCGGGGTGTCACCTGGAATTTGAAAATATTTATACTTTAGTAAAAATTTACAGAAGAAAGAGTTAATTGGCGCACCACATTCCACTATTGCTATCTACCAAGCATACATTCAGACTGGGCTAAGTCTGATAAATTATATTATTAATGAATAACGCGTTGCCCGACCTTATCAAGTCTATACATTAGAATATAAAATTTTGGGAGCCGGTGCTGGTTTCCAAAAACAAACGGCCATTGGGAGCCAACGACAGCACGAAATTTGAATCTATGGAACATAGTCTTTTGCGCCAAACACCGTATTGTTTCGAAATGGTGTCGGAGTAAGCTTAGTCTAACAGAAATCTTCTTTTATGAAAGGGGTCACTAATAACTTTCATTTGAGGTCCTCCAAATAATATGACCGTCGCGGTCCGTAAGGTTTAAAGCCATCTACCCCACATACACTTTGTTAAAATTGTAATAATAAACTTAAATATGTAAATATAGATACAATATCAATGATGATTTTAATGAGATGGAACGGAACGGACGAATTCCGTTGTCAAATCGACAGCAGTAAAGACAAAGCGCGGGATATACTATTAAATGACATACTCAAGTAACATAAGTAAATTATATCGCACTGTTTATGGTCCACACAAAATAGGTCGGCGGTCCGGATCCGGACCGCGGTCCGCCATATTGGGAACAGGGGGCTTTATGAGGTGACAGATAGATGGATTGCATCCACATGTACCTTCACACTAAAGGAATTATCTAAACAGCCTTGATAGGCAGGCGCCTATCCACTCGTCCGGTTGCTCCTCTATTTCTCGTCACCAACGTCCCTGGGAAGGCTCCTAGTGACATTGGCGACGAGGTAGTTAAAGGCGATGCAAAGACCAGATCTTGAGTGCGACACCGATATTTCAACATAAAATCTACATCTAGGAGACTACATGTGATAATAAATAACGCCTCAACGTCACGACACGACCGGTGTGCAACAGCCATTGACTTGTAGGCTACCAAACACAACAACTGACTGGTCTGAAGATCATCTTTCTCAATGGAGGAACTACAGATCTTGTTTCAGTATCTCCAAATGGTGACCCCAAAGACACCACAAAAATATTAGCCTCATCGCTGTTTTTTTTTAGCGAATAGTATCTTAGTAGTAGTAATCTAACGCCAATTGCAATCTTAACGACTTGTCGAAGATATTTGAACGCATAATTAATAACAGGCTAACAAAATACTTAGAAGAATATAACTTGTTTTCTGATGCTCAATATGGATTTAGAACTGGCCGTTCAACTGACAACGCAGTACTCGATCTTGTTAACTTTTTAGTTAACAAACTAGTTAACAAAAATAAATGCTTGACTATATTTCTTGACCTAGCAAAAGCATTTGACACTGTCTCTGTTCCCCTGCTTGTACAAAAACTTGAAGATCTTGGTATTAGAGGCGTTCCACTGGCGTTACTATCGGATTATTTAAAAAATAGAACCCAATCGGAAAAATTGAGAACACATTAGTGACGAATTTCCAGTGGATTTTGGGGTGCCACAAGGCAGTATATTGTGCCCTACTCTTTTTCTCTGCTACATAAATGAGCTCTGCACTCTCACTATCAAAAATTGTCGCACCTCCGCATATGCAGATGACACTGCCTTAACCTTCTTCGCAGACTCCTGGAATGAGCTTTTTAATCTCGAACTCGATGGTTTTAACACTGTGTATCACTGGTTATTATCAAATTCTCTCACTTGAAATGAAGATAAAACCAAATACATTTTATTCTCTATTCGTAAAGAAAAAGAAATTGCTAATCTCACCAATTGTAATATCACAAAATCAATATCTATGCACATAAGTGTAACTTTCCTCCAACTCCAAACTGTATTTGTCCTAATATTAGCCCTTTTAAGTGTCTAAAATATAGGCATCCAAATAGATGCAAATTTAACCTTTGAAAGCCACATTAATGTTTTATCCAAAAGAATAAGAAAGCTCACATATATTTTTAAGGAACTTCGTGGTGTAGCAGATAAACAAACGATGAGGATGGTATACGAGGCTCTGGTTCAATCAATCATTGGATACTGCATCACGACATGGGGTGGTGCATGCAAACTGTTGAGAGAGCCCAAAGATTGATTCTAAAAGTTAGCTTATACAAACCGCGTCTTTTCTCCACCACAACACTTTATGAGGAAGCGCAAGTGCTAACGGTACGCCAGCTGTACGTACTGCTTACTACAATGCTCCAACGTTCCAACTTATCCGAAGAAAGGAGGAAACGCATAGCCCTCTCCAGAAGAAACTACACAATATGTGAGACGACTGCGGTAAACACTTCCTTCGCCCAAAGATTCTTTCCATTCCGTGCAGGTGAATTGTTTAATAAATTGAATCAAATTTTAAAGATAGCAAACTGTCATGTATTTAAATGTAAAAGTAAAATTATAAAATGGTAACTTAAACTCAATTATATGGAAACAGAAAAATTACTCGATGTAGCAAAATAGCAGGATGTGTCAATTATAGGTATTCTTACTTTTTTCTAACATATATATGTTCTATTGTAATGTTCTATTTATATAATATTTAAATTTACAATAATTTATTAATTATTATGCATTATACACTAACACACATACATACAAACACACCGCACATTCACGCACTCACGAATACACACACACACACACATATGCACCATCCACACACACCATTTCCCATTAGTTCCATGTTGACAATCTCTATGTATTACAATATAATGGGGGGCCTGGAGTTCTGAAATACAGGCCTAGGCTTAGTTTAGACTCCAGATCTCTCACAAATTACGATTTTATTTTTGTCTAAATATTCTGTCAATGAAACGGCTGAGTTAAGTATGTAATTTGTGGAGATAAATAAACATTTTTATTATTATTTTTTATTATTATTAATCTTTCGCATGCATTTCGTAGTGGCAAAATGACGTGTTGCCCCGGCGTGAGTCTATTCATGGTGAAATGTTATTTATGGAGCTGTCCCCTCGACGTGTGTCTTGTCATTTTCAACCTACCTTGATAGGCGCCTTCCTGGTGACGTTAGCGACGAGGAAGTTCATGGCGATGTCCTCGCAGTTGAAGTTGTCGTCCACCCAGGACCTGATCTCCGCCGGCATCTTGTACGTGTAGTACCACGACCAGATCTTGTGGTGGAACGCTGCGCCCGTCAGCACCTGAAATTGAGAGAGTTTTCGTTTTAATATGGGAAATGAGATAAGTATGTGCTTTGAGTTTTTTTGGTTTATGGTAGGAAAAATAAAAGCATAAATGGGATGTCAAGTTTTAGTGCTCGCAGCGCTCGCTCTTGATTTCTGTGGGGTCAGATTTCTGAAACGTTTCTGCGTCATAAAAATAAATTGTAAAGTTATACAAACCAGGTTGCAAAATTTTTTGAGCTCGCTTCGCTCGCTCTTTTTCTTACTTTCTGAAGCTATAAGCTACCTGTGGGCCGAGAGTAGGCATCCTCTGTTTTGTTATGCCGTCCCGAGGCACGAAAGTCTTAAAACCACTGGCTGAATCAAAGACGCGGATATGGGTTATGACGGTTCCTTACGACATTTTTCTACATCTTTTAAGGCGGGTCGCATACGTACGTTTTCCGCATACGTATGCGGCCCGCCTTAGGAGTAGTGCTGAAGAACTGAAACTGTATTACAAAAAATCATCCATACCCGTACACATAGATATACTTGTTACAAAATCAATTCATATCACATCATCAGCCTATTAATGTTCCCGCTGCTGGGACACAAGCCTCCTCTCTGTGAGGGAGAAAAATCAATTAACTAAATTCATTCAAAAAACTTTGTACCCACGCTACCATTACAAAATTACACTACAAGGAAAAACTCAGACAAATTGGAGTCATAATCTCTAAAAACTGGACGACATCCAATCAAAAGTAATAAACATTTCCTTTGAATCATTTTCTTCGCAGAACTCAAGTTGTAAGCTTCTATATTTGTCTCGGCTTCATCTTTATTTGTCAGCCGTGACATAAGTGCTGAAAGAAACTTGCAGTACATAAACCTTTTTCTCATCGAGGTTGGCAGAAACAAAAGAAAGCCAACTGATACGATCCTTACATACATATTTTGCTTTATTTACTTTCATACATCAGCCGGGCGAGCACGGCCTCCGTGATAGGCTTGAGTCACGCGTTTTATCACGTTTTTTGCTCCCAAACTGTGATAAAGATGTGTGACTCAAGCCTGTCACAGTAGGCTGTGCGAGATGAAAGACGAGATGTGGATTTCCGTCTATATGACTGGTCGATTGATGTCGGTCAAATCTATTGCCTTGCCGTATTCACTTATGCAATTAGGCAGCGGTTGTTAGAACTAAGCAGCTGACCTTTCTGAAGAATATCGCAAATAAGGTTTCACCGCACCTTTCATTAATCCTCTCCATATGAACAAAAACTTTTCGTACTGAAAATACCAGCTTTCTCAAATTCTTAAAGTACCTAAAATAAATTACTCTCATTTAGCCAGTGTTGCCGTCACCGGTGCGAGGAACATTTGAATAAAAAAGTTTCAAAATTAAGAATCGACGCGAATCCGAACAGAACTTATATCGAGGGTTACATCCTTCCAACTTTTCGCTTTGAGCAGCCCTGTCACTTCGAAAACTTCTTAATTTGACTTTGTCTGGGGTGACTCGTTAGAACTATTGTTTGCACTGTTCTCTGTGTGGTCTGATTTTCGTCAAATTCGTCGTTTGTGCCGTGGCTTCTATATATAAATGGAGCGATCTTATATATAGGATAACTTTCGACTTTTGCGAAGAATGTACTGCACAGCTGATTTGTTATTTCAAGTTTTAGAGTCGATTCTAATAGTAAACGATGTTTATAATTATGAGTTCTTTCATCTTCTAGAAGATGCCCAATAAATTAAAAGCACCATTAATTGGTTATTTCCTTCTTGGCGTCGTAAACTATTGCAAGTTGTTAGTAACGGCAGTCGTCCAACGATAAAAACTCGTCACGACAACAAAGATGTCCTTTATTAGGGTGACGCAAGCGACAGTTGTGCAACGGCCTTTGGTGAAACCGTACTGTTGATCATGAAAGATGGAATGTTTGTTATAATGACGCAACAATTTGTTGAGCATAAACTTTTCGAAGACTTTACTGAGAACCAGCAGAATTGACACTGGCCCATAATTATTGGCTTCTTTGCTATCCCCGGATTTAAACAATGGAACTACTTTACTGTGTTTCATGAGGTCCGGAAAAACTCCTTGAACGACACTAGTGTTAAATATGAAAGCTCTGCGGTATATTCTATACTACACAATATACAAAAACACAGGTTAAACATCAGAATCTACAGTATAGCCAAAGCTTCGAACAGAGATAAAGTTTATCAGAGGTGAAATCGATTATAATTTCACGGTATTACGCACTTTATCTAAACTAACATTAAAATAAGGCGGAATTGTTTGTTTGTTTATGTAAATATCTGGATTTCTGGAAGTATTGATCCTATACACCACCGAGCCGCCGACCGTATATCCTATATAATACCGTTAAGGTTTAATTTAAGGAAAAAAAAAAATTGATTTTGTTGCAAATAAACACTTTTTCTTTTCTTTCTTTTTTCAATACGAAAACTTTCACTGTAAGATAGCTACCTTATCGCAAACTATCATAGGAAAATGGAGCATTGATGGCCCAGTGGTAACAGCCGCGACTTACAAATTGTAGGGCGTGGGTTCGAACCCAAGCAGGCGCTTTACTTTGTGTAAATGATTTCATTACCACTGCTCTCAAAACGGTGAAAGAAAACATCGTGAGGAAACCGGCATGTCCTAGAACCAACAATTCGTAGACATGTGATATCCACCAACCCTCACTGGGCCCGCGTGGTGGATCACGGCCTATTTCCTCTCACAGAGAGGAGGTCTGTGTCCCAGCAGTGGGAACAAGAAAAGGCTGATGATGATGGCGAAAAAATTCATGGTTCGCGAAAAAAAACTAGTTTTGCAATCAGATAAACAGATTGTATTAACATTCCTTATCGCAATTGTGTATCAACTCTCAGCAAGACCAACTGTTGACTCAATTGTCCCATTGAACTTAGCACATCATAGTACAGTCTCCCGCACGTAAGTAGTAACACCACTTAACAATGATCTTCATCTGACCTGAACTCCATTTGAAATAACATCAGACATGTTTCCAATCTTTTTACAGTCCGTTCAACCGATTTTGGGTTCTATCCCGTAAACATAAGGATGACATAAAAAGCATAAACCTGTTACCAAAACCAACTGTTTACTACAGCTACCATTTGTCGTATCACCAACGCAATAGAATTCAAAATTGGTTGGACGGGCTGTAAAATGGGCTAATTTAAACGTCTAATGTTATCGCAAATGGAGTATAGCATAGTACAGAGTTCCAATACTGTATTTATATAGTTTTTTCACAACTGCGTTGGAGTCTGCTTGCAATTTAACTGGATGCATTTGGATACAGCTGAGTACCAGTATTTTACATAGACCGACTGCTACTCTGATCCCCACAACCCAATTAACGGATGGACTCAATACTGTGGCATGTCGTGACGTGGCGCGGAATACACCAATCAAACGACTCTGTTCAAGCGTACGTCATAATCACAATGAGTTTTGCAGCCAATCAACTGCGTCAGAAGACGCCAGGACACGTATGTTTTCGGCTTTTCACGACTTCTCTTGATAACACTGATAGTCAGTCTTTCTGACTTCTGACTGCCAAAGATCAACAAATGCCAGCCGAGATGAGGTTTCGTAATCCCATTTAAGGCGTATTTTAACGCGGTACTGGCCGTGCGACCGCTCCGTGCCAGAATATCAGTGTTGGACCTCCTTTTGGACAGTTTTGTTTGGAAAATATTTTTTATACCATTCCCCCTTTAAAAAGCTTATATTATTCACTGAAAACAGTGAATGACACTTTTAATCACTGTTTTGGTGTTTTAATTTAGAACACACCAATATAATATATTCGACGTCCATCTCAATGCTATACAAACTCCTTGTGCATAGAATATTCGACTTTCAAACTCTTTCATCGATTTATTTTCAGTTTGTTAATATTTAGGATTTTAATAATGATTTTGATTTTAGTCTGGGATGTTTAGTAAATACTTATTTGGACTGTAATTCTAATATTAATTGCATTGGTGTTTAATTAATTATAATTATGTAACGTAACGGAGGTGGTCACTGGCCCCTGAAACACAGATGCAGTTACCTAGCTCAGCTTCAACTTACAAAAAATGTGAAGCTTTCAAATTTTTTGTAAATTTTGAAGGTAATAAAATATTTATTTATTATTATTCCTTGTGCTTTCCTTGTCCAATCGTCATGAATCACTCCCTAAGAATCCTTCACTTGTTCGTGATTCATCTATGGCCCTCGCTTTAAATCCGTCCTTTATTCACTAGTTGCATGTATATTATGCATTATCCTATGTAGGTTAAGAAGAAATTCTAACCATTAATATTTCTGTGTAAACATATTTATAAGCCGTTTTGGAGAAGTATGCAAAAGAAGAAAAAAAAATTCCGTGTTGTGAATATTTTATTTAAAGCAAAAGTATTAGTCATACGACAAAGACATGTTTCACAAATAATGTAAATGAATCAATAATACATATTTATTTCAAACTTTTTAACCTAGCCGTTACTAAGGATATACTTTAGTTAAAAGTTACCGTTTTAAGCGAAGTAAGGACCTTAAAATTAAGCCGTAGGTCCCAGCTAAAGCTGGTTTTATCACCACTAATGTGCGGCCTAGTGTACACTGTGTACAGTCGGATCGTAAATCACAATCAAGCGAAGTGTGAGCTCTCATTAATTTATGTATGTGTCTAAATTGATGGCGTTAAGAGCTTTTGTGTTTTTAATGGAACTAGAGTAGTTAAGATGGGTATTCGTTTTAGAGAGCGTTTTCGGTCGTAAAGTAATAAAGTCGCATAGTGGAACAAATCGGTTTAATTTCATCGTATGATAAATTAAAATATGATACTGCTAATGAAATCTGCTTGTTATTTTATAATCTACGACTTCTCACATCACACATCACATCATCAGCCTATTAATGTTCCCACTGCTGGGACACAGGCCTCGTCTCTGTGAGAGGGAATGGGCCGTTACCCACCACGCGGGCCCAGTGCGGGTTGGTTGGTGGATGTCACATGTCTTCAAATTTTTGGTTCTAGGACGTGCCGGTTTCCTCACGATGTTTTCCTTCACCGTTTTGAGAGCAGTGGTGGTGAAATAATTTACACAAAGTAAAGCGCCTGCCTGGGTTTGAACCCAAGACCTACAACTTATACGTCGCGGCTGATACCACTAAGTCACCACTGCTCTCGGCCACCACGGGTGAAAATAGAGAAAACGTCGTTTTCTAAAAATGAAACCTAGCTAGATCGATTTATTGCCCCCGAAACCCGCTGTATACTAAATTTCATGAAAATCGTTGGAGCCGTTTCCGAGATTTATATATATATACAAGAATTGCTCGTTTAAAGGAATTATTATATATATTATTATTATAACATTAAAGCCTACATATCAGAATAACATTTGGTAATATTCTGTAATTTATAATGTGGGAAATAAAAATTCCATGGGACCAGAGCCGCGGACGACAGCGGCTATTACAAAATATTCTTTAAGATACCAGCCGGAGATAGATTTTGAAAAGCAGATCGATAATTTTGCTAACCGAAATAAAAAGCTACAATTGAGTGAGTGAGTATATTTCATCGATAATATCTGTTACTGTTATGTGGGTACTACCTACCCTCTATTAACAAATAAGTAGTAAGACATATATTATAAATACTGGTACGAATGACTGCTGCGCGGTCGAATATACGAGCTTGTGTAACCTAGTAGTATTATTCTGCAACCCCCATTTCCGAACTTAACAGTTGGCGACGAGAGAAAAAAGGAAAGTACGAGACGCGTATTTCATTTTGAATAAAATGGCAAGATCCACTTCGGTTTCGGTTGGGACCTTAACAGTGTTCAGCCACGAACATCAAGAGTGGCAGCTTTACAAGGAAAGACTGGAGCAGTGGTTTCTGGCAAACGAAATCGGGGTAGATGCAGATAAAGCTGGTTGCAAACGACGAGCTATTCTACTTAGTAACTGTTCGGAATCAAGCTACAAGTTGATTCGCGATCTAGCTTTACCGAAGCAAATCGGTACTTTAAGCTATAACGAAGTAGTGGATTTGTTGGATGGACATTTCAAATTAAAGAAGTGCACATTTGCTGAAAGATACAAGTTCCACAGTGCCACGCAACATGTCGGCGAAGAGCTGCCAGAGTGGGCGGCACGAGTACGTGGTTTGTCAATTCACTGCGGGTTCGTGGCGCAAAATCTAGATGAACAGCTTCGCGACCGATTCGTTCTGGGCATGGCACCTGGTCCGGAACGAGAAAAGCTATTTACCAAGGCGATGTCGGAGTTGACGCTGAGCAAGGCCCTGGATATAGCAGAAGGCGTGCGCTGTGCTCGTATGGGGGCACATGAAACGACACGGCAAGCGGACATGGGTACACCACTTCAGGTGATGAAGATGGATACGGCAGCACAGCCTGGCGCAGCGCGCGTGAGCAGCGCGCCGTGGCGCAGGCTAGCGGCGACCCCCGCAGCTAGCGCCGAGCGCGCTAACGTCGGCAGCGGCGGCAGTGGGTGCACCGCCTGCGGCTACGCAGGCCATCAGGCATCGTCGTGTCGGTTTGGGCGATATAAGTGCAAAAAGTGCGGCGTTCAAGGACATCTTAAGCGAGTGTGTAACAAAAATTCGAATAAGCAACACTATGTCGAGTGCTGTGAGGATGCTAGCGATGATGGTAAGCATCTGTGCTGTAATATTCGCTCCATTTGCGGCGAACCGATGCGGGAATCTGTTTGTGTCAATGGAAACGAATTAATTTTTGAAATAGATACGGGTTCATCAGTTACCGTTATTTCTGAGCAAACGTATCTTAAACACTTCAAAACCATAAAGTTAGAAGCAAGTGACGTTATTTTACATAGTTACAACGGAGATAAGTTAAATATTGTAGGTAAAATAAAACTATTGTTTACGTATAACAAAAAATCATTTACAATAGGTGTATATGTCGTACGGAATGGAGGGCCTCCCTTATTAGGCAGAGATTTTTTTACACGATTTAACTTGCAAATATGTTCCATAAATAACTGTAACGATTTTTTATCAGGTAGTTCTTCCAAATACCCTCTATTGTTTGGGAATAAATTAGGTTGTTTTAAAGGCGTGAAGGTAGATTTAACATTAAAGCCAGACGCAAAACCAATATTTTTTAAGGCAAGGCCTTTACCTTTTGCGCTTCGGGAAAGCGTGGAGAAAGAAATTGACCGTCTGGTAGATTTAGGTGTGTTAGTACCCGTAAAATACGCAGAGTATGCCAGTCCAGTGGTACCAGTATTAAAGCGAGATGGTTCTATACGTCTCTGTGCCGACTACTCCGTGACTATCAATAAACAGTTACTTGTCGATAAATATCCATTACCAAAATATGACGAGTTGTTTTCAAAACTACATGGCGGCAAGTGCTTCAGTAAATTGGACCTATCGCATGCATACAATCAGTTGTGTCTAAATGAGAAATCACAAATGCTCACTTGCATAAACACACATAAAGGCTTGTATAAGTATACTCGCTTAGTGTTTGGTCTAGCTAGTGCGCCGGCCATTTTCCAACGAAACATGGAAGCGCTGCTATCAGGGTTAAATGGTACTCTTTTATTTCTTGACGATATTTTAGTATGTGGGGAGGACAAAGATCAGATGATGAGTAGGTTAAATGAAGTCTTCCGTAGGTTACAGGAAGCTGGCCTAGTTTTAAATATAGATAAATGCACCTTCTTCCAGGAATCCGTAACCTACTTAGGTTTTGTCATCGACCGTGATGGATTACATAAATCACCGGAGAAAGTTAAAGCCATTTTGCAAAGTCGGGTACCTACCAATACGTCAGAATTAAAATCATTCCTAGGTATGGTCAACTATTACCGAAATTTTATTAAAAACGCATCATCAATATTAAGTCCACTGCATGAATTACTAAAAAAAAATGTGCCTTGGTCATGGACTAGGAGTCATGAAGAAGCAGTATTAATCATAAAACGTGCATTAGTTTCTGAGACCACTTTAGCACATTTCAATCCAGAAGCTTTACTAATAGTAACGGTGGACGCGTCACCGAGCGGGTTAGGCGCCGTGTTATCACAGGTTGAAGGTGGTGTAGAAAAACCTATCTCCTATATTTCTCGATCTCTTAATTCAGCGGAAAAACACTACAGCCAAATTCAAAAAGAAGCAACTGCAATAATATTCGGGATAAGAAAATTTCACCAATATTTATATGGTCGAACAAAACCATTTATTTTAAAAACTGATCATAAACCTTTGGTTTCAATTTTTAATCCAGACAAGGGCATTCCTGAGATATCAGCTAATCGGTTACAGCGTTATGCTATTTTTCTATCTGCATACAACTTTAGAATAGAATATGTAAGCAGTGCTCATAATTGTGCAGATTTCTTAAGTCGATCAGTACCCGTAACCGACAACTTAAAAGCGAACGTCACACGCTCTGAGCGCGAGCGTGATGAGTCACCAGTAGATAAATCAAGTTATGTACGTTTTATTTACGAAGGTGAGAGGTTTTTGTCACTGACAGACATCCAAGATGCGTTAAAAATGGATAATGTTATTAAAACTGTCATCGAATACTTAACAAATGGTTGGCCTAGTAAAATTAGTGAACCGTTAATAAAGGATTATTATAGCCATCGGTTAGAATTATCAATAGAAAATGGTTGTCTGATGAGAGGTCACAGATTAGTCATTCCTAAAAGTCTACAACATAAAGTGTTAAACGAACTTCACTCAGGACACTTAGGTATTACAAAAGTGAAAGAAGAGGCACGCAATAGATTTTGGTGGCCGGGTATGTCGGCGGCTATCGAAAATCACATAGGCGCGTGCGTCGTGTGTGCGTCGCAGCGCGTCGCGCCCCCGCGCGCTCCCCTAACTCCGTGGCCTTTTCCTACCCAGCCGTGGCACCGTGTCCACATAGACTTTTTAGGTCCTATTAGCGGCAAAACATTTTTAATTATTGTTGATGCATATTCGAAATGGGTGGAATGTTATGATGTTTCGTCGGGTTTCACTTCGCGAGTGGTAATCGAAAAACTATGCGAAGTAATGTCACGATTTGGGTTATTTCATACAATTTGCTCAGATAACGGAACTTCATTTGTATCGTATGAGTTTAAACAATTCTGTAATCGGAACAACATTACACATCTAACTTCACCTACATATAATCCGGCTAGCAACGGACAAGCAGAGAGTTACGTTAAAATTATAAAAAAAGCAATTAAATCATACTTGTTAACAGGTACATCGTTAAGAGATTTAAATATTAAATTATTGGAATTCTTACTGAGATACAGGAATTCTAAACATTCGACAACAAACAGATCTCCGGCTGAAGTATTGTTCGGTCATAATTTAAGGTGTAGATTGGACCTCCTGACACCGACCACCGCGACGCCATCCGACACAGCACTCGACACAGTAGTTAAACAGAAACAGTGTTCGCAGATTAACAATTATCGTGGAAACCGGAAACTTTTGTTCAGTGTGGGTGACCAAGTATTAGTAAAACTGTATAATAACCAAAAACAATATTGGTCACGTGGCACTATTATTAGAAAATTAGGAAAATCTGTGCATTTAGTGAAACTGAGGGCATCAGAAGGAACCATCAAAAGGCACACCAATCAGTTGCTAAAATATAGAGGGAGGGAAGATGAGCCATGCGAAGAGATCGTTCCCGCATTTATAATACCCTCAAGCTCGACTAGCTCCGGGCAGCAACCATCCGAAGTCCCTGTGGAGGTAGCACCTGTGGAGTCTGAAGCACCGGCATCAGCGCTTGTTCACGGCGACGTTTCCACTGAAAAGGAAGTGCTTCCGGCAGCTCCCTCTATCGAACCCGAACCAGACATTCGGTCAAAACGTAATAGAACTGCTATTGACTACAAGAAGTTCTTCTGATAAGGTGGAGGAATGTTATGTGGGTACTACCTACCCTCTATTAACAAATAAGTAGTAAGACATATATTATAAATACTGGTACGAATGACTGCTGCGCGGTCGAATATACGAGCTTGTGTAACCTAGTAGTATTATTCTGCAACCCCCATTTCCGAACTTAACAGTTACATATCTGTCATTGTTTGCCAATCAGTTGTCTTCCTTCAACAGTTCGTCCTTGAAAGCGTTGGCACCTGCAATGATAGCCTTGACCACCTTCGGTCCGTCTTTGGTAAGCTGCTGAGTCAACTCTTCAATACCTCTTTTCTGATCATTTGCAATTTTTGAGAGAACATCTTTAAACTCTTCTAGCTGTATTTTGTCCTCGCTACAGAAATCGCCGAAGAGTGATCGGAAATGCTTCTCGAGTTCACTACACTCCTTGTTTGGTTCAGTATTAGTGTCCTTAGTCGTATCAACCTCGATTATATTTGACTCACTAATCCATTTAACTAGGTTTTCCACGCTATTTTTTCCGTCTTTTTGCAATTTGTTAAAAATATCTTCAATTTTCGCTGTATTTGTTTCCATTTTCGTATTATTTTCTATAAAATTTTGTGACAACCGCAAGTTTTGTTAAAAAATTCTGGATGACAGTTATAAAAAGTTAAAAAGTTTGACATTGTCTGCAGAATTCTTTGATTGTCTTTGATATCGAAATCACGAATAATAAGGTTCGATCTGAAATACTCTTCACCTATGTTTTTTTTTGTATTTTCCATCCTACATAATTATACATACGGCTGAAAAATATTGAATTTTTGCGTGTTTATACAAATCTGCGAAAGATCACTCAACGGTTTGTCTGTCGGGTGTTGAAGTTCTGTCATCGAGATATCGCGGATTAAACTTTCATCAACATATTTTTAATTATTGTTGATACACTAGCGTTTGGCTATTACCGCCCTGATGGTAAGCGATGATGGAGCCCACTTCTGACTTCCCTATTCACTTATTTGACTTAACCCCGAGATTATACTGTAGAAATCTAGAAATACTAGGTGGGTTTGGGCAGATTGAAATCTATTTACGTAACAGGAGAGTACCTACACAACAAGATAAAATTTAAAACAAATTTAAAAATCCCCCAATTGTTATTTTTATTTCATGCTTTTTAAACTACTTATAATATACTTAGTAGCAGACACGCTTCAATCGACAATCTATCGAAACACGTAATAATGACACGATATCTTGCGAAAAAATCCAGATCTAAAGAGTAAAATGCGAATACCTTTTGAACGCCTAAATCGATTATATTCAAACATAGCTAAGAACACTCTACACAAAGTCACCTTTCAACCAAAAAAAAAAACTAAATAAAAATCGGTTCATCCGTTTAGGCGCTATGATGCCACAGACAGACACACAAATACACAGATACACAGCAACACACGTCAAACTTATAACACCCCTCTTTTTCCGTCGCGTCGGGGGTTAAAAACAACCATTTGCTATGAACGATGAATACTCGACTTCTACCCGAATACAGCTGACATATTCATCAACAATATTAGTATTTTAGATAAATTCTGCACATGTGCCATTGATTGCAAATTATAATCAAATATGGAATGTTCTGTTTGGCTAAGAAGTTAAATCATCATCATATCAGCCGAAAGACGTCCACTGCTGGACATAGCCCTCCCCCAAGCGTCGCCACATTGACCGGTCCCGTGCGTCTCGCAACCAGCGGATCCCTGCAACCTTCACCAGGTCATCGGTTCACCTGGTGGGAGGCCTTCCAACGCAGCGTCTTTCGGTTCGCGGTCGCCACTCTAGAACCTTTCTGCCCCATCGGCCATCCGTTCTGCAAGCAATGTGCCCTGCCCACTGCCACTTAAGTTTGGCAATTCTTCGAACTATGTCGGTAACTCTGGTTCTCTTGCGGATCTGTACATTTCTCATTCGATCACGCAAGGAAACTCCGAGCATAGCCCTCTCCATTGCCCTTTGAGTGACTGTAAGCTTTCTGATGAGGCCCATTGTAAGCGACCACGTCTCAGAGCCATATGTCATCACTGGCAACACACACTGGTCATAGACTTTCGTCGACTTTCGAAAGTCTATGACCAGTGTGTGTTGCCAGCGAAAGAACTTATATGAGTTTGATAAATCAAACCTCATTCCAATATAACATAGCTACCAGGAAACACATCTTCTAACGTTACTGGGTGTCTCATATACTTGACATCATTAAATTATTTTATCCCAATTTCTTGGTAATTGCCTGAAGTGTTTTTATTCTTAGTCGAACAGTGAATTCTCAGAAAAAATCAGTTGTCTAAATGTCTTTAAAACATCGTCAGGCGAAGTTGCTTATTTTCATAAGTTATACACGAGAACCCCGAGTTACACCTGAGATACAGGACATGTCCTAGTTTGGGTGTCATAAGTTTCTAGCTTTGTGCATGTATTAATGTAGCCTAATCATTGTATCATTGTATTGTATTTCATTGTGTTAAACATCGTGAGGAAACCTGGACTTATATACTTAATGTAAGTCTGAAATAGCCAAGTCAGTTGCCTGTGGGGTTGCCCAGAGTCCGCTTAATTAACTCTGACACCAGAGGTGGCCACACCTCACACGAAAAGAAGAAGATTTCATTGTATCATGTTTTTTACAAGGTTTTATTTAACTTGTTAGTGTCTGGTGTCGTGGTGGCCCAGTGGCTAAGACCTCCCCTCTCGTGCTTGAGATCGTGGTTTCAAATCCGGGCAAGTATCATTGTGAATTTACAAATTCATATGTACTTCCTAAGTTTATCTTGGGCGTCACGAGAAACGGTGAAGGAAAACATCGTGAGGAAATCTGGACTTATATAGTTTATGTTAGTCTGAAATAGCCAAGTCAGAGGCCTGTGGGGTTCCCAGAAGCGGCTTAATTAACTCTGACACCAGAGGTGTGGACATCCTCATACGAAAAGGGGAAGAAGAAATTAGTGGGTATGAATCAAATCTTGCAACTAAATTTGAACCCCATATATATAAGAAGGATCATTAATAGATTGAGCTGCAATTTTGCATACACGTTTGGTTAGGAAGACAATTCACACTAAGCTAATAAAATCATTTTAACAAAAAAATAACCGACTAGCAAAAGACTGTATAAACCATGTATAAACCTATGAGAATGGATATTCCTTTGTTATTCCTGGTATAACTTTATTCCGCGTTTATTAGTAAGAGGGTAAAAGTGCAAAAATAACTTTCGTTTTGGAAATCGGTGTCTTTGGTAATTTACTGATTTGCTTTAGAAGTCAGATTATTTTTTGTAAAGTTTTAATTTCTATCACTAAAAAGTGAGCAAAGTGAGTAGTAAGGTACGGTACCTGAAGGTTAACAAAATTTCCATTATAACTTAATTTACATATTCGTGCTGTTTGAGGCTAAGGAGTTCGATTGTATGTTCCGTATCTTGAAAACTGCTGAACCGATTTTGATAAAACTTGCACTGTTCCCTAAGTTTAGAAATATCCAATCCAATAAAAAGAAGAATGATCACGATCCGATAAGTAGTTTCGGAGAAATGCGTGGACAAACATACATACATACACTTAAATTTTGCACACGTGTTTAGAAGCCCATACAGAGTAGCATATGTGAACATGTGTTACATACATACGTGTCGAATTGATTACCTCAATTTTTTTGAAGCCGGTAAAAAGCTTGTTTTTTTTACTGTTATCATTTATTTTGTATTTGCATCCAAATAACTAAGGACACATCTAACCCGTATGAATGGCTGTGTACCTACCTACATCATCCGGTCACTACATCTCGTTGGAACAATAACGCGAAGGTCGCATAGTTGGCCAGTGGGTCATGCAACACACAGTGATCTGTACAAAGCATTTGATGCAGTTTGCTTTAAATTCATTCTTTGTTTGACACATCTGAGCAAAATAGTTACGAATCATTATCATTTCGGCGTCGCCACACTGATCGGTCCTTTTTTAACAAGCTTTTATTTAACTTGCAATCTATGCATACACGTTTAGTTTGGATGACAATGCATGGTTAGCTAAGTGACGTCATTCTAAATCCAATATGGCGGACGGCCCAAGATGGCGGACTAGTTATTTTTTGTGCACTGCCATGATATGGGTATCAAATGAAAGGGTTTGCTTAGTAGAATACGAAAAAAGCTATATATCGGGTATATTGTGTGCATTTTAGTCTGTCCTAAATAAATTCCAGACAACTATTGCTTGTCTCTGGTTTTCAACTGGACCTGATGTGTGAGGTGACGGATGTAAATCAGTTTTATACTGCTGCAATGCGACTTCGATCTCAAAACCTTTAAAAAGAAATATGGACAGAGAGCGCCGATTGAATTTCTTAAGCAAAAAATCAGAATTCGAGGTTTGGCTCTCGTCTATTTCCTCCTCCAACACTGTGTTCGTAGTCGCAGCGGAAAAACGTCGAATTTATTAATTTCAGATAAGCAGATAATTAGTTTATGACGTCGTGTAATTGTGTATAGTAAGTACAAATTTGTGTATCCAACCATTGGGGAGTTATTCAACAAAAACTGTTTCCGCTGGAACTACGTCATCCTAGCGGCACCTTTTTTTTCCTATGCACGTAGATAAAAAAAAATACATTCAATAATTAGTTTGAAACGAGAGGTAAATGTGTATGCTTAAATGAAATTTGTGTGACATAAAACTGCGAAGATAACCAAGTTTCCGCTGCGCTGACGTTTGGCTATTTGATGAAAATCATATAAAACGGCTTAGTGCAGAGTTGATTTTTTTTACGCACTTTGCTTTGAATTTGTGTGTAATGATTGTGAAAACAGAATTTGAAAAAATCTTACCGTTCAGAAGATATACACGTAAAAGTAAAATAAGGTTTTTAGGTCCAAGTACTTAAAATAGGAACACTAGAGCCTAATTTATAACGTTTATTTGTATCTTGTAAGGGTCTACAAAGTCCTGCCAAGTTTCATGTATGTGTTCTTAGTAATTAATGAGCAGTCGCATAATTTACTACGACTGGACCACTATATTGTATGACAACCGATTTTAGGACATTTTAATGGAAATGCAACGTAAAACATATGGCGATAATTCGTGTATTAATGCAACTATTCACATGTAAAATTTCAGCTCATTACACTAAATAATTAAAGAGATATAATTAAAATACCAGAAAAACCGCAATTCATGGATAAACCGACCAAGTTTGAATGGCTACAAAAAAGCGGCCGTGCAGTATATAGAGCTAACATTCTAAAATTTCCAGTATAGCATCGTTATTGTGTGACAGACGGACAGACGGACAGACAGACAGACAGACGGACCGCGGAGTCTTAGTAATAGGGTCCCGTTTTTACCCTTTGGGTACGGAACCCTAAAAAGGAAAACATAGGAGCTATAGTATATATCTTACTTTTACAGTTTATGGAATATATTTTAAATTGGTCTAATATTGGAGGAGGAAATAGACGAGAGCCAAACCTCGAATTATGGCTTTTTGCTAAGGAAATTCAGTCGACGCACTCTGCCTATATTTCCTCTTAAGCCTCTTTTAAAATTATATCTTATTATAATAACCAGTCCATTACGCTCATACGACAGTGACTGACCCGACCCCTGACGAAGACCACAAGATTGCTTCATTGGTAAGTGGCCATAACAAATGCTGATTGGCTAAACAAATATTTATATGCAGCTGTGATTGAGACAATTGAATGGTTGCTAGGGGCCTTGGGCCTTAAAGACCAGGTCAATTCCAGTATAATGATCTTCTTGAATGGGATTTTCAATACCTATAAACCCCCAATTTTGAAACATCTATTATGTTAGTCAGTTAACGTAAAAATATTGGACACGTGTTTCTTTTTTTGCCGCGAAAATAAAAAATAAGACGATACAGTGCATTGAAAAATCGTGTGACGTCATGCCGTTAGGACACTTTATACTGACATAGTGACGTAACAAGCCCCCACTTCTGAACTTTGATGCGCTTTATCTTTGTAATTGTTTTATTTATTTGGTAAAGCAAAAAATACGTGTACAATATTATTTGATAATCTCATTTACGGACTAAATGGAATTATCACTTTTCCACCCAGAAAACATCCCTATTGACAATTCTAAGCTGATATTTGTAAATTCCTACTTTAGCAACAGAACTCAAGTTTAGCATAAATATAATTTGACTAGTTCTTAATTTCAAATTCTCAATTCAGAAACCGGGAGTTATATAGGTATTGAATGCATACGCTTATGTAACCGTAAAGTTAAGTTTTAATCGCTCAAGTTTGTGGATCGAGGTCGAGTTTAAAGTGCATTTCCAAGTTATTTCATAAATGAGATTATGTGCAGTTTAATTAATAACTTTTTCAGGTGGCATGAAATACTGAAAACTATAATAAAGCAGGTCACAAAGGGAAAAACATGCCTATCAATAATTATGCCTGTTCTGGAAACCAGGCCAGTATTGATAACTCAACTCAGATTACCATCGATAACTCTTTACATAAACCATTTGTATACAAAATACAATTTAAATTATCACCGTGCTGATAATAAATACTAATTATGAACGCTGTTTTTAATTAAACGCAATGATGACTGATTAAAACAGTTTTTGGTAATAAGCTGACCTCATAAAGAAGCGAATTGATAGCATTTTAAATTGTATTTGTTAGGTCGTTCGCTATTTTGTGGGTGATATGTGTAATGTTGGCATTATTCGATGCAATTCGCTGAATAATATTTGCATTGCAATGTTTTGCAATTTAATGAATAATTTAGTTTTATGTATTGTATTACACTAATGGATCAAAATGTATGTCATGCGTGTCTGTATTTCTGTCTTTTTGCCTAGCCTTATCCATTTTGCAAGCTTTTATTTGACTTGCAATGTATGTATGTGTGTTCGGGTCAAATCTTGCAACTGAATTTTAAAGCAATTATCTTCCACTGATTAAGATGAAATTTTGCATACACGTTTAGTTTGGATAACAATGCATGGTTAACTAAGTGACGTCATTCTAAATCCAATATAGCGGACGGCCCAAGATGGCGGACTAGTTACTTATTGTGCACTGCCAAGGAAAACATAGGGGCATAGTATATAATTATCTTTCTATTTCAGTTTATGGAATATCTTTTTAATTGGCCTAATACCGGAGGAAGTCGGAGGTCTGCGACCGCATTTCCTCTTAAGTTAGCTTAGGTATTGGCTGCAACTATAACTTACAATTCTACATACCCATGACCTATTTTTAACCGACTTTCGAAAAAGGAGGAGGATCTATGTTCGACTTCAAGTTTGTATTTCTTTTTGTATGTTCACCGATATCTACGTCAACTGTAGACCGATTTTGAAAATTCTCTTTTGTTTGAAAGAGTGTGTTCCGAAATTGGTCCCATTTTAATTTGGTGAAGATTTGATGAAGAACTTCGAAGATAAACAACATAACTCTTCAATAAATAACGGCAAAGCTCTCAGGACTGCTGCAATCGCATGTCTGTTTATTGTTTAATACCATTTCATAACATAACATCACGCCAATACGCTCTTAAGGGGTACGCAGATCTGTCATTGGACCGGTTATGTTCAAGTTTACTAAAGGAAACTTACTAAACAACTTGACTTTTAGGTAGGTAAAGCTAAATTCTTATTTGGAAGTCGGTAGTATTTTTTTGTAAAAAAGTTTTTTATTTTTTATTTTAATCCATACCATTTTCTTTTTGCAACTAAACTATTTTTATTATTATTTTATCCCATTACGGGAGCTGGGCAGGACACCTGGCAAGGTACAGTGGATGATTGGTGAAGTAGGGCGGTAACCAAGTGGCGTCCAAGGACTGGACAAAAATGTAAAAGGCGTTGGTCGTCTGGCGGCGAGATAAACGACATTGTTGCCATCCGGGTAGAACCTGGATGAAGTTCGTACAGGTCGGGAGAAAGGCACAAGAAAAGGGAGGCCTAAGCTCAACAGTGGGCGAAGTCAGGCCGTAGTTGATGATGATACCTACTATTATTAGAGGTTAGCTCTTTACGTCATTCATCACCTGAATGAGTCTGTGTGTCAGTGTTGGGACGTATTCCACATTGGGCACCCCTTTAAACGGCACCTGAGTTAATGTCACCTAAGGTATTCCACATACGGAACCAATCCATATTTTTCGCAGGTGCCATTAGTAGAATAATTTATTATTAAAAAATTTGTGTCACATTTGGCACTTACGGATCAGTAGGTACTTGTGTTGGTACGTTTATTTTTTACGACGTCAATATCAAAAATCTATTAAAATCAGTAGAGTTAATAACATGATAAAAAAATTACTTCCTATTTTGCTTTTTTTGTTATATGTTGAGCATTTATACCCAAACTACCAGGAGATCAGAATCATGAAGAATTCTTAGTACCTATTTGCGGGGCTGGAATCATTACCGATAAAGGCTAACTTAGTAGTTAGTACCTGGATATTATAATCATGAGGAAGTATTTTTATCATGTTATTAAACTGTAGGTGAAAAAACTACCAGGAGGCCAGAATCATGAAAAAGTATTTGCGGGCATATAATAAGCGTTAGAGACTACCAGGACTCCAGGAGGTCAGAACCTAAAATCTCCCAGTACTCTTTTAACATCTCATGTTTTTTTTTATTTGATATGGGTTTGCTCTAGGTCAGAGGCGACAGAGACAGAGTCGACGATGGAGTGAGCTTCCCCAGAAGACGCTTGTTCACTCTAACTTTGATTCCAGCCTCGGTAAAACTTCCTCAAGATTATAATCTCCGTATGTGGAATACTTCAGGTGCCATTCACTCAAAAGCCGTTAAAGCAGGTGCCCAATGTGAAATACGTCAGTGCTGGGTCGTCGTGCCTGTTATGCAACCATAATTATTATATTTATTTTCTCTTTAAATAAAGTTATGATTATAATTCTCATTTGTTTCACTTGTCTTCCAATATACTTCCGTACCTACACATAAATCACAAACAATATTTAATATTCAGTTCCGTGTACTAACTTCATAGTTATTACCATTTCACGGGCAACTTTTAAGCCCCAAGCTGTAACATAGAAATAGCAAACAACATTTTCCAATAAAACTATCTACTAACGCAGTTGCGGCCGATAGGGAGCCCCAAGGGAGAAAGTAAACGTAGTAACATTAACTCACTCCTCCACACAAATGGGGGTAAGGCAGAAACTACACGATACCTCTCTGCGATGCTTAGAAGAGATAATGGGACACATACACGTTGAAGAATATCACCAATTAGGTCAGTGTCCTGCGATTTTTTGTCTTTGGCCTCTCACCCACAGATAACTGTGTATTGCTCTCATCAAGCAATAGACAAAATTTTATAATTCTTCGTTTTTAAATACGAGGCTTTTGGCTTATTTGTACTTTTAGTGAATGCCACTCTTTATTTTGTATTGTGCGTTTAATTTGTGCAGAATAAACAAATTTTTTTTTTTTTTTTTTTAATTCGGTTCTAATACCAAAAACTAATACCACTGGTATTTGTTTAAAATCATATTTCTTTTGTATTCCAAACGGAAACCATGGTTTAAACGAATACCAAAACAAGTACAAATATATAAGATACAGTCACAATGCTATGTATATAATTATAAGATCTTCAATAATATAAAAAAAAACAGTTAGATCCAAAATAATAAAATTAAGTTAGCAAACGTCTAGTTCAATAATAAAATATGACTAATAATCAACTTAATTATAAATTTTTGTTCCTGAATAATATTTTTTTGCAACTATAATTTACTTACAGTCAAAAAAATACAAAAAAATCTTTGAAAATCAACTCTTAATTAGTAAAACAATAGTTAGTATTAGTATTATATTACGATCACATAAAAATATCTGAAAACCTATTCATTTGATTAGGTTTGACTGTGCTGACTGTACTAAATTCAAGTTGTTGGTATTCGTTCGCACATTAAATTTAATTATTTAAAGAGTGGTATCAGTTCGGTATAAAAAATAAATATGAGTTGAAACAAATACTAGGTATTAGAATGGGTTAAATCATTCCGAGAGAGCAGTGGTGGCCCAGTGGTATCGGCCGCGACTTACAACTTGTAGGTCGTGGGTTCGAACACTTTAGGCGCATTACTTTGTGTAAATTATTTCATCACCACTGCTCTCAAAAACGGTGAAGAAAAACATCGTGAGGAAACCGGCATGTCCTAGAACCAAAAATTCGATGACATGTGACATCCACCAACCCGCACTGGGCCCGCGTGGTGGATTATGGCCCATTCCCTCTCACAGAAAGGAGGCCTGTGTGGTCCCAGCAGTGGGAACATTAATAGGCTGATGATGTGATGTGATGTGAAATCAGACCCGCTGGCGCCTCCTGGCGTTTTTGCGCATATCTGTCTTTTAAATCCTTTTGTTAGACGCCTTTCATTCATTTTCTCAACATAACCAAGACCATCATCCAAGCGTAAACATCCTTCAATTTTTAACCGACTTTCCAAAAATGTCGAGGTTTCATGTTCGACATTATGTTTGTCTTTTTTTCATCGATTTCTCCGTCAATTATGGACCGATTTTGAATTTATTATTTTTTTGATTGAAAGAGTATGTTACCAAACTCTCCAATAAATAACGGCAAAGCTCTCGGAATTGCTGCAACGGCATGTCTGTTTATTGCTTATACCTTTTCATAACATAACATCACGCCAATACGCTCTAAAGGGGTACGTAGATGTGTACATTTCACCTTGGTACGTTCTTATTTCATCGGTTATGTTCAACTTTCATGATATTCGGGTAATCTATTCTGGCATAAACCTTGCTAAAGAACTTATGCAATTAGGTACTAGTACCACAACTAAAAAGTGAAAAAAAAACAAACATATTGTCGAACATAGAACCTCCTCCTTTTTGGTAAGTCGGTTAAAAATAAGTAACTTTTTTACAAAAAAATTAAACCGATTTCCAAATAAAAGAACGTCGGTGTCGAAAACCGTAAAACAATAGGTATAGATACCAAAGACACCAACTTTCGAAAATGAAGTAATTTTTTACTTAGTAGTGTTTTTATTTGAACACGGGTTAATTTAAAAAAAAAAATTAATTACTTCATCTTCTTTTAAACTACAACGTCATCTTGTAACATCATTAACTCGCGAAGTATGTCGCATGTATGCGGCAACCGCATGCAGGCAGGGGAAAAATCCATACCCTAAATGATCTCCGAAACAACAATGCTGTACTCACCATAGAGATCTGGTTGGTCCACTCGCTGTGGTATCGCCACGAGCTGGTGGTGTTATCCCAAACGTGTAGTCTGGACGGAAACCCCACTATCCGGTCGGGGAACTCGCGCCACACGTCGAAACTGAAATCCAAACGATTACCGTAAAACGGGGTGAATAGAACCTCAGGGGTGAATGGGAACAAAACTTTGATTAGGATTTTAACTGTGATACCACTTTATTGGTCTCAATCAAAGCATCGTTTTTAAGCTATTGCATAGCTTTTATCGCGGCCTTGAGCGCGGCGACCGAATCAAGAAATTCCGTAACGAAAAAAAACCTGACACCCCGAGCTGCTCTGCACATACACTAGTAAACTAGTGTCCGACTAGTAAACTAGTGTATGTAGGTCGGCCTCAAAATCGGGCTATCTCGCTCCGTTTCAGAGTTATTTGTGTTTTTGTAATTTGGAGGTTGAATTTCGCTTGGCAAAAGAAGTTTTTACAACTGATGGATGAATAATGACGTGTATGTTAAAATTTTAATTTAGATGGGGGGTTCCGGAGGAGGTGGCCTACATATACTAGTTCACTAGTATATGTAGGTCGGCCTCAAAATCGGGCTATCTCGCTCCGTTGCCATTTTTTAATTGAGATATAGCATAAAAATAAAAAAATATATAAATGCATAAGTTGATACAAAATGCTATGCAATAGCTTTACCGCGGCAGTCCCCGAGTGCCACACGTCTTTTTTTAAAGTAATTATTTAATATATTGGATTACCTATTAAGATGTTGTAAACAATTTTTTAATAACGTGAAAATTCTATTTCTAAGTTTTGTTCACATTCATCCCTAATACAATGAAAGCAGGTCTATTTTAACATTCACAACATATTTGGTTCCGTACGTTTTGCCTAGGCGACCACTGAAAATCAGCGCCGTGTTGTGGGTCCCTCACGGTACAGCATTATGCTGAGTGGAAGCCTTATTGCCACAATCACGACATGCATCTGCCTACATATTTTTCACCCTATTTCTTTTCTGTTATAAACAAAATGTGGGTAGTATATGTTATTACTGTTTGATTTATTTCTCGTGTTTACTAACTTAATTTAAGTACTACTAATACTATTTTAAGGGTTTAGCTTAAGTATGTTCTTATATTGTATGTCGTTTTGTGACAAACACTTTTTCTTTATTTCTTCAAAAAGGAGTACGAGAAGTCCAAAGTTACGATGAATAGTTCGTCTGAAAGATGCTGTAGTAAAAAAGGGGGGATATAACGTGTGACTCTCGTAAACTTTTTAGAAGAACAGTATTGCAACTGCTAACTAGATTAAGAAACTTTTTGCCTGTGTTACATAGCTTTGCAATGTAAGTTGTACCCTAGTCCTAAATTGAACAAAACATTAATTATTAAACTAGCTGTCCCACGCGGCTTCGCTCCGGTCAACTGGCTACCTACCTACCCTACCTATCCTACATACATGAATGTTGCGTAACTTTAACCGCTTACGCAGAGCACGCAACGGAAACTCTCAAAAAGAAATATTTTTTCCGTATTTGCAACATTTTTCATTTATGCTGCGCTCCTATTGGTCGTGGCGTGATGTTATATAGCTTATAACCTTCCTCGATAAATGGACTATCCAACAATACAATAATTATTCAATTCCAACCAGTAGTTCCTGTGATTAGCGCGTTCAAACAAACTCTTCAGCTTTATAATATCAGTATAGATAACGAATATTTCGACTGAGCAACTGACAGAAATTTATGGAAAGAAAAAATTTAAAAGTGTATCTCAAACCCAGCCAAATCATTATGATTCAGAACTCAAAGATAACAGGACTAATCTCCAGGGGCATTTTCTGATTGTATTTATTGTAGGATGATCGTCTAGCCGCAAGAAATACTTACTATTGCTTTTATTTAGCTGACAAACAGTGCGCGTGACAGCCTAACATTAAAATAAATGAAGTCTCTTCTGAACAATAAGAGCCCTCTGGATGAAATATCATTTTCTTATTCGAAAACACAATACGACTGCGAGACACACGCCTATTAGTATAAGACCTTTAAACATCACAAAATAAATTGATAATATACAAGAGTTTATCAAGGTACAAAGCTACAATGACAAAGAAAACAAAGCCCCTTGAAAATGTTGTCAATGATACAATTAAAATTGACAATCCTTTGTTGATACTGTTGAGTACGCTCAGAGCCGTAACACTCAAACACTTACTTTGGTATATTGACAAGAAAAAAAACCGGTCAAGTGCGAGTCGAACTCGTGCGCCGAGGGTTCCGTACCTACCCATTATACCGCCAAAATAAAATTGGTATCATTTTTATTGGTGGCTAAGTTTTAAAGATAATTTATGGGAAATTTAGATTTCCGCGAAAACTTGTAAGTACCAACCCTTACTTTAATTTACAACTTTTTTATTTTTTGGTATTCTTCCTTTATTTGTACCTTACTTTTTGCCAAATTTCGTGATTGTATGTGAACGGGAATTGCCGTATAGGTTTTCGACCCAAAACCTATAGGGTTCTTCCGGTTGACCTAGAATTGTCAATTTTGGTTAATAGCAAGGTCTAACAGCACAAGTAATGGGAAAATTCCGAAAAAAAAAATTTTTTGTTACTTACAAGTTTTCGAGAAAATCTAAATTTGCTTATATATTTTTATCGTGTTGACTTAGGACCTTGATTTTTATACACCAAATAGGGAATATAGACCTCAGTATCTGGTATAAATTTCAACTTGCTAGGTCCACCTGTTCCTGAGAAAATCGGTGGTGACACACGGACAGGCGGACATGAAAGATGAGAGGGTTCCTTTTTTACCTTTTGAGGTACGAAGCCCTAAACAATAAAGTGATCTTAATAGGGTTCTTTTTTACCTTTTGAGGTGCGGAACCCTAAAAAGAAGTCCTTAAAATGTAAATACAACGAATACTTTTTCTCTCCAGAGTAAAATTGCCAGGAAAAATTTCATCTAAACAAAAGTAACACATAGGAGAAAAGCAAAAATACGGAAATATTCCCATCTACTTAAGATTCTACGCGAGCGGAGCGTCTCGCAGAGAAAGGGTTATAGACAGCCTGCGAAGGGTTATATGACATTATTACATAACCTAAGTTTGCCGAATGACTTGCGTCGCGGTAAAGATGCTTACATTCACGGCAAAGCCAAGGGAGAGGTAAGTAGGTAGGGCACGGGTAAAGTTCGCTGTGGGTAGTACATTTTGCTAATAAAGTGCTTTGAGCAGCCCTGCCTTGATATAAACCCTGCCCACATTTATTTTAGCATCAATTAGGACGCTTGAGTTACTGTGAAACTTTATATAGGTGCTTATAACTTGACAAGTTATGTTTTGTTATCGACTGTGGAAGTATTCATGTCAATAATAAGCCTGGGAGTAAGAGCGGTATGTGGCTATTCTGTAACAATGTCACCAGGATAACTTAGATGAAGTAAGTTTGAAGCCTTGAAGTGTGTTGTCAATCCTTACCATTAGTTGAAATGACATTCTTCTCACAATACACATAAGAGCTTATTTACATATTATAAAATACTTAATTATATTGCTCGCCAAACTTCTGGGCCGGCCTGAAGTTGGCTTTCCGATGCGCAAGGCATGAAACCGTGCTATTTTTACCCGACTGCCGAAGGAGGGTAATGTGTTTATCAGTCTAGGTATGTATGAATGAATGTATGTATGTTTGTTCCTACGTGGCGTTCTAGAGACCAAACGCGTTGGCCGATTTTGATGATTCTCACGTCAATCGATTCGTATTACGAGTAACCCTGCGAGTGTCACTGGCTACATTAAAAATGGAAAATAAAAAATGGCGGATTTTGGGCGCCATATTGTGGGGCACCAAATATTTTTTTTCTTCCAATCTCATCGTGTGGGGTAACAAAATAAAGGGTTTTAAGAGATGATTTCAAAAATATATACCACTTATATGTTTAAATGTAACTAATTCTAAAAAAAAAAAAAACCAGGAAGTTATAAATAAAAAAAGTCAAAAAACCCGACCGCTTAAAAAGCGTACTAAAAAGACGTACACGGGAAGAAAATTATACTGTGCAGTGTGCAGTCGGAGGACACATGTTCGCGAGCTGGCTGACCAAAACCAGATGCAACCTCCGACTGCACAGCATGATTTTCTTCATGTTTACGTCTTTTTAGTACGCTTTTTAAGCAGTCGGGGTTTTTTTTTTATTAACTTTTTTTTGTATGAGATTTATTACTGCGCAGCCATTGTAGCCAACTTCAGGGCGGCCAAGAAGTTTGGCGAGAACTATAACAATAACTACCTATCAGCCGAAAGACTACCACTGCTGGACATAGGCCTCCACCAAGCGTCGCCACGTTGACCGGTCCCGTGCGTCTCGCAACCAGCGGATCCCCGCAACCTTCACCAGGTCATCGGTCCACCTGGTGGGAGGTCTTCCAACGCAACGTCTTCCGGTTCGCGGTCGCCACTCCAGAACCTTTCTGCCCCATCGGCCATCCGTTCTGCGAGCAATGTGCCCTGCCCACTGCCACTTAAGTTTGGCAATTCTTCGGCCTATGTCGGTAACCCTGGTTCTCTTGCGGATTTCTACATTTCTGATTCGATCACGCAAGAAAACTCCGAGCATAGCCCTCTCCATTGCCCTTTGAGTGACTGTAAGCTTTCTGATGAGGCCTATTGTAAGCGAACACGTCTCAGAGCTATATGTCATCACTGGCAACACACACTGGTCATAGACTTTCGTCTTGAGACACTGTGGTAAGTTGGACGAGAACACCGCGCAACTTCCCGAACGCTGCCCAGCCGAGTCGGATTCGACGGTTGACCTCTTTCTCGAAGTTGGCCCCTACTCTACCCTATAACTACCTATATAAACACTTAAATAAATAAAAAAACTACGACGCGTAAAAAAAGAGCAGGGGTCATTCGGGGTGAAAAAATTCGTTCACATCGCTGTCAACGTGAAAAGTGCCCAGAACGCTTGTAGCATTCCCAAGTTGGATAGCAATGCTGATTCTCTGGCCGAGGAAAAGTCCAGCCCTCAGTGTGCTTATGCCGAGTTTTTTGACGTAATCACTCTTGAACGATTACATAAACAAAACGATTAAACGATTTCATATGTCAAAATGTATAAAAATAAAGAGGTCTTTCCTTACCGTCACCAGACGGCGCTTAACCAGTTTCAATTCAAATTCACGTTTTCGATAACGTGATTTAGCATAAGTAAAAATTTGCACTAAGACCTCTGGTCACGTGAAGAGTCGACAGTTTGCTTACATCTCGAAAAACTCGATGCGCACTCGGACCACATGGACCTAATATTTCAACTCGTCTCGGTGAAATTTTTGTACAGAATCTACCGGCCGGCCTATATTAGACGAAAAATAAAAAGGACATGTTTGCACCGTGTGTATAAGTAATAGAATTTTTAAACCTTCATAAGTATCCTCAAGTGGTCTACCTTGTAAATGATAGCCATGTTTCCTCGTAAACATACTTAAAAGTTGGACCCTCGATTATAAAAGGTTGAATACATCAGCCTAATTTGTGCGTCCCTTCCCCAATTGACATATCTATTCATCATTGACAACATAACACCCTTATTATCCGCTCGATTGATTTAATGACCGATTGGCGTCAAAGCCGTCCCTAAACTTCGAACATATGTAAATATACTACGTCATTATCAAGTTTATTGGGTTTAAAGAGGTGTTTAGTAGTAATATTATTGACATTTGTGTTGAGGATTATTTCAGGCGACTTTTACATTATTTAAATAAACGACTCCTGAAATATCCTGGCTTTTTGGTTTATCAGTTGGAATTGGAAAAAGATGGATGGACTGTGTGAAGAGTGGTATGAAAGAAAAGGAACTCAGTAATAGGACGTAACGATTGACAGGATGGAATGGAAAAGTAAAAAAAGTTAATTAAAAAAATCAAAAAACCCGACTGCTTAAAAAGCAAACTGAAAAAAGCAGTCTTTTTAGTTTGCTTTTTAAGCAGTCGGGTTTTTTGATTTTTTTAATTATCTTTTTTATTTACAACTTTTTAGTATTTCTTTTTTAGAATTAGGTACATTTAAACATATAAGTGTTATATATTTTTGAAATCGCCTCTTAAAAAAATCAAAAAAAAAAAAAAAAAAAAATCTTCTTGCTTTATTTTGATACCCCACACGATGGGTTTGGAAGAAAAAATAAATTATTTTCCCCTCAAAATGGCGCCCAAAAGCCGCCATTTTTGTTTTTTACAATTTTAATGTAGCCATTGACACTCGCAGGATTAAGACAAATCGATTGACGTAAGAATCATCAAAATCGGCCAACGCGTTTGGTCTCTAGAACGCCACATAGGAACAAACATACATACATACACACATACATACATACATACATACATAGACTGATAAACACATTACCCTCCTTCGGCAGTCGGGTAAAAAATGTGTTGCGCAGACCCCCAGTAACATGGGACAAGGGCACGAAGATGATGGTGTTGATTTACCAGTTTGCGAATGCAAACTATTTTAACTGACCTCTCAACAAGGAGGAGGTTCTCAATTTGGATTATATATTTTTTCTTTTTATGCATGTTCGGGCATAACTCCGTCTTATTTAAACGGATTTGCAAAATATTTTTTTTTTGTTCGAAAGAAGTTTATTCCGAAATAGTCCCATTTAAATTTGGTAAAGATCTGATGAAGAACTTCGGAGATATACAAGAGAACTCTTCAATAAATGACGGCAAATCTCTTGGGATTGCTGCAATCGCATGTCCGTTTATTGTTTACACCATTTTATAACATACCATTACGCCAGTACGCTCTAAATGGGTACGCAGATGTGTACAGTTTACCCTGGAACACTCTCATTCCACCGGTTATGTTCAAGTTACATGTTATTCGGATAATCTATTCTGGCGTTACTGTGGTCATTATAGGTACCTTACTATAGAACTTATCCATTATGTACCACAAAAAAATTTAAAATATTTTTTTTTTACAAAACATTACCATTGACTTCCAAATAACTGAAAAATTACTTGAATTTCGGAAGTCGGTGTCAAAAAACGGTGTCGAAATTATTTTTCACTTTGTTGTGTTTTTATTTGGAAGTCGGTAGTATTTTTTTGTAAAAAACTTTAATGGCATCTCAGTAGTCACACCCTCTACAGCCATATCATCGTTCACACAGACCACCCTTAGATTTTCTCTTCTCTGAACATAAAATAAGTCCAAAAACAACGTGCTTGTATACGACAGAGATTCAAAATAGTATTTAAAATTCAAAATTACGCTTATTTTTTTCTACCCTTATTACCGATCACCGAAGATCCTACTTCCTAACCTACTATATAATATTAAACATGAAACTACTGAACACAGTATAGTCCTGGATGTAGACCTGGATTAACACATAGGCTACCAGGCTTTTCATCCGGGTAGTAAGTTCCTTTGAAATATTTTTTGTCTCTCACGCGGTCGAAGCCTCTTGCAAAAGCTACCCATTTAATCTACAAATAGATTGAATTTATAACCATGAATCCTTACAATACAACTTTCACGATAGCGAGAGGTATCTCGACTGTATATTTTATTGCAAAATGATTTGTGTGATCCACTTTCAAGTCTCGTCTCATCTAACAATCTCTATTACGTAAAATAAACCAGTGACATTTAGATAAACACTAGCTGACCCGGCAAACTTTGTTTTGCCATAAAAACACCAAACATTCATCTACCCTACCTACCCTACACTAACAACCCTACACTACCTACCCTACCCTACCTACCCTACCCTACCCTACCCACTTAGGGGTATGAAAAATAGATGTTAGCCGATTCTCAGACCTACTCAATATGCTCACAAAATTTCATGAGAATCGGTCAAGCCGTTTCGGAGGAGTATGGCAACGAAAACTGTGATACGAGAATTTTATATATTAGATTTATCTAATTTAGATATTTCTGCCCCCCCCCCCTAGCCAAGTTACAAACGTTTCGTATCGAATCTCTTTCTACAATCTTTAACGCCTTCTATTTGTATGGTCTGATTTGTCCTTCTATTTGTATGACATTCCCATACATTGATTCGTTCTCTACTAGCGTTATCGATTGTAGATTGTCAACTTGGCTACAGGTCAGGTCTCTCTTAATAAAACTTTTGTTCGAGGAGAATTAATTATTATTTTATTCATTTATTTTATTATTGGAGAGCAGTGGTGCCCCAGTGGAAACGGCCCCAACTTTTGTGTCGTAGGTCGTGAGTTCGAACCCAGGCAGGCGCTTTACTTTGTGTAAATTATTTCATCACCACTGCTCTTAAAACGGTGAAGGAAAATTTCGTGAGGAAACCGGCATGTCCTAGAACAAAAAAATCGAAGACATGTGACATCCACCACGGCCCGCGTGGTGGATTAAGGCAAATTACCTCTCTCACAGAGAGGATACCTGTGTCCCAGCTGTGGGAACATTATAAGGCTGATAATGATTATTGTTGTTGAATTATTTTTGTATTTATTAACCGGGCTTCGAATATTTTCATAACATAGCTACTCGAAAGATTCCTCCGTGCTTCGGAAAGCCGTTGGTCCCGGCTGTCATTTGAAGATCTTTGATAGTCGTTACGGGTAGTCAGAAGCCTGAGATCTGACACCAGTCTAGCCAGAGGGTACCGTGTTACCCAGTTAATGGGTTGTGGAGGTCAGATAGCCAGTCGCTCCATGGAAAACACTGGTACCCAGCTGAAGCCGGTTATACTGGTAGCCGACACCCAACAGGGTTAAGAAAAGGATAGGCAGATTCAGCCACTTGAAATAAGGAGCACAAAGGCGTTAATTTCAAAAAAATTCTGTATGAATTTTTTTTCACTACAAAATAAACCGGCTTCAAAAGCAAAACACTAAAAAGTGCTTATGCACATTCTTTTTATGTTTTTCGACACGAAAATTATCTTGCACTTTTCAGTGTTTCGCTTTTGAAATCGGGTTTTTTTTTTTTTAAAAGGTTTTATTTCTCACTTTTTAGTTTTAGTACACTATCACAAAACAGTGAGCAAGTTCTATAGTAAAGTACCTAAAGGATTGACAAAATACCCATAAATAAGTCAATTTACACATTCGTGCTGTTTTTCGCTAAGGAGTTCGGTTGTATGTTCCATAACTTGAAAACTGCTGAACCGATTTTGATGAAAGTTGCACTTTTCCCTAAGTTGACCTGATCCAATAAAAAAAAAAATGGTCACGATCCGATAAGTAGTTTCGGTGAAATGCGTAGACAAACATACATACATACATTTATAAAATTTTGCACACATATTTAGAAGCCCAATTACAGTAACATATGAGATTATTGAGCAGTTCCAACAATATTATAAAATAAAACAATATTACATACTCCTTTTTTTTGAAGTCGGTAAAAGTATAATTTGATCCGAAAACTTTATCACTCAGTCGAAGCTGAGGAAAATAATAAAGAGGAAAGTTTTGTTAATTAAGTTACGGCCCCTAGGCTATACGTGAAATTAACGTCTTTATGTCTGCAGATAAGTCCCTCGTGTGATAACTTGATAAGTGATAATAATTCTAGACGGTGACCTGCTGCGATAGTGCGTTAGATGATTTTATTTATTATCTGATTAAAACTGTCTGTTAAAATAAGCGTTGATTGTTGACAATGGCCGTAAATTGTTCACTGTCATATTTATCTACGGTTGAGTTGTGATTCGAGAAGTATGTGCATACCTACATATGACGCAATTGTTTTAACTATGTACTTATTTATACGTTTTAAAATAACATTGATGAAGAAGACACGAGGAAACCCGAAAAGAAACTGGCCTAGTGCGAGTCGGACTCGCGCACGAAGGGTTCCGTACCATTATCGAAAAAATACGGCATTAAATTCACGTTATTTGTATGGGAGCCCCACTTAAATATTTATTTTATTCTGTTTTTAGTATTTTTTGTTATAGCGGCAACAGAAATACATCATCTGTGAAAATTTCAACTGTCTGTCACGGTTCATGAGATACAGCCTAGTGACAGACAGACAGACGGACCGCGGAGTCTCAGTAATAGGTTCCCGTTTTTACCCTTTGGGTACGGAACCCTAATAAAACGGCAGATATATTACGTATGAAACAGCAATCAGCAATAATTACGCATTAATCGCGCGATCGATCGCTATATGTCATGAAAATCGAGATTACCTAACCAATTATTAATTATTTGCCAATCGCTCGATGTTTGTCAAATGCACTTATTTCGAAAAAGACTAAAACTTCTGTACTTAGCAATTTGGGAGCGGTTCGCAATCGACTAACAACAAGAGAAAAAATAATCACAATATGACAGCCAAATTTGCTCGCCTGATTGCGGTTACGGAACTTTTTAGTTAACTAATAATTCCATAGATGCAGCACTGTAGAAAAACCGGCCAAGTGCGAGTCGGACTCGCACACGAAGGGTTCCGTACCATTATCGCAAAACACTGCAAAAATATCACGTTTGTTGTATGGGAGCCCCCATTAATTTATTTTATTTTAATTTTATAATCATTAATTTTTTTAAGTAAATATACAACTAAACATTCTGAGAATATTTCAAGCGTCTACCTGTTGCCGTTATTAATATCGAGCAAAAAACGACCAAAAAAGCACGTTTGTTGTATGGGAGCCCCCCTTTAATATTTATTTTATACTGTTTTTAGTATTTGTTGTTATAGCGGCAACAGAAATACATCATCTGTGAAAATTTCAACTGACTAGCTATCACGGTTCATGAGATACAGCCTAGTGACAGACGGACAGACAGACAGACAGACGGATCGCGAAGTCTTAGTAATAGGGTCCCGTTTTTTACCCTTTGGGTACGGAACCCTAAAAATTGCTATGGTATGGCTATCGCTGATACATAATTCAGATTCGCGATTTAAGAGAAGTTATTGCGCAATAATTGCTAGAGTTTAGCTCTTGCAAGATACGTAATAAATATGCCTGCCGGTGGATTGTGTGCAAAATTACTTGAAAAAAAATAAAGTGATGATAGCGTAACGGTTGACAGGGGAGAATGGACAAGGGCAGGAAGATGATGAGGTTATCAGAACAACGTCTACCTGGTACTCTCCGAAGGAGACAGAAGTCTGATAAAGGGGTACTTTGTATTGTAAACTCACTTTTTGCTAGTAAAGTATGTCTATACTAATATTACTAGCTGTTCCCCGCGGCTTCGCTTCCGTGGGCCACCCCTAAGGAACCGTTTTCGGGATAAAAAAAATAGCCTATGTTACTCTGGAATAAAGTAGCTATCTATTGGTGAAAGAATTTTCTAAATCAGTCCAGAAGTTTCGGAGCCTATTCGGTACAAACAAACAAAAAAATCTTTCCTCTTTATAATATTACTAGCTGTTCCCCGCGGCTTCGCTCCCGTGGGCCACCCCACAGGACCCGTTTTCGGGATAAAAAAATAGCCTATGTTACTCAGGAATAACGTAGCTTTCTATTGGTGAAAGAATTTTTTAAATCGGTCCAGTAGTTTCGGAGCCTATTCGGTACAAACAAACAAACAAATCTTTCCTCTTTATAATATTAGTATAGATTATAATTATAAGTATAGATTAAATAATAGTAATATAGTATAGATACCATTTCATAACATAACATCACGCCAGTAAGTTCTAAAGGGGTACGCAGATGTGTACAGTTAACCTTGGTACACTCTCATTTCACCGGTTATGTTCAAGTTTCATGATATTCGGGTAATCTATTCTGGCATTATAGGTACCTTACTAAAGGCAAGTTGCCTATTAGTTACAACTAAAAAGTGAAAAATATAAAAAACATTTTTTGTGTCTTAGGTCGGAACATTTTTTTTGCGTTATGGACACCGCTTCCAAAAAGTAGAAAAACTACAAAGTAAAAAATAACTTTTTTACTTTGTAGTTTTTTATTTGGAAGTCGGTAGTATTTTTACCCGACTGCCGAAGGAGGGTAATGTGTTTATCAGTCTATGTATGTATGTATGTATGTATGTATGTATGTATGTATGTATGTATGTATGTTTGTTCCTATGTGGCGTTCTAGAGACCAAACGCGTTGGCCGATTTTGATGATTTTTACGTCAATCGATTCGTCTTAATCCTGCGAGTGTCAATGGCTACATTAAAATTGGAAAATTAAAAAATGGCGGGTTTTGGGCGCCATTTTGAGGGGATTTTTTTTTTTTTTCTTCCAAACCCATCGTGTGGGATATCAAAATGAAGGATTTTAAAAGGCGATTTCAAAAATATATAACACTTATACGTTTAAATGTACCTAATTCTAAAAAAAAATAACTAAAAAGTTGTAAATAAAAAAAGTTAATTAAAAAAATCAAAAAACCCGACTGCTTAAAAAGCAAACTAAAAAGACGTAAACAAGAAGAAAATCATGCTGTGCAGTCGGAGGATACATCTGGTTTTGGTCCGCCAGCTCGCGAATATGTTTCTCTTCCTTTTCCAACGGGTTTCATCCTACTATTATTTTATTGGGTTTCAAAAATTATCGAACCTGGTCTGGGGAGCGATTGATCAACAAACATACCTACAGACTTTCACAACATGTATAATATATTAGTAGAACTCATCAGATTATGTCTATATCCTCTCATGGACAATCTCAATAGAAAACCTGATCCTTATTGAGTCCGTCAAGCGTGTTATTCAATACCATTATAGGAAACGGGTTTACGTAAAAATAGCGTATAGTGTACCATTATCTGGGTAAAAAGGTTTTTCCCATTTAGATTTATGTCCTGTTGCCCCACCTCCGGATCAGTTCCGGTTTGCTTAACTTCCAGATTAAAAGAATTTTCGGTTTATTAGGGTTCCGTACCTCAAAAAATAAAAAAGGAACCTTGTAAGATCACTCTCCGTCCGTCTCTCCGTGTGTCACCACCGATTTTCTCAGGAACCGGTGGACCTAGCAAGTTGAAATTTATACCAGATACTGAGATATATAGTCCCTATGAGGTGTATAAATATCAAGGTCCTGAGTCAAGAAAGCTTGTAAGTACAAACATTTATGTTAATATTCAACATTTAATTTTTCGAAATTTTCCCATTTTAACATAAGTTACAGTTTCTTGATTCACTAATTTAAATAAAATTTATGTAACTAAATATTTAACTTTTTAACGGGGGCGCCATTATTTATCAAATTATATAAATTAACACTACAGTTTACGAAATAAACAACTGCGTAAAAAATAATGATTTGATGAGACAAGTTTGTGTTTGTTACAAACGCAATCGGTCAAATCTCGCAACCGAAATTGACAGGTGCCATAAGCCAGGCTCCTTCTGCAGTCATGTCACAACTTGAACTTAAGCATCAATGATCAGCATCTATTAATGCGGATGCTGATATTGAAAATGATGCAGACGCTAATGTTCGCAACAAACCTGGTCTGAAGTACCATAATCTCGCCACTTTATCCCATTAGGGTTATGCAGAAACTGTAGAACGTCATCTGCTACGATCCATATTTACACCTTTTGCTTCGTTTTTGTTCATACCTCTGCACGCGTCATAGTGGGGGCATGGAGAATATTATGTAGATTTGGCAAATATAAGATGTCTGATAGGTCGCGGGTTCTTTCAGTGTGCGTACCAATTTCTACCAGATAATGATCAATCTAGGAATATTATGTAGATTTGGCAAATATAGGATATTATGTAGATTTGGCAAATATAAGAATATTATGTAGATTTGGCAAATATAAGATATTATGTAGATTTGGCAAATATAAGAATATTATGTAGATTTGGCAAATATAAGATGTCTTATGGGTGGGGGGTTCTTTCAGTGTGCGTATCAATTTCTACCAGATGATGATCAATCTAGGAATATTATGTAGATTTGGCAAATATAAAGAATATAATGTGATTTGGCAAATATAAGAATATTATGTAGATTTGGCAAATATAATGCTGAGATATTTTCGGTTCCCTAGAGAAAGACCACGGAAGCGAAGCCGCGGCTGAAGTACTAGAAAAATAAACTCCAAATTGGAAAAAACCGGTCAAGTGCGAGTCGAACTCGTGCGCGCAGGGTTCCGTACCTACCCATTAAACCGCCCCAATAAAATTGGAATCTATTTTATTGGTGGCTAAGTTTTAAAGATATGGGCAAATTTAGATTTTCGCGAAAACATGTAAGTACGAGTACCAAACAAGTTACACCACAAGTAAAGGATTTGATAAATAATGGCGCCCCCGTTAAAAAGTTAAATACGTAGTAACATAAATTTTATTGAAATTAGTGAATTAAGAAACTGAAACTTATGTTAAAAGGACTATCCATGCAAAGGGCGTACCTACCAATAGGTACTTCACTTGAAAATCACTTGAAGAGCAAATATCCTGTTGAGTTTGGAATGTTTATAAGCAGTGAAAACGAAAAACAAGATGATGATGATGCCCTGTTTTTTAAAGTTTTTTTTTTTTCCTAAATATTTAAATCAGCATCAGCATCCGAGAATTTTATAAACCACCTCTTAAAATCCTCTATTTTGATAGCCCACTCGACGAAAAAATATTGAGCCACAATATGGCGCCCAAAATCTGCCATTTTTCTACTTTCCAATTTTAGTGACACTCGCAAGGTAAGTCGAATCGATTGACATAAGAATCATCAAAATCGGCCAACGCGTTTGGTCTCTAGAACGCCACATAAGAACATACATACATATACTGATAAACAAATTACCCTCCTTCGGCAGTCGGGTAAAAATGTGCATTAGTAACAACCTTGCTACCGATAATAGACTTCCTTAGTGTGTGCACCATCAAATAGCCTTCAGATTTACAATCAGCCACACGATAACACACCCTCACGTCATTAGAGGTACTACGAGTATCTAGATAATGTTCGCGCGTCGGAACATCCTAAACATAACTCACTGCTATCTCCAGATTATCGCACTGATAACGAGGTCAACGACCCCATCATAATTCCTTTGAGTACCGACTCTCATATCTTTATAGACTGTACAAGATTAATACTCATACAAAATGAATGTGAAGTGGATAATCAATTTTTACGCCACGTTATTACGAAGACGGATATTGGAACAGCGTGTTTCTATACTTCGGCATATAAACAAAAATCTATAAACACATCGATATAGTTATATTATTCGTTTCTCGTCATTCGTAAGTAGCGATGTATGTCGGTCTATTACTTTTTTATGTCTTAACGCTTGATCGGATTCGTATCAAACGGACACACAACTTAGCACACGGATCGACCATTAGGACATGGGATACATTTTATCCTGACAGTTAGTTCCCTTGGCATAATAATAAACTTTTCATGCGAAGGCGGAATCACGTGCAGAAGCTAGTACACACATAATCTCATGCTCACACGCCTGTTTTTGCATGGGTTGAGGCATAACCCACAGAAAGAAACTGTAACAGAACATGAACAAACACAAATTAGCTCTAAGGCTCGGGATCAGCATATGCTGAGCAGTGTAAAGCATGGCTCAAAAGGAAAGCGTTTTTTTTTTTTTTTTGTCTTTAGGCTTGCGCTTGACCACTATCTCACCTGATGGTAAGCGATGATGAGGTCGACGGTGAAGCACTTTTGCCTAGAAGAAACCGATTCACTCTTGACTTAAAGACCCCTAGATTGTAGCTATATAATCTTTACATACTTATTTTGCTCCGTGTACGTAGATCTCTAGCATGTCGTCAGAAACGCAAGTGATCAAATAAACATTTCGCCAGAAAACGCATATGTTGACAGAAACGCATCTCACATCACATCACATCATCAGCCTATTAATGTTCCCACTGCTGGGACACAGGCCTCCTCTCTCTGTGAGAGGGAATGGGCCGTAATCCACCACGCGGGCCCAGTGCGGGTTGGTGGATGTCACTTGTCTTCGAATTTTTGGTTCTAGGACATGCCGGTTTCCTCACGATGTTTTCCTTCGCCGTTTTGAGAGCAGTGGTGATGAAATAATTTACACAAAGTAAAGCGCCTGCCTGGGTTTGAACCCACGACCTACAACATGTAAGTCGCGGCCGATACCACTGGGCCACCACTGCTCTTTGCGAAACGCATCTCGTCAGACGTCAAAGACGCAGCTCGACAAACACGCAATTTTGACAGATGCGCGTCACGATAAACACGCAACTGAGCGGGGTCTCGCAGTTCAACCAAATGATGACTACTGCTTAACCGGACTGTCCCTGTGTAGACTAAACTAGAGCCTCCAGCCAGACACAAAAGCTTAACCTAAGCGACCACGATGAGGGCTCTCCTATGGCAAACGAACATCGGCTCAGGGCGTCGCTGGGGATGCAACTAGGGCTGGATCTTGATTACGTGATTCTACCATTCGTTCGGCAAATACCTACGTGGAGAAGAACGGTCAAGGAACTCCATTTAAATCTAGTAATTTAACTATTGCTCAGCAATCCGCGGGCTGGCTGGAATTTATAGAAAGAACAACCGACGGGCCTCGGCGGCGACGACGGAGCGAATGCGGTTGTATGTATATATGTCTTGTATTCTACTCCCTACGGCTCTAATGGAGCAGAGTGGAGGGGTCATTGGGGGTACTAGAATATGCCTCAGTTGGCGAACTCATAAGATTTGGAATATTACGCCTTAATTGCGTACGACGCATCTGACCAGGTCACTGCATGTTTTTCTAAACACGGAGTGTATTTAAAAGATACAATTATTATAGGACCATTTTCGCAAGTAATAATTTCAAAGAGGTGATTTACCGGTCAACCAAGATGAGTTGTCTGCTTATGAAATAATCTTAAGATATTACGTCTGCGGGCCAATAAGAAGATAATCTCAATCAAATGCTTCGTCTTCGAAAGTAATTTCACATCGATTTACAATCTAATAGACATTCTACTTGCAATAATTTGCGGGCCCACAACACATAAAACGAACATGAAATAAGGGTTACAAAGTTCTGCAGATAACCGGAAAGCAAAATTTGCTTGTGTTCGATTGGTGGACCAAGCTGTAGATAAAAATCTCTAGCTCTTTATGGACGAGACACTTGTGATCCAATGTGTCAGACTACTGCTAAATGTTCAGGCCTAATTCCAAATACCCGTGTCCCGTAGTAATACAGAAAATTAACTTACGGAAACATCAACTCTGTTGGGTCTACGTCTAAACTAGGTAATATTGAATTGTTTAATTTTAGGTGACAATCTCTGGAAGTTGATCCAATTCCAAATATTCTTTCTAAACGGTTAATCGTAATTTTTTTGAAAAATGTATGTACATTAGACCATTTTCTTAATAATTTGATCTAAGAAAATTCTGAGTTTTATTCGTTTAACATAGTGTAATTATTTCACCATCTCAAAGACAATCGAATTTTCTACATTTTTATCTAAGAGTTTTATTTAAATTCATAGAATAATAAGGAAAGTACAAAAAATTCCTAATTTTGGATCGCGCGGGTGTGAAGACGGCACAAGGGGTATGTAAGAAAGCAGGTGGCAACAACGCTGCTTCGACCACACACACACGTGGCACTACGCCCCTGACCTCCTTCAAGGACACCTCTAACAAGGTCGGTACACGTCCTTCTTGACGGACACCATTAATAAGTTCAGTACGTGTCCTTCAAGTAGGCAGGTTAGATTGCCTCGCGGGCTTCCCGAGTTTCCATTGCCGACACCTGTCAAGATAGAACGTGGATGCTGCGCCTATCTGTGTGAAACTCGAGAAAGTTTCTATTGTATATCAGTCAGTTAGATAGAAATGTTTTCTAAACAAGACTGGAGCAGCTAGAATATATCTAATCGGTCCTACCGCCCACAGCGATTTAACGCCAATGAAAGTGATTTAATGTATGGCCGACAGGGTTGCTATATAAATATGACAGGCCCAGTTTATTGATCCGTAGTTAACTCAACCAATGATTGAATGTGCTAACCAATGATTTCAAGTATCGGTAAAAAGCGTTTATTCATTTTTTTTTCTAACCTATGATCGACCTTGTCTTGATACCTACTTTCGTTTTAGTCACAACAAATAGTCAAAGTCTAATATATTTATTTCAACTAGGCCAATAAGCGGCACTTTTGAACGTCTACAAGTAATAAAAAATGTTTCTGCCGTGCATTCGGAAAAGTAGCTTGTTATGGAGAAGAACACATAAGAAACTCCATACTTACTCTTTCTTTTTTTTAAATAGATGTTTTACAATATTTACATAAGTACATACATTAATAAATTCATATATGTGAGGACGATACACCCAGAATAGCACTACACACTATACTACGTACAGGTATGAAGTATTAAAAGCATTTCATTAATTTGATAAATAGGAACATGGTTCTCACATACTTACAAATATTGCAAACATAGGTAAACTAACTAATTCAACAACAACAGAACAGTGTGTGAGTGAATTGCTAATAATTTAAAAAAATACAATAACTATGAATAAAAATATTTAAAAAAATATTTTTTCTACACTAAAGATTGCTCTATGGAGCAGGACCAGCATGCTTCGAAGCATTCTTATCTTGTATGATATCATCTAATTAACGTAGTGGTTTATATTGTCTTTCTGTATTTGTTTTATATTGTTGCATAATATTAGACGCAACAGTGTTTGGTTTCCGTACGCCACGTCCTAGCTAGGCGACCACTGAAAATCAGCGCCTTGCTGTGGGTCCCAACATCCTTATGCTGAGTTGCCACAGTCACGATATGCATCTGCTTTTTATGTTGCCAACAATTAATGAATAAATGCGTTTTACCGTAATTTAAAACCATTGGTTAGCATATCTAATAAATATTGGTTGCGTTAACTACTGATCAAAAAACTCGGCCTTAGTTTAGTGCGCAAAGAACAACTCTATAGGTACTAAAATGATAAAATATTTACAGATTGATAGGCTTTGTGTTTGATATATTACTCGTCTACTCTTGTCATAAATGGATGGTCATGAGAACTGACAGTTTATAAATTACTTTATTTATTTTTGGTTGATAAAGTTCAGGACGCAATTTGACTTGATTTTGGTGAGGAGACAATTTTTTTAGAACCGTTAAGTAAATGATAATCTTTATTAATCATATATCGAAATCATATATTACACATAAAATGTAAACATTTTCACCCGACTACGGCGAAGCCAAAATGAAGGGTAATGATTTTAGCACTCTGTGTATGTTTGGTGTCAATCGATTCGTTATTATAGCCCGGGTAACATAAGCTAAAAAAAATCCGTAGTCGGGTTACAGTTTTTAAACTGTTTTGCTGGTTTTTTAATAAACAGACGAAAGATTATATAAAAATCTAACCGGACTAATGAAACAATAGTAAATAAATAGGAAAAAATAATGCGTGTTAACGGGTGTTTTTGACGTTTATTTACATGAAAGTCATGTTTGGTTGTTGTTTTTGACAGCATTCTAGATACATAGAGTGTAGCTCATATTACCACTGTAATCAAGAGACTTTAAGGAATAAACCATCATGCATTTAATTACTGTACGTCACAATTTGTGTGGCGGCCCATACCCACACAAAAAAACCGCCATGGGGAATGGTATGGTTCGTTCCTGGATCCTTGCACGCACGCTCCTTGTTTATTTATCTTAAGGAATTAGAAAAATTTCGTATCTATGTACCTCTAATCTGCGGTCACTATTTAATTCTAGAAAGTTTTACGCTACTCGATTAGTGATGTAGTCGGGTCGAATATTGACTTTATAGATGGATATCGACAAAAGAAAATAAGTAATTTGCTTGGAAATCGAATCTAATTTGAGTTTACTTTTACGTTTTGATTACAAATCGTCGAAAATACTTCTGCACTAACACAAAATAGACACCCCTCGCGCGCATGTGCCGTATGGACTACGGACCGGTACTGCCAACGACTCCGGCCACTCCAAGGCGTTATTCAAGCTTAAACATTATTAATTTAGAAATGATTATTATTAAGGATGTTATGATTTTATTTTTGTATATTTTTACATGGTTCATAAGCATATATTTACTATCTATTTTACCCATCTATCAACGTTATTTAAGTAATTTTTCAATGGCATTTGTACAAAAATTTTACTGTTCCAAGTACATTTTATAAGTTGATCGACTATTACTCGTAAACTTGTGAAACCTACTTATCCGTGATAGTTTTCCTTTCAATTTCGTTATATTTACTACTGCCGTGAATTTTTTCACATAGCCAAGAGCAACCATTTCGCTGGCAGAGGGGGGGGACACACTTGACTCTAACATAAATTTGCAATTTAAAGCTTAATTTTACGCAAACGGATCTCTGAATCGAAAAATGGTTTTAACAAACCCATAATATTTTTGAATGGCCTATCCAACGAAACCCCACACTACGGGATAGATGAGGAAAAAAATACATCCCCACTTTACGTCTATGGGAGGAACCAAAAAAAAATTTTTTTTTTGGTTTTATGGTACCACTTTGTCGGAATTATTAATATGTATATCCATGCCAAATTATAGCTTTCAAGTGGTTAGATTCTCTGAGCTAAGCTGTGGACGGACAGACGGACAGAGCGAAACTATAAGGGTTCCTTGTTGACTTCGGAACCCTAAAAAATGTCTAGTGATTTAGATGATAAACAATAGCAGTACCTTTGTGCCCTCCTATCTGTTTTCTTTCTTTTCTCTGTAAATTGTTTTGTGTGTAAATACATAAATAAATAATAAACATTTTTCGTGATGTTTAAACGATAATTTTCTGGATGCGTTTATGGAACGTATTTATTTTTACATCGTATGCGGTGTTATTTTTGTATATTAGTGAGATTTTTTTTGTTCGTATTTTCTGTGTGTCCGTTTTTTCGTTTTTCTAATATTTTTGAAGAAATAATAGTTCAAGTAAACATTAATAATTTCCAAAACTTCCGGAAATATTTTTTTATTTCATACTTTTTAAACTACATAATATATCTAGTAGTAGACACGCTTCGATCAACAATCTATCGAACACGTAATTATGACACGATATCTTGCGGCAATACTCCGTTACAAACAGAAAACAGCCCATAACTTTTGAACGGCTCAACCGATTTTCACCAAACACAGCTAAGAACACTCTCGACAAAGTCACCTTTCAAATAAAAAAAAAAAATCGGTTTATCCGTTTAGGCGCTATGATGCCACAGACAGACACACAGATACACATATACACAGCAACACACGTCAAACTTATAACACCCCTTTTTCCGTCCGAGGTTAAAAAGTTTTGCGACATCCCTAAGACAACGCATGATATGCCGTGATCGCATACTTTAACTCACTTGCTTTCAATCGTAACTACACGCATTTTACATGATAACACGGTTCGGATGATACACTAGTTTTATACTGCCAATAAATTATGATTGAAACCGTGACAATCCATCACACAGCACAGAAACAATGTTGTTTGAAAAAATACAATTCCACCAGAACGCCCATTTGGTTCTAGAGTAATTATTTTGCCTGTGTTTTCCCAAATGTTCGCTGAACGTATATTCTGCAAACGGAGCATTGAGCAATTATCATTTTGTGTTTTTGTTCCATTTCCATTATCATTTCATCGAATTTCGTGTTAAAATGGATATCAACGCGAAATTTGTGGTTACAGTAGTTCGTCGAACTTGTTTAGCTTACAACTTTTCAACTAAGTTAGTTATAATTATGTATAACGTTAAACTGAGAGAATTAATTAAAGCCTAATATTAGGTATTCGGCGGTGTTATGTTTGTTTGATACAAACCTAACCAATTTAACTACAGAAGTGAGATTGAGAATGTCTGCTACTTTGAAACCAAAGTTACAAACTAGTTAAGGCGTATGTATTCCCCAATGTTAAAGCAGTACTGGCCGTGCGTCCGCTCCGTGCCAGAATATAAACATTGGACCTCGTTTTGGACAGTTTTGTTTGCAAAATATTCTTTTCTAAAACATAGGTATTTGCGAGTTCTTCTAAAAAACCTAAATGGTAAAAATAAGACCATAAAAATCAAAATACGTGACTGTCTTTGCACGGTTCTGTTATTTAGAGAAGATTCGCAATTTGTTAAATTATGATTTTTTGTTTCAATACAACTGAAGAAGAACTGCAATGTTATTTAGTTTAATTAAAATAAATATATAAATAATAAATATAAGCTATTAACCGACTTTCATGTAAATAACATAATGGAATATGTAAAAAAAATCTGATTTCAATCATGATTTTTATCAACTCTGGATAGAACAACTGTAATCCTTCACACTAATATTATAAAGGCGAAAGTCTGTGAGTGTGTATGTTTGTTACTTCTTCACGCTCAAACGGCTGGACGGATCTATATGAAATTTGGCACAGAAATCTAGTCAGGAATAGCACATAGGATACTTTTTATTCCGGGAATACGTTCCCTCGGGATAATTGTCGACATTCACGCGGGCGAAGCCGCTGGCTGAAGCTAGTAATAAATATAATAATATTGTTTTTGTGCATGCATGTTGCGCGTAGTAAACTGAGTAGCCGCTGTAGAGGAAAGAGAACAACTTGTGAAGCTAATTTTGAGTGTATTTTATATTTATAGCACATATTATTATGTAGTACATACAACGAATTTACATTATGTTCATGTACCTAAATCAATTATGCATATTAGCACAAAGACGGAATAGATACTAAAATAAATATCCAGAACTTTGACGACACGATTGGCGCAGTGGTTGAGCGATCGTCTGCTGCGCTGCGTGCCGCGGGTTCGATTTCCGCACGGAACAAATATTTGTATGGCTTACAGATTGTGTTCAGTGTGACGGTCTGTTGTATGTGTATGTGAATTTGTAAATGCACACATACAGCAGAAATTCCTAGTGAGGCAACGTAGGTAAAAAAAACACTGATCTATCGTTCCCTGAAATACGTTTTTACTACGAATTTTCAATATGCTAGAAAAATCCCAATGGCCCCAATATTCTCGGGAACCGCGGTTTACGAGTTCCGCCCATGTTACAACCCGAAACAAAATAGACTAGGTACCTAGTTACCTACTGGATGACGTCGTTACTCAAGAATATATCTAAGACTTTATTTACATAAAAACTTAAAAAAAAAAATAACATACTTCAAAATAAAAAGACTAAAAAGTACAAAATAACTTTCGTTTCGGAAGCCGGTGTCTTTAGTACTTCTTTTTTTTAATCTTTTGACACCGACTTCTGAAACGAAAGTTATTATGATTTCGCTCTTTTTAACCGACTACCAAAAAAGGAGGAGGTTCTATGTTCGACATTATGAATGTTTTTTTTTTTTTTTTTTATGTATGTTCACCGATATCTCCGTCAATTGTGGACCGATTTTGAAAATTCTTTTTTTGTTTGAAAGATAATATTCCGAAATTGGTCCCATTTTAATTTGGTGAAGATCTGATTAAGAACTTCGGAGATATACAACAGAACTCTTCAATAAATAACGGCAAATCTCTCGGGATTGCTGCAAACGCATGTCTGTTTATTGTTTATACTATTTCATAACATAACATCACACCAGTACGCTCGAAAGGGGTATGCAGATCTCTCATTTCACCGATTATATTCATTTTTCATGTTATTCGGGTAATCTATTCTGTCGTTATAGGTTCTTACTTAACTACTTCCCTATTAGGTAGGTACAACTAAAAAGTGAAAAATAAAAAGCTTTTTTACAAAAAAATACTACCGACTTCCAAATAAGAAAACTAGAAAGTGAAAAATAACTTTTTTTTTGGAAGTCGGTGTCCATAACTTAAAAATTTGGTACCTACTAAAGACACCGACTTTTTTTAAGTCGGTTGAATATCAGTCTGTCGACATTCTACTTAATGGCCAGCCATTCCATTTAAATCCAATTTAATAACAACACTACAGAAACCTCAACTGAATGTTCACGCTTGACGAATTCACAATTCTCCAATGCGGGCAAATTCACTGCTGTGAGTATTTCCTAAACAATCCAGGCCTTCCCCAAACACGGCCGGCCTAATTCTAGTTTGAGTTTGTTTTGTTCTTCAAAGGCCAACTCAAAAATATATAGTGAGTTCAAAGCGGAATAAAATGTTCTGAACTACTGGCGTAGTGGCGTAACATAGTAAAATAGTGGAATAGATTAAATAATGTGGAACAAATAGTTGACTTAGGCTCTGTTTACGACCAAAGGCTACACGACTTGCGACGCGATTTCACCATCAGCAGCCTATTTATATTCCCAATGATGGGACACAGGCCTCCTCTCTGTGACAAAGGGGAAGGGTCGTCATCCAGTTGATGTATGTCACATATCTTCGAATTTTTGGTTCTAGGACATGCCGATTTCCTCACGATGTTTTCCTTCACCGTATTCAGAGCAGTAATGAAATAAATACATCATCATCACGCATCAACCGAAAGACGTCCACTGCTGGACTGTCTGGGGAAACCCTATCCCCCCCCCCCCCCCAAGCGTCGCCACATTGCCCGGTCCCGTGTGTCCCGCATTCAGCAGATCCCCGCAACCTTCACCAGGTCATCGGACCACCTGGTGGAAGGTCTTCCAACGCAGCGTCTTCCGGTTCGCGGTCGCCACTCCAGAACTTTTCTGCCCCATCGGCCATCCGTTCTGCGAGCAATGTGCCCTGCCCACTGCCACTTAAGTTTGGCTATTCTTCGGGCTATGTCGGTAACCCTGGTTCTCTAGCGGATCTCTACATTTCTGATTCGATCACGCAAAGACACTCTGAGCATGGCCCTGTCCATTGGCCTTTGGGTGACTGTAAGCTTTTTGATGAGGACCATTGTGAGCAACCACGTCTCGGTCCCATAGGTGATCACTGGCAACACACACTGGTCATACGTACGACTTTCGTCTTGAGACACTGTGGTAAGTTGGACGAGAAAATACCGCGCGACTTCCCGAACGCTGCCCAGCCGTGTCGGATTCGACGGTTGACCTCTTTCTCGATGTTGGCCCTACCCAACTGGATCGTTTTTCCCATGTAGACAAAGTCATCCACAACCTCGAGTGTAGAGTCTCCGACCTTGATAGGAGTAGGATTAACATGAAATAAATTACACAAAGTAAATTGCCTGCTCGGGTTCGAACCCACGACCTACAACTCGTATGCCAGGGCCGTACCCACTAGGCCACCACTGCTTCTCGACTTATTAGTGGCAATAGAGAATTGTAAATCCGCGCTCGCCCGTGTCGTGTCGGCGTCTTACCCACTCTGAAGACGTGGTTGCCCTGCTGTTAGACTAGTGGGCCATTTCTAGGGTTCCGTACCCAAAGGGTAAAAAAGGGACCCTATTACTAAGACTCCGCGATCCGTCTGTCTGCAGGCTGTATCTCATGAACCGTGACAGCTAGACTGTTGAAATTCACAGATGCTGTATTTCTGTTGCCGCTATAACAACAAATACTAAAAACAGAATAAAATAAATATTTAAGTGGGGCTCCCATACAACAAACGTGATTTTTTTTGCCGTTTTTTTATGATAATGGTACGGAACCCTTCGTGCGCGAGTCCGACTCGCACTTGGCCGGTTTTATTTAAATTATTTGTTATTGTTGATAGGCTCGCATTTGACCACTATCTCAACTGATGGTAAGCGATGATGTAATCGACAATGGAGCGCACTTGTGCCTAGAAGAAACTATTTACTCTTGACTCGTTTAACTCGCGCGTCAATTCGCTCGTCATCAGTTTTAGTCGCGTCCACAAGTCGCATACAACGCAGCACGTTCTAAAGAACTTCTCTCATTTGTTTTCTTCGTAGTTGCTGTTGCAATGCGTCCCGTCATTTGGGAGTGTAGGTCGTGGCCAAGCGACTAGAGCTAAATAACTGTTGTACAGATGAACTGCTTTACGAGTTCAACCCACACGTCGTTTCTCGGATGGATTCGTCAGGGATTATGATGGAGGATAAGTCATTCAGACCGCAATTAGAGTGCAGTTCAGGCCAGGAGGACGTACTATGACATCACATCCCGTCATGATTCATAACTCTGTTGTGAAAGAGGAATGGTGCTATTCGTCCTTTATAGTTCCGTCTCCCTCTCACGCTGGAACCAAGTTGGCTTTAGTACGTCATTAGTACCAACCTCAGGACTAAAAAATGCTTCTTGACTTACAGAAATAAGGTGCAAGCCATTTTTACTAACAAGCGACTGCCACTCTGAATAGAGAGGAGACAAAATTATAACGCCTTTGTTTTTTCCGTCAAGGGTTCAAAAAAACAGGTTGATATTAACTAAGTGACTACATTCAGCTTAGCAGGGCTTCCAAACGTCGTTCTTACATCTACCCTCATTTCGCAATTTTTCCCAAAAAATCCCTAAAAGACAGTCCCGATGGAATCGTGTGCAAACGACCGCGAGCTTAGCGACAAATATGAACAGTCAAAATCTATTATAATGTTCTGCCTTTTGAAGTTACGTAGCCTCAAGCAAATTTAATTTTTGCAAGCCCCTTAGCCTTACAAGAAACTTAAGTATGTGAGGTATACTCGGAAAACAAATAAGCCTCTTGTACTGCGCATGGAATACGTTTATTTGTAGACAACGAAATACAACCTGCGGCGAAAAGAAATTCTCAGAACAAAATTCTCTTATAACGTAGAAGCTTAAAGAAAAAAATTGTAGGAAATTTTTGGGCGAAAGGCGCTGAACATTATATTTCCAGTTACTTCATGACACTGTATGCAGTACTTAATTAACAAAACGAGCATTTCGAGTTCTCGCTTCACGGCATACGAGAACATTGTAAGTGACATCTGTTGTAATTTCAGCGGGGTATTTCAAGTTCTTTGTTACAAGCTTATTTTCTGCTTTTAAATTGCCTATAGCGTACCAGGAATTGTCTTTAACCAAGAAGCATGACAGTTAACTTGAGTCTGTGTTTTTTGAACTACGGCTCTTCTCACAGTAAAAAATCTTTCACATATTTTCTAAGGCTCTAAGCTATATTACGTTGAACCTGGACAGCCTGAGTGAGTAGAAAACAATCTCAAAATGCGAGAAATAACCAAAATCTTTAAAAGATCATTAAAGTTCCTTTTTAGGGTTCCGTACCCAAAGGGTAAAAACGGGACCCTATTACTAAGACTTCGCGATCCGTCTGTCTGTCTGTCTGCCTGTCCGTCTGTCTGTCTGTACGTCTGTCTCCAGGCTGTATCTCATGAACCGTGATAGCTAGACAGTTGAAATTTTCACAGATGACGTATTTCTGTTGCCGCTATAACAACAAATACTAAAAACAGTATAAAGTAAATATTAAAGGGGGGCTCCCATACAACAAACGTGATATTTTTGCCGTTTTTTGCTCGATATTAATAACGGCAACAGGTAGACGCTTGAAATATTCACAGAATGTTTAGTTGTATATTTACTTCAAAAAATAATAATTAATAAATTAAAAAAGAAGTTAATTAAAAAAATCAAAATACCCGACTGCTTAAAAAGCGAACTAAAAAGACGTAAACAAGAAGAAAATCATGCTGTGCAGTCGGAGGATACATATTCGCGAGCTGGCTGACCAAAACCAGATGTATCCTCCTTTTTTTTTTTCTTTTTTTTCTTTTTTTTTTCTTTTTTTTTTTTTTTTTTTAAACATTGCCCCACACTAGGAATTTCTTCCTGTATCGTGGGTGCGTTTACAAACATATAAACTCACATACACAAACACCCAGAGCCGGAACAACTATATGTAGTTCATACAAATATTTGTTCCGTGCGGGAATCGAACCCGCGACACGCAGCGCAGCAGTCAATCGCTCAACCACTGCGCCAACCGTGCGCCACGACTATTATAAACCGATATATTTAAATGGGTACATTTAAATATATAAGTGTTTTATATTTTTGAAATCACCTCTTGAAACCCTTTATTTTGATACCCCACACGATGGGTTTGGAAGAAAAAATAAAATTGGCCCCCCACAATATGGCGCCCAAAAGCCACCATTTTTCTATTTTCCAATTTTAATGTAGCCTGTGACACTCGCAAGGTTAAGACAAATCGATTGACGTATGAATCATCAAAATCGGCCAACGCGTTAGGTCTCTGGAACGCCACATAGGAACAAACATACATACATACATACATATACTGATAAACACATTACCCTCCTTCGGCAGTCGGGTAATAAAATAAATTAAGGGGGGCTCCCATACAACAAACGTGAATTTTATGCAGTGTTTTGCGATAATGGTACGGAACCCTTCGTGTGCGAGTCCGACCCGCACTTGGCCGGTTCTTTAAATAAGATTCGAGAAATATGCCACTATAGAACCAGCTATAATATACCATATACTATATATATATAGTATATATATATATATATATATATATATATATTATACCATTCTCCCTCTAAAAAGCTATTTTAATCACTGAAAACAGTGAATAAAAAGCATTGAATTTAGAACACACCAATACATTCGATCTCCATATCAATACAACCTCCTTGCGCAAAAAATACTCGGTACAAATTCCTTGTGCAAAGAATAGTTTCCTTCTTCTTACTCCTTCATCGATTTTCATTTTGAGTTTGTTTATATTTTGGATTTTAATAATAATTTTGATTTTAGTCTAGGATATTTAGTGAATATTTATTTGGATTGTAATTCTAATATTAATTGCATTAGTGTTTAATTAATTATAATTATGTAACGTAACGGTGGTTGTCACTGGCCCCTGAAACACAGGTGCTGTTACTTAGCTCAGGGGTCAGGGCTCGTTTCACATTTTTTGTAAATTTTAGCGCTAATAAACAATTTATTTATTTATCATGCCTTGTGCTTTTTGCTTAAATCTTTCTTTTTCTCGTAGTTATGGTATAAAGTATAGTATGCAACTCTTGAATAAAACGGATTTATATCGAGGACCATGCGTCGTGTCGCTCAGGATTCTTTTTTTTTTTTTTTTTCATTATGTTGTAACCGAATGGTTACCTCATAACAATTACAATCTAGCCTTGAGGCTAATAAGTAATTTAAATTTAACTTAATTTCCTAGTAAATGTATAGGTACTAAAGAATGTGTCCATTGGCACTTTTCTTATTGTCTCTATTATGAGGGAAAGACACTTAGTTCTTGTGTTTTTAAAAGGTAGCACTCACTGCACTCCGTAACAATCACTAAACTAATTCAAAAGGCTTAGTCCTTTTCAGTCTCCTTACTATGTCCGTGGTGTCAAGGAGCTGAATAGCCTCGACATTCACATGTTTATGAAGTCTTTGTTCATGAGCTTCGGCGTATGTTTTTATGACTTTAGCGACAAGGTCCACTCCTAAGTCCCGGTGGATGTCCTCGTTTCTAATGTACCATGGAGCGTTTACTATACTCCGAAGTACCTTATTTTGAAATCTTTGAATTATTTCAATATTGGTACGTTTTGTACAGCCCCAAAGCTGTATACCGTATGCCCATATAGGCATAAGTACTTGTTTGTACAGAAGTACTTTGTTGTATACTGACAATGATGAATGTCTGCCAAGTAGCCAGTACATATTCCTGTAGCGTAGGTCTAACTCCAGGCGTTTCTTTTTGACATGAGCCTTCCAGCGAAGTTTTGCGTCAAGCGTCATACCTAGGTATTTGGCTGTATTTTCGTAAGGTATTCATCATCAGCCCATAGCAGTCCACTGCTGGACATAGGCCTCTCCAATTGCACGCCATTTGGTTCGATTTTCGGCAACTGTCATCCAGCTGTTACCAGCCACCCTGCGAAGGTCGTCGCTCCACCTAGCCTGAGGGCGTCCTACCTTACGTTTACCAGTTCGCGGCCTCCACTCAAGAACACGTTTACCCCAACGGTCATCGGTTCTACGACTTATATGGCCGGCCCATTGCCACTTCAGCTTACTTATTCTATGAGCTATGTCGACAACTTTAGTTCTCTGCCGGATCACCTCATTTCTGATTCGATCCCTTAGAGAGACTCCGAGCATAGCCCTTTCCATAGCTCGCTGAGCAACTTTGAACTGATGAACCAGCCGTATTGTGAGTGTTCACGTCTCGGCACCGTAGGTCATAACAGGTAGGACGCACTGGTTGAAGACTTTAGTCTTCAGGCTTTGCGGGATGCGCGACGAGAAGACTCGACGAAGTTTTCCAAACGCCGCCCAGCCCAGCTGTATTCTTCTGCTAGCCTCCTTCTCAAAGTTGTTCTTACCAAACTGCAAAGTTTGCCCGAGGTAAACGTATTCTCGAACAACTTTGAGAGCACCGCCATTGACCACAATCGATCCCGGTGTGACGTGTGAATTAAACATAACCTGGGTTTTATCCAAGTTCATCCGGAGACCGATGCGTGCAGAAGAATCAGCTAGGCCATCCAGCATCTGCTGCAAGTCGTGCAGCGACTCTGCCATTATGACGATGTCATCCGCAAATCTTAGGTGTGAGATGTACTCGCCGTTTATGTTAATGCCGCGTCCTTCCCAGTCCAGCGTCTTAAACATATCGTAAGGTATTACGCAACCGTTAATGTATACCGGTGTATAATTAGGTCTTCGGTTTGTGAAGTCTATATGAGTCGATTTGGACTCATTTAACTTAATTCGCCATTTTTTTGTCCAGTTGGTGATGGAGTTGACAGCAATTTGTACTTTATTTACAGCTTCTTTGTGAGTGACACCTATAGCCATGATGGCTGTGTCATCAGCGAAGGTTGCAATGAAGTTGTTTTCCATTTCTGGGATATCACAGGTGTACAATAGGTACAAGATTGGGCCAAGAACACTTCCTTGTGGTACACCAGCTTTTATTTGCTTGAGATCGGAATAAGCATCTTCATGTCTGACTCTAAACGTCCTCTCTGTTAGGTAGGATTCCAAAATGTCTGCAAATTGTTTTGGCAGCATTTTCCTTACCTTATAAATAAAACCCTTATGCCAAACCTTATCAAATGCCTGTGCTACATCTAGAAATACTGTAGAACAGACTTTTTTTTCTTCTAGAGTTTTTTCTATAATGTTGGTAATTCTATGTACTTGGTCTATCGTGGAGTGTTTTTCTCTGAAGCCGAATTGGTAATTTGGAATCAGTTTTCTGTCTTCTATTATAGGTTTTAAGCGTCTTACGAGTAGTTTTTCAAATAGTTTTGAAATGATAGGTAAAAGTGATATAGGTCTGTATGATGTTACCTCCTGGGGTGGTTTTCCAGGTTTGGGGATAATTATGACTTCAGCAACTTTCCAGATATCAGGCACGTGTTTCAACCTGAATGTTGCATTTATAAGGGTTGTAAGTTTTACTATGGCTTTTCGTGGCAGATTTTGAAGGAGTTCACCAGTGATAAGGTCGTATCCAGGCGATTTCTTTTTGGCTAAGTTTTTTATCATATTTTTTACCTCTTTTGGCGTAACCAGTTTTATATTGAGGTCGTCATGGTGAGTGACATCCAGTGTTATGTTTTCAGAGCTTTCCTCACCGCTGGTTTGAAAAGTTTGTTCTAAATGTTCTGCAAATATATTTGCTTTCTGTTCATTACTCATGGCCCATTTGCCATCTAATTTTTTAATGGGTGAAGCATGGACGATGGGTTTATTTAAACGTTTATATGTTTTCCATAGTGAGTGTTCTGATTTTCCACTACTTGTTAATTTGCTAAGGCAATCTTTTGTTGCATCATCATGATAGTTCTGTATTGCTTTGCTTAATCTTCTTGTAAGCCTATTCAGCATTGTTTTGTCAAGTGGATATCTTGATTGTTGCCACTTTTGTCTCTGAGCTCTCTTTATGGCTATGAGGTTTCTTATTTCTAACTGATATCTATGACTTGCGACTTTTCTTTTCAAAAGAGGTGTATTTCCCCAAGCACAGCTTTGAATGTTTGTCACAAATTTTGTTATTTCTTCATCCAACTGCTGAATGTTTTTGAGTGGTACTTTAAGGTCAATGATGTTGTCTAGGTCGAGTTTGAAGCTATCCCAATCCGTGTTCTTATTAACTAAAATTGCATTGCTTTCTTTCTGAATTATGGTCTCACTTAAGGTTAAGATAATGGGGGAATGATCAGAGTTCATATCAAATCCCTCCTCTATGTGAAGATATGTAGCTGACAGATTCTTATAAATGAAAAAGTCAATCAGATCTGGAATTCTTTGAGCATCAGTAGGCCAGTAAGTAGGTTTTCCTGTTGATATTGCATTGCACTTGATTTCTCGCATAGCACTAAGCAATTCCTTTCCTTTAGTGTTGGTTAGCCTAGATCCCGAACGTATGTTTTTTGCATTGAAGTCACCTCCCAATATAAACGTGTTGCCAAGAAGTTTTAGTAGGTTTCTGTACTGCTCTATTTTCAGAGCATGCTTTGGTGGGCAGTATATAGCTGCTACTGTAATGTGATGAAGTTTAGTTTTGACCCTAACGGCTACAGTTTGTATGAACTCTTCTTCATATTTAAATTCGAGGTAATGGTAGATGTTTTCTCTTATTATAAGGGTACTTCCTCCTCTCGCATTATTCACAGGGTGCAGTGCATGATAGATTTTATACCCGTTAAGGTGAATATACGATTCTCTTGTGAAATGAGACTCCGATATGAGGCACACATCAATTTCTTCTGTTGCAAGGACCACCTCTAGCTCGTTTTGATGCTTTAGGAGTCCATTTGCATTCCACGCCATTATTTTAAGAGTGTTCTTCATTTTTGAGTTATATGGTGTAGCTGTGTAGCACTACTTTCTAGATTTTTCAACCTTAATTCAAATGAGGTTAAAATATTTAAAATTTTGTTTATATTTTCATTTGTATCGGCGTCTATTGACTTGGAGGGTTGTGGACCGTGTACTGTTGGTTGTGATTCACGAGGTTTCGTTGCTTGCGCATAAGACACATTATTTGATACCCTTTGATACTCTTTGAGATTCTTCTTAGCACTAGGAGCCTGAGTGACAGGTGTAGTAACCTTTTTCTTTAAGGCTTTGTTTTTTAGCTGTTGCAGTTCTTTGGCTACCATACATCCTCTGTAGTTGGCTGGGTGTGGCTCACCACAGTGAACACATTTGGGTTTGTCTGCTATCGATTTTGTGCAATCTTTAGTAAGGTGTTTACCAGTGCACTTTACACATCTAGGTTCCTTGGAGCAATATTTCTGTGTATGGCCATATGCTTGGCATCTCTTACACTGTGGGATAAGCTTGGATGTTTTTAAAGGCTGCACTTCTACTTTACAACCTAATATGGTCTTAATACCATAGATATTATTTATGTCTTCCTCTTTTTGAAAGGCAAGCATAAACATGTTTAGAGGTTCCTTAGTCCTCCAACTTAATTTGTTTACCGCTTCCTGGATTTTAAAGCCGTTAGCAGTTAGTTCTTCAACTATTCTGCTTGGCAAACATGTTGAGTGTAAATTTTTGGCTATAACCCTAATTGGTCTATCTTGCTTGTTCTCATAAGAGTGCCAGAGACAATTATTCTGTAACAAGAGTTTAGTAATCGCTCTGTAGGAGTCTTCATCCCTGGCGTTTACTTTGACAGTATCTCCGTTCATCATTTTGACCATGAAGGAATCTTTATTTGAGCAAGTCAAGAGGAGATCATAAAACTTTTGGTAGTTTCTGATATTTTCTACTATGACTGGGGGAGGTGGGGGCTGTTTTTTTATTTTCGGTTGCTCAGCCTTATTAACAGCCTGAGATTCAATGGAGCTTGCTCCTTGTGATACTGGAGACAGTGACGCATTTAGCTTTCTTTTCTTTCTACTTTTTTGTCGTACCCATTCTGTTTCTCTGGCAAGGTCCTCTTCATCAGTCTTATATTCGACTGTTGACTGAGACCTTTCATTCGTCGGATGTTCCTTCTCGGGAGTAACATTCTTTTGTTCCTGGATAAGTTTCAGCTGGTGTTGCAAGGCTTCTACCTGGCTACTGAGCACTTCTACTAGTTGCTGCAGTTCTTGGCGCTCTTTTGCTTCCTCTTTGTAGCACTCTCTCTTTTGCTACTCTGTGTACAACTGTTGTTCGAGTTCAGTTTTGAGTACTATTTTACCCGGCGAACCCATAATTGATTACAAGTTATAATTATAAAAACTATAACTTACCGCAAATTCTCATAATTATGCATGATTCACTTACGACAGTAGGTCATTGCACCGCCCGCGAGGGCAATACGCGGCGGAATTAGGCTGCAGCGTCAGCACTTGTGCACGAGCGCAGACTTGTGCAAGAGCGTACGCGACGCGACCGTTCTCGCTAGAAGTCGATCGACTACTGCTACTGCTCAGGATTCTAACACTTGAATCCTTCACTTGCTCTTGATTCATCTATGGCCCTCGCTTTAAATCCGCTTTTTACTCACTAGTTGCATAATATACTATTGTACCTTTTATTAAATCTATATCGATTGATATTCAAACAAAGAACATGTGGCAACATCAGTTAACTCTCTTCTAGTAGCACAGACTTCACGACTACAGCTTCTCTTTTGAATTGCGGACAGTGAATGTGTAAAATAATAGGGATTCCTGTATAAAAGATAGTTCATTAATAACTCACCCAAACTCCAACTCATCTGGCGTCAGCATAACGATATCGTCGTCAATAGTCAATTGACATTCAGTCTCAATCTCGTCGTACGGGAAGAATCTATTTGACAGTTTGTTCTCTTTGGTTCGTATCACTTTCAGCGGCTTGTTTATCACTGGCCATTCGGATGCTGCAACAAAAACAATATCCTTAATTTATAAAAAATAAAAATTTAAATAACCCCCGACAAATTTTTATTTCATGCTACATAATTTATCTAGTACATAGTAGACACGCTTCGATCGGCAATCTATTGAACACGTAATTATGACACGATATCTTGCGAAAACACCCCGATTCGAACAGTAAAACGCCCATAACTTTTGAACGGTTGAACCGATTTTATTCAAACATAGCTAAGAACACTCTCGACAAAATTACCTTTCAAACAAAAAAAACTAAATCAAAATCGGTTCAACCGTTTGGACGCTATGATGCCACAGACAGACACACATATACACAGAAACACACGTCAAACTTATAACACCCCTCTTTTTCCATCGGTAGTTAATAAAACTGTGTGGTGCCCGCAAAATAATAGACTTATCCCGTCGGGAGATTTCTATCTGGTTTTTAACTTTACGCCAAGAATAACTACAGCTGCATCACCTGTCAATTTTATCTACTGGATATTTTCCCTAAAGGCACTTTAAGAGGTAACGCGGTCGCAGACCTCCGAATGGATATCCTAAGTTGAAAGTCATAATTCGAGGTTTGGCTCTCGTCTATTTCCTTCTCCAATATTGAACCAGATTTAAAAGATATTCCATAAACTGAAAAAGATAGATATATACTGAGCCCCTATGTTTTCCTTTTCTATGAAACATTATCTTTAAAAGCACGAGTACCCTCAAAAATGTGTACAAATTTGACAACTATAAATGAAAAATGAAAAACATGGAAACACAACATATGATAACTGATTTTATTTCTGTAAGTTGGCTTGTACTGTTACATGTCGATCACATTTTTTAAAACTAGATGAGGTCGGCGTTTCCTGTCTTACTACTCTGAGAAGAAAGGCCGAAACAAACTCAGAGGTCACAGTCTCTTTTAAAGTCCAGACAAAATCTTGGTTAGATCATGTGAAGACCATGTAGACTGATGTCTGAAATGGTCTTTTGAGGAAAGAACCAGCTGGATTGAGTGGACCTGTCCAGTCAGTGCACGCATTTGTCAAAAACCTTGCAGCTCAACTCAGAATTTAAGGAGCTCAACGAATTGACGAACAATACCAAAGAAAGGACATTAGTACGCATAAACTACTCAAATACCATGATTAAAAACTAACTAAGATAAATAATAAAAAAAAGAATGATCCACATAGTCTTCACATTCACAATAATTAAAATAAAATAATATAATACTTTAAAAAGTAAATATTCTTGTCATTGCAAGAAAACCATAAAAAAAAAACTCACGGTGCAAAATATAAAAAAAAAAACAAAATTAATTGGAGCAGCTCAATCCCAAGCCTTTTTGTCCTCAACGTTATCTTTTATTAAAGGTACAAAACGCTTTCTGGCACAACTTAAGTTTAATGAATGATTTGAATTTATTAACACTTAGATCTTGTACGTGGCTTGGAAGCTTATTATAAAATCGTACACATTGACATCTAAACGAGCCACCTATTTTCTTGAGCCTTGTTGTAGGTACTACAAATTTGTGTTTGTTCCTAGTATTTATGTTATGGATATCACTGTATATTTTAAACAATTTTATATTTTTATGGGCATATAAAAGATTTTCATAAATATACTGAGAAGGCACAGTCATTACATTAATCTCCTTAAATTTCTCTCCTTAAACTTATGGCACATTTTTAAAATTTGTCCAATACTGGAGGAGGAAATAGGCGAGAGCCAAACGTCTAATTATGAATTTGACTAAGGAAATTCAGTCAGAGCTCTCTGCCCGCATTTCCTCTTTCTTAAGGATTTCTTGAAATAATTGTAAAGAAAATGGAGAAGGTGGCCTTTCCCCTGCAACGGACCATAGGCTAGTTAAAGTAGAGACTTAGCAAAACTGTCGGTTAAATGCCACCATGTCACGATAAAACTATGTCAAAAGTCGTTAAATGGACTTGTAGGATACAATTTTGATCAGGTAACTTCAGTTGGCTATTGTCGAGTATCTACATAGGTTTGAATATAAATAACACTTAAGTAATATAAAATAAGCAAGATATTTAACAAGACAAGACACAGCGAGAAGTTTTCGCAGTTCAAGAGTTACTAATGATGTGCGGCTAACCTATCCAGAGAGAAATACACGAAGCGTGGTCTCTTTTGAGTATCTACTCCTGTCTTCACCGACCATAATTTCTTTTGTACTGCGAATTCATCATACTAATGTTCTAATCCGGCCCCGGAGGGTGATTTTTCGCCAAACACTGGTCATGTACAGAAGCCATAAGTCTTATTGTTCTAGATGACAGCTACATACGAGGTTTTCCAACTGAGATATAAATCGCGGCCGATTTATTTCCTAGATTCAGAGGCTCGTTCGACCGAATGGGCTTTGTGAAAACCTCATTTATGAAGGTAAAAAATACTAGCTAAAAAGAAAATAAAAAAAACTAAGGTTTGAAAAAAGAACTCATAAAGTAGGAATTCAAAATTAGAATAACAAGAACTTCTGTATATGAAAACGTTCGACTTTTGAAACGTAAAAGAAAGTGAAAATAAACGTGCCATAATTGAGAAAAATCAGACCGCGCTACGGCAGCCATACATTAATCTAACTACTATCAACAGCGTAAAATTAACCCTTTCTCTTTACATTATAAGTTCAAAGTCGGTTGCGCATGAAATGCTAAAGATTCTCTTAGAAGAAGACCGATTAAAATGAACTTTACATAACAGTTTTTATGGTTGGAAATGATTGTCTATGTTTTTACTCTCAATGCTTTGTTTCACTGCATATGTATTGATATCTGGTTTATCTACTAATTTGCACGTGTACGTAGTCAATCAGTTTATAATAGTGTCTGTAAAACTAATTCAACAGTCGATTTGTTTTTTACCCGACTGCCGAAAGAGGGTAATGTGTTTATCAGTCTATGTATGTATGTTTGTTCCTATGTGGCGTTCTAGAGACCAAACGGATTGGCCGATTTTGATGATTCAAACGTCAATCGATTCGTCTTACATAACCCTGCGAGTGTCATTGGCTACATTTAAACTGGAAAATAGAAAAATGGCGGTTTTTTTTTTCTTTCGAACCCATCGTGTGAGGTATCAAAATAAAGGGTTTTAAGAGGAGATTTCGAAAATATGTAACACTAGCTTCTGCCCGCGGCTTCGCCCGCGTGAAAAGTGTTTTATCATCCCGAGGGCACATTATACCGAGATAAAAGTCTATGTCTATGTGCTATTCCAGACTATACTCTGTCTCTGTGTCAAATATCATCCAGATCCGGTCAGCCTTTCTTGTGTGTGTGACTGAGAAACAAACATCCAATCATCCATCAACAAAAACTTTTTAACAATAAATAAAACCGACTTCCAAAACAAAACTCTACAAAGCGAAAAATAACTTTTTTTTCCGAAGTCGGTGTCTTTTGTTTGTACCCATTATTTTCCGTTTTTCGACACCGAAAGCTTTTTATTTTTCTCTGTTTAGTTTTGGTAGGTACCTCCAATTAACATGATGTGTAATCATTTATAGTCAAAGTACATCTTATGACGATTCCAATAAGTCCAAACACGACAAGGATACATTGTTTTATTTCGGAGTTCCAGTGCCTACCTTCCGGCTTCATCTTCAGATCAGTTCGATGGTACCATTATCATCAGTACCATATATTTATAAGTATTTAGAATATAATAGAATACTCTTTATTATGTACACCATATAAGTTACAGAAAGTATAGACGAAGAAAAACTTAATTAAAAAAATCAAAACACCCGACTGCTTAAAAAGCAAACTAAAAAGACGTAAACAAGAAGAAAATCATGCTGTGCAATCGGAGGATACATATTCGCGAGCTGGCGGACCAAAACCAGATGTATTCTCCGACTGCACAGCATGATTTTCTTCTTGTTTACGTCTTTTTAGTTTGCTTTTTAAGCAGTCGGGTTTTTTGATTTTTTTCATTAACTTTTTTTATTTACAACTTTTAAAATCCTTTATTTTGATACCTAACACGTTTTTTCCCCCCACAAAATGGCGCCCAAAATCCGCCATTTTTGTTTTTTCCAATTTTAATGTAGCCAGTGACACTCGCAGGATTAAGACGAATCGATTGACGTAAGAATCATCAAAATCGGCCAACGCGTTTGGTCTCTAGAACGCCACATAGGAACAAACATACATACATACATACATACATGGACTGATAAACACATTACCCTCCTTCGGCAGTCGGGTAAAAACATTACACTGGGTGACACAATGGGCGGCCAAATAGTATAAAAGTTAGTTAATAGTTGGTAAAATATTCGAGATATCTTATACCCGTGACATACTTAGCATTAAGGAGTTCCACTGGCCATCTGTGGTCTTCTTGATCAGTGCCACTTCACCAAATGATACTTTCTGAGTGAAAATGATTGCATTGTTGATGAAAATACCAAAATCGCTATATGCATATTTGAGAAGTTCGTCTTAGAGTAATCGGGGAACATAAACAAAAAAAAAAAAATATCGACGTATTGATAACCTCCTCCTTTTTTTGAAGTCGGTTAATAAAAATAGCAGGATTGGGTAGGCTTACTGACCACAACTTCACCTTATGGTAAGCGATGATGTGATCGACGAAGGAACACGCTAGCTTAGAAGAGATTCTATAAAAATAATGTAAACATCAAAAGGTAAGTCCTAGAGGGAATTGTTCCTTTTATATTCCTCGCCAGGTCCCTAGAGACCTGAATATAAAAAACTTAATAAAGGCGAAGTTTACAAGCGTTTTGCCTTCCTCTTACCCAAGAGATTGCTGTTAAGGGACTTGCAAACTCCAAAGGCATACTTCCACGAAAAGACCACTATAGAACCCTATCTTATATTCACAGTATTATGCTATTATTTTATCGAAAACACTGGCCCAAGAAAGCCCACGGGATTCATTCGATGCCTGATCGAAGTACAGACCACACATTACAGCTCCAGTAAGCTATAAAGATAATTAAGAAGTTCTAAGAGGCTCTTTGACCGAGCTATTAAGGATTAGTACTTGGTCAGAGCGGTCTCAAATGGTAAAACCGCGTGGTTTCATTGCTAAGAAAGAAAATTTGGTTCAATTAAATCTCACTAGATGGCGCGATATGCACCTATCTGTTATTGAATGTATGTAAAATTAACATTTTCTAGAATTGAACATAAACATTTTATGTACTTGTTCAATCAACTCTCCTAAGTACAAAATTATGGAATATTGGGCTCTTAATTCACATTTCAGATTATTTGAACGGATCATTTAAAATTGATACCAATAGATGGCGCGGTTTTAAATTTCTGAGGCATTCCACTCGCTTGTTTAAATTTGCATTGTAACACGTTTTGGTGCAAAGAAACTGTAAGAACGTGCAAAAATAACACTATAAAACAAACCTCCACTGTATTTAAAGAAAAAAAAATTCACGAACTGAGTAAACCCTTTTACTTACAAGTTGCTGCTAACACCATCTATCTATCTTCGTGGAACGGAACCGAACGCGATTGATAGACGGAAAATAGTCGGTATAGTCAGACGATAAACGCTAGTTACGTCGGCACGGTTTCTTTGTATGGGATGAGGCATCTGTATGCTAGTATTATATTATCTGTGATAAAAATATCAGAAATTGAAGCATCGAAATACAGAGGCAGAATTCAACATTTAACCAAGCCAATATAAGACCTATTACAAGGTAAGTTCGTCCTAGATTCGCATAAATAAAAATCTAGATTGTAGAACAATTAAATACCAGTTGAAACGCTGAACAATTAATGTGAAGTATAACAATTAACGTATTATGCTTTCTTAGTTTTTCAAGAACATTTTATACCCGACAAAATTTATAGTCGTATACAACAATAGCGTTATAATAAATAAATCGATTTCAAGTCTGAAAGGCGAAGTAGTTATAATAAAAGGTAATATGAAATAGTTTTAGGTTAGACATATGACAGGAACATATTAATATTGCTGAAAGGCTATGTATGATATTTGCTACCAGATTCTGATAACCAATTCAATTACTAAAAGTATTGTCAAACATTTTTGTCAAGTTTGATGTTAAGGCAGGAATATCTGGCCAAAGAGATCAAGGATTAAAAAAAAGTTTATTAAAAAAATAACAATACAATATCCGCGAATACACATAAAAAAAACCAATATAAACGGTCGAATTGAGAAACCTCCTTTTAGGCAAGTCGATTTTTTGTTTTTGTTATTAATTTTTTTTATTTAATACTTTTTTTAAATTAGGTACATTTAAAAATATAAGTGTTAAATATTTTTGAAATCACCTCTTGGCTGGCGGTATTGGCACCTAAAGGCGGTATTTGGCCCCCACAATATGGCCATACCATACCGCCATTTTTCTATTTTCCAATTTTAACACTTGTGACACTCGCAGGATTAAGACGAATCGATTGACGTAAGAATCATCAAAATCGGCCAACGCGTTTGGTCTCTAGAACGCCACAAAGGAAGAAACTAACATATATAAATACATAGACTGATAAACACATTAACCTCCTTCGGCAGTCGGGTAAAAACACAGAACAAAAATAATAAGAGCAATCATTAAAAACAATAATTTCGGCTTAGGGGAACCAGGTTAAGAAAACATAAAACCCAATGATTAATAGCAATCTCAATAACTGAACAGAGTAATCTGAGAAAGTTTACATAAAATCCAATGATAAACAATTAAATGATTATAAACGAGAAGTAAGTTTCACAACGGCTTCGAGGCCAAGCACTGGCAGTGCACTTCCTATAATGAGCAAAGCCAGTCGAGTTTATATGTATAAGGAAGGTTATGTCCATAATGGCGTATAAGCAAAACTGAATAAAAAAGAAGTACTGCTTCATAAAGTGACGGGCCGTTGATGATATCAAGCTATGGTTTCTGGAGAACGAGACAAGGATCATTACAAAGCTAAACGTAAGGTTATTTTTAACCGACTTTCCAAAAAGGATGAGGTTCATGTTCGACTTAATGATTGTTTTTTACCCTGCAAGGAAAGGGTTATATTTTTCGCGCGTATCTTGTATGTTTGTATGTATGTTTGTTTGTATGTATCTAATATTCCTTACCTCGTATCTTTCAAAGCATTTGACGGATTTTTATAATTAAGACATCGTTAGACAGGTCTTGGTCGTCCAAGTGTTCTTAGATATGTGCCGTTAAAAAAAAGGAACATGGCGGATCTTGGACGCCATATTGTGAGGGTTGCAAATTTTTTTTTATTCGAATACCCATCGAGTCGGGTATCAAAATGAAGGGTTTTTAGAGGTGATTACAAAAATATATACCACTTATATGTTTAAAAGTCATTCGAGAAAAAAAAGTGTAACTAAAACGTTGTAAATAAAAAAGTTAATAAAATCAAAAAACCCGACTGCAAAGATGTAGACAAGAAGAAAATCATGCTTTGCAATCGGAGGATATTTATAATTTTGGTCAGCCACCTTGCGAATATGTATCCTCCGACTGCGCAGCATGATTTTCTTCTTGTTTACATCTTTGCAGTCGGGTTTTTTGATTTTATTAACTTTTTTTTTCACCGATTTTGTAAATTCTTTTTTTTTGTTTGTAAGGGTATGCTCTCTTGATGGTCCCATTGCCACCAATTCAGTATCTAATAAGAGGATTCCATGGAAATCGAGGGTACACCTCAAATTTTATAGACATACATATAGTGATTTCGTTATTTTCATCAACATGGCATGCATTTACATTCAGAATATCATTTGTTGAAGTGAAAATTATTAAGAAGACTACGGAGAGCCACTGGAACTTTTCAATGTTAAGTATGTTTTGCATATAAGATATCCCGAATACAAATTAAACTAATGGTTCTTATGAAAACATCGAACTAATCTGGTGATGAAGCGGAATGTTAGGCACCGGAACTCCGTAATAAAACAATGTACCCCAGTCGTGTTTAGGCTTGTTGGAATTGTTATGCGAAGCCCTCTGGCTATTAATATTTTCATGGTAATATAAGGTACCAAAAAAAAAAATAATAATAATTAGTTAACAAAAAAACTAAACCGACTTCCAAAACAAAACACTATCGATTGTTTTGTGAATGTGTGAACATTGTAGGCCTTCTAGATTTCTAGAAGCTTGTTAACATTTGTTAACTCTTATCTCGTTTATACAAACTTTTTTTTAGTTTCTTACGACTTATTGTCGGGCCTACGTTGTCCCCCCATATCTAAGCACTAATGTTGTAACATGGAAATATTGTAAAAACAAACAAATATTTTAAAACAGTAACCGTGGAGTTTCTTGCCGGTTCTTCTCCACAGGAAACGACCAACCCGAACCGTGCATCTTTTGTCGACGTTTTATAAGTGCCCATGTAGGCCTAATATGTGAAATAAAAAACATTTGACTTGATTTGATTTGAAAAGAAAGTAATTTTTCGCTTTGTAGTGTTTTGTTTTGGAAGTCGGTTTAGTTTTTTTGTTATTTTTTTATTTATTTATTGATAGGTTCGCATTTGACCTGAAAGTAAGCGATAAAATAGTCAAGTGGTGAATAAAAAAGCGGTGAATCACGCTTGTCTAGAAGTAACCTATTCACTGTTGACTTAAACACCTCTAGGTTGTAGGTAAAAGGAAACGCAGACCTCAGCAGGGAATTCCACTCCTTAGCTGTAATGCTGTACGCACAATGAAGGTATTTCCAAAACGTGACCTTAGACCAAAATTTCGGCAATTTGTAAGTAAGTATAAGACGACAACTTATTAAAATGAAATTTCGTTAGGAGTTAAACTCCATTTGCGATAACATTAGACGTTTAAATTAGCCCATTTTACAGCCCGATCAACCGATTTTGTCTTCTATTGCGTTGGTGATACGACATATGGTAGCTGTAGTAAACAGTTGGTTTTGGTAACAGGTTTATGCTTTTTATGTCCCCCTTATGTTTACGGGATAGAACTCAAAATCGGTTGAACGGACTGTAAAAAAATTTGGAAACATGTCTAATGTTATTTCAAATGGAGTATAGTCACATCGCGTGAACCTAACAAATATCATTACGCGAACAACAGCAATAAAACATAATACAACTTTGCTACGAATAACACCTAAAAACTCTGAATGACACCGTAAACAACGGTCGTAAAGTTAAAACTGAGCCAAATGAAGTAAATCACGCTCCGAGTGACGGCGACGACGACGGGAACAATGACAAACAAAAGGTTATATCCGTCGTGACTAGTATAGTGTTCACAAATTAGGATTATCTGCGTCAAATGCTTAATCTGGGCTGAGCTCGAAATGATCACTAAAAGTAACGATCAGCATTTTTTTAGATTGACTTTTTGGCCAATCTTGCCATCATTGCTACAAGCTCGATTAGACTACTTTAAGACCCCTACCCCCGTCCCGTCTCTTCTCTTTTAGTCTCTAGAGACTAAAAGAAAAACTGGCCAAGTGCGTGTCGGACTCGCGCACGATGGGTTCCGTACCATTATCGCAAAAACCTCATAAATATTTTTTTATTATTATTTTAGTATTTGTTGTTATAGCGGCAACAGAAATACATCATCTGTGAAAATTTCAACTGCCTAGCTATCACGGTTCATGAGATACAGCCTGGTGACAGACGAACGGACAGACAGTGGAGTCTTAGTAATAGGGTCCCGTTTTTACCCTTTGGGTACGGAACCCTAAAAAATAGGCAGTCATGGGGACTACTGACTGAAATGCAACCTTAAAACTTTGGAATAAAGCATGGCAACGATGATGTCACATTATCATGTCGCTAACGCGAACCCATAAGTTTTGCTCCTACGAAAATTTGCTCAACGCGGCTAAAGAAGTTTGCACTTCAAAAACTGGAAAAGCTGGATCAAAATTGAATTCCGTTTACTTCAATATAAACAGTTCTGGAAAATCTTTCATAATGCGTACAGCTAAGGAGTACAATGCCCTGCCGGAGTCTTTGTTTCCTGATAGCTACAGCCTTGGGGTCTTTAAGTCAAGAGTGAATAGGTTACTTCTAGTCAGCGTGCTTCACCGATGACCACATCATCGCTTACCATCAGGCGAGATAGTGGTCAAGCGCGAGCCTATCTATAATAAAAAACTGGCCAAGTGCAAGTCGGACTCGCGCACGAAGGGTTCCGTACCATTATCGCAAAAAACGGCAAAAAAACACGTTTGCTGTATGGGAACCCTACTTAAATATTTATTTTATTCTGTTTTTAGTATTTGTTGTTATAGCGGCAACAGAAATACATCATCTGTGAAAATTTCAACTGTGTAGCTATCACGGTTCATGAGATACAGCCTGGTGACAGACAGACAGACGGACCGCGAAGTCTCAGTAATAGAGTCCCGTTTTTACCCTTTGGGTACGGAACCCTAAAAACAAAACAGATGTGTAGTTTCTCAATCTACGGTTTATTAACAAAGCTATTATTTTTTATGAAGACGCTAGACCAGATCCACTTGAATATAAATAAAATCCCGACATGAAACGGTATTGGGGTAAGCCCCCATAAACCTGTGCATTGGCAAGTTTATGACTATCTTACAGTCTCCGTCAACCGGAGCTTTTGGTCCTTTCATATCTATCTATATATATAAAAGAAGAAACTGACTGACTGATCGATTAACGCACAGCCAAAACTGCTAAGCCTAGAAGCATGAAATTTGGCAGAAAGGTTATTTAAGTGACGTAAGTGAGCACTAAGAAAGGATTTTTGGAAATTCCACCCCTAAGGGGGTAAAAAGGGGGTTAATAGATTGTATGAAAAATCTTATTCCTTAGGCCAAAATTCTTGAAATTTAGAACAAATTGTAATCTTAGTAAATGATAAAGATTGACATTATTATTTTTTCGAAACTACCCCCAAATTATGATTTAGGGGGTGTTGAAGTTTGTATAGAATAATCTGATTTCTTGGGTCAACAAACTAGAAACTTGCCACAAATACTAACCTAAATGAATAATAAAGGTTGTTATTATAATTTTTTTTAAACTACCCCCATAAGACGATTTAGGGGTGTTAATGTTTTTTTGAAGAATCTTATTACTTCAGTTAATATACTTGAAACTTGACATAAATACCAATCTAAATAAACAATAAAGGTATTAAATATTAGTTTTTTAATACTACCCCCAAAGGATGATTTAGGGGATGTTGAAGTTTGTATGGTAAATTTGATTTCTTTTGTCAATAAACTTGAAACTTGCCACAAATACTAACCTAATTGAATAATAAAGGTTGTTATTATTATTTTTTTAAACTACCCCCAAAAGACGATTTAGGGATGTTATTTTCTTTTAAAATTATCTTATATCTTGGGATAATAAACATGAAACTTGACATAAACACCAACCTAAATAAACAATAAAAGTTATCATTGTTAGTTTTTCAAAACTACCCCCAAAAGATGATTAAAGTATTTTTGAAGATTCTTATTTCTTGGGTCAATAAATTTGAAAGTTGACATAAATGGATGGTATTTAACTAATAAGTAAACAAAAAAGGTTGTCATTAATAGTTTATCGAATCTGCCCCCAAAAGACGATTTAGGGGGTGTTATTTTTTTTTTGCGAATCATATTTCTTGGGTTAATAAATTTGAAACTTGGCACAAATACCAACCTAAGGAAAGGTTGTCATTATAAGTTTTTGAAACTAACCCCAAGCCATCTTACTGGACAGGGTTTCGTTTTTGACGTGGGGTTCTAGGAGAGCACTAAGGAGCGATTTTGCGTCAATTCAACCTAGGAGGTGAAAAGAATTTGATTTTTTCATACAAACTAAGGTTGCCCTTAGTTTGTATGAAAAAATCAAATTCCTTGGGGATAAAGTTAATAATCAAAATTTTCATAAAACATTTTAAAACCTCGCCCCCAGACAGTTAGGGGTGTTAAAGTTTTTTTGAGGAATCTTACTGCGCAATCTGACTAACGTATACGAAAAATATTTAGGAATGATTTATAAATGAAATATGATGATGGAATAGCATATTTAGGTTGTTCAAAACTCGACCCTCAACGGGGCAAAAAGGGGTTGATATGTTTTTAGGGGAGGATTTTACTTTGTGGCGGTAACCTAAAATTTATGATTATTTAAGTCAAATAACGAATCGACCCAATCCAATAAACCCTGTATATCTACAATACCCAATTCTTATTTTTATTGATTTAATAATAGCTTATTTTTGGTCGCCTTCACTAACTGCATATAAGAAAAAAAAAATAGTATAAACGAAATCACGCGAACGAAGTCGCGGGCGGAGTGCTAGTAGCTAATAATCGGCCAAGTGTGAGTCGGACCTGCTCACCGATGGTTCCGCAAGAACAGCTACATTCGTCAACATAATTAGGTAAAAATATAATGAAACCATAGAACATAGCACTAATGAAAACAAAAAAATGACTTTTCCAAGTACGTTTTATAAGTGGGTCGACTATTACTCGTAAACTTGTTTTTATTTTACCACTTCGTCGGCGTGATTAATATGTATATGTGGCTTAACCGATTCTCATAAAACATAGCTAAGGACACACTCAATAAAGGCAACTTTCAAACAAAAACAAACGAAATCGGTTCATCCGTGTAGGAGCTATGATGCCACAGACAGATACACAAACACACATGTCAAACTTATAACACCCCTTTTTCTGTCGAGGGTTAAAAATGGATGAAAGATGAACAAGTTACCAAAGATATACTCACAAGGAGGCGGCGCCTTCTTCTGGTTGTTCCACACGACTAGTATCTTAGCTAGGCTGGGGGTCCGCACCAGTTTGGTGACTAGCGCGAACAGGCTGTCGACCCGGTCGTACGTCAGTATGACCGCGGTGAAGCCGGCAGCTTTGGACGCGGTCACCGGCAAGAAGAGCGGGTTCACTGGACCATACTGTGACAAGAGAAAGTGGTATTAGGATCTAAAATATCATGTTTCTAAAGAAATAAAGAATTCTTCTCAAATTGTAGGCGAACTCCAGGAGGATTAAAGAAATGAGTTCACATAGAAATTACTAATACATTATATTGCTATACCAACTCCTAATTTCGCACTCGATCACCCTGTACCATCTGGTCGGGTCCCAAAAAGGATCGAATATCCAAGGGCTCACTAATACAATTATTTATTTATAACAAAGAACCATTATGAAGAGATATATAGGAGGACGAAATGTACTATCGTACACGTTATAGATAAAAACTCGCTGTTCGCCATTAAACACGATTCCAAATTCAGCTTGCAAACGGGCTATTCGACTGCCGACATTTCAGTGCTCACATGAAAATTGGAATATCACAGCGATTTTTAATCGCAGCCTACGTCGAAATGAATAACTGAAAGCAAGGAGTTCCAGTTGCGTTCAAAATGAAACCGGTACGAGAGTCTGACTGAATAAAAACGAGGAAATTGCGTTGTCGTTCATAGCAGATGATAGGACTAGTGATGGCTAATAACGTGTACTACTCTGTGAGGACCCTGAGAGTATACAGCTATGTATAGATGGATTCATATAACGTGAACGTGAGGCCTCAATACAGGATCGTAGGGATAAAGGAGCTTAGAACACGACATTCAAACGACAATGTCCCTGAACTAATTCGCTGGATGTCTCATGATATCTATTGCCAATATTGTAAAGAGGATTGAGAGTTTGTGTATATGATGTTTATCTAGAAGCTCCCGGGACTTAATGGCTCGAGTGAAGATCGATCGTTGTCGTAATAAAGTCTTAACGTGTGATAGTTCTTTACACCCATTAAGATCGCTTCGTGGATCGTAAAGACAGTTAATATATCAGCCACTCACAGATAATCTAAATATTTACAGACTGTCTTGGAACTAAGGACCAATTTTAAAAAGACCATAAGTACCTACTTGTCGAAATTTATTCTGCCAGGAAGCGATTTTTATTGCACTGGCGGTATTTTAACCCGCTTTTATTAGCTTGGTATGTATGAATCTATGTAATGGAATCTTTGATCGTGATTTTCACCCCCTTCAAAATGTCACATTGATTTTAAACTTTGCACATTTATCAAGGACCGATGACAATGCAATAATTTATATAATTTGTCCCATTATTGGATTGAAATAAAAAGTCAAAAATTTATAATAGTTTAAAAAAACTAAAAACTACGCTTCAATAGAAAACCAAATTAAAAAGTAGAAAATAATTTTCAGTAAATTTAAATTAGGAATAGTGTGATTAACAAAAACAATTATTTTATTATAAAAAAAGCGTGGGGTACTTTTTAAGACATTTTCAAAATGACTACTTTTACCAATATCTGCCAATAAAATATTATAACAATTGAGATCAAGCACCCCACGCTTTATATTTTTTTTTTGTAATTACACTATTCTTAATATAAATTTATTGAAAATTATTTTCTACTTTTTAGTTTGGTTTTCTATTAAAGCCTGTTTTTTAGTTATTTTATACTATTATTTTTTATAACTGAGAGAAACATTTGCCTTTTCCGCCACACTTCTGGTTATGTTTATTAACACAAGTGCAGACAATAGGCACCACAACGCTTATTATATTCCTTTGCAAAATAAGCTCAGACTGGTTTTTCCTTATTCGAGTGTCATTGCGATAAAAGCCTGAATCTCGGCAGCTCAGCTACGTTACATTATTCAGGCAACGAATCGCAAAGTTTTTAAAACAAATAAAAAGCTATTTGGAAAATTAAAAGACCACCGTTTTTAGGGTTCCGTACCTCAAAAGGTAAAAAAACCGGCCAAGTGCGAGTAGGACTCGCGCACGAAGGGTTTCGTACCATTATCGCAAAAAACGGCAAAAAAATCACGTTTGTTGTATGGGAGCCCCACTTAAATATTTATTTTATTCTGTTTTTAGTATTTGCTGTTATAGCGGCAACAGAAATACATCATCTGTGAAAATTTCAACTGCCTAGCTATCACGGTTCATGAGGTACAGCCTGGTGACAGACGGATAGACAGACAGACGGAACGCGGAGTCTTAGTAATAGAGTCCCGTTTTTACCATTTGGATACGGAACCCTAAAAATGAACTCTTATAAGATCACTCACTTGTCCGTCTGTCTGTCCGTGTGTCACCACCGAACTTTTCTCAGGAACGGGTAGACCTAGCAAGTTTAAATTTATAACAGATACTGAGGTCTATAGTCCTTATTAGGTGTATTTAAATCAAGGTCCTGAGTTAACACGATAAAAAGATATGGGCAAATTTAGATTTTCGCGTAAACTTGTAAGTACCTACCAAAATTTACCTTATTTTCATAATTTTTTATTTTTCGAGATTTTCCCTTTACTTGTACTGGCCTTGCTTTTAACCAAAATTTACAATTCTATGTCAACCGGAAGTACCCTATAGGTTTCGGGTCGAAAACCTATAATTATTGTAGTTCCCATTGACCTAGAATCACGAAATTTGGCAAAAAGTAAGGTCTTACAGCACAAATAAAGCAGAAATGCCAAAAAAAAATTTGTAAATTAAAGGCTGTCCCCATACATACATAGTTGACGCACCCTGGGTACGGAATCCATCATGCGCGAGTCCGACACGCACTTGGCCGGTTTTTTTCCTGTGGCCCGTCGTGATAAAGGTGGGCATATATTTGGCACATCACCGTACGTCGCCTCTTTGACTGATTTCCGATACGTGACGTACACTCGAGGAGCACAAGAAGGGCGTCAAGGGTATGTCGTACCTTTTGACCCAATTTACTGGGGACATTTCTTATGCTAATAAAAACACACGGCCGCAAACTTCGAAAATATGTTAGAGAGAAAACCTCTTTTACACATGTCACCCATTTGGTCCGATGGGAATATTATGCAAAAGAAATCCTTTGATATAACATTGAATGATGTTGAATCATAGAAAATCGTGACATCCCGCGGAAGTGGACGCATCTGGCAACACTACAGGCTGCAGTACAGACATACACAGTCCACATGTTTTATTAAAACACTGCCATATGAGACCGAACATGATATTACTTATTGCCCCATTTTCTGCTTAACATTACTTTTTCATTCTGCTACTCGTTTGAAGGCAAATAAAGCTGCGGATCGGGAAGCTCATTCTTATTCAGAATCCACTTGCCTTTTTCGTGGACCGCTAAGCACACAGACTCGAAACAAATGTCTGTTGGCCAAGCAAATATGTGCTGCGATTTAGTCACTTTTGTGATTTTGATCAACATAAATCACCGTTTCGTCGTGGGTTTCGGCATTTAAATATAAAAAAATAATTTTCTCTTTCTGGGTAAGCGCACTCCGTCGTCGACTTTGTCTCTGTCACCTCTGACCTAGACAAGAGTCGAGAGCAAACACATCTAAGAAAAATAGATATTAGGTCATCACCCAGAACTTTATTAGAATTCTATGCCATAAATAAATATCCCAGGGACTGCGTTTTTACTACCGGAAGATGGAAGGAAATCTTCAGTTAGCAACAGCACGTGAGTCGATTTTATAAGAGGCATTTAATGTTGATTCCGAGTGACTCATCTCAATAACTGGGAGGTTCAATTGCACTTGTGATTCCTGCATTACTTGTATATGGAATGCTGCTTAAACCAGCTTTACGAGCAGTTTCGATCGCGTAGTTTTTAATTAAGTTTCATACTAGTCTGATATCAAATCTAGGTCAGAAGCTGTATCTGCAACTTGAAGTTTGAAGCGCTAGACATCGTTCAAAAACGTCAAATAACGGGGAATTCTAGTAAGGTTTTGTCGAGAAATACATTTGCAAAGACTAAAATTCTAGCAATTTTATTCGGCCATTTACTCAGGATGGCGAATTAACAAAAGCAACCTAATTCCCCTAATTGTTCCGTCATTTCTTCGTCTAAAAACAGAATAAATGGAAACACCATAATTACATTACTTCTGACATAATTGACCTTAATTCGAAGTTTGAAAATGTTAAATAACACGTTTTCCAACGACGAATATAACTTAATTAGGCTACTAAGCTTTTATACAATTGTTTCTACTATACATAAAGCAATTAAACAACTTTTCCGCGCTAAAAGTTAACAGTCCACTAAAAATTTATTCGCGCGTACTAGGGGTGGCAGCTCATGCCTGGCTGGCTTCCGAACTTTCAACCAATGTGCAATACTCGGTCTGTGATTCGTCCGTATCCGGTTTTCCAGACACTGTCGCATGAAATTTCCGGAGTTGTCGTATTCGTGGAATGTATCCTTTCGAACTCTGATAGTAAAATACTTTGCAACCACGTAATGCTTTTGGAACTTAACTTTTGTTAAGATCCTATAAAATGTTCCATATTATTATATCGTCAATTTATTCAATGAAACACAGTGATGTTGACTATCTCTTAAAAGATTATATATAGGTAATGTTGATATGTTCAAATGTACTATGTTTTTTAAGATTCTGGGATTAGCCAAATCTTTCAAAACGGCAACCCTAAGTCGTGTCGCAATACTTAATAATTACTTACAATTTTAAATTACTAGCTTCATCAAAACGGAGGAAACACGAAGGACCATGTCTGTTCGTCCTCGGGGACGGGTAGACCTGACTCAACATGCATTGACCTGTTTATTATTATTCTGATCCGTCTCATCAGAAACAGGTTTTAACGGGGCCTACAACTGATACCTGCGTTTAACCTCCATAGAGATCGCGGACCAACAGTAAATTCGTACAGAAGGACCAATCAGATACAATACCGTATAAGGTGTTACCCAAATCCTAGCTTTTTGGCTCGCAGTTTCGCTCTCGTGATCAAACCCATGGAACTATGTGTTTTTCTCCGATAAAAAGTGGCGGAGGCCTTTGCCCAGCAGTGGGCAATAAGCTAAATAATAATAGCCTATCCTATGACACTCAACAATAGTGTAGTCTTCTACCAGTGCAGACGACGACAGTCGCCAACGATTTTGAGAGAACAAAACGCGCACTCGTTTCACACCCGCGCGACCCAAAATTCAGTAGATTTTTGTACTTTCCTTATTATTCTACGACTTTAAAAAAAAAGCCTTAGATCAAAATGTAGATAATTTAAGTGTCTTTGAGATGGTCACAATTTCACAAAAATACGCTCGGCGGTTTTGTTGCGATTGTCGTTTTTTTTGTCCGTGTTAGACATAACTTTACAAATTAATTACACTATGTTATACGAATAAAATTCAAAATTTTCTTAGATCAAATTATTAAGAAAATGGTCTAATTTAACATATAGTTTTTCCAAAAACTTACGACTAGCCGTTTAGACGTGATTCTCATTTTAAAATCAGCTACTGAGTGGTATCTGCGCCTGAATGAATTTTCATAATAGGAGCAGTAATTTCAGAGATTGCCTTCTATTAACAAAAAAAAAAACAATTTTTCCCTCTACAATATTGTCTAGTTTAAATTGCACGCTTCTCCGAAGATCCTAACGTTATTTCGTTAGGAGTTTTTGAAGGATAAAGTTTTGTAGCAGTTTCGTCTTTCTTCGAGTATGACGAAGATGGATTGATTAACTTGTGACTTAAAGTATGGCACGAAACCAAATACCACATATTTCAAAAGCCAGTACAAAGTACGGTTGCAGTATTACGTGACTTTGTTCTTCAGAATGAGGACTATTCAACATAAGTTTCTTCTGAGGATGAATATTTTTTGTCTTAAATCTTACGTCATTTATCAGACGACGAGATTGTGAAGATTTAAATCATGTCTCTCAAGTTGCAATATGGAGATGAATCTTACTCGAGGATGCATATTGCATTATATTGTCAAGTCGATATGCAATTATGCATAAGGTATAGTTATAAAACTGTGTAAATTATAAAAAAAAACTTTTTACAAAAAAATACTACCGAATTCCAACTAATTAAATTAAAAAATTTAAAAACCCCCGACACAAAACCTCTAAAAAGCAAAAATTAACCCTCGTACTCGCCTCGGGGAACCGCCAACATGTACAGCAGTTTATTTTATTTACTTAGCAGTTCCCCGACGCGAGTACGCGGGTTATTTTTTGCTTTTTAGAGGTACAATTTCATGCTTTTTAAACTACATATATACCTAGTAGTAGTTCCGCTTCTATCGACATCTATCGAAATACGTAATTATGACACGATATCTAGCTAAAAAACTCAGATTCAAAGTGTAAAATGCGGGTAACTTTTGAATGGCTGAACCGATTCTAATGAAACAGCTAGGAAAACTCTCAACAAAATCACCTTTAAAACAAAAAAATCAAAATCGGTTCATCCGTTTAGGAGCTATGATGCCACAGACAGATACACAGCAACACACGTCAAACATATAACACCCCTCTTTTTCCGTCGGGGTTAAAAAGCATACAATCAGTCCTTTTGCTACAACCAGAAAAGGGCCAACAAAGAGAATCGGATACCGCCGAACGTTTTAAAAGAGCGCCACAGACTAGCTTTTTTAAAACATGTAACAAATGGGCTACTCGACTGTTGCTACGAAAAAATAGACGTGTTCCTACAATTGCTAACGAGCAACCTGACCATAGACACGATGACAATCTACGTATGAATCGTCCATGGAACATTCCAAATTGACATAAGCTTCGAAATGTGACCCATAAACGTCATTCCTTTGATATCATTGACGTTGTTTGTCGATCGGACACATCACTTGTATAGCTGTTGTTTTTTTGATCGATGAAAAATATAGAAAAGGTTAGAACAATACTATTTTATCATATTACTAGCTGTCCCCCGCGGCTTCGCTCCCTTCAATTGGCTACCTACTTACCCACCTATCCTACCTATCTACCCTACCTACCCTACATACATGCTTGTTGCGTAACCGCAGCGCACGCAACGGAAGCTCTGAAAAAGGAATAATTTTGCCCGTTTTTGCAACATTTTTCATTTATCGCTCCGCTCCTATTGGTCGTAGCGTGATGTTATATAGGCTATAACCTTCCTCGAAAAATGGACTATCCAACACAAAAAGAATTTTTCAATTCCAACCAGTAGTTCCTGAGATTAGCGCGTTCAAACAAACAAACTCTTCAGCTTTATAATATTAAGTATTGATTAAACCAACTTCGCCTGACTTACTTTAATGTTTAATCAACTCATAAAATATGTACAACCATTTATTATTAGAAGGGTTTATTCTTCTGAAACTCAACCTTTAACATCGTCAAAACTGGCACATTTCAAACACGATTTGCTTTATTTTCGCGAAAAATTAACGGCTTTATTTCAAACTCAGAATAAGTTGAAAGAAATTTTAATTGAAGTGAGATTAAAGCTGTCCGTGGCACACACTATGCAAATTAGTTGACGCTTGACCTTTTTCAAGGATTTAAAAAGTACGAATAAAAGGTATGCCGTAAAAGCAAATATTGCATATTCATGTGTTTGACTAGATTTTGCTTCGGCTCCGCGACGGGATTGCCCTCTTTTGTGTGTTGCTAGCTAGATGATAATGTAACCGTATAGACTTGATAAAATTTGAATTTCGAGCGGGTTGATTAACAAATACTAGTGTTCTTTTTCTTTTCGTGCCGATTACCCAAATGATTTCCGACCAGTATGTAGACTGGATAGATCTGGCTGGCATTCAATTAATTGAAATCTTGGATGGTGCAGATGGTTGTGCATGAAAAGAGGTGTTGCATATCGAAGTATCCTACATTGGGCACCCGTTTTAACGGCACCTGAGGTATTCCACATACGACACCTATCGATATTATTACCAGGAGGCCAGACTCATGAACAAGTTTTAGTATTTGCGCGGCTGGAATGATTACCATTACCGGTAAAGACTAACATAAGTACCAGGAGATTATAATCATGGGGAAGTATTACCGGGGCTGGAATCTTGACATGTATAAGGGTATCGGGAGATTTTAGATTCTGACGTCCTGGTACTCCGTTAGTCTCTACTGCTTATGATTCTAGGCCCGCAAATACTTCTTCATCATAAGCATTTGTATTGTAATGCTTATAATGTTCAACATCTAACTAAAAAACCGGCCAAGTGCGAGTTGGATTCGCGCACGAAGGGTTCCGTACCATTATCGCAAAAAAAGCGCATAGGATTATTATAGGATTCCATACCCAAAGGGTAAAAACGGGATCCTATTACTAAGACTCCGCGGTCCGTCTGTCTGTCTGTCCGTCTGTCACCAGACTGTACCTCATGAACCGTGATAGCTAGACAGTTGAAATTTTCACAGATAATGATTTTTGTGTTGCTGCTATAACAACAATTACTAAAAACAGAATAAAATAAATATTTGAGTGGGGCTGCCATACAACAAACGTGTTTTTATGCCGTTTTTTGCGATAATGGTACGGAACCCTTCGTGCGCGAGTCCGACTCGCACTTGGCCGGTTTTAATTTTGACGTCCTAAATAAAGTAAACGTCCCAACACTAGTACCTACTGATCCGTAGGTTCCAAATGTGGAATAAAATTTTAAATAATAAATTATTCCACATTTGGGACCTTCGAAAAATATGCTCATATTCTTTCTCTTTTGTTTAATGTACTCTTTACTCCTTCCACCCCTCTTTATCTCAAGGATCGTTTTCAGTTTATCTGCGATTCCCACACGAAATCCCTGAGGTCATCAGATAACTTGCGACTTAAAATGCCAATGCATTCCACAACTTTCATGGATAAATCTTTTACAGTCCAGGCTGCTCGTCTGTGGAATGCATTACCTGACCCAATTAAACGTGCTCAGCCGTTGCCTGTGTTTAAAAGACTCATCAAGGAGCATTACTTGTCGCTGTAATCGTACTCTTAGTATTTAAACAGACTTTGTCTATGATTGTCATACGTCATTTATGGTCACGTCTTATATACTAAATATGTATGTATTTATGTATCTATTATATGGCATATATATGTATATCGGAGGAAGGTATATTGCTTGTAAACTTATTACTTCAGGTTTGTTTAATTGGCAACATTTAGCTTCTGATCAATTCTCAGTTCGATTTTATTCGATTGACAACACTTTATTTTTCTTATGTCAAAATACTCGATTTGGATTGGATAATACAAGCAGTAATTTGCCGGAAGAGATTCTCTTAGCCAATAAAAAGCAGGAGTGTCATAGAGGCACTCTGAGTGGGTTCTCCCGCCATATTGGGTCGTGAAGTTAGAAAAGATACGCGCGGACGCGCGTTTTGGGAGTTAAAAAAGGAGTTGAGAGAAAAAGAGTTGAGAAGTAGCCTAAAGTGGCGTGTGTGAACTTGAACAAGTGTGTTTTAGTTAAAAGCGAAACGATTGGTGGCCGAATCCGCTGCTTTGATAAAATTGGAACAAGAACTATCTCTAAAACGGCATAAGTTACCTGCTTTGTGCATTGCATACCCACGATATGCCCACAGACCGAGGGTATTATTGAAGATAGCCCTCCTATCTCCGATATGTATATATATATATCTATTTGTGTTTTTATTAAGTATTATTTTATAATTATATTCATTGTTAATATTGTTACACACCTGACAACCCCATGTCATGTCCAGGCAATCACTGTCCATTCCAGGTTGCCTGGAAGAGATCGCGGAATGCGATAAGGCCGCCCGTTGTATATTTTTAGTTTTAAGTTACTTTTATTACTGTATTTTCTGGTGTACAATAAAGAATACATAAATAAAAAATATCGATAGGTGCCGTATGTGGAATACCTCTGCATATCCTGTGAAGGGGCTCCATACTGGCACTGAGTTTGGGACGGGCCAAGGACACCCCATTTAGATAGGTTATGCTTATGATAACTCAAATCATAATGGTACTCTCAACGATATCTTTTAGAACAAAAGCAAGCAAGCAAGAAGATTACCGAAAAAATAAGGAAGGACAGAAAGGAATCAAGGACAACCACTTTGAAATATCATATTAAGAAAAAAGGCGGAGTAAAGAAAGCGTTTAAAGAACTGGAATCAAAGAAAGACTGGATGCCAAATGTGAAAGACAAACTGGGAAAGTGTACTAGCAGAAAAACTGAAGTATTAAAAAACCGGCCAAGTGCGAGTCGGACTCGCGCACGAAGGGTTCCGTACCATTATCGCAAAAAACGGCAAAAACATCACGTTTGTTGTATGGGAGCCCCACTTAAATATTTATTTTATTCTGTTTTTAATATTTGTTGTTATAGCGGCAACAGAAATACATCATCTGTGAAAATTTCAACTGTCTAACTATCACGGTTCATGAGATACAACCTGGTGACAGACAGACAGACAGACGGACCGCGAAGTCTCAGTAATAGGGTCCCGTTTTTCCCTTTGGGTACGGAACCCTAAAAATTGCTACAAAATACTATAAGGATCTATACAAGGTTATACAAGGTAGATATCTACATACATATATCCAATCAGTGTATGTCACAGACGAAGACGTCGCACTCTTACAAGTGAAGTAGCGCTCTTTGATCGAAACTTTACTTAATACGAAGATCACGATGATTGCATTCCCCCTCAGACTTGAATGCATTTGCATATGACGTCACGAGCCACGTGCGATGCATATTGTAAAGCTATTTTTACGTAATGTAGAAGTTGAAAGGCTAAAAGGTATTTCGTATACAGAACGTTGTTAATGAAAACATATTTAGCGAAGCTTTGAAGAAAATGTTTAATTTAAAACGTTATGTAGAAAGTATTTTTGTTCTTTATAACTTGTTTATACATGAGCGAAATTAGTGTCTGAAAACCGGTTTATTATTCTTCATTTATTTACTATAAACTTTATAGAAACGACTCTGACTCTGACGTTAAAGTTTGGTAATAAAAACTTTTTTGTAAAAAATACTACCGACTTCCAAATATGAAAACTACAAAGTGAAAAATAACTTTACTTTTGGAAGTCGGTGTCCATAACGCAAAAAAATGGTACCTACCAAAGACACCGACTTCCAAAAATAAAAGTTATTTTTTGCAAAAAAAGTTTATTTTTATTTTTAACTTTTTAGTTGTACCTACCTAATAGGCAAGTAGTTAAGTAAGGTACATACCTAATAATTCCAGAATAGATTACCCGAATATCATGAAACTGAACATAACCGGTGAAATGAGAGTGAACTGTACACATCTGCGTACCCCTTTAGAGCGTACTGGCGTGATGTTATGTTATGAAATGGTATAAACAATAAACAGGAGTTCTGTTGTATATCTCCGAAATTCTTCATCAGATCTTCACCAAATTAAAATGGGACCAATTTCGGAACATACTCTTTCAAATATAAAAAGAATTTTCAAAATCGGTCCACAATTGACGGAGTTATCGGTGAACATACATAAAAATAAAAAAACATACATAATGTCGAACACAGAACCTCCTCCTTTTCGGTAAGTCGGTTAAAAAATGGAATAAAGGCTAGGAAATTCATTACTGAAAGTTATTGAATACATTGTGCTATCTGAGGAAGGTAACGACTAAAATAGAGCTGACTCGGCGGTTCTTTTTTCTATGCGTCGATCGCTGAACGGGTTGGAACGAAACTTTTTGCGCAGTCATCTCTTAGGTTAGGCCGTGTAGTTTTTTAATATTCGGTAATGGCTTTTAACATTAAGTTTTTCTCTTTTAAAGACGAAAGTTTTCCATATTAGTTTAGTACCACAGAATAGCTAACTTGCTTGCCGATTCAAAATAAAAATAACATAATTATCCGATCCTTTATTTATTGGTTTGTGAAGTCATCCAATGACCTTTCCCGCTCTGGGTGAGGCAGGAGGGCGTGTCAGACTTTCACTGACTAAAACTCACCCGTGTTCCTTCAGTTGCTTGAGCCAGGGCCGCGGTAACTCTTTTTACCCGACTACCGAAGGAGGGTCATGTGTTTATCAGTCTATGTATTTATGTTTGTTCCTATGTGGCGTTCTAGAGACCAAACGCGTGGGCCGATTTTGATGGTTCTTACGTCAATCGATTCGTTTTAACCCTGTGAGTGTCACTGGGTACATTCAAATTGGAAAATAGGAAAATGGCGGTTTTTGGGCGCCATATTGTGGGGGACCAAATTTTTTTTCTTCCAACCCTATCGTGTGGGGTATCAAAATAAAGGGTTTTAAGAGGTGATTTCAAAAATATATAACACTTGTATGTTTAAATGTTAGGTACATTTAAACATATATGTGTTATATATTTTTATACGAAAAAAAACTAAAAAGTTTTTAATAAAAAAGTCAAAAAACCCCGACTGCTTGAAAAGCGAACTAAAAAGACGTAAACAAGGAGAAAATCATGCTGTGCAGTCGGAGGATACATCTGGTTTTGGTTAGCCAGCTCGCGAATATGTATCCTTCGACTGCACAGCGTGATTTTTGTTTTAGTTCGCTTTTCAAGCAGTCGGGTTTTTTTACTTTTTTATTAACTTTTTTATAAATTTATCCGAGCTTTACGTTTGGAATTTATTATTTAAAAGAGTGTCCATGGAGTTTCTTGCATGTTATTCTCCATAGAGATCTACCTACGCTTTTGAATATGCATGGTGCAACTAGCTCCATCTTTTGAACTGTGCGACTCCTTGAGGGTTCAAAAGTGCCTTTAAATGGCTTAATTGAAACATATGATTTAACGCACGCCTCAACGGGTAAACGGATTTGGACGATCCTTGGCATACGGGTTAACCATATCCCGGCTTAGGATAAAAGATTCTTTTTTTCCGGTAGTTTTATCTCGCAAAATAATTTTACGTGGACGAAGCCGCTGTCAAATGCTAGTACCGCATATTTTAGAGCGTAGGTTCACGGTGCGATAATTTTCCGTGCCCGCATGCGAACGCGGTTCGTTGGTTTTATTTGAAAATCCGCAAGGCCGCAGGTTCGTGCGGTTGGTTGGACGGCCACAAAGCTGCTGGGGGATGATAGTAACTGGTGCAGGTTGGCAGTGGCGGCCTTAGGGGGTGGCGAACAGGGCAATCGCCCGAGGCCTCGCGCTACAACCCAGAAAAGCATATAATTTTATCCTTAGCAAACAATAAAATAAAGTTGGTCGATTAAGAGTCGAGTATTAATAAGGGTCGAGTATTAATAGTCACAATAATCACACTAATATTATAAAGGTAAGTATTTGTTTGTGTGTTATATTTTTGGAAATTTGGCACAGAGATAGATTTCAGTCTGGAATAGCACAAATGATACTTTTTATCCCGGGAATATGTTCCCTTGGGCTAATTTTCGACGTTCTCGCGGACGAAGGCGCAGGCAGAAGCTAGTTAATAACAAAAAAAATAAGTTTACCATTTCTCGTAGTTTGTACGTGTTATACTCATACATTTTAAAAAGGACAAGGGCCTCGCAAATACCTGCCGCCCGCCCGGAGCCTCGCAGCGGTTAAGGCCGCCCCTGCAGGTTGGAATAGAAAAGCAAGTTGCTTTAAGACTAACGCCCGCCAAGGTTGTTTGGCCTACAGAGTGAAATCGAATATGCTTAAGGCGTGCAGCTTATTGAATTTTCTACAGATAAATGTGGAGGGAGTCATTTTTCTACCAAGGGATGTTTCCTTGGTAGAAAAATTATAATTCTATTTGGTCTGTCAGTGAGATTATCAAATAATATTGGACACGTATTTTTTGCTTTAACCAATTAAGAAAAATTGACAAAGGTAAAGCGCATCAAAGTTCAGGAGTGGAGGCTTGTGACGTCACTATGTCAGTATAAAGTAAACTAAAGGCGTGACGTCACAAGATATTTCAACGCATTATATTGTCGTCACTTTAAGTTCACGTGTCAAAAGAAAAAATAATCTACCTGACGGACAAACGACTAATTTTCAGTTAACATCCCTATTGTCTGGATTTGTGTTGATTTTCTCGCACCTGCATGCGGGGAGCGCGTGCGAGGAAAGCTCGTTGTGACGTGAATGTATAAGACGAAAGGATTGATAACTCATTGCAGGATAAACCATCTTTTCGAGTCTATGGTGTAGTGTTTAGATATTTTGGGCCCAGTGGTAGAACTGCGCCCTATCGTCAGTATACCCAATTGCAATAAAATAAATGAACTCTTTATCTAATGATTACGAACTAATAACACAAGCTTGCATGCTTTTGCGGCTCCCCGCAAAAGGGAATTAAAATTCGCTTTGTAGGTACTCAATGTTGCACACTCATACCATGAGTCATAAGTTCATAATAGTATTCATTATATTGTCAGTGATAATATTCATAATAATACATTGTACAGGTATAGTTCACACAATCACTCCCATCACTACAATTAACATAATGGAGTTTCAAATACAGGAGTAGAAAATAATAATATAAACCATAACTTACCAAGTGTTCAGGCATATTCCACTCTTCATACGTCCTGGCGGCCAACGCAAACACTTTCTCATTAATTATCTCTAAAGCAGTCAATGTTATCTTCTCTATACTAGCAAAATATCTATCAAATGCCCATCTCAGCTGCCAGAACAACTCCCCTCGTCGCTCCTTACTCACTGAATGCACTATTTTAACCAAATTCTTTATATTATCCTCCGATATGAACACAGCTAGTTTATTCCAATCAACGTGGGAATTAAACGGCATCACTACGGAGTCCGCAATCACTATTGGTATACACTGAGAAGCTAAAATATCTATCAGGACAGCTTGCGTCAATCTCGCACTTCTTACAACTAAACAGAACATTCCGTCCTTCAAAACGTTGGGGTAATCAAACTGTCTACCCGTTGTGTATTCACATCTTTTACTGTAATCTGTTTCATCAGTCTTACATCTATCCAATAACAACAGATCATTGGACGAAGACGCAATATTCTGTAATTCTTCTAAATAATTGTGTGGTATATTGAGCTGCGTTGATATAATAAGGTACTTCTTTTGTTCTGGTTGTGTGCTGTTGATTGACTCAGCAACTGAACTGTATACTGGTATTGATACGTCAAAATTGTATCTGAAAGTCCATGTGTTGAAACCGGCTCCTGCTATAATGGCTCTGCTGGTATTGAGGTCCACAACGGTGTTGTAGTTTGGTGCGGAACCGGGCAGCATGTTGAATATGAGGTGGTTTTCACCATGGTTCCAACTGTTGAATAAAACATGTTCATTAGTGGCAATGTTTATTTCATTAGAAAATTGCAGTTTATTGTGATGTTGATGTATGCCATAAATATCCAATACAATTAAATGAAAAATTGTTTTCTCTATTTTCAACCGAGCAGAGCTCAGTCGCCCAGTACTGTTTTCATAAAATTAGCAACTATTGTTAAGTGACAATATAAACTAATAATGTTTTAATAAGGATAAACTTTTATGCATTTCTGTATATAAAACAGAATCTGGTTAGATACTGTAAAACAACAAGTTAGTCTGTTTACATAAACAGTAACAACTATATTGTTATTTTAGGTTTAATTATAGAATTTTATGTTTTCCTCTTGTTGGTTTAAATACAACACTATAACAACTGGGATTAGCTTCTGTTCAAATGAGGAAACAACACAGTTTTACAAGTTCATAGATTTCTTATAGACAAATATTTTTAACGCACTTCTAAAGTACTTTAAAGTTATTACAGATAATTAATAATTAAGATAGATGCATCATAAACGTTGCCTTTTAACCTCATTGTCTATAAATAGAGTTAAACAAGAGCCTGTTTGTGCACAAATAGACAAGCTTATCTATTGTTACTTACTGTGGCAATGACTGCAGCACTTGCGAGACATGTTTACTTGAGAAACTGTGCTGGTTCAGGGTATCTATGCTAGGTACCAGCAGGCACGCCTCCTCCGGGTTCGGCGTATAATATTTACTACGTTTTATAGTATCTAATATCATATAAAATTCTTTAGAAAATTGTGATATAGAATTCCCATTTTCAGTCTGATAGTCTTTTAATGGATATATGTATATTGTTATCTTGTTGTGTCCGCCTTTCCCACATCTGTACACATCGACGCAGTCCCAGTAAGTGCAGTTGGCCACACGAGGATGCGCTTCCAGTGCACTGCTGCTGAGTTTCACAACTTCAACACTAGTCGAATCCAAATTCACAGCTTGATACACATCTATCCGCGGCGAACTACCGGAAAACGCGTTAAATACCACAGTAAACACTAAAGATACCACTATAAACAAGAGTAGGCCGACGAAGAACCTATGATACAAGATTTTCCTATACGATGTATACTTCGAATGCTTGCCCGTTTTCAGAAGCGACTCCGCAGCCATTTGTAATTTCGAGGATTAAATTAATCTCCTTAATTTATGTATGGCACCCATTATTAGGTAAGATCAATTAATTCTCATTCAAAAATCCATCAAAGTATAAAACACGATAATACTGCTTGTGAAGAGAAACTGACGCAGTGAAGTGATTGACAGGCTGCTGGTAGACTACTAGTGTTGGGCGTACATCGATTAGATAAATATACGAATCGACTTCAACAACTATTAATTGATTAATAAAATAATTAGATTTCCAAAATAAAAATAAAAGAAGAGGCATTATTAAATATAACAAAGAAAACTGCTGCTATCATGACGATTTAACAAAAAAGGAAACAAGAAATTATTTTCAGTGTCTCGATTCATTTCTGAATATCTATCATAATATTATAGTTTTTCTGTTCGCGTCATGTTAATTAAATTAATAATGTAAGTAACTTTGCTGATCTGAAGAAAGCTCCAATTAATGATTGTGCAGTAGTAAATTTCATATAACTAAAAATAAAACAGCAGCGCGCCTGGCTGAAGAGTTTGCCAAAGCTTTACTACCGCACAAATGCGAACAGCTCGTGAGCGTTCTCGATGAGCAAAGAGTAGGTGCTCGTGGAAAGGCAAGCTTAGCAAAAACCTTTTTGAACATCAGTGAGACAGCAATAATTACAAAAAAGTAATGGTCTTTTTTATTTCGTGTTTTTATAATGAACTAAGCTCATAATTCAAGTTATTTAATTCAATAAGGTCATATTAAAAAAATGTTTTAATTGTCAAATGTGGGTATAAGCCTCCTCCAACATTTCCCACTGAGTTCTTTCTATCCATGCTACCTTGACCCAATGCACAATGGTCCTACCTTATTTATTTATCTAATTATTTATTTATTTAAACTTCATGCAACATACAAGTACATAGGCGGACTTAATGCCTGAAGCATCTGGTTTGTTGACGTCCTCTATCAGGCTTGTTATCTCTGGGGTACCAGGTAAAGAGAATTATCTCAATAAAGCCGGTCCATCTCTGTTTCTGTTTGTCAGGAGTATAAAAATCAGTGTTTCAAGTTTCATGAGTGACTTGCATGCCTTATTTTTTTTTTCTTTTCGGTATCGATTTGATTAAATTTTTAATCGAAATGCTAACATCACTACCGTAATTTGACCACAGATTAAACAAGGTGACATAAAGTTTTTCTAAAACCACGTGTGTTCAAATACTTGTTGGAAAAGTAAATAAAAGTCAGGTGTTTATCACTAAAACGAATGGTATCTGAAGTACAATATAACTTATCTAATTCTTAGTCAACTTTTAATCGCCATTCATTACCCGTTTATAATGGGAAATACATTAATTTTAATGTTTACTCTTACATTATTGTGGAAATATTAACAACACTTGGTTTAGAACGCACCCAATTGTTACGATGTGAACTTTTTTGTTTTTCTGTCAGTTTTGTGTTGTGCGTAGTTGTGGTTGAGTTTCTGATGGCTTGATTAATTTTGTTATTATTTTATTTTACCAATTCCGACAAATAATTTCGTTCCGAGCTTGACCAGAGATGGCCCTGTTACCTCCAGACCCCGTTTATACGATCAGGAATGTGGATAACATTCCTGTTTATTCGTTGGCATTCAGCTTTTTGCCTGGTGGTCTCGAGAGGTTACTAGCCGGCTCAAAAAACGGTTATGTTTATGCATACAACCTTCAGGTAAGATCACGTATATATTCCAAATATATTATTGAACGTTACAACTACCGTTCAACAAACGTAGAAGGCGTTAATGACGTGTCCTATGGCTTCCATTTAGTGCGCGACATTTTTGTTTACTACCCTCAATTCGCGACCTAGAATTGAGCGGATCGTCTGCCAAATCAAAACAAATACGCGTTTATGCTATTTTATTGGGTCACTGAATGTCTTTTCGCTAGGCATTATAACATGCTGTATATTTCCACTCGTTTATTATAAGATGTTATATTTAGGGGCACATTATGTGTCATTAGACATGTATGCCGTTTTTTTATTCACGTGGAGGTAGGCAGACTTTTCCAGAATATTCCGATTTTTGTGGCAACACTTTTCATATTTGAAAAAAATTAGTGAGCCCTTTGTTTTTTTAGAATGAGTAATTATATATTATATATAATTATACTGATTAATTATATAGGCTCCCTTTTATAATTCCAGACAAATCGTGTGCAGCAGAAGATTCAAGTTGGTCAAGCTCCCATTCTCCACCTCATCCACACCGACAATCACCTCATCACTCAGGAGAAGGGCGGCAAGTTCAAAGTATTTAGTTTAACAAACAGCGGCTATGAGGAAGATGCACTCATCGAGATTGATTACCCTGGTTTCTGCCGTTTTGACGCCAACACAAAACTCGAAACACTCTATGTACCTGACAAGGATTCAAAAATTCAGATATACAACTTTTCTGGAGAGAAAGTAGGAAGTCTGGAACCTGACACATCTCTTAAGCTTGGAGACCCGATGTGCTTGAAATATGTAGAATTTCCTTGTGACCGGCCCTGCCTGCTTGCCGGCTATGAAGCAGGATGGCTCCTCCTGTGGGATCTCAACACTAGTCAATGTATCAGCAAATTGCAGACTAATGAGTGTCCGATGTCCGTTGATTACCACCTGGAGCAGCAAAGGGGCATGATTGGAAATGTCTCAAATGTGATACAGATCTTTAGTATAGGGAGAAAAGACTTAAGCTTGGCCCACAAGATGGATGTAACAATTAAAAACCCAGGTATAAATAAAGTTAAGACCCGGTCTGATGGTAAAGTGTTTGTTTCCGGAGGTTGGGACAGCCATATTCGCATCTTCTCTTGGTACACTCTGCGAAGTCTGGTAGTGCTAACAGAGCACAAGCAAGCCATTCAAGACGTGGTTTATTCCTCTGAGAAGGTATCCTTATGGAAAGCACACATCATGGCGGCCGGTGGACTTGATGGTGCTATTACACTCTGGGATTTGTATAATCCGAAACAGTAAAGCATTTAACTTTTTTTAGTATTTTTAGAATATTACCAAGCTCAGATTGCGGTAAGCTCGGAAATATGTATACTTACGAAAGCATTCTAGTAAAACTTAGAATGTATTGGCCAAAGTACTTTTTCGGGATGTTACTGCATCTGACCTGTAAGTCTTGCTGGTTTCGCATGAGTACACTAATATAAATAGGTTTAAATGTAGTCAAATGTATACAGATTATCTAAATCTACTTTGCTTATTTAGATAAACATTTATAGAGGTCTACTCATATGTGCCGCTGGATGCCACGGGTTGCTCGAGCGCGGCGATATAGTTTCCCTGTTGACGATTGCTAAAGTTCCAAATATTCCATGCCCATACACTTAGAAGTATCACTGAAATAATGCCAGTATTGCCTTTAATTGTTATGACGCATTTAATGTGTATCACCCGAAGACGCTTTAATTATTTGAAGATATAATTTTATAAAATGCAATAATGTTAATGATGTAATGTAAATTATAATTGGATCTCAAAAATGTACAAATTTCTGAATGTAGAGGCGAACACGTGCAGTGAAGTTTGTGCGGCCTAGCTGTTAGTAAGTAAG